>JAUMHL010000018.1:9446735-9478880 GCA_032362345.1 Sandelia bainsii
TTTTCTTCTTGACAAGTTTTGGGTCTTATCAGGGCTCTTAGTTTGTAGTAACTCATAATTTACAGAACCCAAATGGTCATTGCGTGTGTCTTCCCCTTGTAAGTCACTTTGGATAAAATCGTCTGCCAAGTAATGTAAAGCAAAGTAAAGTAAAACATAATGGACAGAGTGCATAAAAATGAAAATGTAATTAATGATAAATGATGTTGCTGGTCGCCAAACTGTTCCTAACAACGTGGCTCCTCTGCACCTGTTTAAGTCGCTAGCCAGCTGCTCTCTCTATGACTAACAGATTGAAGTTATCCTCCAGCTATCTATTAATCACATAACAACATGATTTATGACCCCAATAGTTCATAAGATTTAGGAGACATTGGAAGCAAAGTGCCATGACAAGAAGTGTGTCAGTGCCAAACAGGAGGAAACTGTCTCTTGCCTGTTTGTCTTGATTAACAGAGAAAACCTTAATGATAAAAAGTGGAATAACGGAATAACATTTTTGAAAGAAGACACCTTGTAAAAATCTCCTGGAATAAAATAGAATGATCTACATAATCTACACTATGTTATTGTGAAAATAAAATAACATTTCCAGTCATTACTGTCATAATTATTCATCATTAATCAATATATTCATTACAAAGCAGCAGAAACCACTCACATACAACACTTCCATATTTCAGACCCAGTTAGATATCATTGTTCATTCTCGCCCGTGTGAAGAAGAGAATGGCCAGAGGGATACAATACATAATTACACAGTCCACACAGTGATACCACCTTATTTCTCTTAAACTTATTTCTCATTTTACACCATGATGTTTCACCATAGCAACCAGCACCAGCATATCCTACTCACAGCCACCAGTGGTACAGAGCTGTGGAGAAGAACAACAGAAGAGCAAGAAGGAGCAGAATTAATACACAATAAATGTATTGGTCTCAAAATATTGCTTTAGGACGCCGGCACAAACCCATATGTTCAAAAGGACTTTAGTTGAGCCTTTAATAGCCAATTTTTATGACTGATTTGAATGAAATCCTAATCTCATAAGGACCCTGAAGGAGCCTTTGTGTTTAGAATGAGATTACAGCTAAATGGAGGCTGTGTTTTTGTTCATACGAGGTAAAATAGAGATCTGTCTTTGCTGACTGCACATAAGATGAGGTAATAATGGGTAGTGATAGGGCAACAACAAGGGAAAGGGCAGTTCAAATGAGTGAGATAAGTTAATTAACCGCACATGGAAAAGATGAGGAAAGTCAAATGGTCTCTGTATCTCCTTTCTTGCTGCCAACTGTCCACAGTGACAACAGAGTGTCAAACTGTGTCTCTCCTGGCTACTGATCTCCTGTTGTGTGATTTCTCCTTATATTTAGATCACATTTCTGAATCTGCTTGTTTACTGTTTTGTGTTTGATTATAAAATGTAGGCTCTGTACTATAGTTAAAATAATGCCTTTGAATATAGTTAGTTAAGGCCAGATATACATATCAGTTAGAGGCCTAAATGCTTGACAGTATTGAATTAAATAACAAAATCTTGTAAAGGGACACTTCGACATGTGGTCAGGAATCGGGGGAGGAACCGGGAAGCGAACCACCAATCCTGGGGTTTGTAGACAACTGCCAACTGTGCCACAGGACCCCGTACTTTCAGAATAATGTGTCTATAAGCCAGAATGCATAAATCTTTGTATGCAGGAAAAACCTGTGTGTATTGCATTGGCATTTATGCCTGTATATATGTACCAGAGATCAAAATGACTCTGTGTTTACATGTGAATGGCAGAGCCTGCATAAATGTATGACTTTCACATTTACAGATTTGCCTGTAACACCATTTCAAAATGTATCTGAATCATATCAAATTGAACAATAGAAAAACAGAAATGCTGCACCACACACACAGAAAATGAAAATTACTTACTCTATGATTGCTCTCGTTTCTCAAATCAAATGTACAATATGGAGTATTTCTCTCTAGCCAGCTTTTTTCATCTTGGTACAGGGTTCTCTTTACTCAAGGTACTACTCAAATAAAGAGAAAACATGCCGCAATATTTACAACCACTCCTTTATGCTATTTTTCTTGGAGTAGCATCTACATGGGCGACAAGTACAGCAGGGGTGTCGTGCCGTTCTAGACTCCTACTCCAAAGACACACCTGCTGTTGAAAGAGTATTTCAACACTAATCCACTTTGATGTGAAGGAGAAACAACAACCTCTCCTGTTTTAATAAGACAGCAAAGGCATCAAAGTGGGGAGGCTACAAACACCGTCACGCCACTTGTATAGTGATTATGATTTATGAACGGAGGCGATGTTATTCCTTTGATGAAGCTGCCTTTACAAGTCTAAATATAGGATATTTGTTTTGGTCAGGAATGCCATGCTGACCAAAAAGATTACCTTTGATGATGGTATTTGGTGATGCCTCACGAAAACCTGAATTTTACAGCCAGTGCAAATTTGAAAATGAAGAACTTAAGTAACATGTTTATTTTAAAGCATTTTTTTCTGTGTAATATGCTTTGAGTCCCTCATATATCTATTATTATTACTAATTCTTTTTTATACTGCTGCTTTTTAAAATATTGCTGCCATTTGTATAAATGATTCAGATTTAGATTTTGTATTACATTCTCTTATCTTTTTATCTCTCATTATAGACACTTATATTCATATTTCAGACCCATGATTCTGAAACTTGATTATGACTTGAAGATATTTCTAAGTTAGGAATAAAGCACTATTATCCATTTATTTTCACCTTACAGATTCATGAAGCCTTGGAAAATCCACCTCCACATCTTTTAACTGCATCTCCAGCACATTCTCACACTTCAAAAGATCATCTTTCAAATACTTCAGACCAAAGATAATCATAAAGCGTCGCTACAGAACATTTAAGAGGCTGTATTCTCGACTGTGTAGCTGATTGTCCTTTGTCATCAGCATATAAATTGCATTACACTCATACAAAAAAGCAAGAAGCAGAACAACAAAAAGAAGTATTCAAATTCCAGTAGTCCAGAGTATTGCTCTACTAAACATTTTCTGGACCCCAAATTTATCAAATTAAAAGAGTAAAAATTACTACAGTTTACAGAGAGTGATATAATTACAATATGAAATATGTAGTAAAGAAACCATTGTTTCTAGCACTAATAAGCCTACTAATAATATTTAAAGCCCATCTGAGTGCCTGGAGTTTCATTTTTATGCCACATCCCACCCATTGATGTGGGCATAGTTTTTCTTTTATAAGTTCAATATGTTTCCCTCCAAGGAGCACCAGTGGTTGTGAGGGATAGCAATCCTATTCTGATATTTTTTAGCTCTTATTTTAAAAAAGAAACATTAAAGATGTAGTCCTTTTTGATATTTGAACTCAACAGCCAAACAGGTACGCCCCTCCTTTTAGTGCGCGTTCAGTAGTTACCTCAGATTTCATTCACATGCATTGCCACAGAAATCCTGTGCACCAATTTCTTGGGGTTTTCATTTATTAAACTTTTTTTCTCCATATAATTCTATAAGGTTTTAACGTCACAATGTAAAGTGACTTGAGATTATTTTTATTGTGATTTGTCACTAAATAAACTGAACTGAACTGAACTAAAGATGTGTGTTATCCCAGTGAAAAAAATGTTCTGCCATGACATTCAAGTCCATGATGAGTGAAAGTAAACTTCTAACTACAACTGTACTGCAAGAAAGAGCTGATGGACATTATCATATAAAAAGTCATAAAAACTAACAAAATCTAACCATATGCGGAGATAAAACCCAACGGAAGTGAATGGAATGAGAAACGAAATGAGAGCTCACATGGTTACCTAACCACAGCTGCTGCTGTTGCTGCAGAGCCACCAGCTCCAGGCTCCACCTCTCTCTCACCACAGTCTCCAGCTGCTAGAGCATCACAACAACAGAATATATTTAAGAACTAACAAATGTCTGTAAACAAGTCCATGGAGTTGAGTTGACCAGGGTTGGAGACTGAGGCCAAACAAATCTGAATGTAACTGTATTTAATAGCATGTTGTACACAATGTATGACAACTCTACTTGGTCTGAATCATGTTGTAAAGGCAGTTTTTTATCCAGCGTATGTTGGGAGAGTCACTCAGGCAAAACAATGATGTGACCAAAACCTCACACCACTTCATGCCCAACACCCACCTCGAGACACCACCTCTCAAAGCGGCTCAACAATAATCCCCCAAGCCGGTATGGTACCATTTATACAGAGCGGCGACGCAGTGTATTGGCGCAGGAATTCCACCTTAAATGGGCTTTTGTTTGGTTTGTTTTCTGTTTACAGAACTAATATTGTATACCTCAAAAAAGGTTTTTCAATGGCAACTAAAACAAGTCCAGTTGCCATTGAAAAACCTTTTTTGAGATAACCATGACCTGGATGACTGAGAATCTTCACAGATAATATTGTATACCACAGTTTTTTTGAACATTGGATAGAAAATCGAGGAACATGAAAAGATTTTTTCTGAATTCCACAAATTATAATCAAGAACTACACTTTCAAAACCATTAAAGCTTGAAAGGATAGTGAGAGATACTACAGTATAATTACATTCACTGGACACTTTCTTAGGTACACCTGTACAATGCAATGTAATACAGCAGCTCTGCTGTGAATTCTACTTTTAAAATGTTCTCAGTTTTTGTTGAAACTGTCGTGAAGGTGACAATTCTTCTATATGTTTATTAAAGAGGTTATAGTGGGCGATGGAGTTGTGAGTGTATATTAGCTACTGCTTTATCAGTAAGATCTTAGTATAGTGACTTTTAGACTATGTTAAGCTCAGTGTTTTGGTCTTCTCACCTAACAACTGTTACATTACCAACACTGAAGGCCAGCACAACTCTGGCAGACAACAAAGAAAGATTGTCTCCAGATGTACAATGTGTACTCTGCCACATTAGCCAACATGACTTCTAGAAAACTAAATTACCCACTCCCCTGTCTCATATGAAGAACATTCATTATAAGTGCCTGTGACCTTCCGGCATTGCCACTGCAGCAGACACTGATCGTTCCCTCACAGCAACAGTAATCCAAGACACAGAGGGGGATGTCAGGGAGGAAGCTTCTCCACCTTTGCACCTGATGTCAGATCCTACCTGTCAGCAGCATAACAGCAAATGCATCTTAAAACCACAAAGGCAGGTCAGCCTGCTTCACTGTTTCCAGCAGGGGAAGGGATTGATTGACAAGCTGACTGCCTATCACCCATGACATCCTCACAAAGCCCCACTGATCTCCACGTGAAAATAGTTTGAGCTTCAGGTAAGTGGATCCTGAAGCACCTACAGTCTTTCCCTCTTAACCTCATACAGTTTCTGTTCACTAAACTCTCCACTGTCTGTCCACCATATCCATACTGTCAAGATTTGTTGCCAGCAGATCTTCCCATTAACACAAGCAACATCTCAAAAACAGTTATGTTACCAAAATGTTGGCATATGGCAAAAGGATATGTTATTATTTTTAAATGAATTGAATTTATTCATAAAAGAATTTGACAATATGACAATGACAGCACAAAAAATCTGCAAATCTGGCATCATGTATTCTGTTCTCTCTGGCTTTGGTTTGTTAGCTGAAATCAGTTTAATCAACCTGGCTGGCATAATACTATAGAATCTGCATTTATCTGCTGTGTAACTACACTGCTCAAAAAATGAAGGAACACTTAATCATCACAGTATAACATCACAGTATAACATCAAGTCAGTCAAACTTCAGGTATTTCAATGTGTCCATTGAGGAAGCACAAGTGACTCAGTGTGAATCAGTTTCACCTGCTTTGGTTGGTTCTTGCAATGAAGAGGCAAAAGCAAGACAATGCCCAAAAAGGAAATGGTTTTACATGTGGCGGCCAAAAGCAAGTGCTCTTTCTTCATGATTGATTCTTCTCAAGTTTTGTGTTTGTCCTTATCACTACTGCTAGTATGAGGCAGTACCTGCAGCCTCATCAGTTTGCACAGGTAATCCAGTTACTCCAACATCCATACATGCAGTCATAGGAAAGTTTGCTGTGTCCCCCAGCACAGTCTCAAGAGCATTTACTCCTGGTATGAGATACCAGGAGACCACCCATAACACCAGGAGAGTTGGACAGGACAAACTGTCAGAAACAGACTCCATGACAGTGGCATGAGCACCCAATGTCCTTTAGTATCACCTGTGCTCACAGCCCAGCAGCTCGATTCACCAGAGAAGACTGAATCGCCAGGTCCGCTATTAGCGCCCTGTTCTCTACACAGATGAGAGCAGGTTCACACTGAGCACATGAGCCTGTGACAGGCATGAAAGTGGCTGAAGATGCTGTGGTGAACATTATGCTGCCTATAATATTATTGAGCATGACGTTTTTGTGGTGGGTCAGTGTTGGTCTGGGGAGGAAAGCTGCACAGACCTCCATGTCATAGCCAATGGTACACTAACTGCTGTGAGGTACTGGGATGAAATCCTCAGAGCGCTTGTCAGACCTTACACTGGTGCAGCAGGTCCAGGGTTCCTCCTGGTGCAGGACAACACTCGGTCTCATGTGACCATGGTGTGTCCAGTTCCTGGATGATGAAGGAATGGATGACATTGACTGGCCCTCACGTTCCCCTGACCCAAATCCAACTGAGCACCTATAGGACATTATTAATCAGTGCATCTGATGCCACCAAGTACCACTACAGACTGTCCAGTAGCTCACTGACAGTATTGCCCTGACACCAATCTCCAATTCATCAAGGGTCCAGACATTGTCAGGAGTACATACACGCTTCTGAGTCACATTATGAGATTTACACAATTTTAATGAGCCTGCAATTTCAATTTTTCACTTTGATTTTCAGTTTTATTTTGATTATACTGTAGGCCTCCACAGCTTGATTGTTTTAGTTTCCATTAACAATTGTTATGTCATTTTGTTCTGAACGAATCATACAATGCATATTAGTCCATTTTCAACTTAATAATTAATTCATCAAGATCCAATGTGGTTTTAGTGTTAATGATTTTTGTTTGTTTGTTTTGCATCAAATTAATTTGGATGTTATTTGTGATGGGTGGAAATTTTCAGACAGCTGACGTAAATACCAATTTGGGCTCAAGGGTGACACACAGTGAAAAATACAATCGAGTATTTGCCAACTGCTAGCAAACAAAAAGAAGAGCTGTAGTAGCACAGACAAAGCCTGAAAGCTTTATTTGCTATGCTGATTTTCTGTCTGTGGTTACTACAGAAACAGGTGGACAGTGACGAAGCTATGAACTGCATTATAACAGCAATGGAGAAAAGGGTTTGCTGAGTTAGAGAGTCTGGAGCTCTGACAAATAAAACATGACAGGCCACATCTCCAGAAACAATGAGCGGTAGGAAACTGCATTTTTCACCCAGGTTAAAAGTTTGCAAAGGTAAATGTTCCACAAGCATGCCAACGACAACAATAAAATGGTATATCCATGCTTCGAGCTGAATCCTTGAAAACCTATCATGGGTTTGTGGACAGGCTCCCACAGCAGGTGGAGTAGACATTCTGATGCTTTCTGAACACAGCTGCCATTTCAGCTGCTCTCCTGCATTTTAACAAATATATACAAAACTACATCAGGCCTGCTTTTCTTTGGTCATTTCTCTTCATAATCCTGTGCAGTGTTAACATGTGGAGTCTGAAACCTACATATTTCCATTCACATAAGCACAACACTAAAATGCAGTGATTGTCATCAGACATATGCTGAAACATAGTACTCTATACATTTCTGAAGATGGAGAAGTAAAGCCAAAGTACTACACTTTGAATATGAAATATTTCTGCTACCTGCTCCTTATTCACAGCTCGCCTTGACGCTGAGTCTGAATAATTGAAAAGGGCTTAAAGAACTGCCTAGTCAGACACAGAAAAGTAAAGGCCCCATTTATTATAAAGGTCTAGAGGAGAAACCTTAATCTTAGTCAATAAATTGTGCATCAGCCAAATGGTTGGTATAAAACACACATAACTAAACGTTGCTCCCTGAGCAACAAAGATGGTTCTGTTTGTTGTTCTGTAAGTCTGTCAGTTTATCTGTCAATCTTTGGTTCAGAGCAAAATACCTTGAGAAATACTGATATACTGAACTGTATCGTTAACCACATTCAACTTCTTCTCTCTATTCTGCCTCTGGCCCACTCCCTAATGTTTTTACAGATCCATTACACCAACAACACAGAGACAATCAGAGGTGAGTGGATTAAGACTCTTGTCTTAAATCATTGTTTTCCTTTTCTCACAAAAACACAAGACATTAGTTTTCAGAATCATCTACTTTGGATATTTCTCAAAAAACTACAAAAATTACAGGTTAGTGTGCACGGAGAGCCAAAGCAAAATAACACAGATACTTTAACAAAAGATATTCTTTTATCTATATGCAGCTAAAATAGGTCGAAAAATCACTGGCCAGACTGTCATCAATAGTAGCACTGAGTTTTCATGTGAAACTAGTGAGGAGATAATCACATTTTTTTCCGCACACAGTGCCATGAAATCGAAAAATATTTTAGTTATCACTGCATCTGCAAGAATGATAAACAAAGTGACTCATCAATCATTTTCCAAATGTGAAACACACGGATATGTGACTGTCCTATACCAACTGAGCCACTGTCTCCCCTAAACATCAAACACATTCCTGGCAGGATTCAAACCCGCACGAGGTGACCCCAATAGATTTCAAGTCCATCGCTTTAGCCACTTGGCCACAACAACTGCTGTTTGTGGTCAATATTTAATATAACCAAAGACACTAAACCGTTATCTATAAAAGCTTTATAAGTTGTCGAAAGCTAATTTCACGAGTTTGCCAGAATACTAAATAAAACTTGTCCAATAAAGTCCTTCTGCTACACATCGTCATGTCCAAAAACACGAATCTCATACTAACATGTAAAGACGCATTATACCACATGTAGCTACTGGTTAATTTGTCTGTTTCTAACTTCTCCTCCAGTTTTACTGACATAATGTTAAATCAGTTCATTAGCAGAGACACTGCTTGTGTGCACCCAAAACAATATATTCACCTGTATGTAGGAAGGAAATACTGGGACATGAAGTCCTAAAAAATTGAAAAAAATAAATAAATAAACAAAGCTAATGGTTTTCTGGAGGAAAACTCTTATGTGATCTTGCTGTAAAAATAAACAATACTTCTCCCTTAATGTACAGATCCTGACACTTCATGCAGCTTATAACTGGTTTCACAGAGAAAACATTATTTCACAGCACTGTGAGAAATCTCTAGAGGCTATGAGACCGCTGGCTCGGGCTCCAGTGTCTTCACATGTCCAAGCACAGACCCAGAGTATTAATTATAGTCTCTGAGCCAAGCTTCAGTTTATGGAACGTTATTGGGTTGTAGATTTAATTGTCATTCTGCCGGTAACTGGTGGAGAAGGTGTGTGTACTATCATAAGTGTGTGAAGGAGAGAAACACATTTATTTGTTAAATCAAGCACATATTTATGCTATTAATATTATTTTGTAAAGATGAACATTTTTACAGTGTGCTTCCTCCATTTTCACTCGTCATGACTATTCACTGAGTGACTCATACACACTTATGTCTGACATTATGCTGATGACATCATACGCACAAAATGAACATTGTGTTGCTTTAATTTACAATAGTTATTTATGAAACACAAATGTGTCATAAACCATACCACGGACAATCCTCCAATCCCTAACATCCCTACAATCCCTACCACGCACAGGCCCAGTGGCTCGAGATGTCTTTGGGTCTCTATGAAGTGAGTGTTAATTTTGAAAGTCACATAGCTCATTTAAAATAGGCAAAATGACCTCAAAGATAATGACTGACTGAAAATAGACATAAAGGTACCACAGAGATGATCAAAAATATACAAAAAATGAACCCAAACAAAGAAAAAACCCTGCATGGCCACCAAAAATAGACACAAAATGACAACAAACGGCTAAAAAACTGATCAAAAAAGACATGATGACCAAGAATATACAATAAAAATGATCGCAAAGAGACAAACATTGTGTAATCATGTAAAAACATCACAATGGCCTCATCTGTAGTGTCTCTTTCAGTCCTGGTGTCTTATTTATTTATGTGTGTCTTCCCCTTGTAAGTCGCTTTGGATAAAAGCGTCTGCCAAGTAAAGTAAAGTAAAGTAAAGTCTTTAGGAGGGTGGGAGCTTGTCACCTGTCTGTGCCCAGGGGTCCATCTTCTTATAACCCGTCCATGCACTAGATCACCATGGCTCTGTGGGATATTATTCTCATCTGTGCTCTTTGTGTTTCTACTCCGCACGCCTGTTTGAATCTGATCACAGTCAGCTCTTCTGAGGCACAGCCTGCCAACTTCCTGGCTAATGAGTCCAGTTCTGAGACTGAAGCTTCTACAGCTTCTCTTACTACTGAGCAGATGATTTTTCAGTCAAGATATTTACAGTAAATAAACAATGTCACTTCATCAATAGATAGACAGATAGATAGATAGATAGATAGATAGATAGATAGATAGATAGATCTATAGCAATCTCAAAACGCATTAACAACAGCAACATAAACACCATTTCTGTTCTTGGGGAATTGTTTTGGTGGTGGTCGATGGACATACAGACACAGAATGAAGCGACACTCTCATCACATCGCACTTCTCATTTCCAAATCCGTTGCACTTGTCAACTAATTGAGCTGAGGAGTTCTCACCTTTACAATATCGGCCTAGCATGACAATAAAAAAGACGCAACGCACTCAGATGAATAATTCACATTTTAAACATACATTTGCACATATGCCGGAGAGCTCGCTTACCTGTCATAACTCCATCTACTGTAAGACATGCTCCTGTTGCTGCTCACTCCCTCCATGTCTCCGGCGAACTGGACGGACTGAAGTGGATGGTGACACGTATAAACGCTCTTCTCTTCTTCTTCTCTTCTTCTTCTCTTCTCGCCTCGTTCACCGACGCGAACACGAACTAAAGGAATCGTCGTTAAGTGAATGAGCAGAGAGGCTGTGCTGAGTCAGATGCTCGCCTATGGGCTATACCACCGAGAAGAGGGGGAGCGCGAGCTGTCAGCCCACGGTGCACGCGCGGATGTTGATTTATTTCATTCACGTGGACCCAAAACACAGATTGATTTTCATGGCATGACATTAGAGACCCTGCAGACTAAGTCCCTTTGCGTCAAACCTGAGCCTCACTGAACAGGCCGTATGAGTAGGTGAAACTGTGAAATTTGTTTTGTTATGATTATAGTCATAGGTCATGACGGTCCACCAGCCAATAGCAAACACTCATCCTTCTCACTCATTTGCTGATCGACGTAAAAAGGCATATAGTAGCTATAGCCCACATACACAGTTCGGTTAGTGGTGTTATTTTATTTTTAAATAGTGAATGAAACTGGGTACATGCGCTCTACAAGAGTTATTTCCCATGGATGACATTTAATGTATGTAATAAAAGGGCTAATGCTAGTGTTTTCTTAAGTATCAGGCTCAAACATGGCTCATCGCCTGCAGGTCAAGACTGCTGCGTCTCCAACATCAATTGGGGTGGCTGCACAAATGCAATTTTGTGCTAACATAAAAACAAACAACCTATCAGTATGTTGGATATGAGGGGAAATTCTCTGTGATCCCCAATTTCTGCTATGTTTTTATATTTAAACCAACAAAAGAACACAACGGAACTGCTCCTTCAACCTTCCCATACTTACCTTATTTTCTTGTGTCCATATTTAATGTTTATGTCTTTACCGCAGCTACATTTGAAGGATGCCCTAAAACTGGAGGATTATAATTCACATTCTAAAACACCACCAGAAGATCCCTCTAGTCACAAACATACACAACAATATCACATGAATTAGAAAATGTAATAAATCTTCATGAATGAAATGCTGATTACAATGGATGCAATAGGATTGTCACAATGTCACAGTGTGTTTAACACTAAACGCCAGATGACATCTCTACACCCACTAGACCAAAACAGTCTGCTACACAGCTGGATTAAGACATTGAACACTTGTTGGTGTTTAATCCTAAAGTTTAAAACTTTCTTTGTACATGCTAAGTGCTGTGTATGATCAGGACATACAAATGGATCCAAGCATGGTTCATTCGTAGGGGATTTATCCACGTGTGGCCTAACTGTCTGCAATCCTTTTAGTGAACTGTGATAACAGGCAATGTTTGAATGTACAAAAGTTACAAAAGTCTTCTATATAAAGCATTGTCTAAATGCAAAATCACTTACAAAGGTTTCAACAGCTCAGGAGATGAATGAACTGCAATATCAGAAAAAAAGGTACAGACAAGCTATACATTCAGAAGTAGAATGGCTGTCAAAATTATATAAATTCTTAACTGAGATATTGAGAGTCAGAATACTTCTACAATACTACACAATGTGATGATTTTACTCAACTTTCAAAGTGTGCTTTATACCTACAATCAAAGATCAGGATTTGCTAATTATGTTTGGATGAGGATGAGAATTATGTGGATGTTGTGCTACAGGCACAGAGTGTCTGATGCACACTACATTGTTCAGTTCGTGTTGCATGTTCTTCTCTTAATTTGTCACCGATCTGTATGTTTCAGGGTTGTGTGTTCTGTATCTCAATCCCTAGTGGTTCAAGCTTTACATGGCATGCCATGTCCTTAGTCAAAGCAACCCTCTTGTGGTCAAATATGTCCATGCATGCTGGTGTGTGAAATAGTTACTTAAATCTTTTTTTATCCTTATCCTTCCACTTGAGAATTTGTTTTTGTCACACTGTGTTCATGGAGAAATGTGTATTTTTGTGTTTATAGGGACTCATATCAACACTGAGTTGAAATAATGTTCAAATGACACAAATGGATATTTGAAAGTGTTGTTATAAATTATATATAACAAATATAATGAATTATATTATTATAGCATTCATCAAACAATGCAGCTCCAGGTAGAAGTCAATAATGCCCAGACGGCTAAAACATTTTCTGTATGTAGTTTTGCTCTCAAATGTTCACATTTCTAAGAGGCGAAAAGCAGCATGAAGGCAGGGTTAGACCGAATTTGTGTTGTGTGAATACAATTATGAGAGAATATCGTACTACTACATTGCAACTTAAATTGATTTGGATTAATGTATATCTGAACTAACCAAGCAGACTGCAAATAGATGGCACAAGAATATGAGGATGTCCAATATTTCTGACATTCCTTGTTGAGATATGAGAGGCCATATTGATGATTCAGGAGTCAAACTGTAAATAATTACAGGACATTGCATGGACTGAATCCTGTCCATCACAAGTTGGCTGCAGCATTAAATCTCACTGACACAAGGCCCAGTAAGTCAGATTTGTGCAGCTTTTCGTAGCTAAAAGAAAGATTCTCTAACCCATCCGGCTCAATGACAGATTTTATTTAGCACCAAAAGCTAAACACAGGGCAAAAGACACTGACATGGAAGAAAATGAATGAAAATGAAAAACAGTATGATTTGGATGTACACTAGATTTTGCAAAAAGATTGGAAGGGTGTGTTTCAGATCTTAGTAATTACACTTCATTCATGTGGTTTAAAGCCCCTGTGCAGAGACCAGAATCATTTCTAAAACTCTCTCCCACCTGACCTGGCATTTTACACTGTGAGCTTTTGGTGAACACCAAAGATAAATATTTTCTTCAATACTAAGCCACAATAAGAAAAACATTCCTGGTCACAACCGGGTGAAGAATCAAATTTTTTTCCAATTTGGGGCCAACAGTCATCTTCAGTTTAAAATAAGAGAATTAAATATTCCTCTTTACATATATACACAGCTGTGCTGTGAACATGTATTCACTTATAAACATATAAAAATACTTGTCAACTAGTTTGATAAGAAAATAATGTATAAAAGTAGCATAGAAACATTTAATCAAGTCCATTACTTCCATCATCTGATTTTCTTGTTTATATTACAAGATGATGATACAACAAACAAACTGCGGTACTTCATTTGTATGCCCGAACAGAAGTACAGAAGTGGAAAGGGAAGGCAGAACAGTATTTTGTCTGTGGTGATGATAGCACCACAGGTGGCAGGTCCGGTGAGTTCATGTCCCATAGGTTGTTTTACGACGTGCATTTCAGTGCTTCCACTTGCCCTGGGTTTCCAACTGGCAGGTCACTGGGAAAAAGTTGTTTAACAGAATAATTCAAGGACACAAAAATTACATTGCCACTGTGTTACTGGAATGATAAAACAGCAATTTGTTCTATATTGTAGACTACATGGTTCACAGAAATTACGCATTACATTGGAATGATTTAAACTAAACTGAGCACTGAAAGCTTCTTGATTTGCAACAAATGGATTTGCTAACATTATTTGTCCAAAGTTGAATATAGAGCGTTGCAATGTTCAAAGTTTTCATCTGAAATCATGTTACCTTTCAAAGCTACACAATGTGCTACCAATAATTTTGCCTCTAGTGCTTCTTAGAAATCTGAAACAACATATGATGTGTTTTGACTGAACCACCACCTTCTAGGAAAGAAATTTGGATAAATTTGCTACTTTCGGTACATTGAGGAGATGGCATAGAATAGGATTCCTTCAATCTATAAGACTTTTTAAAAATCTAATACAGTAGACACTCCATAACTGGCAAGTGAGATGAAAGAAGAAACCACAGACAAAGTAAAGAATCCACTGCAGAATACCAGCAAGTTCTACCACTGTAGCTTTAAGGGCTGTCTAGGCATTATATTTATATACATACTTATATATTCACTTTCATATATGTAAAACCAAACTCAACCTCACACACTGTACTGTGGTGATTTAATAGTTCATTAGAAATACACTTTGAAAATCACAACAAATGTCACTTATGTACAGTAGCAGATTAGCACAAGGGATTAAAGGTGAATATGGCACAACATACACAAAGCTTCATAAGATAATCTCTCTGCTCTGGCCAGACACTGGAGACTAAAGAAAGTCATTAACATTCTTGATATATAGTTTTCATTCAATCTCGGTAGCAAATACAAATATCACTACAAGGCAAGAGGAGTCCTTCAGAGTACAAAACATTAATTTGTCAGGCTGATTTAAAAGGCAATGTTTAGTGTTGGGACTCTCATGTGAATTAGATTATGGCTGAAGGTAGAGTGGTGTTAAAATTTGGCATTGTCAGTTGTCCATACAGATGTCCTGGGGACAGCAGTTCCTGGTCAAATTATCCCAGAAAAAGCTGTCTGAAATCATGCACATGGAGAAGGCAGCGGTCAGTCATCCACTTAGGATGTGATGTCAGGCAGAGTGGGTGGGGTGGTAGAGAGTAGCTGCATGGGTTACAGTGATAAGGCCGACTCAGACGATCACGCAATGGCAGCCAGTCTTGTCTTTTTCTTTTCTTGTAGGTTCTGGCGACGGTGGACATTCCTGTTCTTGGAATTTCCTAGAAGACAGCAAAACTATCAGGAAATACTGCACTTTGTACTTTTGCAAACAATGGTTATATTTTTTTGATAATGCTTTATTTTACGAGTCCATACAATCTCATTTAGTTCCAAGAAATCTCCTTGCAAAAAAGAAACATATGACTTGGTACTAATTTCAACTAAAATAGAGTGATTAGTTCGTACACTCCAAGCTATTAATTTATGCGTATTCATGATTTTTTCATTATTTTTTGGCAGGTGTTCATGGTTTATAGACCAGGTAACAATAGAGAGATGACAGCAAAAGGAGAGAGAGACATGGAGAGTGACATGCAACAAAGGTCCATGAACCACAAATGTTGCAATTTATGGTTGGCAACTTAACCCATAGCTCACCAATACATCACCAGGCCATGCTGAGCCATGAACATTTACAGCAACATGAGCAACATGTACAAACCTTCACTGCAGTCTGAATTATTAAGAGTTACAGTGTAAGTACTTAAATGTTAATCCTTTTGGCCACTGTTAGACCTATGAAATATGTTAAGGTTGAGTCACTAAAAAATCCTCGTGACAGCAATATGTAAAGATTCCTTCATGAAACACCTACCTGATTACTCTAACCAGCTCGTGGAAAGCCTGGTCTACGTTCATACGGATTTTGGCTGAAGCCTCCATGTATGTGACCTTCAATTGTCTGGCCAGCTGCTGGCCCTCTTCCTGGGTTACCTGGAGTAAAATGAAGTAAAGAACAATGACTGTCTGAAACCTGAATGTCAAATGTGGTCTAACACATGTGAAAGTACTTTCTGAAATTAAACTATGTGTGTAAAAAGTAGAGACAAATATCATACTAATGTAAAATGTGAGATAGTGCATAAAAACCAAACTAATTATTTGACTGATCTGTGTTATTGTAATACAGTTGTAGCACTAGTGTTACATACCATCAGTGCATATCACTATGTATTAGTATTTAAAAGTTAGTATGCATCACATAACACACATGTTCAGATTTTCACATCCAAGTGATAGTGAACCTTAATAACACTGAAAGAAGAACTTTGCCCATTTTCTTCAATGAAAAAATATAATTCACACATGACATTGTTAATTTTACATGTATATTTACATTTTCCGACACTGCTAATTCTCTCCTTTTAATGTCAATTGTTACTCCATCCACCATTTCTTTCAACATCTGTGACGCGTGTGCAGTGCAGTGTAGGACCACATTGTCCACCAACAGCAAATATGAAATGATTTTTATACTCATGGCCCAATCTTGATTGCATCTGATTTTGTAATTTCTCAAGTGTATGTTGAGTACACACTTAAATTAGCGTGTAGAATGCATCTGGGACATTGACTGAAATCTGCCTCCACCCTCTTTGTGACAGCTGTGCATTTAAACTGGGACTAAATAAAGCTTCTATTGCTGAGAAACCATCTGACTATTTGTTATGTTTAGCAAATTACTCTGTTTATCTATAATGTGAAAGCTAAAATCTGATTTCAGTGGACCCATTCATCCATTTTCTCAACTGCTTGTCCTCGTAAGGGTCACGGGGGGTGCTGGAGCCTATCCCAGCCATCATCGGGCGAGAGGCGGGGTACACCATGGACAGGTTGCCAATCCATCACAGGGCTGACACATACAAACATACAACAACCATGCACACTCACATTCACACAATCTTAAAGTCACCAATTAACCTAACATGCATGTCTTTAGATGGTGGGAGGAAGCTGGAGTACCTGGAAAGAGCCCACGCAGACACAGGGAGAACATGCAAACTCCGCACAGAAAGGCACCCGGCCGACCCGGGGATCGAACCTGGGCCCTTCCAGCTGTGAGGCGACAGTGCTAACCACTACACCACTGCGCCGCCCTTCAGTGGACCGATTGATAGTAATAAGCTACATGTGCTTGTAATGTTCCTTTTCACCATATGGTGGTGGTGTGGATTCACTGGAGGAAGTGACGAGAGTATGCATACCAACAGCTAGAAAATTCATCATTTCATCACACTCTCTTTTCTCTCCATCCATCCTTCCCTCCCGATACCACAGTTTCTGCAGCCTCTTTTAGTCTTTTACTCACATCCTGTTGTATCTTAGCAGCTAGCTGCAGCTGCAATGCTTGCTTCCACTTTCAAGTATGCAAATGCGAATACTCCAGACTGGTTGATATTATCTCTTCAGATGAACAGATACAGTATACGTTTTGCAGTCAGTGGGTTCACATGTCTGCAATCTGTTGGACTTACTTGTCTCTGTAGCTCCAGATCTGCTTTGTTTCCTACAAGAATCATAGGGAATTCATCTCTGTCTTTGACTCGTAGAATCTGTCTTTGGAATTTGTAGATTTCTTCAAAGCTGTGAAACATAACATGGTGTGAAAAAATAGAAACTTATATTATGTTATTTAAAATACAGATGAACACATCTACCTAAAGGTGGCTAAATGATATCACCACACACAAAAGCACCCATCACCCAGAAGATGGGGTCAGCACCACTGAGGATCAGACCGAAGGGTTGTGGGCAAAGAGGAAAAAGTCAACCACGCTATTACAAAAACATAAAATGTGTTGTCTGAGGCTCAGCTCTGTGCACTGACCCGACCGTTGTGCCACTATAATATAAATGCCATGTTCACTTTTTCAACCAAATGGCAAATAAAAATGTCAGTCTGGGGAAAAAAAGAGGCAGAATGTGACCGCAAACCAGGACAGCATTCCAGCCATGGGCCCACAGACAGCTTGGTGAGCACATAGTAAATCTGGAAAGACTTAACTAATATAAATGGAGGAAGGAAAGACTGTTTACAACATAAACATTGGGAGGGGGCAGTGGGTGGCGGCAGGGGAATGCAGCTCACTGCACTGTTGGGCAGGGACACAAAGACAGGGAGGATGGGGTGTGACAGACTCATTGCAGCAAGAATACTATGTGAAGTAATATGAAAAATATTTTCAAGGTGACTTAAGCTCTGATACTGTCGCTTACTAGTTTCCCTCCTTTTATTTCCCCCTT
This sequence comes from Sandelia bainsii, assembly GCA_032362345.1. NCBI lineage: Eukaryota > Metazoa > Chordata > Actinopteri > Anabantiformes > Anabantidae > Sandelia > Sandelia bainsii. Next base: position 9,465,269 of record JAUMHL010000018.1, read on the forward strand.
AAGATGTTAAAATCCTTAAGATGTTCATGAAATCAAGCCTCATTTTTGATAATATGTATATTGTGCGATCATTGAATGTATTTACATCAAGTGATTATCTCTCTTTACAGTAGCCTTTCTTGATAATCACAGTGTCTGCCATGCTGGTTTCAGATTACCTATTAAAGCACAAAGGATTCACTGGAAAACAATGCCTACATGCAATATAGCACAGTTTTATCTATTTTAATAACAGTATCACAGTTTGCTGTTCATACGGTTTGCTTTATTAAAAGCAATACACCTTGGCTTTAGCATAAACAGATACGCCAGGTCTTCTGAAAAACTGTTACTATATGTGAAATCTTCAGCATTATCCTTTGATATCCTTAAGATTTCAGTTACAAATTAGGAAAAAAGCATGTTATTCCGCAACACTTGATAGTATATAGTAGCTTGCTAGCTAGCTAGTTTTTCTTATTTATTTATAGAAATGCTTAAGTGCCCACACATCATAAAATACAAAAGTCCATGTTAATAGTGACATTGTTATGAAATTCTCATCAAGCCTCTTAGGTTTTACCTGTAACTAAAGATATCTCTATTTTAGCCCATACACTATTGTTTGAATAGCATGAGGGCTTTAAATAGAAAGTTAAGGTACACGAGTGAATTCAAGAGAACAGGATGAGGGAGGAAGTGTTGAGAACAAAACAAAATGACAAGAACAACAGCTAGAGGGTCCGGAAGTACAATCGGCAACAAGTGAGAGTATCTGTTTAAGATTCATGGTTTTAGTAGAGTGCGAGGTAGGGGTGGAGAGAGAGACAGCACGCAATTGTGAACAGTAAACAGGGATGTGCAAACAGAATAAAAGCGAGAGAGAAAAATAACTCAGAAGCGAGGCTGTAGCTGTGAGTTTACACATGACGAGAACTGTCACTTACCTTCCTCTGTCAGTGACTGAGAAGACGAGCAGGAAGCCCTCCCCTGTCCTCATGTATTGTTCTCTCATGGCTCCAAATTCTTCCTGCCCAGCCGTGTCGAGGACTAGAGAGCGTGTGCACACACACATCAACACAAACCACACACACACAGAATAACAGCAAAATAGACTCTTCTTGAAGTTCCTCAAGTACTATTGTAATGCAATAGGAACATGGCTTATACTGTTTATTTAGTCTAGTCATATTTGTTCAGTAAAGTGCACTTACTGTCAAGCCTGGCTGCCCTTTCGTCAATCACACACTGTTTGGTATAGGAGTCTTCAATTGTGGGGTCATAGTCAGTGACAAAGTATGACTGTAGGAGAAAGAGAGAACAAACTGTGACTATGTCCACGGTTTATGTATTATAGCAAGTTGAGACATAAGCTGTGTCTCACATACAAACTATATCCATCCAGAATTTACTATATACTGAAATTTGCAGCTTGAGTATACTAGAAACCAACATGCTTTACTGTTCTATATCAACAGGAAATGAAGCAATATGCATGCCATGCAAATGCAATCAAACAGTGTCTGTGAGGGTAACTCCCAATTAAACTTTCACAATTCATTTTTTGCAGCTGTGTGCAGCTCTTCTGGTTTCTCTTTGAATTGTATGGTGGGAGAATCATACCCAGTTTTTAGTCTGCTTACCGCATGTTTTGAAGCTATTTTGCTATTTATCCACTGTGAACATGCTACTGTATATACTGAAATCCTGCTTATAATAAAGTGTACCATGGATACAGCTGCTAAAATCAGCTGGCCTCAAAATGGTTGGACATGAAAACAAACGGCCACTCTGCCCTTGTGTTTTGTTAAAACAGCACAGACAGCCTTACTGACCTCTACCTTTACTACCGTACTGTAGACAAGAGGTAAACATGCTGCCTCACACAAAAACCACTGCTTAGGTTTAGACAGCAGACTGGTTTTCCATGATCAAAACACGTTTACAACACATTTCCTCAGTTCCTCACTCCCAAAGGCTTTGATTCTTTCATTCTGTAGCCAGTATCTGGTCTCCTAGAAACCTAAACTGGAAGGGTGGGGCCAGAGAGCCAGGAGGAGGAGGAGACATGCATTTTTTACATTTTTCCCATGTTTTGTAGTTCTTGCTCTTCTCGGGGACTAGTTAAGTGGTGACAGCTGAGGGGAGTGCTCGGGGAATGTCAAACCAACACCCAAAAACACAGAGAGGTCACAAGAACATAAAATCCTGATGAGATTCTCTGTCACTTTAACAAGCTAAATAAAACTTTTACATTTATTTTGTTTGTCTGTGAAACTGTGTGTGGAGACAAGACAAGTCTTGCATTATCTGCATGTCTGACACTTTAAAAAAATTGTACACAGCTGATGCAGATAAAAAAAACCTAGTGAATGACTTCCTTAATTCTGATTACAGCCTTATTAATACATCAACTTATCAATTTACAGTTATAAAAGTAGCGACTTTAACCTCGGCTGACAAGTAACATGTGTTAAGTGTGTATATCAATGGCCAATACATCACCATCAAATTCTTTCCACTGTCAAATAACAAAAACTGTAACACCCTCAAAAATCCATCTGATTCTAAAGTTAAGCTGCGTCGCATGTGTGTAAATTTATGTGTTGACTCTTCAGCATACTAATTCTTTTTTCCCACCTGCAGCCTTCTGTTGTTGCAGGAGATGCAGACAAAAGTATGCTGGTCAATGTCACATCCACTCACCACTATTTAATTACTGTGTATCCTAGAACCAGAAGAAGAATCAGTGTACCTTCACACAACCAGTTATAAGATGAAATGTCTTTCTTTAATCTAGAGTCTAGTGTTTCAATTTGAGAGATACTTTCATGATTTTATGTTCAGAATTTCTTTTCTCACTTTCTCATGCTCTCAAAACGTCTGCTCACGGATTCTCCTGCTGGCAGTGGTATATTCTGCTGGGATAAAATGTGACGACCCTGTCAAAAATCACCAGCCAATAGAATTCAACCTGGTAATGACCAATAACGTAATATGCAGCAAGAGCTGAGTGCAAGGAGATAGGTTTGCAAATCTGTGCGAGTAGCAGTAAATATGAGAGCACAAATACAGTTTTGAACAGGAACAGAGCAAATCTGAGTGCGAGCAGTGAAGTTTTTAGTCTAAGGGAAAAGATTTTTTAAAGGAAGCTTAACAAAATCTGAACATGAAATAAACAAAGTATCTCTCAAATTGAGAAACTATACTCTTGATTAAAGAAAGAAGACTGCTTTCATAGCCAAACAGAGGGAGAAAAAGAAAGAGGGAAGAAAGAAGACTGCTTGTGTTTCTCATCCTTCTCCCCACCCCTCTTCCAGCCATCAGTTCAGCACGTGACCTCAGCTTCCCATCAACCTCTTATTCCTGTTCTGTCAACCTCAGGCAGCCGCATTGAGCCCCGCACTCCTCTGGCTAATTCTCCCCTCCCTCCACATTCATGGGTAGCGTAGCTGCTGCACTCTGTTTTGTCCGAGCTGATTCTCCCAGAGCTGTTTCCCATGATAGATGAGGCTGTTTTGCAGTGCCAGCAGCACTAAACACGGGCTGTAGCTCGGACTAGCTCGGCAGCGATAGAGCGAAGAGCTAGGTGAGCGAGTGCAATATGACTCAGGAAAACTACTGATAATCATGTGACATGAGGCAGCCTGAGTCACACCGAGTAATATGATCTATAAATACTTTTTAAAAGTACATGACTTCATTGGATGTCACAGGCTTCTAAATCACAATGAGTCAGTTTGAGCTGAGTAGAGGTGCCCCAGTGTTTTGGGGCCCATTCACACTTACAGTTTCTTACTACTGTACATCCACCACCTGCAACCAGCTGGATATCAAAGCTCAGTATTTTAGCCACTGACCAAAATGTGTCAAATATCAAAAACTGTTCTCAAATCTCATATTTGACAAGCAGAGAAAGTTGAAAAACATGAAAAAAACTGAAATAATTAACATATTAAGGATAAGCAATCAATTTGCAACTAAGACAAGCTGTGACGTCATCTTACTGTTACCTGACTATTTCACAGCTACATACTGAGGAGGCAGACGGATTCCTAGACACATTCCCATGAAAATATTTCACAGTTGTCATGAGGAGACAGTTGACACTAACAGTGGGGTCAACAGCTCTATTCTTCATGCGTAAGTGTACACACACACACACACGCGGACGTTATGGGCTGTGTGCACTAAATCTTAAAACGTTTACTGCTGAAAGCTCTCCTCTCAGGTAAATTATCCAACTGTAACATAAACCTCTGGGACATTTACAACAGAGGTGTTCTTTGGCAGCAACTACACAAGTTGAGGAAAACTTACTTAAACAGATCCATTTTACAGTGTGATGACTTCACATGAGAAAAAAAGAAAAAAGAAAAAAACAAGAACAAGTCAAGTTTTACTTAGGCAATCATTAGGTCTGTACTGACATGGCTACCATCATATGTATTTGTTAGCTATAAAATGAACATTATTAACATCATTAGGCCTTTGTCGCTGCTCAGTAAATCATCAAACCAAGCTGTCTCAACTTTACAATATAAAAGCAAATCAGCATAGCAGGTGCTGAGCTAAATTGATGTATGATTAAAAGTAAAAAAGAACAAAACAATGAGAATGAAATTTACAGGGCTGCAGAACCAAGCTGCAGTAGAGTTTAGCCGTTGGTGGCAAGGTGGGTCAGGCCACACTCAATTCTGCAGGAAGGAAACTCCACCTCTGCAGCAGACAGCTGGTCCAGCCGAGCCCTCGGGTGGTGGTGATGTCACAGACGGCATGTTCCCCTACCCCGCCTACCTAACAAAGTCCAAACCTGTCACCCAATTCCCCTCCAGAATTCCAACTATACATCCCAGGCCTCCACCCACATGCAGCACATGCAAGCTCACACCAGGAAAACATTAGAGGCCGGTTTTCACCATGAATACACAGCCGGTGGATCAGACTCAGCTGCAGCACAGCTTTTATGGCAGGGTCAAGAAACAAATGCTGCCACTAATTATTCATTTTACTATCGATAACTTTCTTGTTTATTATTTTAGATTAAATAGTTATTTGTAAAAGCTATAAAATGCCAGAAAACTGCAAAAACTGGTTATTTTTATTATTGTGTCTGGACAGTTCAGTGCAGTATGATGCAACATAGAATAAAGCATCGCAGTTGAAAAGCTGAAGACAGAAGAATTAGTGTTAAATGGTTTAAATGACTGAATGATTTGATGTTGTCAGTTGACTTAGTCGTGACGTAGAAAAAAAACTTCAAATCTCTGTGAAATAAACCACAAAGATAGCATTAGACATTGTGTAGGTGTATCTGTCTTCTAAATCCTATTCCGTATCAGTATCAAATGCCCTATGCGGTCCAGCCTGTAGTGTTTCATAATTTGAATTTATACATACATTACTGTGAAGCACTTGGCCAGGTTTCTCTTTTGAAGCAACAAATCCAGTCCCTTACAACTGCCTCCCAGCTTCAAGCAAAGCAAGAATGGGTGATATGTGTAGGCGCGTAATCAACATCATGCTTGCACTATGCACCCATTTCCTCTCCACACAAACAGCTTCACTAACACTAAATATAGATCATTTTCCATCTCTGTCAGTTATCCTACGTCTTTGGTTAGTGCCACCACTTAACTGTTAACCAATAAAGCATCATTATCTGCACAGACCACAAAATTACTGATTCAGCACCAATACAGATACGAGTAAGAGTTTCACACATTAGGCGATTAATTAAGAAAAACACATTCTACCTACACAGATGAAGGGAAATGGTGCGTCTACCTACTGCTATAATGACAGGGAATGCTGAGCTAAAACAAATAGTCATCAACATGGTTAGGAGTTAATTATCTTCTTCATGGCCCAATGACCAAAGAGAATTTACAGACCTTGACATGAAAATCATCAGCTATAGTTTCTCTTTAATTAAAGAAAAATGTAGACTGAATGCCATTAAATTGTGTTATTCTAGGAAAGAATCTGTCAGCATCTGCAGATTTAAAATATTCCCCAACCTCCTCATTCCCCGCAAAAACACACCAGAGCCTACCACAATATTTTCCTCTGCTAAAGCTGCAGCAGACTACAAGAAATTTTTAATTTAAATTTTAAATTGTGAGAAAAATGTGAAAAAGCATTTTATGTCTTTTCCCGCATTAAATATATTCAAGTTCTCAATAACCAAAGAACCATTCACTCAAGCCCACTTGTTTTTTTGCACAATGTGAACAAAAAGATGCAAAAATAGCTCTAGATGAAGGAGTGGGTGTGAAAGTGTGAGCTTAATGTGGTTTCATGCATTTTGCCAAATGAACTGAAGGTTGACAAAAACATGCTCAAACACATTTTTGGTTACTGTTGCTCAAGTTTAATCAGTGAACTTTGTTCATGAAAAATGAAAGAGAGAATGACTGCATCACGTTGTAAGAATTACTTTGAATAATGCAACTTTTTAAATGGCATCATGGCAGCCAACCCACGCTACAAGACATGTGCAAAACACGCCTGGTGCAGTTTGACAGGTATATGAGACGCCCAGTTGTAAAATAGGTGTCAACAGTCAACCTTGAACTAGAAAAAAAATCGTATTCAATTATCATTCACTATCAGGAAAAACATCTTCAAGGGCCAGAAGAAACTATAATTCTCTTATACTGAGTGGTCCTTGCTCTTTGTTCTGCTGACAGAGCAACACAAACTGCTTCGTAGACTGACACCAGCACCAAAAGAAGGAATGGCCGCCACACAGGGCGAGGGTGGGGGTGGGGGTTGCCCTCAAGCTGACAGGTGAAACGTGCCATTTGTAAGACTTGTTCAGTGGGCCAGAGTCAAATGCAGCAATTTCAATTAAGGACACAAACTCCATGCCAGACAGTCTGGAGCCTGCCTAGCTACAGCCTCAGCTAGACAGCAGAATGTGACAGATCACAATGATCCATTCCTGATATCATCATGACAAGATGCTTATAAATACATCAGAAATGTGTGCTGGAATACATATTCATACCTATCTTGATTTTCCTCTGGAACCTTTCAAGGTAGTCAGTCCACTAACATGAAATCTGTGTCAAAACTTTCTTGGTTACCTAAGCATTAAACCACAGCAGCGTAGCATGGGGAATTGATAGAAGAAAACAGAAATTTGACGGGAGCATCTGTGTATCACTTCCTGTCCTCAAACCCGTGCAGATTTAACCTTTGCTAAATCTCTGAGGCTGGACAACGCAGCTGTCAGTAATCAAATAGTCAACCACAAGGGTTTAATGTTAAACAGATGGATGCGAAGAGCAATCCCTTGCATCTTTACACTATCTGTCCTCCTCCATCATCGCCCTTCTTCTCATGCTTCACTGGCTTACACACAAGTGACCCAGGAGTTTTCGTGAGGAGCATTGTTGTGTTGAGTACTTAAGAGTGCTGGAAGTGAGAAATTGTGTAAAAAAATAAGACGGAATGAAAGGTTTGAGGGGGAGGGAGACTGTAGGCTACATGAGGGAGAGCAAGAGAAAAAGAGGGGGGAGGGAAAGGCATTAACTTCCTGTGGAAACACCCACTTTTCCCATGAGCTCATACAAACTAGAAAGGTCACTTATTCAATACCTAATACACACATAGAGAAAGTGACCACTCAATGTGTCCACTGCCTTAAGGGACCAATGATCAGCATTATGTAAAAGTTTGAAAGCTTTCAGAAAATCATTGCTGCAGGTGTTACATGAAAATAACAATTTAAAAAAGTTTTGGTCTTAAACCGCTGCTGTAAAGTTAAACGATCATGTGGTCTGCTCAACATCCATAGTAGTAACATCTGACTAAATGTTTACGATTACAGAATGTAGTCTGGGTGCAGCACTCAAACCTGGCTTGACGCCAAATTAAATGAACCCATGCACATCACTCCTCTTCCTCCTAATGTGCAACAAATCAATAGCCTGTCCCCTTAATCATTGCCTTGTCTGTACACGCTGGCAGACCAGTAAAACTTTTTAAAGATAATTCAGTTTTTATCATAAGTTCCCCTAATAATGTTTAATATTTACAAATATTTTTATGTAGGCCATAATAATATGTTCTGGGTTACATTCCATACGGTCTTTAAGGGTATACAGTACATACCACTGCATTAGCAGATAATGCTTCTTTATTTTTTTTTGTACATTTTGTATGGTAAGCTTTATAACCTCTTGGCAGACAGATTCTTGCCACACACTCAGTTTCATCAAATGCTAAGTCCTGATTGTATTGTATAATATATGTACTGTCACTTTAAAACTGAATGAACTTACATGCATTCTGTTGTCAGTTTTGTTTCAATCTTTGGACTTTCCTGCATTATTTTATTTTGTTATGATATATGCAGTATAATATTTTACTCATGCAGATAATTAATGATTAAGCTTCAGAGTAAAATACATTTGTAATAAATACAGACAGTAGTAATGTCCAAACTCTTTTCTATTCATACATATTCACCACTGAATAGATTATAGATTTCTGGGACCCCTTTAAGTATCTACTTACTCACACCTGCACAGTTTGCACTTCTGGTTAGATTCTAACTCCACGTCACTGGCTTTATACATGTTCTCTGCACAATGACAATAAATTAGCACTAAAATAAATGAACCACTGTCATTCAAGTGGTCCTTAGTCAAACACATTAAGAAGGTAGTTGTCAGCTATACTTGACATACTGGTATTTTACAATTGACATACTGGTATTTTACAATAAAGCCAAGCTACAAATGGCCCCACTTGCACTCAAGGCTGTGGAGTTGGGGATAGCACTCATGCAGAGAATAAAGCAGAGGATAAATGTCCCACTAAGTAGGCCAACTCCTGGCACAGTCAACCCCCTGCTCTCCTTTAACCTCTCTGGCATTAAGACTTCAATCGCCCCGCTAAATATCAACGTGTGCTGGACTCTGAGCACTTTTGAACCCACTCAAAGGTATGGAATCAAAGAGGTGCCATTTAAAGGCTTTTTTTCCACCAGATCACTGGGCTCAAAGCTGCCTGTTTGCTCTAAAATGCTCACACTACAATCTACTTCTTTATCTCAATTCTGTAGGTACATTTTGTTGAACTTTAAGTGGAGACTTGTGTAAATACTTTAGAAGCCCACAAACTGATTAAACAAAACAACACAAAGACAGAGAACTGTGTGAACCACCCTTATTGTTCTAGCTGACCATGTGACATCACATAATGTTCCCCTTCCCTGAATTAAGCCTGCACTAAGCCCAGCCATTGATGGGTTATCGATGCCGTTTTCTCTACGGCCCTTCGTTGTTTTGCTGGGAGGGACAGGAAATAAAGACTTATTTTGATAAGATTAACGTTCTATAAAGACATGGTGATTCTCCCTGACTGAGTTTTGCTCTAGCCAATCCTCATCAGTGCCCGTGTTTTTGGAGATGAGAAAACCTAGGCTCATGTTTACTGTATCAAATTTTTAAGTGGAATAGATGTAGCGGATAAATGAAACAAGAAAAATACAGCTGTGAAGTTCATATGTGTAGGTAGTAGATATTATAATTACAAATACAAAGAGCAAACTTGCAGCTAATAAATTTGTCCCAGAAAATGCTTGATAAAAAACTTTATAAATGTAAATAACATATGTTGTCATATACTGATACTCAGGCCATGTTGTCTCAGACAGTACATTTTTTTTGCATGTTTTTTTTTTTTCTTTATTCAGTTCTTCTTCCTCTGGTTGCCTTTGTGCAGAAGTAGCACTGCACATGCTCACACCAACAAAGCATTACTGTGATGTCTCAGTGAGAGGACATCAGCCACTGCAGTGGCTAAGCGGACAGAGACACTACTGTGTGATTTTCAAAAAACCCATACAAAGTCACTCAGCGGAGTGTGGCTCATAGTCCACAGTCTATGGTTTTCAGGAAAACCGTATGACTGACCAAATAATGGGAGGCTGATTTGCAGTGGAAAATAAAGAACAGTCACAGGATCTAAAGGGCTGGTTTACAAATTGGGATTAGAGAAGAATAATCATTTATAGCTAAACAAAAACTGCATAAACCCACAGATTTGCCATATTACAGTACACAACAGCAAAGGATTTTCTAATGTTACATTATAGTTCTCAGCACGGGGCGATATGTTCAGTATGTATGTTGTAATGGATGCATCTTCTCTTCTCTTTTACATGGGTATAGAAAATGGTCATATTCAGCAACTGTTGTACACAATGTACAACAGTCACTAAACATTTTGACAGTTCATATGCGAATGTGCATTATCTATAATGCCCTTCAGAACCAACAGCTCTCAATCCAGTAAAACAGACTGATGTGCTGCAGCCTGGTCACATTTACACAGCAAAAATGAAAATCCTTTGAGGGAATGATGGTAACTCCTCCAGCAAAGAATCTATGCCAAGCTACAGTAAAGTTGCCTTACATCTTACAAGCTAAATCTAAAACAACTGACAAACTGGAGTGAGTGATGGGGTCTGAGCTGTGCAGTATCTAGGGAGGGCTCGCTGTGAGTGGACAATGTTTTGGTTAGACATACCAAATGCTTTCTAGGCAGCTGTTGACTTGTGCACTGGTGTGTGCCAATTTAAAATTCTGTACTGGGTTTGCCTACACCAACTGGTGCTGAGAAGTCATATACAGTTGTTAGATTGTGTGTGTTAGATCAGTATAACACAACAACTGACTCAACCAAACTCAAATGTTCCCAAATGTATCTACACATGTACCTGATGTTTACTGAACAGCCTTTCTGATCATGATCTGGAATCCTATCAGTGGAAGAGAGTCAGAAGCTCATTTGTTGAGGACAGAAGTCACACTTGGCTGTTGTCATCAGCAGTGAGTCATACTATGCTGTCACCTGTTGAGGGCCTGTCTCATTCCATGCCTCACCTCCCCCTGATGGACAGCAGGTGCCCCACATGCCTCTGGACACTGTCTGCATAGGACATGCCAAATGTCCACCAGCTGCCTGGCGGGCAGCTGAAGGCCCAGTGACAAAAAGGCATTAAAAAAAATCATCTATAGCTACTATTAACTAAGTTGCATGAAAATGGTCAATCAAAGAAAATAAAGTCACATCAGCATCAGCTGTGTGTTGATTAAATATAAGCTTGATGCATCAAAAGGCATTCATAACTTTGTGTGGCCAAATGTTAGGAGACAGTGGGAAATGTGTTGCTAAAATAAGCAGCATGTCAGTTTCCCACAGCCAAAGTTGTTGTTACATGACTCTGAGATGTGAGACCTGATACTGTGGCTAGTTATTCTGAAACAGACAGATGTGTGAGTACAGAACAATAGCCAAAATCAACACAGAGGAACAAGCTCCCCTCCATGTCTGTCTGACTATCTGAGGGGCAGTGACCAGAAAACCAGTGGGGATATGGCAGGTGAAAGAGGCTTTTCTTTTTACCTATCAGAGCGAAATGCTACCGATTTAAAACTACTCATATACAGTTGCCACATGCTGCATAGTGCTATCATTAAAATTTAGTTTTGTATGGTAAAATGCATGCAAATTGAACCTCAAAATGCAATTTCTTAGTTGCAGGTCATTTTTGGCATATACTGGTTTTATTGAGTTAATGTGTATAATATATTTTAAAACTGATTTAAAAATTTTAATTTTTCATATTCACTAATTAAGTTATTATAATTCTAGGGGATTGAATGCCTTCCTCATGGGCATATCAGCAGCAGCTGATACTGTTTATGAAGTGAAATGTTCATTTATAAGGAAACACACAGAGATCACATTATATGACTTTTGTCCTTGCTGGTGGTGACTTCCTGGGCCTTTAACATGCATCCATAAAACTACCTGCAGGACTTCTTCACTCAGATCTCCAAATGTTTTATATGTAAACAACATAATGGACATAGAGGAAGCATAGAGGTGAAATCCGAGACAAACTGAGGAGATAAAGCGGAAACCTTCTCGTATCAAACAGTTATGACACAAAATCTGTTGAAACATAGTAATGGCTTTTGTTTTTTCACAAAGATCATTCATGCCCCACTGCTAACCTTAAGAATTCTGCTAGATTCATCTAATCTTTGCTATAGATGTTAGGTAGAGTGACATAGGCAAATAAAAACATGAATTTTTGTCAATGTTTGTCCATTCTATTGATGCATATTTATCCATCTATCATGGTCTGGTTTGATAACTAGATCCAAAAGAGGATCTTGTGAAAAAATGAAAACATTAGAGTTTTATTTATTTATTAGTATTTACTTTATTTGTTGGTAAAAGTAGAACTTCCCTAATGAAATGTTGTCTATACACAAGCAGCTTTACAAATTAATGTCAATTTTCCTAAATAATATTGACATTAAGTTTGAATTAAATGGGAGAGCTATCAGATCAGTGAACTGTCAGCGAAAGTCAAACAGATTATTTGTACAGTAATTATGATCAGACATTCAGTGTCACTTATTGACTGATATCAGTGTTTGATACTTGGTGTTGTTTTCAAAATGTGAAGACACATTCTGCAGATTATTGAGTTAATCTCTACAACATCATGAACAGTCAATAAACAAATAATTTTTTAACCAGGAAGTATGTCATTCAATAAAACCATGACTGAATGTGCACATGCTGCAGTTCCAACTTAACATCTTTGTTCCCACCGCCATAGTTTCTTTACAGGCTGCGCATTACTTCAATGTGTCATTCTAAGCAACATTTACAGGTCCGTATATTAGTAAGTATTTATATATAGTCATTGCCTCATTCACGTTATTAGTCTCAGAACATGAGGGAAGTTCAGTTCTTCATTTCATCAGTCTATAAAACATTAATTTGTTGTTTTGTTACTTTCTTACTTACTGAAGTGTATATGTGCTACACTATTCATTAGTGTAATTCTTAGTTGTAGCAACATATAGACACACATAGAGGTAGAGAGAGACACCAACCTCTAGCTAATAACTCTACTATCTGGTGACTGGCAGCTTACAATTAAATTATTTTTCTATCCCATCATCATTTTTCTATCTACATAAGCTTTACAAATATGAATAGTTTTCACACACACACCCTCTTACTGTTGCATTCATGGCAAAACATGAGTCAGCGCTTGTGAGAGTGAGTGAATAAGGTGAAGGGGGGTTTTCTGATAATCATTTTTCTTGACTTAAGGACGATGTCCCACAGTATGTTCACACCTGCCACACAATAAACATGTTACATCCTAATGTCTGTGCTGAATGTCTCCTTTCGCTGAATAAGGAAATGATTGTGAACCCAGTAATGTCACAAAATTGCATTACAAGTAACATTTTGGAAAAACAAAATGGAGCTAATTAATAACAGACACATACTGTATGTTAACCGACAAACAGGAGAAGTATGCACAATGGGGAAGCACACTTATAAAGGAAGGTGAGCAATAGCCATTGTTTTTCAGGTAGTAGTGAGGGAACAAACATGAGTGTGGATCCAAGCCAACTTTAGTGAACAGGAGTAAACAGTGACACAGGTAAAGGACAGTGAAAGTCACTCAAGAAACAGGCAGAAGGAAGAGTGTAACGGTGGTGAAATATGTACACTACCAGTCAAAAGTTTGGACACACATAGAAATGACCATGTTTGTGAAAGAAAAGCAGATTTCATA
>JAUMHL010000018.1:9478980-9553398 GCA_032362345.1 Sandelia bainsii
ATAAACATACAGAGGCCTAAATTCTGCAAACATTAGTACTGTCTTCCAATAGCATGTTATGTTTGCTAATGCAAATGGATTAATTTAAAAGGATAACGGATCATTAGAAAACCATGTGCAATGATGGTAACACAACTGAAGACGTGTATCTTATCATGAAAAACATGGTAATTCCTATGTGTGTCCAAACTTTTGACTGGCAGTGTATGTAAACACCATTTGTGTAACAGTGCATCTACTCCTACTTGTTCTTCTAACCGACAGTTAATCCACTCTTGTATTAGACTGACTATAAAACAGTGTTACAGCATATATAGTTACACCAGTTGCACCTCATGTTGTGAATGTCTTTACTGTATTTATTGTACATTGAGCTATTGCTGACTACGAACAGTCTTCATCCCTGGATAGTGATGAGTTTCTCATTATTTAGGCGCAAAAGGGATGACCTGCTACTCTCTTGAGCTTTCCCAGATGGGTGGGAGTGTCTGTACAGAATCCAAACTCCCTTTTGCACGAACATTCCTATGGTGTGCTGCATGGCATTTTGGCAGCTTCAAGCAAATTACCTAAGCAGCAGGAATGTATTTTTTCTCTGTATTTAAACAAGATTCAAATGCCCTTAGTGCTGCAATCAAGTGCATCACATCCCATAATACAGAAATGTTGAATGGCAGAAAAATGTAAACTGATTCATCATCAAATTATGCTACTTAGCAGCTAATAATTCTATAAATATTTGGGTTCAAATTTGTTAAATTTGTCCTGGGGGGTGTACTGGAGGAATGAATGTACAAAGCTCATCACAATAAAAATATATCTTGTGTAAGAAGTTGGCTTTTTTGCCTGAGCAAGGCAAAAGAGAAAAAGTTCACATTGTATTCATTGAAATTGTTCGTCATCTGCAGAGCAAGAATCTGCACATTAGATTTAGATTTAGTTCATACATACGCATTTGTTTTGGGCTGATGGTGGTGCTGCAGAAAAGGTCTAAGAGTCACTAAAAACATTATGATTCACCTTCTGGGAAAAATTCATAATCATGGTCAATTTTGGGGCACTCTTCTTTTATCTGACACTGTGCTCTGATGCAGGTGTTGGACAGTCAATATTTCCAGCTTTACATCAAATTATCAGTAAAAATTAACAACCAGCAGACAATGACATGAAGCATGTAACACGGGAGCCGCGGTGTCCCTGTGTGTTAAAACTTCAAGCAGCCTTTAATTATGCAACTGAATAAAAAAAGAAATATTATCTATCTATATGCTCTGTATACTCCAGCCTCTGATGCCTCAGTTTTACACAGAGACAAACCACGCGGCGTATATAATTCATACCTGCTTGGTCACACAATTCATTTATACAAATATACTTTCGATGGGTTAATTTTGTTAAGAGTCTGATGTTCACCGAAGTCTTTGAACATCAAAAATACAGTCATATTATTAAGTATGTACAGAATGACATCAGAATCTCGTGAGCCCGAGGCTGATAATGTTTTGGCGTGAGAAGGAGAACAAAAGTTTCTAAACAGTGAATATTATTATTTAAACAGCCTCTGTACAAGTTGGCAATGGGTTCCGGCCTTCTTAAACATAAAATCTTTTTAATTTACACATAGCGTAAGTTGCTATATTAACTTTTGTTAAATATAATAAAGAGAGAAATCCTAATGAAATGACAAACAGGTTGAACTTGGCTTCAATACCTCACACAGGGTTTGCGTGGTATAAAAAGTTATTTTGTGTGGAATAGGGAAAGTAGAGCACAGAAACTAATTTTGTGTTCAGTGCATACAAAACAGTGTTTTCACTATTACTGTCAGTTTGTTGCTGCAGCGCAGTAACATGAACCAGTTATTATTAAAAGTGTAGCACTGGCACTTTAAAGTAAACTTAATCTTAAAAAAATAGAATGACAACTACATGTTATCAAATTAATAAGATTATTTTCTTGTTGAACTGTGATATACACACTGCATGTTGTTCATAGAAACACACAAGCACAAGTAGCTTTCTTTCATATTTGTGAAGAGCAAAGTGACTGTGAAACCATTCACAAAAAAAGAAAACTTTGTCATAGTCACAATTTGAAGAGGCACAGTTTCTACAGGTGAAACGCTAAAAGCTTTTCTCCTGTGCCTTTATAAGATGGTTTTCATTTTGTGTACTTTATAGTTAGAAATCCTGTTGTGAAAACCACAGAGCAGCCTATTAGCTCTCATTATGATTCTGCACTGTGGGAAAGCAACAGGTGTCCCACCTACAGAGCTGAACAAACAATGTTTTGTCATCATCTGCCCTCACGAGCACACACACTCACACGCACCTGTCATAAGTGTGAACTCTACACTAAAAAAAGAGCTTACTGTCATGTCGTTCATGCTTCCATTTCAAAGAAACAATACGAACTCCCTTAAAGGAGATGAAGAAACGCTGGTGAGAATATAAATGGAATTGTTTGTACTCAGCAGTATGGCATGTGACATATCACTGAGCCAGACACAGCTTGTATCCAAAAATGGACTGTGAGTATATCACGTGTGTTACATACAACAAAGCTACTAACCTAAGTCCCAAACGCATGCACAAAAGTGTTGCTGCACTAACACTTTGTTAAACCACCTGTGGCTGTTTTTGAGAAATGCACATGAAACAGCGTTATACCGCACAGAGCTCAAACACTACTACCATTATCACACCTTGTCTCCACATGTCTATTGAGGGCTGTTCTTATAATCAGTGTATTTTCTACTGAATATACTACTTATGGCAACGTGCCATCTAAATGATCTCATATCTAGGAATTCAAAGCCATGCTGGAAAATCTGAGAGATATGCAGAAAAGGAGTCTGGGTCAGAGAAAGAGAGCGGTCACTTATTCACTTTGGCTGTAAATCCAGCTGAGGACTACAAAAATCCTTAACTAATCTGTCTCTACTTGATCATTCAGGATGTTTTTCTCTCATGTATTAATCTCCTGCCAATCTGGCTGCCACCGCACTAATATTAGCAAGCATGTGAGCCAGCAATCTCAGAAAGGAGACATCACATTCTAGCAGCTTCTTTGGTTACCCTGTGTAAATTAGGCTTGTACAAGCAATTATTTCTTTGATAAAAACAAACCTACAGACTCACACACCACCACACTTGTAGTCTTCGCATGGCCAACGTGACTCATGTTTTCCCTTACTTGGGAAGCTTCCTCCCTTACAGACGTCACTTAAACAATGTGCTGTGTTCCACAACTTTTGTCAGATGACTCAATGTTATGTCATCTTCATGCTATTTCAGCTTGAGTCAAATGCTTGGCATTGGGGTGGCCAGCAGCTCCAAGGAACCTGCCACTCTTATTGCTAACAATATCAATTTTATCCACTGATTGCTTCAGCAGAGTGAAGAGGCTGTTTTTTTTGTCTTGTTGTCTTAGACTCTGCTCAGCAGCCTCAAGGTCAGCAATGAGCATTGAACCTTTTTAGAAATGTGGCCACAGAGTCAAGTATCAAAAACAATACTGAAAGACCAAATGA
Organism: Sandelia bainsii; assembly: GCA_032362345.1. Taxonomy (NCBI): domain Eukaryota; kingdom Metazoa; phylum Chordata; class Actinopteri; order Anabantiformes; family Anabantidae; genus Sandelia; species Sandelia bainsii. The sequence continues at coordinate 9,482,513 of JAUMHL010000018.1, forward strand.
TTGATTGATCAAATGTTAAGGTTGTTTACTTGGTCTACTTGGTCAAGTATTTCCTGTTCGTATCGTATCTTGTAATTGTTGTACAGCTGTATTTAAAAGAAAGTTTTTTTGTGGATAAAATGTTGTGTAACTTAGTTATTGTATTGGCTGCAGTATTGAAAATTCTTTATATGAAACAAAACTGAAATATGCTTTACGGTTAAGGTGTTGTGGTCACCCAAAGCCACCCCCAGCACACACGCACACACACACACACACACACACACACACACACGCACAGTACCTCTCTACAAGACAAGACCCTGCTGGATATTCAAATCGTGGGAGCTCTTCTCCTTTGTTAGATCCTAATCAAACAGCAGAAGTAAACTCTTTGCAAAAACTACTTCAAGTAGCCTATATTCACTGGCCTATTTTTAATAGTAAGTTCTTACCTACTTAATGACTGGACATCAAATTATAATAAACTGTCTCAATAGCAACTTAGCACATGAAATGTAACCTTTGTTCTTGTGATGAATTTGATGGAAACCATATTCATAAGAACTGAAAGCAAATTGTGATTGTGCGAAAAGTGTTCAAAGAGTGTTTGGTAGCAGCCTCGCCAGCATGCCAACAATGATTTTCAAAGAAACATTCTCGGGTTATGATGAAACTTATGAGTACGAGCGCTGGTTTAAATTGTACACCATGTTACTGTTAATAACGTGGACTAACTGAAACTATTACTGGTGAAAGTTACATCAGGTACTTCATGTTCTTGGCAAAATACAAAACACCTCATCTAAGCTGTCAAGATCACTACTAACACACACACACAGACATAGTTCCAGTGATTCAGGAAACAGGTCATGTTTTTCCATACAAAACTAAGAGGTCCTAAGAGCAGCAGTAGAGGGACTTCCTTTGCCAGAGGACCAAATTCCACATGGTCCATGACTATTCACCCGTCCAGGGTGACCAGACCCCTCCAGCCCCCACCCTAAACTCACACCTGACCAACATGATATGAGAAAAATGTTCCTTTCTCACAATAGTCCTGAGGAAAGTCTCAACCTCACAACCAGCTGCTAGTTTTTCCTCTGGCAGGAGACTATTAGAAACCTCTGGATAACATGCAGGTACTCCTCCAGCCAACATCTCTAATGAACTGAGGGTCACACTGAATACAAAACAGATACAATGTGGATCATATACATATAGTTTCATATATCATATCAGAGTTTATTTATATAGCACAATATTAAAAATGGCCTCAAGGGGATTTACAATAATTACAACGTCTGACATCCTCCATCCTTAGATACTTGGATTAGATAAGGAAAAAGTCTCTGCTAGTGTTTGAACTCACTGATCTAGCAGACATTATTTGCTTTGTGTCATTCAAGAATCAGATTTTGAATTAGTTGATCACTAGTATGGGTCCATTACTCTATTGGAAGATTTCTATAGACTCCTTCATGAAAGCTGCAGCTTTATTGCTAAATCTTTGGTCGCACGTAAATCCACCTTAATGTGACGATAAAAACAAATATCAACTAAGATCTTCTATCTACAAACGCTGATCATTTTAGATAATTCTGGTATCGTCAGCAACAGCATATTGTCACATTATCTTAAAAATATAATATTAGTGTAAACACGGGGAAGTTAAATTACATGAAATTTATTCTGTGTGTGTTTCATGTTCTGCTTTATATGGCTTCAGGTCAGTACGGTCAGTAGGCTACAGCAAAAATCTGTGCCACATATATGTCCTTTTTACTTGGTATGCAGTTAATGAGCTTTTTGAACCCTCATTAGAAGAACTCCCCCAACACACACACACACACACACACAAGCTTTTCACCCCCACTCTGAAACGGGTGCCAACCCACTATTGTCTAACAGTGTGGAGACATGCAGCTGCCTGCAGTCTGGTCTCCTAGAAGCCAGAGCCAGCATCAGTAACACTCACTGACATGAGGGGGGAACACACAAGGCAAAGGGCAAAGTTTGTCATCTCTTTCATACAAAGTGTGTGTGAGTGTGCGTGTGTGTGTGGGCCCTCTCCTAAATGACTATTATGAAAACCTGGAAGGTCAAAGCAACGCAGGCTGTGTCTGCAGTGTGCTGGAATGCAACCAGGGATAGAGGGAGGTAAACTGTTTACATGCCTTCTCTATGTGACACAGATGAGCTTTTAAGTAGGCGGCTACACAGGCCCGTGAATTGTCTTTCAGGGTGGATGGAAGTAAGCCTTGTATTTCTAAGAATATTTCTATTAGCATGCTGTTTGTCTTCATTTACTGGAGGTGCCTCAGGATTAAGCAGCAGCTTGTTCAAAGTCTTTGAATGGACATTTTGTGCTGCTGGCGTTTATTTTACAGTCACTCAACCCTAACGGATTTTCTCTGTCTAGTTCACATATTTCTAATGAGATTGGGAACAGTTTGGTTCCTAGATGAATGCGCTTTTCTCTCTCTCTCTCTCTCTCTCTCAGATTATATGTGCTCCAACTCAGTTCTTATTCATGTGATTTTGTGCACTTTCTGCACTCCTCTCTCTCCTAGAGCGTTTACACTCTTCTTACTATTTGTGGCTTGATAGACTATTACAGACATAATCTTGAGAGTTGAATCAACTTAGGGAGGCTCTAAATCCGCTACTTTAGTTTGCACACCATGTTAATAAAATAGGACAACTCAGGAGACCCACTTTTCCTTTCTCTTTTGACTAGCGGCTATAACTGTAAAGTGGAAGTGGATAAGTCGGAAATCATCGTGTTAAAGTGACAGCTGTCCTCACATGCTACATTCAGAAAATAAGACCATCTCACATAAGCATATTCCAACAACCCCCCGGTAAATAGTTGTAGGCCTCGGTAAAGTAGTGGAGAAGAAAACAGACCCCGGTATCCGCTTACGGGGTTCCCGTGTCTGCCCCCCCCCCTCTCTCTCGCCTGAGCAGCGAAATCAAAGCAATGGCTAAATTCAGAAGAAGGTCTGAACGCTACTGACCTGAATAAACTGGATTGTCAGGGCTGATTTGCCGACACCGCCGCCTCCGACCACAACCAGCCGATACTTCTCCTGCACCGATCCGTCCTTCCAGCCAGCCATCGAGGACACTTCGCTGCGCTGCGCTCGCTGCTGCCGCCGCCGCCGATGCCGCTGCCGAAACACCGAGTGAGCAGCAAACACCCACTTTTTTTTCCCCCTGTAAACTCAAGAGGCCCTGCAGTGGAGACACCGGAGCGCAGAGAGGTGCCGGAAAGAGTCGTCGGTGTAGTCCGTTTTGTGCACGGATAAATAGACAGGGCTCCCGGAGCTACGCGCGCCTGTCCATACGCCTGACCGTGTTTCAGCCTCGGTAACACTGCGATGTTCAAGATGTGGATCCGATAGTGGGAGTAATCAGCCAGGCCAGTACTAATGTCTGGCGCTAGGGGCCCTTCTACAGGCAGTGACTGCCTCGACAACCCCCTACACACACGCACACCCACCCACACAGACACACACACACACACTCTCCTGTCCTGAGACTGATATCACACACACCGCCGCAGTCACATTCCTGTCATACGGTCTTCCCTTACAAAAGCAGTGCCTGCTTACAGTAATTACAGTAACTGTTTTGTGATAATACATGTGGCTTGTAGCTATATATCATCATCATAATGCAAAACTCCATCAGCACAAACTACCTTCAGTTTTCTTACTGTGTGTGTGTGTGACTTCGTGAAATAAAGAGTTTTACTTTGGTAGACTGCTCAGTGAAGGATGCTGACTTTATTGTCACTGCCTCTCTCTCACAAACACACATAGACAGGAGCATACCACAAAATTAAAGTTAAAAGAAACAAACAAATCCTATAATTTCACTTGGTTATTTTGGCAAATGATATTGTCAACATCTAGTTCCCACAAGCAGATTATGCAGATGTCTAAAAAACAACATAATAAGCCTTGATTTATTATACCACACCATTTCCAGATGTCTGCACTTCTCAGCAGGCTATACACACAAATTGATTCAGTAAATTTTGAAAACATTATTTATTTTTGATAACACTTTTCTACACTGCAGGAAATGACATTACAACTCGGTAATCATCACATTTTCTTACATGTTAAGCATGATGCCAGAATAAAATAAGAGGATACACACAGGTAAATCAAGCAACACAAATGAAAATTATAAAGGTTGATACAATATCCCAGGTAAGTATGCTTAACACATACATTCATATATGATATAGACAAGTAAGTTCCACATGGTGATGTTTACCTTTACCTGTATTTTGAGGTGTGTGGTGTCATCACTGAGGTGAAAATAAAAGTGAGGGACTCTGATTTCCTGTCACCGACAATTCAGTTGGCATTTATATTTAAATTGCACACTTTCTTCTAGTTGTAAAAACAAGACATACAGTATTTTGTGCAACCATGTCAATTATTTGCCATGTTACTACAATGTTCAGCTATGCAGAATAACACCACACAATTCTTTTACACGTGTGGCACCACCTAGTGTCAAAAGAGAGACCTGCCACTGTGAACTTCAGTGTTCTCCTAGTTGATTCATATCTACAGTATTAGCAGTGTTGCTGAAGTTTATTACTGAGGACAAGCCTGTAAACCTTTGTTGCATTTTGTCAGAATCAAACACCATAAATAGGGAGCAAAACATCAAACCGTAGGATGCCCACTTCTCCCCTCGCTGTCATGCTCCTTTAAAATATCAGAGAGATCTCCCGTTTACAGAAATATCATGTTAGTTTTTTTGTATTTTAAATTCAGTTTACACCAAAGATGCCTAAAGTTGCCATGTCAAAATAATTTTTAACAGCATTATCTGGTTACCAGGTGTTTAGTTGCAGACTCCAAATGGTAACAAATATTGTTGAATTGTTATACTTTTAATTTTCCCATAGTGTCTTTTGTGTAAAAAGATAAAGTCACAGGCAGTTTTTTAGACTGAAACATTTGTTTTTGTTTTTCCAGGTGGACAGAATTTTTACTTTATTTTTGTATGTTCTTTTAAATTTTTCTGGATTCAGAGACGTGCTGTTTACTTTCTGTGTCACCAATCACTGTTTCCTCTCAACCAAAATCGTATTTATCTATTTAGTCAGTGTGGTTCAAGACCTACATATATTTTAATTTAGTTAGGGCAATTTAGGCATTTTGTCTCAAAAGTAAGGGTGGAGTGGAAGACTTTAAGTTGCAGGGATTTTGTGCGATTGTGACAATTGTGTGTAATATCTACAATAAATCAAAAACGCTATACACTGCACACAGTAGCCTGGACGTGACAACCCTGCCAAATAGCTGATATTTTCACAGATGAAGCTCTGATGTCAAAGCCACCTTTCAACCTTTATCTAACCTCCTGCAGAGACAGTTTTCACAGATATTGTAAATGTGTGAACAGGGGTGTGATTCTTTAATCTGCTATATTCCTAGAAATGTCCCTTTCAGGAGGGCCTGTGAAATATTTGGGGCTCTGCCAGGACTAATCCATCTCCATCTCATCTCATCACAGTAAAACCTGCAGATGGCTTTGCGAGTACATTTGCAAATTCAGCAATGTATTATCCTAAGTTAAAAGAAATCATGTCACATAAGCTAAAGCCAAGGACATTTTAAGGCATCTGAGAAATTCTAATTAGAGCCTAGAGCTATAAATCTGGACACAGTAGGAGCTCAAGGCAGTAGTCGCTTCACTTTGAGACACAACCGTTTGTCTCCTTTGAATCACTTATTAAACATCTATTATACTACACTACATAAACAGTACAGAACGTTCCAGGAGAAAGCACCCAACACTGAAGCTGTTTCATAGTATGACCACGTATTCATCCATACATCATCCTTCAAACTGTAACTTAACGATGAGTAGTAAACTTTTCATGTGCAGCATGATGCTGAAAATGGGCAGAAACAAACTGATTTACTTAATCTCCATCTTCACTGCTAAATGTGTTAAATGTCATATAAAACTAATCAATTAAAGCCTTACAAGGAACTCAGCTACAAGGTATCAGAAAAAAAAACTGTCAAGATTTACAAGGAAACCCTCCACTGCTCACAGTTAATCTTAACTTAATCTAAAAATTGGAAGCTGACAAAACACTATTTGTCCACATCAATGTCTTTATTTCAAAAATGAAATCAAGTGAACTAATGAAACATGAAAGTGAAAAATGTCCATAATTACAGAAGGAGCTGTGAGTCAATGAACACAGCACGAGGCAAAGTTTTCTCATTCTTACCATTTAATACATGTTAATTGAAAATTAAACAGGAACAGAGACATTACTTAGATACAGTTTACAGGCAGAGCCGATACTTAAAAAAACAGCACAGAAGCAACTGACCATACAGAGTTCTTAATTTGCTGTGATGAAAAGGCTGTGAAGTGGGTGAAAGAAGAAAACAGCAAGTGCCTTTTAAAAAGTCACAGGGATCAGCTGGATCAGATGTTTGTCTTTTTTTGGGAGAGGTTGATCTTGTCACCAAGGCTCAAGGCCATCCCCTGTGGAATGAAGGAGGGAGGTTTTACTGTAACAGACTCTTCTTTTGTAACATACTCAAATAGATTTGATACATAGTGTACATTTACATAGCAGTAAACCACAGTGCAAAGCCATGTAATTCTTTGTCCATTCAGTCCAGTTCTCTCACTGAGGTATCACACTAAAATGTTAAGATTAATCGGTCACATTGCTCGAGCTGAGCCTAAGTGATTTCCACCAAGCGTCTACATCTCAAAGCTTTGTGGTGTAGCAGCTCTGACCCACCTGACTTTTGGCTCTAATGCGTATGTGTCCGTTGACAGGTGCCTCAGGGCCCAGGTGGATGGGTTTCTCAATGCTGACGTTAGCCAGGGCGTCTTCTCCAAAGATAGAACGAGCATAAAGGTTGGCAGCCATGAAGCCACAGAAGCCAGACAGTGCCTAGTTGGTAAGACATAAAAGAAAAAGGTTTTAACAAATTTTTATATGCTGGGCCTGGTGATGATTAATTAGATTACTATACAAAGATAATTTCAACAGACAGTTTTAATTACTAGTATAAACTTAGTTTACTTTCTTTGCTCTGCTACGTGTATGTCTCATACCAACCTTCTCGGGAGTCAGACACTTCATGTTGGTGGATTTAAGGATGTGCTGGAGGTACTCATTCAGATCAGCGATGTTGGTGTTCACAGTCACCTATAACGAAAAAAAAACTGCTTAACAACCATCTTCATTTTTTGTTTATTGATATTGTTTTTGATTTTTTGAATGTAAAAAGAGAAGCAAAAACAATGCAAGTCAGACAATGTTGAAATACAAAGCTCACCTTGTTTTCCCACTCAAACTCTGCCCACATCTGTCTGAATTCTGCATCCGTGCAGGAGGCTGGCTGGATGTAATCCATGATGTCAATGTGGATGTCACTGAGAACAACACAGTTTCTGTCGCTGGCAGCTCCAGACACATCATAGACTGAGGAGAAAAAAAATCACACATCCCCACAAATAAGAAAAACTCATCTGGTTATGTAAAAGCAAAACAAACACAAGATGCTGTTAAATGGACACAGAATGCATCTCTTACCAATGTTGCCAAATATAATGCCATTCTCTGTAGAAGCCACCTTGACATTGGCCTTGATGTTAGCAAAATCGTGAGGTGCCAGAGTTAAAGGTGAAGGCTTCTCAACTAACTTCAGATCACCTGTTGAATGATAAATCTCAGTTTAGTAATGTGCCCTACAAGCAGTATTACTAAAGAGAAGAGAGAATTTGTCCAGGGAGGTGGAAAATAAACCTGACTAACCTAAAGTGGCCAGCTCAAGAGTGCAGTTCTGCAGAGTATCACTGGTTTGGTTGACCACCAGCACATCCAGCACTATATCATACTGATTGACATGAACATAGGCTTCAGCATACACTGGGTCCGAGAAGCCTGTCAGCTGTGTCACCTAAATGGACAAAAGTTAATTACATTTAACCTTCAATGATAATAACAAACATTTCCTTACAGTAAGTGATTAAAAAAGTTTTTTGTCATTTAACAGAAGTGCACAACCAGGGCTTCACCTGTGCAATGAAAAATAATGAATTGCTGTGTCCTTATATTAAAAATAATGATCTCATATCCAAATAAAAATAATGAAATAAATAACACTAAGTACATAGGAGACTCAGAATTAAGCATATGAAAAAGAGGAATAACTGTGCTCTTTCCCACTGTGCGATTAAAAACTGCACCATCCTCCAAAGCACATGCCACACTGTTATTAGTCCACCTTCTCTTGAACTGTAAGATTTCTGCTGGGCGTGTTGTGCACCTTATTGAGTTTTGAAGCCAGGGGATCAGCAGCCTCCTTCCTCTGAGTATTTCCCATAGCAGCCAGCAGACTGAGCTGGAACTGGTCCTCCTTAGAAGTCATCTCATTTTTGGCTGTCAGCTGCATGAAGGAGATGGGGTCGTCTGCCTGCACTGTAACGTTACGTTTCTCAGACTCTTTCTGTGGCCAGAAAAAAAACATAGATGATAAATTGTGGGGGGATAATGCAGCCTGCAGGTAGCTCTCAAAAGAATCAGCACACCAAAAATTGCAGAAGACAATTGTTGTAGCTGTGCAGAATGAACACAAAAATCAGTGCAGTGACAGTGGAGGTGCTCATGGAAAGAGAAATCAGGGTCCTCATTTACATACTAATGTTGCATTTTAAGGTAACAAGTTCTTAAAAACAAAAAATATGTCCTATTTTTTCTACAAGTGCTTTGGCTGTGCCTTGCTGTCAGGAGGTTAAGTACTGAGTTCAGCCCTATGAGTCAACTGTAATTACCTTCTGTGACAGTTTTTCTTCCTCTAGTCTGACAGTCAGCATATGTGATAGGGATTTGCGGCACTCCTTGTTGAAAATGTCATTCATAAGTGGTGAGCACTCTGACAGGACCTTCAGGCACAGCGAGATGCGGTCCACATCATCGTCTGTAATTGGCTTCTTGGGCAGAGAAGACTTGCCCAGGTGCAGAACAGTGACCATTATTAGCATGGCCTCTGCAATGAACGACTAAGGGAGACAACAAGAAAGCAAGAGAGCAGGGATCAGAGAAACAGGCAGTGGGTTAAATGATATTTAATAAGGAGTGGCCTTTCTGTGAAGCAAAAAAGAATAACTTACATTTTGTTTCTTTTTGTCTTGAGCAATAGCAACATAACGTAAGGCCACTTTGGTTAGTGTAGTGGCCAGGGAAGCTGCTACGTAGAAGTCTCCATCCATCAGGAAGCCTCTGAGTGGGGGTCTGGAACAGAAATCAGTGATTATTAAGTGAGCTGGATGGTTAAATGTCCAAACTCTGTAATAAATTTAGTCTAATAATGTTATTACTGCACAATGTGAAATTTTTACCTATCCTCTTCTTTCTTTGAGGGCCTGGAGGAGCTGAGGGCACTCTGTGTGACGTACGTGCCCATCTCTGTCACCAGCTTCTGGGCTGGAGCTGCACTGACTTCATCCTCTGGTTTCACTTCTCCTGTTTCTTTCTTTATCTCGTTTTCTACAATTGGAATCTGTCCGAGTAAGACAAACACGTCAGATATTTGAGACAAGCTGGACATGGTAAGCTTGTGTTACATTGAAGTCTGATAACAGTGGACAAACATACCTCTCCCAAGGACCTGCGTACTTCTGTCATCACACTCTGGATGTCTTCCTTGGTGCTGCAGTATTCGCCCAAGATCCACAGCGCTCCCCTATAGATCCTGAAATACATAAATGGTGACAAAGGTCAGAAATATACACAGTACATACTCCTCTATTATTATGCTAAGCCCCAATAAGAAGTTTATGAAACATTCGACAAATGAACAATAAAAACACATTATCACATGATTCGCTGAAGAAGAACAGAGTTACCCTGTTTTGTACATTTTCTATCTTGGCGATTTCTTATTTAGAACATCTTTATGCCTCATGCACACCTTTTGTTAGTATTTTAGCCTTTATTAGACAGTTTAACAGTGAGACAGGCAGACAGGACACATGGGGAGAGAGAGAGGGTGTGACATGCAACTAAGGTCTCCAGCTGGACTCGAACTGCAGACATTGTGTTTACCTGGCATGTGCACGAACCACTAGGCCACCAGTGCCTTATTTAATTACACCAATACTTTAAGTGGCATTTAACTAACTCTAAATATTAAGCACTGAATAAATTATGTTTTACTTAATAATTGATTGACTTACCTAGTTATTAAATAATCTACCCAACTTTCATGTTTTTTTATTAGAGAATAGAGAAAAAAGGAATTTAATAATATGCCCTAGAATGTGCTTATAAAAACTTACTTGACAGTTTTGATAGCGTGAAAGACTTCCAGCATCTTCTCGATGATGAGGGGTCTCAAGTTGTCAAATCTCTGAATGGCCTCTCGTACAAACTCCAGCACATCAGCAGCAGCTGCCTCATTAGTGTCACTTAAGAATTCCATCAGCTGTAAAGCATACCAACACACAGAGAAGTAAAAAATCTATGAAATATCACAAACTTCAACAGCATTTTCTTTTCAATGTACTTAAATAATTGGAAACTCACCACCGGTATGACATTGGCCGCCATATCAGGGAAACGCACACTGCAAGAGTGGAGAGTGCGCACCAGTAGCTGCCTGTATTTGTCAGTGTCTTCATGTTCTGTAACATTGTTTGTCTTGATCACCTCCTTCTTCAAAACAATCACCAACTGGAAAACAAATAGATGTCACTATATTTCTACTTTATTTCCTTGTTTCTATATCCACGGTGGGTTGTGGAAACAACAACAAAACATGGATACACTGTGAATGCTACTAACCTCTTCTACATTGCGAGATGAAACAAGGTCCAGTGCCAGCTGCAAGGTCTTTTTTCTGACTTCCAGGTCAGGAGTGCTGAGAACACGCAGAATGTCCATGACAAGGTCCTGCATAAAAAACATTGATGAAAACCAAATGAAGTCTTAACAGAGTTGATACACTGTAGGAGCAGAAAACTGGTACAGCCTCATAATACTTACTGGTTAGTATACTGATATATGTAATTGCATTAGAATGCAATTATCTTATAATACCATAATATAATAAATATTTTTAACTGCATAAAAAATTATATATACAGTAATAAAATATAATTTAAAAAGTACCTGGAGTACACGCTCATGAGTGGGATGTTCCTTCAGTTCAATCAGACGATCAAGGACAATAAGCTTCACATTGTTGTCACTCTCCTTGATGATCAAATCAATGTAGCACTGGGCAGCAGCCTAGAGTCCAACGATACACAGCATGCATAAGAGACAGGACTAGAGCAGTGACTTCATTGCTAATTAGGTCTAGTTTAGTACAATGTCAGTAATATATAAACAGTACATGACACATCCAAACCTTAACAAAATCTTGATGTACCTTAATAGCTGTGGGAGCACTGGAGAGAGTGACAAGAGTTCCAGCAGCTTCGTACTTAACAGCCGGGCTGGACGACTGCAGCAGGTTGTAGATGCAACGAATAAATCGGGCACGCTCCGAGGGGTTAGCATGGCAAACCTGACAAACCGAACAAACACAGCAAGAGTACAGACATTAAAGCTGCTCTTCCTGTAGTAAACTGTTGTGCTTCAAAGCTGACATCAAAATAATAAAGGTCTGGACTCACTTTGTAAATTAGCTCCACAATGACCAGCTGAAGAATGTCGCCAAAAGTGTGAACCTGGTCAATACACGTGCTGAGGTAATCCAGAGCTCGATCCTGTGAGATGTGGAAATGTGAATTAGATGATTAAAGTTAGGTCTGAGGCAGACAATGTGAAAGTAGTGGCACATAGTAGTAGAAACAAAAAAGAAAAGGATAATATGCTACAAACCTGATCTGCATGAATGAGCATCATGAAAGCATTTCTCTTACAACTGGCATCTTTCTCATTGACAAGAAAATCGTGGATCAGCTCTGGAGCATCTGGGATAAGATGTTCAAAGTTCCTAAAACAAACAAACAACATCAGTTGCTTGTTGTTCACTAATGAAAGAAGCATGTGTATTCTAAAAGGCAACTGAAAAACATTTAACAGTTTGTACCTATAGATGGTGTAAATGGCCAGGACAGCATTGCGGCGCACATAGCTGTGACGGTGCTCCAGGCAGGCCCGGATCGCTGGCATGAGAGGCTCAAGCAACTCTGACTCTTTCAGCTTGCACAGGAAGCGCAGAGTGGAGCCACGGATGAACTCATTGGGATGCTGCAAATCCTGATAGTGAAAGAAAGAATTCACATGATTATTTTAAAATAAATGCTACTGAAATTACCATTTCAAAATTTGCACTATTATTACACTATAGATAAAGTTGACAGTAAAGTCAGCTCCTGGACCAGAAGTTGGTGGACACATAGTACATTACAGGAGGTACAAGGAGTACCTTAAAAATACAGTGTTGATCAGCCTTATTAGATTAGTGTGTCAGTTAGCTTACCTTTCTGTAGGCATCACAGACCAGAATCATCTCCTGCAGCAGCTTGCCATCTGGAGTTGTTTTGGGAACTATCTCCCAGAAAACCAGCAGCAGTTTCTTGATGGTGTGATCTTGAAGTGGCAGCACAAAGCGGATTATGGTCATCAGCAGTCCTGGCAACTTCTCACCATTCAGGATCATGATTATGACCTTCTTCAGGGCTTCAGTCTTCGCCTTGATCTCCCCCTTCTCTGTAGAAAGATGATTATTATCACCATTACTACTATGAACAGGACCATTATGATATTTACAAATTGTCACCTAAAACATTTATGAAATACAGTTAAATTATGTTAGTTATGCAAGTTACCATTGAGAGCAGTTACCTAGATCTGCTTTGAGGCTGACTTCAGAAGGGGGCTCTGAGTCAGAAGGAACATTGATCAGAGTGTAACAAACGTTCTCTGCAGCTGTCATTTTGCTGCCGGTGTTGTTCAGAAGAATCCCAATGAATTCCGCTCACTGGATAATACCTGTGAGAATTGGGGGAAAAAAGTAGATGTAATAAATGGTGGAGAAATCATGTACATACACACAGATGCAGCATAACTATAACGAATGTAAACATTCACTACAAATATGTTCACATAGATTAGACAAAATCTGCAGAATGCAAATGAAGAAATAAACCAGATAAATCTACTATACCACATAATCTGCATAAACAGAACAAGGCACTGTGGGGCTGTGCATGATTTAGCACATATACGCACTTCTTATTTATTGGAACTAAACTGCAAGGTTTGCAACACATGACCTCACAACGAAAAGGACCAAGGTCTAATTGATGAAAGAGAAACTATAAAATGGTGCAAGGCATTTCATACCTGTTGCCTTTAAATTCTTTAAAGTGATGAGGTATTATATAATCTCAAGCACAATAATAATAGTCTCAAATAAATCAAGACATTAGCTATTTACAGACTCGCTACAGCTGCCCTGTGATTTTCTTTTGTTATGGGTTAATTCTTTGTTCATGCTCATGTTTAACAGTTTAAAGAAAAGGTGACAGTGATTTACAGAGTAACTTGTTCTTTAACTAGATTTAAAAATCTTAAAGAACTCTTATGCTTTTTGTGTTGTGATGTTATATATATATTTTTGTGAAGCTGGGTGGCTATGTTACACACAGTCAGAGGCTCAAAGCTTTATGTGTTTGTATGCTGGCTGGTAGAGAAATTTACTTTGTTTACTTTTCCTGAAGACACAACCATAAAACAACAATGGATTCAGATACGGGCCAGCAACAGACTTCTAGCAATGTTTTTATCTCTTCACAGTCCTTCATAGGACAACTGTTTTCATAACCTGCCCCAGCACGCAGCAGGATTTTCTATTAGGTTGTATCGAAAAGGCTGGTGCTGAATGTTCCAGCTGGGCATTGTCCCACCTACTGTAAAACTTCCACAAACTAGTCAATCAACCAACGCAGCAATCTAGCCAACCCAGAACAGAATGGGATGGGGAGACAAGGGGGCTTAAAAAACACAGGAGCTAAAATTAGACGTTTTAGTCTCAAGGCCAGAGGAGCTGTTGCTTAAAATGGCATTATAATATATATCTCCACTTTTTAACACCTGGAAATCAGATTATTTTGTATAAACAAAGCTTCAGAATTAAATATAAACCCTAAATGAGGCATAATATGGCCATTTCAGGATATTTTGAAAATGAAAACATTTATAACTACAACTAACAAGTATGCTTGCTTAAACAACAGCATCAGAAAATGATGAAATTACTGAATTTGCTGATTAAATTAGTTAATTTGCTAATACCAGACTATATCAGACTACTGGTTTTAACAGCTTTGAAATTTTGTGAACCTATCCTTTAAAACTAAAAAGGCCCTTTAAGTTAGTTAATTGCTTGTTCACCAATTGGCCAACTTTAAAAAATAATAATAATAATAATAAAAAATAATAAAAAATCAATGATCTGATAATAAGATCTACTTAATGGCTTCTGTGATTTCTATTATATTTACTTTAAACCTTTTCTGCTGTGCTATTTGTTAAAAAAATCCATATGTTGTGTCAATTACTGGAATTGGCAGGTTATTATATAAACCTACCTATTAATTAAAGACATTGGCAATAAGTCATCTGGGAAGAAGGTGTGTATTTATCTCATTTGGGAAGCAGTAACTTGATAATGTAAAACATACCTAAATCTATAATTATGAGAAGCTATACATTATGGTTTTTCTTCACAAACAAAACAGTATAATGCATCAAGGTTTTTGTGATACATAACAAAAGGAAGAGTTTGATTACCGTGAAGCTACCGTTGAATACATGGAACTACAGTGAAAAGTAACTAAATACGTTTACTTGAGTACTGTACTAAAGCCCAGTTTGAGGTGCCTCCACATTATTTATTTGATGACACTTTATAGTTATTCTTCACTACAATTGAATTATTAGCTGTTAAGTCTTCTTAGTATTTGTAGATTTTCCTATATTTATGTGATTTCACTAAAGTTACATTTTTATGTATAACTTTTACTTGTATTTTAGCAGTTTTACAGTGTGGGCAGATACAATGCTGTACTTTTACTTCAATAACAGGATACTTCCTCCACCACTGCCAAAAGGTCATATTTGCTAGGTTCAGACATTTCCCTGCACTTTCTGCAGCTTTTAAATGTAAAACATGACTGCTTTGAATCACATAGCATATACTGTAGCTGTCACCGCGGCAGCAAAAACAACAAAAGTTACAACGTTACGTTAGAAACTGTGACGCGCAGAGTTAATAGCATCGTTAAGCTACTGTTACGGCGTTAATGACGTTACCTGCGTTAGCACCAACAATGGTGCCGTAAAACCTCAACAAAACACAAACATCCACTACTTATTTAACTATCCAACTGGTAACATTAAATTATTATATGTTATATGATCGACTACTCGGCAGCGAACATTAGCTAACTCCAGCTTAGCTTGAGCCCAGGCTAGCTATGAAATGGAGGACAGTAACGCTAGCTAGTTCTCTTAGCTGTCACCATGGGTCATGAAACAAAACATCACTCATGTTGCTTAAAAATAAGTTATATAACATACCTAACTGCACAACTATTATCCCCTGAGGTGGCCTTCGATATGCAGTTTCAGCTATTCGCATCTGTGAAAATCAGAGGCTTCCTTGGATGAGCTGTCTCCTCGGCTCTCCACCACTTCCTAATGACGTGGAAGATTACTTTCTGAGCCACATCACTACTACCGTGCGCCAGAAGGGTCAAACACCAGCGCCAAAAAACCCGAACGCGAAAATTACAGCATGCTGAGAAGTAACTCATCATTCAAAACAAAATATGACAACAAGACTAGTCTAACAAGACGCCAGTAACCCCACGTTTAATATATATAAGTTATTTATTTTAAGAAATACACCACATACAGAAACACAAGAATGAATCATACATAAACATCAACTGTAAGATAAAACCTCAAATTTTGCTGCTTTGTCCTGTTGTTAAATAGCCTACAATGTAATAACCAGAGGTGGCAAGTAACTAAGTACATTTACTCAAGTACTGTACTTTAGTGCAATTTTGAGATAGCTGTACTTTACTGGAATATTTTCATTTTACTTTTATTTTTACTCTCCTACAATACATATACTATACATACTCCACTACATTTATTTGGCAGCTTTAATTGCTAGTTACTTTTTGCATATGTAGATTTTTAATTAAAAAATATAATCAGCCAATAAATGATAATGAATTAGTAGGGATTAATGACCCGTACATAAAGAGGTTAAAATCAACTTCACCTTTACCAGCTGTGCTTGTTTTGTTCCAGTCCAAGTCACTAAGTATCAGAGGACTTTGACCCTTAGTTTGCATTATTCTGAATCAACAATTCACTTGTTTTCATTTTAGGATGAGTTTCAAAAGATGTGTTTAGAAATTAAACTAAACTAAACTTCCAGCCAATTTTTTAAAATTCTCCTTTTACTTTTTTATTGTATGTCATTTCTTTCTAGATAATTTGATTAATCACAAACTTTTTTTTACCACTAAACTACAACATTAACAGCTCAAATTGATTGTTTTCATTTGTTCTAAAGTCGTGTTTTATAGATGACAATCAGTATTTGTTTTCATTATCAGCAGGTCTGATGATTGTTTTGTTCAATATTCTGTTGATTCTCTAAGAAAAAGTCAGAAAATCATTGCTATTCCCTGAAGAACATGTTAAGATATAGAGATTTCTTGTCTTGTCTGTACAACAGCATGTAAAACTAGGAAATTTTCGAAACTCATACAGGAGTCATACATCATTGCAGCAACTATACAGAAGTGTGAGACAAAAGTTACATTCAAAAACAATGCACAACTACAAACTACAATGTCAGACATAATTAGGCTATAAATAAATGCATAACATTTTCCACAATAACAACTTCCAGTTCAAAGTTTACTCGTTTGTCAGTCTCTCTGTTTAAGTCTTTTTCAGACTTGAGCACAAAGAAACTATTTTAAAGTAATGTAAAAAAAAAAAAAAACACGCATTCTTGTGCTACAACAAAACAGTACAGCAGATCCTAATGGTATGCAGCACCCTCCAGTGGAAGCTTAACCATATAGTTACGCAGTTGATGCACGGAAAAGTGAATGAATTGTGGTCTCAAAGTGAATGTCTTAAAATCTTCCATTCATCTATACATTTTATACCGTTTAAAAGCTATAGGCCTATTATTTATTTGTGGTAGGTCAGAGACTAGACTGTAATAAGTTGCATAAGCTGAAAAAGTTCAAAACTTAAAATACTGTTTTTTCAAAGCTAGTGTTGGTGTACGACAACAACAATAGTTTATGTTTGCAGAAAGCCTCTGGATTTATTAGAGCATCATATGAAGCTGTTGAACACTGGAGTTGACTCTGCAAGTTTTTTTTCTCCATTGCCAAATACGTTAAAATGACATTTTAGACAGCCCCACAGCCCTATTTCTATAGCGCGGTTATTTTTCATCACTTTAATCGACAATCGTCTACTTCCAGGCAAAGCAAACGATCCCAGAACAACATGATGCGGCGTCAAACACACATCGACCAGCAGACAAACAGACGTTAAGATGGTACAATATTAGCTAAATTATACAGCTAATTAGAGTATAATTTAAGTTAATTTAAGTTATTTACCTTGATGAGAAACTTAATCACGACTTGCATTCCAGTGTAATTTAATTTAAATTGTAACAACGTGTGGGACGATTGACTCAATTCATTTTATCTCTATTTTAAACAAGATGATATTCAAATAGTGCACATGTGAAATCAAGTCTAAAAACTCTTAAACTGATAATAACAAATAGTCCACCATAAGCACAAGGACTGTCTGAAGTATTGGGGGGTTTGGGGTAAAATTATTAATCTTAAGTTTTATTTTCTTTGTTAAACACGTTTCCTCATCAGCTGCAGCCTCGGATATAAACTGATTATTTTAGACTTTATTAGGACACAGCTCAGGTTCGGTTCCGAGCTCCACAATTGCAAAGCCCTGCAGTTTGAGTTGTGGCCTGTAGGCGGCCACAGAGAGCTCAGTTTCTGTAAAAACAACATCTCACCTTCTTTCTTTAGTCCAAGTGCTGGAGCACGTTTGACTGACCATGGAGTGCATTTGCTGTCATGTAGTTGCGCGTTAACACGGCGTGAATAGTCCGAGAGGGAGACTTTTGTGTGGATACGAGGGGGCCACAGTCGAGCCATGGCTGCACGGCAGGAAGGAGAGATTTTGCACAGTAAAATAAGGCACCACGACGGAGCTGGAAGTGTAAACAGCTCAGAGGGCTTCAGGAACGGCTATGTGAAGAGCTGCGTCACCCCCCTTAAACAGGACCGTCAGAGGGGATTTTTGTTTAACGTTTGCAGGTTTTGCAACCAAGACATTCTTAAGTCAAGATTGTTAAAGGTCTCTGCCCTCCACGTCTGTGCGTTTGTGATTCTCGCGCTCTCTCTTCTCATTTCTAGGAGCTTGCAAAGTGACTCGCTTTGGGATTTGCGGACTTTTTTGTCGGGCTTCTCCCAGTCCATCAGTCCCTTGTTCAGCATAGGATGTGCTTTCTTCTTTCTGACGTTTTACCTGAGAAGGAAAAAGAAGGAGAGCAGCAAATGTTGGCTCGTGTCGCTGCCAGCATCGTGTTACCTCGGGGATTTTTTGGTTTTGCGGCTTTTGCAATGGGGAGAGGACCAGCACCAGATGCAAATGGTGGGCAGGTTGTTATTCGTGTTGGGATGTGTGGGTCTGCTCACACTGATCCCCACTCTCAAACTCAAACACAGTGTTCTCGTACTGGTTTTCGCCAGCATCGTGTGGCTTGTTTCTTTCACAAGTTTGAGCAGCCTGCCCGCACTGCTCAGACCGCTCTTCGCCTGCTTTGCGGGGGTTTCTGGCTCCTTGTTGGGGCTCAGTTTTGACCGTTATTACCCGTGCAGGGAAGCGCCGAGTGGGATTTCCAGCACCGAGGAAAAGGTTCCCGTGATCAGACCTAGGAGAAGGTCCAGCTGTGTTTCACTTGGGGAAACATCCACTAGCTACTATGGCAGTTGTAAAATGCCTCGCAGACCCTCGTTACCCTGCATATCCAGAGAACAGGTAGGTCTTCCCCTGCAGAACCACTTGCAAAACTAGGCCCTCTGATCATCCACAGCCAGCCTCAGCACACGTGTGCGTCAGAAGAGGAAAACACCCGATCTAATGTCCTGATAAAGCTGACAAATGAAGCCAAACTACTGACGTGCATAAAACGTCCCTTCACTGAACAAAATGTCACCAAATAATCAGCCAAACATTTAGACAACATGCTGCTGTTGTGAATGACTTAACAGGGTAGTGACACATTCCATGTAACAGGCAATCAGACATTTATTTTCACGCAGTTATACAGGACTAAACCTTTTATAATAGCAAGCAAGGACTTAGTCCAGACTTATTTTAAAATGAATGTTTTCTATCACTTGTTAAAAAGTGCAATCAACATGCTGGTGTATGCAAACCACTCACCTGGGCTACACTTCTTGTCGTCATGTGATCACTTATGTTTGCCTACAATTTGTTGAACAGTTTATATTCTAGATAATCAATAAAATGTTAATGTCCATCTACACCATGCTGTCATAACAACACAAACAGCAGCGAAGCGAGTGACGTGGACCACAAACCAAAATGATGATGGGCACACACTGGAATTATTCCACAGTCTGTACTGAGTGTGTTTCTTTTTTCTTTTGTTTGCCTGTATACACAGGCCCATACAATCTGTGTGAAAACAGTTTGTTTACATACAGTAGCCAACATGTCCACTGCAACATGAGCTCCGTTCTACTTGTATGAGTTTTGTAAACCAATACGCCTGTATCAAGTGACATCCATACAAACCGAAGACAATCACGTTGCTTACAGTGTGTCTTTAACAAAATAACATTATTATCAGGATTATTTTTTAAACAATGTATTTATTTTTTTTCCAAAAAGAAAAAAACGTGCAGCTCTTTAATGAAAGCCATCACATCACACGCATTGTTTTTGTGTCCTTTGAGCTTTGTCAGAAATGATAAGAGAACTAAAAATGTACGTCCAGTTTGTCTCAGTTGGGCTATTTCCAGCAGTTGTTTTTCAGCTCATTGTGTTTTGGGCTATTAGCAGATTAACAGCCACATTGAGTTGGCCCTTAAACAGTGCATGAAGACTAAAACTGAACAACTGATTGTACCATTCAAGAATTTGTGTGAATATGTAAACTTAAGGACCCTTATTTTACTACTATATCATATTGGGAAAAAAAAGATGTATTGAAAATAACATTGAATATCAGTATTTCTACATTGACCGAACTTACATCCCCTGTTGTTCGTTACTTGACTTGCCACAAATTATGTACTTCACTGTTGAGCTATTCAAGATTTAAATCTGAGTCATGTCCTGAGTAAAACTGACAACATGTGTTACACTAAAAATACAACACATGATGATTTTACAGTCAGAAAGTTGAAAAAGAAAAGATATTGCTTTTGATTGAACCAATACATGTATTTCTAAATCTAAATTATGTCTTCTATTCATACAGATTTTGTTAAACCTCTTTTTATACTGGGTTAGGTTGTAAAAATATAAACTGTAGGCCGGAAAGGGTTTGATAAGAGATTATTGATGCATAGATAGTCATTCCAATACTATCAGCTGTATATTTGACATCCATTTTAATCCACATTGAGTTAAAACCAACCAAAACTGCAGGTTATTAGTGATTAAAAGGGAGAAAGGATGAAGATACTTCTCCCTCTGTGCATTTCATCTGCGAAATGCCAGTCAGATGCATTAAAGTCTGAATTGCCCGTTTGTTGTGAATTTGTGACATCAGCGTGTCTTTCTATAAGTAGGTGTCAGCCCTGTGATGCAGCTATCCAGCAATCTGTATGATGTGTTGGACCCACTGCATCCTGGGATAGATCTTACTCCCTGGTATAGTGTGATAGCCAGCAGTAGTATTTGTCTAGTCCATAATGCAGAAAATGTGTTTGCTTTTTTTTCTCAAGACTTTTGAATTGTTTTAAATTTCAGCTGCTGATGGCACTAAGCTTTTCCTTTCCTGGATTTGACAGTCAGGAAATATAGTCAGCGAAGAACTGTAAACTGTGCATAAGAAGAAAAAAAAGTTGTAGTATAACTGCTCTGTGTAGTAATGAGTGATTTTATACAAAACCCCGACAGTTTGCGTCAGAGGCAGGCAAAAAGAGACACAAAGGAAGATTCAGAAGGAGTTACTCAGGGTTCACTGGTGATCTCTGTTCTTCATCTTCACACACATTTTGCGCACACAAAACTGTCAGCTCCCTTTTCTCCTGACTTAGAGGGTCACTGGTTTTCTGTTTTTCAGTTGAGTTTGTTCAGTTGAGAGTTGTTTTGTGCAACATGTAGTTTTATGTATGTGTTTGTCACCATGGAAAAATGACTGTATAGTGCATAGATAAAAGATCTTTTGGTCAGATATCCAACTAAGTCTCAGAACCAAAAGAACTAGATAAAAGCAGAAATAAAATTTATCACCTGCTGTAGCCATGAAAAATCCTTGTGCAATGTTTTGTTAAGTGGTGCTTGTTAAGAAAGTGTAAAATGACACCTCCTAAAAAGATACAGTCAACAGTCGGGTATTTTACTGCAGGTAACTAGCAACATTACTTTTGTTTGATGCTGTGTAATTATAAGAAAAGACTCACTGGTGAAAAGTAAGAAGTTAAACCCACAACCAACTAACTTAAATCACCACAGTACAACCCAATTACTATGATGAATAATTGAGCTGACAAAGAAGATGCCAAATGATGCTTTATAGCGTAAAAGTTCTTTGTCTCCTCTTCATCGTTTAGTTTTACATATCATGAAAAGTATTGTGGAAACTTGCATTTTTAATCATTATGAACTGGAAATAAGCACAGCTGAGACTTGTCTTTGTACTGCATTGTGTTCGTGTCATGTAGAAACATTAGCAAGACATACAAGTTTCTATAACTGATCTTTTTAGAGTATTTTTACCATCTGACATGTTCTTCCGTTGGGTGCAGATGTCCATCCATCTATTATCTAAACTGCTTATCCGGTCGCATCTATTATCTAAACTGCTTAAGGGTCGCCGGGGGGCTGGAACGGATCCCAGCTGTCACTGAGCGAGAGGCAGGGTACACCCTGGACAGGTCGCCAGGCCGTCTCAGGGCTGACGTAGACAGAGACGTGCAAAGACAGACAACCATTCACACTTAGGAGCAATTTAGAGTTACCGGTTAACCTAACAGCAAGTCTTTGGATTGTGGAAAGAGACTCACACAGGCATGGAGAGAACATGTAAACTTTGATATACACCATAGCCTGCAACACACTAGAATGGGGGTGGCTAATCCTGGTCCTCAAGAGCTACAGCCCTGCTTGTTTTCCCAGCATCCCTGCACTTACAGCTTCTGACTGGCTGAACACACCTGATCCAGGTAATCAGCAATAGTTGGAAACGTGCAGGACAGTGGCTCTCGAGGACCAGAGTTAATCACCCCTTACACCAGGATAAGAGTTGTGCCGTCAGTCACCAGTTTGAGATGTGTATGTCG
Organism: Sandelia bainsii; assembly: GCA_032362345.1. Lineage (NCBI taxonomy): Eukaryota > Metazoa > Chordata > Actinopteri > Anabantiformes > Anabantidae > Sandelia > Sandelia bainsii. Next base: position 9,505,142 of record JAUMHL010000018.1, read on the forward strand.
AAACTTTGTGTGGAATTGAAAGTATTTAACTTGTTTTTCTTTGTTAGGCTTGTTATTTGTCACCTATGATAGAATTAAAGAGCTGCAATACCTGAGTGATACTTAAATGCAGAAAATAGCTAGAGCTTCTGTCCTAGTTTTCCTTATTTATAAATGAGTTCTGAATTGAAATTGAGGACACAGCTTAAAATTTTCAGATGTTTTGTCACATTTCTTCATGCATCAGAAGTAATTGCTACTTGAACACTGTGCCACCTAAAAGTATTAGTTACTGTAAATTAGACAGCGGTTAATTAAGATAATTAAATTGTTAACTGTGCATTATTAAAGGATGCAGTGTGTAGACAGCACAATTAAATAAAACAGACCTACGAATCAGTATCTCTCATATTTTTAGTCAGAGATTACTGTTGTTGTTCTTGGCCACTAGTGGTGCTGTAGAGTATTGCAGGTTTTCTCATTGTCTTTTGTTTTAACAGCACACAAGACTGCACGTGCTTGCCAAAACATATTTATCTATTAGGTTAAGACAAATTTAGCTGCTACTTCCACAAGTATTCTGCATGTCAGATTGCCATTAAAATTGCATTTACCTCCAGACTTTTAGACAGTTCTTCTCTACTTAAATCTTTTGTCACTGGCACTTGTGTATTGTACTTGGTTGTTTAAGGGGCACCACCAGGACTTACTTGGGTCTGGGGCTGTAAAGTTTTGCATTGTGTGTGATCTAAAAGCTGGCACTGCTTCAGATGGTAAAAAAAGATTAGTGGTATTACCTGTCTTTGTGGGAAGGTGCAGCAGTCTGTTGTGGTGTCTTCTTCGGTAACACTGTAGCTCAAGTTTGCGTTAACATTTTCCGTCGTCATTTTCTCTTATCGCGCTCCCACTCCTGATCTGCTGGTGTGCACAGCTGCAGTTGCCCAAACATTAGCACATGTGCCGCTGCCGGTGTTACTCATGCGCTCTGTTTTGTCAATGTCAACTTAACCTGATGTGGCTTTAACTCTATTCCAGCCACATGGTTTGGCGCATCAGCTGTTTGTGTTGTCTGTCAAAAAATGGATGGAGTTCTATCGACCATGTCTTAAAACTTTATTTAGGAAAAGTTATTTCACGATAGATATCTTTATTGTTTTATCTCCCAGTTCTACTTGCAATAATAATAATTACAGTTAATTCTTTTCAAAAGTAAATGATTTTAACAAAGCATTGTTCATTCTCTGGTACTGACACGGAATAGTGAACTGACCTATTGTTTTCCAGAAAACTACTATTGTTTTGAGATTTTGGAGAGTTTAAATTTTAAATGGCTGAGCTTACAAACTCATGCTTCATGCTACAACATGTATCAGAACACTACAGCTCGATTGATCACACACAGCTGTCTGATGACAGAAATTTCAAGTGATACTAGTCTGTGTACATAACACCAAGATAAAGTATGAAATTGTTGGATGCACACATTCCAATAGGCTAAAGCAAATATTTCTTGCTACTCTAAAATTTCAGTTGTTGTTTTTAATGGTTTTTATACAAGTCTAAAATTGCATTTTTAAAACTAGAATTATCTGCCTTTGTTGTTTGAAACTTTTAAATTCTACTGCCCTGTGTGAATAAATGGTACAACTAGAAGCTGTGATTGTAAAGTTATTTTTATGATTTTTATAATCCAGAATTTCTTTACATTTTCGTAAAGGTTGCTGTCTCAGTTTTCTTTGCTGGTGTGCAATGTTATGTTAGAGTCAGTGACATTCTCAGTAGCTGGGCTCATGTTTTTATCGTAGGTGTGATCCTTAAATGTGTCACACTGGAGAGGAGGGAAAACCCGTCATGGCTGCTGCCATCAAAGAGTCTTCACTATTATACCCAGTGTAGTGAAATGATGTGAAGACGACTCATTTAGAAACCAGAAGACAGGACAAAGGTTTCTGTCTGTGTAAAGGTGAATAACCACAAAAGCAGAAAATCTAGTACAACACTAAAAAGAACCTTTGATGCTGTGTTGGGGACAGATTAGTCTCCTTCAACCTGTTCCAGATTCTGTTAATGTTCATTTTTAAAGTCTCAGTTTTGCCACAGCAACTAAAAACCTCTTGCACAACCAAAGCTTTATGGATTGACTGCAAGTACCAAGGATCATTTTCACAGAATCCTGGATTTAATGCATTACCGGGTGATGTTATTAAGTTAAAATCTTCTTCAATAGAATATCTAAAAAAAGCCAGTGAATTATAAAATGATGACATGGTGAAGGAGCTCTGTATAACTTTGTATTTGATCATTTTTCGGCACCCTGAATTTGGTTAACACTATTTTCAAGTGGGACACATATTTTGTAAATGTTCTCCAGCATTGTCATGGAGCTGTAGAAATATGTTTTTCAAATTACTATTTTCCAAAACAATGATTTTATTGCCCACCCTGATTTTCAACCTGTTCAACATTTCTCTCTGAGACATAGTTTTTTGAGATGAAGAGAATAAAGTGGAGATGATTTTTTTTTTTTTTTGTAGAATTACTGTATTCTGGGCTTACATGGCAGAAATGTAAAAACTCTTCTTCATGAGTAAGACCTTTGGGGCAGCGCTGGCAGTGAATTCAGGGAGAAGCCTTCTTTTCTTTTTGTGTAGTTACCACTCTACGGGGGCAGGCACGGGTAAATAATATACTTAACTAAGCCCCCATCCAGAGAACAACTAGGCAGGCTGCAGAGAGAAAGGTTGGAAGGGAGAGCGGTGAAAACGCAGAGCAGCTCTCAGCTGTCACGTTTGCTTGCTGTAAAGCCATGTGGAATGATATAACATTGACGTCACAACCCAGTGACGTACTACAGGGTGATTGCAAAGAAGAAAAAAATGCCAAGTCTTATTAATCGCCCTGTAGAATATAGTGTCTGCCTCTAGCAGTGATGGGAAAGGGAGAAATTGTCTTCACGCAGCGTTTAGGTGGAAAAATGTACAATGGAGAATTGTACTTTGAACCACTTAAATTGTTCATCCAGAAAATCAGACAAAACTAAAGACTTTTTAATTTTTCATTATTTTGTAATTCAAAATAACATATTTTTTTATTTTATGTTTTTGCCAAAGTACGCAGCATTTAAAGGTTGTCACTGCCAGCACACTGGTGTAAGTGTATTGAACTTGTTACGCAATGTTTACTTTGAACAAATTCTCATTTGTATTATAATAGTCTAGTCAGAAAGTAATTAATTTAGGATCTAGTGATAGTTTTGGGCACATGAACAATTACTTGTATGCACTGCATTATGAGTTATGGTATATAATATAATAATGTGCATTTTTTTATGAATGGTTTATTGATGGCCACATTAAATGACCTTTTGTTCTGTTTATACAGTTTGCATCCCCAGACCTTTTATCTGAATTGTCTGTGGAGAGGAAAATCTCCATGCATTTAGTGAAAGTGTCTGACGACTGTCTGAACAGCGTGTAAAATTCAACACGAGGTGTGTGTGTGTGTGTGTGTGTGTGTAGTGCATGCTGAAACAAACACTCGGTTCTATTTTCCAGTGTAGTGCAAATCATCCATATGGCATCTCCTTATGCACCTTGCTTTAAACAATAAAAGTATAAAATTAAATGAACATTATTTAACATGCTCTGACAGTCTGGGTATCGAACATGCTCTGGATGTATCATGAGGACACCACAATCGAATTGTACATTGTAGTTTATATTCTTTATTTGACTTTATAAATATAATTTAGATAACTAAGATTTGAGTTCAAACAAAATTTTAGTTTGTCTGAGTCCTGATATTATCATTGTTTTGACCAAATGTTCTTGGTCTGTGTTGAAGTAAAAAGCATTAAAAGTGTTTCTGTATTTGGCACTTGCAGTTTTATTTATAAAACAGGTATTAATTGTTGTTGGACTTTAATTTTGGATTTTAAATTAGACAAAACCTTCTTTACATATTACCAGCTTTAGTGAAGGTGGCGTTCATGTGAATGAGAGCTGAGTATTATGATATAATTTTATTTGATGAAATGTGACCTAAGCTGAGCTGTTGTTGAACTGAAGGAGAATGAAGTGTGAAGTTAACCTCAGTGTTTAGGAGCTTGTGTAACAGCTGCGATATCAAGACCAAGATGTCCTAATGCATTGCTTAGCAACTCCTCAGGTAGCTTTGATAGTATAGGTAAACATTTTGTGGATGCAAAATCAGAAACTGAATCAGCATTTATGAATTTTGCCTTTTTGTACATTGTAGCATTCCAGGTGTTTCTAATGTACATAATAATATTAATCATTTAGGCATTATACACATTTGAATTGTTATTGGATTCAGATGGGCTGCTGGGAATTATACTCTTGTCCCACTGTTTTTTTTTCAGTGTCAGAACTAGTTTGCATAGCTGCTTTTAATTTGGCTTTGGCAGCAGCAAGACCAGTAGAAAGGGTTAAGTCGAGAGAGGTACTCTGTGTGTGTGTGTGTGTGTGTGTGTGTGTGTGTTTGGCTGACTGCAGAGTGAAACAGGATGCAGCGACTGCATTGTCAGCCTGCTGGCGTGAGTGCAAACAGATGAGGAAATGCTGGAGCGGGTACTCTAAAACTTGGGTTACCCTGGAAACGGTTTGCGTCATGATCACCAGCAATTAGCTTGCAGCTCCTTAGTTTTCATGATAGGTCTACCAGAGCTTAGCCTAATGACTCTGGCGTCTGAAGAGTCACCATCAAAAGAGAACTCACAAAATATTCATAGACAGTTTCAGTTTACTTTTTCCCTTAAAATTTTGTTTAAGACATAGTCAATAAATTACTGTTATTTAGGACACGGTTAGGGCTTTGGCTTTTTTGATGTTCTGTAAAGAGCTGTACAGCGTGTCCCCTCATTCTTATTTTTCTCTAATGAGCCTTGATGTGATGTCCTGACCTCATCTATCTGTTTGTATTATTATCTGTACAAAGCTTATTTCTGGCTGAGTTTGTGTTTTGTTGGGGCCCAGAATGTTGGACTGGAGACGGGGATGTCGAGTCACTGTCTTCAGCTACTTTAGGGGGAAAAAAATGTATTATCTGATGCATCAGCCTCCCATACTTTGCCTGTGAGTGTAAAGTGACTAAATGTAAATAATGACAACATAATCAAGCTTTGTATTATGAGGAAACAGTGATGATGTTCTGCACAGCTCGTGTCAAACGATTTTGATTACACCACAAGGTTCCCAACAATGCAAACATTTCAGGTGGCTTGGCTTTTAAGTTCAGTTGGCAGTTATGTTCAGGTTGTTGAACCTCGCATGTGTTAACTGTTTGCACAGTCCAGTGACAGGGTGAGAGCAGAAGGAGAGAACATGCTAAGTTCGTTTGAGGGGTGGTCTGGTTAAATGAGAAAAGTAACAGAAGGATTTAGTAGATTAAGTTTTATTTACTGACTGTTAAAAATCTCCAGAAGACTTTATTGATTTAACATATTGTTTCTTAAAGGTGATCATTTGAAGGGATGGTCAGACGAGTGATTTCAGCTTTGTGTGGCACTGAAAATGATTAGTTATCAATTTTGCATTGCATTGTCACAGAAACATTACATAGCAATCTCACCAGTATTGCACTGACTTACTCCTCCACTTTTCTTTCCCCGATTTGATTCTCTCTATCTCTGTTTCTCCTTTTCTCTGAATTTCTTTCTGTCTTTCTCTATGCGCCTCTTTTGAAAACGGTGTCAGCACTGCTGCTTTTACACCAAAAGGCTGTTGCTAAGTGACGGTTGACGTCAGCCGCAGCTACAGAGGAGGGCTTGTGTGTGTTTAGCAGCTGAGGGCAGATCCCACTGAAAAGGGCAAAACTGTGAAGCACTATTAGTCACTGCAATGAAAACCCTAACTTCAACCAACAGGATCGCCATTTCCAATAACTGCACAATTTATTCTGAGTGACTTAGGTAAAAGTAAATCTTTCTAAGTGGAATGGTGAGGTTTAGACAAAAAAATTTTTGGGGGGAGAAACTGCACCCGGCCAATCCCCACCCCCTTTTCTTCACTTTTCCTTTAGTCTGTCGCTGTCTCATTTTCTTTCTCACTCTAACCCCTGTCTGCCCCTCCCCCAACACACAAGCATGCACACACACACACACACATATATGTATATATTCATATAAATATATATATGTAGGTTCAAATGCTTGACCCCTCCCACCCCTGGTACATAATGTTGGTGAGATTTTGTAGATGCATTTTGTGTCTAAGAAAGGACTGTGAGCTTTAGTGTGATAAACTCTCTTACCCGGCCAAGGTTGGTCTTTATCTGCTCACCATTGTTCAGTGTAATCACTTCCCAGGGACCTATCATCCTCTCCCTCCCCACTGAGACGCCATCCTTGTTGTACCTTCCTTTATGTCTCCTGTGACAGCGTACATGAAACTTGACCTGTTAGAGTAGATCAAACAAATAGCTTATCTATATTTCAGGTTCAAGTAGTGTTTAGTGTACTACTCATGTAAATTTATTTTCTTAATAGTAATCAATTTACATAAATTTTGTATGTGTCTGTTGCATTGTTGTATTAGTTTTTTTCTGCATCAAAGCTACAATACTGAACCAAAATAAAATTTCTTGTGCTTGCTCGTCACACAAGACATTTTTTTATGTGAGGAAAGTTAGAAAGTCATGATGCAATAATTTACCTGCTCTTTAATTTATTATGGCTGATACATTCTCCTACTGCAGATAAACCAGCACTAGCAGAGACTGTGGGTCTAGGGGCAGAGATGGGTGTTTGCAGCAGTCATGTGGCACTCACTGATGGCAGAGTGACTGAGTGAAGACCACAGGGTTTTAATCACACCCCCCCTCTGCAGCTGATGCACACAGTGCTGCTCAGATACAGTCTGAGCTGTGGCCCACCCCAAATTGTTATTGCTCCCTGTTAAGGCCATGACATGACGTGCTCAAAAGAGCGATATTCAGAGATCAGAGCTTGACGGGCTCTGTTTTTTTGTGGGGAGGGCAAAAACAGTTTTATTCAAACCGAAGACTAGGTCACACTATTGAAACTGTTAGAAGATAGTGAACCCCCCCCACCCTCACAGGCACACCTTAAGCAAGCCAAACATTTTTTTATCTTGTGCTGTATATGTATTTATACACCTTGCAAGTTTAGAAATGTTGTTCCTTACTTATACTGATACAGTCTGCAGTGAATTGGATTCCCTGTTGCAGTATGACCCTCTTTTGTCCTTATCTGTCCTGACCCTGTATCAAAGGATCAACTGGATCAACAGTGGACTCGTTGCCACATATCAACAGCAGGCTCCCTGGCACGGGGCATTAGACACTGGATGCTCCGCTGCTGACAGAGGTAGTTGGCTGGGGGTAGGCATGGATTAAAGATGCAGTATTTGCGTCATAAGGTGAACTCTACCGGGCATAGTTGCTAGAAAGTTTCATGTTACTGTTGCTAAGTGATCTAAAAACACAGACGCATCAGGCTGGCTGTTTGCACAAGTAGCAAAAACACAGGCTTAAAAAATGTGCAAAATCCACTGCACTTTTCTGTATGTAAATCCTGAGTTTTCCAGACCAGCTATAGCAGTTCTCATTCCCATTTCCTTTATTCTTCTTCTTTTTTTGTGGCAATTGGTACAAACCCTGTCTTGAAAAGAGATTCAGAACAGTGATGTTATTGTTCACAGAAAGGGCTCCTACAAATTTACTAAAGGCTATATAAATCACTATCATTATGCTCAATTTAAATTTTTACATCTTTGTGAAAAAAACTCATGGTTGCATATAGTTATTGCAAATGCATTTCAAAGCATTGCTTTACGTGTGCAAATATTGCGTGTTGTGACAGTGATAAGATGCACCAGATCTGGCATGGGGTAATGCTTTAATATGGTAACTAATCATCTTTAATTTCTTGTGGAGGCTAAGATTGCTAAACTAAATCATAGAGGTAGGCGTGCAATGCTGAGCCTTTTTTTGAATTGTAGCAAAGCATTTACACATTAACATCCAAAAGAATTGCCTCATTAACTGAAAAGGTGATTAGTTTGCATCCCTACTTTGCTGTACTGACCTAATCTTCTCCACGGTGACCTTTTCTTTTTTTAATGAAACAGTACAATTTGAGTAATAAATGTATAAGACGAAGTTGCACCATTGTAGATTAAGTTTGTGGCCACATGATCGGGATATTAATAAAACCCTTTTAAATCATTTGTGCATATTTCTTCAGGTAAAAGAGTTGTTTTCCTAAAGTTTTTTGAGAAATGAAACATTACGCTTTAAGTGAATAAACTGATAATAATTCTATGCACAGTAATAATGTGATGTTATTTTCATTTATAAGCATGAAGTAGACCTCACTGATGTGCAAAGGATTATAAAGAGGTGGCTCATAGTTATTGCATAGTCTTTGCAATATATATAATTGAATTATATTATTAGAACAACCTGGTGCATTTTTTGCATAAGGTTAAGTAATGTCCTACAGATGTCAGTACTGCGGTTCATGTTTAAATAGTTATGTTTACAGAATAGGCTGCACAGCAGTGTTAATGTATGACGTAACAGGATTTACTTGTATCTGTTAGGTTGGCTTTGGGTTAGAAGATGTAGGAAATGTAAGTAGGTAGATACCACTTTTCCTTAGTGAATTGGACATCTGCTGCACATGCGCTTCCAAACAGTCTATGTTACTCAATGGTGACATCACTGTGTATGTATTTGTTTGTGGGTGTGTGGTATGGTCCCCTTAATTTCACACTAGCCTTTAACACCTACACACAGGCTAGAAAGCACAAGTTGCGGTGGTTAATTTTTCTTCTGAATACTAACAAACCATGTGAAATATCAGGAGTGTTCCAGTTCCAGTAATGAATGCATATAGAGGATTGTAAACGTATGTAGAAAGTTATTTCACAAAGTGGACTGAGATACTCTTTGTAGTGTAGATTGTATTGTACAATGTGTGCAAATGGATGCCGCATGTGTCTAAACAAATATATTTTATAGATCTCCTTCTGTTTTTCCACTTGGCAATCAGTGATTATATTCTTCTAGGGCTCCTACCTTTTTGAAAACCTTATACTTAAACCTTATACTTTGTTTATTAGAAGGAGTGTTAAACATTTTTCTCTCTTTCTCGGCAATATCAGAATGTCAATACCTAAAAATTTAAAGCTTTGCAAAAGTACAGATTATATATCACAATCATAGTCTTAGTAAACAGGCTACATGTATACCTCACCTTTGTTCTCCTTAACTCCTTGTGTAAACGTACTTGTATGACTCTGACTCATATGACAGTCAGCCAGTGTGCCAGTATTTATGCCATGTGGCGTCTGTCTCAGGTGATGTAGGCAGAGCTTGCCAAACTCTTAAGTTTACACTTACAGATGTGAAATGATAATCTGCGGTGGTTCAAGCATCATGTTCTAACCTACACTCTGTCTTTACAACCTGCTGAGTCTGCTTCTTCCTAAGACAGGATATTGAGAGTAAACTTACTGCAAACCCCAATCTGTCTAACTAATCTTTAATAGAATGTTTTTCATTTTTTCTGTCTTCTTTTGTTGTATTAGTATTTAACGGTGATCCAGGAAGCATTTTGTTCAATTCATTTTATGGCCTGTATTGGCTCATGGATTTATGTTAGTTGAATGCATCAAAAGCAGAAGATAAGTATCTACAAATAGAGATATCCTGTGCTTGGTTGTTGAAATAGGAGTCTGAAATGGAAGACTGATACATCCTGTGAGGGTCACCCCCCAAATAGCCTACTTGAAAAATGTGTTTCTTTGTGGCAGAACAGTAATGACCTGTATAATTTTTGCTTCTTGATGTCAGTGGTTGTGGTTATATCATGTACCTTTGTAACTGTTTCCCCTGATCTTAAATTATAGAGAATGCTTAATCAACTTACTGCTTTGCACTCACTTCCTTACTTTTCTTGTTTGATTCATAAAATTGGCCTCACTCTCTTAGCCTCTTTCTCTCTTTTCTGTGTTGCTTCACCAGCAGGTTCACCAGCTTTTCACTGAAAGCTTTCTGGCATTATCTGGTCATATCAGTGCACGTGACCTGTTGCACACTCATGGGTACTTGCTGCTCACCAAAGAACGGTGATATGTTTGAAATATTTGTGCCAAATAAAATTCATTCATTCATAAATGTTAAATATAACCAGAAATGATAAACAATGTAAGTAGAAATCTGTTCCAACTTCTGACCACGAGCTTACAGAAATACAGCTTAGACATATTATGGTTTATATTTTAGCAAACAGTTGCCTTTTCTGCATCCAGCAGACATTGAAAAGCATTATTACTTAATTTGTCTGATGTTTTCTAATGATGATGATTGTCGAATATTCATTTTCCTTTTATCTCTGGTTTGGTCTCCACCAACTCCTGAGAAAAATATGTGTATATTTAGGTTATTAAATGGTCTACTTTCTTCACCAGCTAGTCGCTCCCTTTGTCTGTCTGTTGTTGAGCAGCTATCACACAGAAATTTAGAGCTTTCTGGATGAAAATGTCTTCCTGGTGCTGCGAATTGTTGTTGAGATTAGTGAATTGTAAATACCAAACCATACTTACGTAAAGTATATGTAAAACCAAAGTTTTGACCCATAAGAGCCTAAAAGACATCATTCTCTCTGGGTTTTTTTTGTGTGAGGGTATCGATAAACTTTAAATTATTTTATACATTTACAGCTACTTAATTTATGGCAGTACAAGAAGTTTCTGTAGGCTGTCACACCTTATGAAGATCCAGCTAGAATCGACAAAACAACTGAAGCATTTTGAAAAGTACATTTAGGAGCCCTGTATGGTGCTGACCTTTACCTCTGTGATCCACACACCATGATCAGGAGAGTAGGGAAGGATAGGCTGCAACATGCCCTTTGTTGCTATGGAGCACACAAACAGACTCTTGGTCACAAATTTACCTTAAAGACTGTACTAAATTTAGTTAAATTGCTCTCATACTGTTTAACCATTAAGTTATTTCATTGTGTTAACTTTAACAAGTAGACTGACACATGTTGAGGTCATTCAGAGTGGCCCATGCCATATTGATTTTGAATTTTAACTTGATGTGTAAAACTGTAAGCTTCATTTTTTTAATTAATTGAGCTTTATTGGCAGCTTTGAAAATGTAATATGTAAAGAAGAAATGAGCTGCCTACAGCCAGTGTTGTTCACTTGCTTGTGAATGATTTACTTAACACACAATTTCTGTTATTCTTCTCTCACTGTTCTTTGTGTCTGTCTCACTTTCTCTACTTCCCTGAACTGCTCCTCCCTCTACTCAGTTCTAATGGACGGCGTTTGTGTTCACATGCTTGTTATTGGCCAGAGCTCCAAGGCTCAGGCGTTCGGTTGTGTTTATGAGAGGAGCCTGCACTGATTCCATGATAAAACCAGATGTTCCCTTACAAGGCTTCAAGCCTCCCTCATCTAGCTCTCATGTCCATATCAGGTATAGCCTTCCTGTTGTACTCCCAGTTTCCAAATTATAGCCTGCTCTAGGGCTCCACAGTGGTCAAAAATGATGGCATATTGACATACACAAAAAAATTATTTACTACAAATTCAAATATTCCAAGGATTGCTTGATGTCTTCTCATCTGATTAATTTACAGTAATGTTGTAAACATGAAAGTGTAGTTTGAGAATAAGAATTGTTCTGACTTTTTTTTTGCTTAAGGAATCACTTGACCAAGAAATCAACGATCAGAATTGGTTCCCAGTAATTTTCTGTTAATCAACAAATCAATTTACCATTGACTTATACAAATATTAATACCTTAATGTGTTTTTTGGCTTTATAAATGTGTTAGTTATCTTGTAATTAGTGTGTTTTGGAAGGATGCAGAAAAGGAAGTGTTTGGGTTTCCTCTTACCAGTGAGCCAGTCAACAACAAGGTGCTGTGCAAGGTTGGCACGTCCGCAAACCGTGGAGTTTTAGAGAAGTATGTGCCAGATCCTTGGAGCAGCTGCAGTTATGTAATTGAATCATCAAGAATCAAAATCAAATAAAATCAAAATCAAAATGAATTGATTCTGGGTCAGTGCCAATATCCAGCTCTACCTGCCAGCCTGTCCAAAGTGCTTCTACTGTACCTATGTTTTCCTGTACGGGCTCAGTAAAAAAAAAACGTGCCTCTGCCATGCCCAGTTAATACATTAAATTCTTCCAAGGATTGGAAGATGTAGTGAAATGTTTTAAACAATTACTCTCCTCTTCACACATTGTAGCTTCACTGTTATCAGATCTTCTCCATGTCAACAGCTGAAAGCCTATCAGATGGCAAAACACTATAAAAGAAGTATGAGACATAATTTTACAACTCTGGAAAGTTATCACAGTGGCATCATTTAATCATCTGGTTTCAGGATTGTGATGTATGCACTAGAACTATGTTGTTCACTTTGCGAAGTAATCTGCCTGGAGTGTTGACTTGCATATATTTGATTTGCCAACTTAGTGTGTTGCCAGATGATGTTGCATGTGTTGACATGTATTGTTGAAAAGGTTTTTTTTCCCAGACAACCCTGTGTATTGTCCCCACAGTGGTCTCAATGAAATGAATGAAGAGGCTACAGTTTTTGACACAGTATGATTATCAGCATTAGATAGAGTAAAAAAAACAGGCAGTGAGTGCACTGCAGGAACCAATGTGCCTGTCACTACTCCTTGAGTACTATATGGCAAATTTATTTTACATTCAGATTCAAAACTCTATGATAAATTGTTGAAAGGAGAGACTGTCAACAAATAAATGTAAAATGAAACGCCATCAAAAAAAATATTTATATTACACCTCCACGTGTGCAGGATGTAAGATTCTTGTCGTAGACAGTAAAGCCCTGTGGTGCAGAGCTGCCTGAAAACAATAGCCCAGACATCATATTGGCCTCCTGGCATATATGGCTCTGATTGTACATTCTGTGCGTCACAAGGTGAAAGATCCTTTTAATAGTTACTGATGTTAACACTGGGCAAACCTGCTGTATTTATATGAACCTGTCGATCAGCAAATCAGTGTGAACAGAAACGACTTTGAGAAATACTATTCAGAGTATTTACACTTGGGCTTTCTGCCACCACTCTCTGAAGGTCATACATGCCTATATTCTTGCCAGTCTGTTGTGATAGCAATGAATTGCTGAGTTCCAGGTCAACAGAAAATTTGGGCTCAGATAAAATGTAACCTGCATACATTGCCTGCACTGCAGACTGCCTGCAGCTATTTATAGGGGCATGATTTACTGAGCGATTTCCAGTAAATGTGTAGCCCAAGTCATGCGTGGATTAAATCCCTTCATGTGGAATATGTTTTCTTCTGTAAAATTGTCGTCCTAAGAGTTGTAAAAAGTCACATTCTTTTTACTTGATTTGAGGCTGATGTGGAGGCCAGTTTGGTCAACAGCTTGAATTAAACCGATGTCTGATTTATTGCTTGTATATTATTTAACAAGCTGAACTCTGTTAATGAACATACAATAGTTGTGTAGTGTACACTGTACTCTATGGCAAGTCCTGTGTTCTAGTATTAGCTAAGACTCAATGTGTACCTACAGAGCAGCTGTAAATATTAGGGACACATTTGGACACACCATCTCCAAACAACTCCGTAGTAACTCTAAACTGTCTTCAGCAGTTTTTGCAATTTGTCAGATTTCCTGGCTGTTATGATTTACTGCATAGCACACAGTGTACTTAGAACAAACGCGAAACAAAGATGCATGTTGTCAGTCAGATTCAAAAACTGTTTCATCTGTTTTCCTTTTTATGGAGCAGTATTTTGCCAATATCGGTGGCTGCCTACTGAGAGGTGGTGTTGTACACAGTCAAAAAGTTCTGCGCCATTTGAGCATGAAATATACCATTGTGGGAAAAAGTTCATCACTGACGTACTAGGGCTGACCTTACTCAGATTGTGGCATTTATGTTGTTCCTGCATGTTGTGTTTGTCATTATGCGAGCTTCATTCTTTCGGGTGAGCTGCCAGCTAGACGAACTTCATCTATGTGAGTCAATACTGACTGAATATACAGAGATTTTTGTTTTTGTTAAGCTCCAGATTTCTTGTCAGAACGCCTCGTCATTCACCTCTTTATCCTCAGTTCTCTTAAATCACAGGGATGTAATAGCAGACTTTGTTGATGTATTTTAAGAGAGGACTACATCATAGGATAAACAATTGGTATCACAACAACTTCACATATTTACGTTGATCAAGAAAAAAAAAGTAATTCTGAGTAAGAATTCTTAATTTTCATTATGTTGTTATTATTATCTGGTAGATATAATTCTGCAGATCTGATCTGCTGGCAAATCTTTTTATTGTTTCAAATATACAAAACTACTAATGCTACTCACGAGCTCACGAGCCGCCACTGAATCTTACCTTTATGTTTTGAATGGATTTTATGTGTTTAATTTTTCAAAAGTTACAGTGATGCATTAGATGCAGATGAGTACTGTCCAACCTAAACTGATTTCATACAGAATGTGTTTTTTAAAATGTGAATGAATGAGCATCTGTAAATTCATTGTTGATAAGCATTAGAGATGTGACGCTACACGATATTGGGTTCACAAGTTTTATCTAGTCATTTTGTAATGAATGTCACTCCAGTTCTACTGTCTGAGTATGAATTACCATGTGCAGTACAAGACAACAATATGCAAACACTGTAAAAGGTTTTACCACAAACTCAGCTGACCAGCTTCTATCCTGTGTGGTTTCGCATGTGTCTCTTCAGACCTTTTAATTGTGCATGAACTATGCATAAGCCTCTAACTTCTGACTGAATCTGTGTGTAACCTTCTAACTGAACTCCTTTCCACAAGTGGGAAGCAGCTGTTTACGCTTGCGTGGTCAAACCAGCCGTCACTTCAGCGCACATTTTATAATACATTTGCCGTGGAGTTGTTGGGCTCACTGCTGTTTTTGCATAATGCTCATGTTAGCCGCAGTTTACACTACTATTTTCTTACAGTGTGTACATATTGTTTGTGTCTTGTGCGTCACTCTTATGCCATTTATTGTTTCCACTGGGTACCCAAAATGTGGTGGGGACATAATCTATGCAAATTTTCATACACATGCTGGCTGGTGCTCTGGTTCTGTCATGTACTGATGTCGCGAGACAGCTTTTCATCTCGTCAAGAAACATTGCCATCTTTTAGTATCACACAATCTCATCACACCCCTAATAAGCATGCTTTGCTGACAGGTCAGTCCAGGATCAGCTTAAGAATATTTTAGTCTTTGTCTGCACTGATAACCATCTTGCTACACATGACGTCTAAAGCACTTTCTGCCCCACAATGCACCCAAACAAGGATAAAATGCTTTATTATAGCCATGGTCTATTCATACTTAGATCTTCAAGTGACGACAGTAGGTTATACAAGATGAAAAGATAAGGATAAATGTCACATTTCTTGTGCATCACACTGACTGTTAAATATGTCAGCTATGCCCATACAAAGCTTTCCTGTTGACTTACAGTAAATTTAAACAAACACTATCTGACCTTGCAGGGACTTTAAAAAGTGACGCAATCAATTTCTCATTATGTTTGCTGTTCTCATTTTCATTGAATTCAAAACAGCTTAGAGGCTCTAAAGAGTGTAGAAATAATTAATAATTTATTAATCTTTTGTCAACCAATGTAGCTTTTACTAATCCAGACATCCATCTATATTAGTGTCCATTATGCAGGTCAAGATTGTGGTAGCAGCAAAGCAGGTAAAGCTCAGACATCCGTTCACCAGCAACTTCCTGCATTTCTTTTTGGAGGATGCTGTTATCCTATGTCAAATGAGAGATATAGTAAACAGTACAGTTCCAACAATGTGAAAGGTCTGTTGGGACCCCGAAGTATCTTTTGACAGATTCTCTTGAAACCAGAATACACCTGTAGCCTCAGAGAGCAGCCTAAATGGTGTCTGGTCTTGCCATCTCTTTTCTGGGCCTCCAGGTGTTTTCATCACATCCTCCTCAAACTCATTCCACACACATGCATTTTCTTCTAAAACTACAGCTGCTGCAGCTTTTTGCTCTGCCAGTATCAGGAGATCTCCATGTGCATTTTTCATCCTTAATTCACCTGCAGGTTCTTGGGCCTCCGTAAGAGAACATTTGAACAACTCGGGACTCTTTCTTTACACACTTGTTCAGAACATCTTCCCACACTGTTTGTCCAATGAAATCACATTGGTTCTATGTAGCTTGGACTTGGGGGATACAGCAGCTGACATAATCACACCAGCCAGGGAGCAAATACAAACAGCTATCTTCCCTGCTTCAAAGGAATCCGCGGGTGTGTATCTATAGGCTGTGTGCTGTACATGTAAACAAAACAACATAGTAAAACCACATGCTATGCCCCTGAGATAAAAGATGAGAAAGTTGTATAGGCTGCTCATTCTGAAGCAACAAACTGAGACCACATGTGAGTCTTGCTGAGGGAGTTTTGCTGACATAGACCAGGCGGGCTTGGTTTTTAGATTAGCGTTGTAGCTGATCTGTCGTTGGGTTTTATCCAGATTCTGCTGTCCTAGCGTTATTAGCTATTTTTATATTAGTTGTAGTCACGAGAGTAGAAGTTTCAGCCAGATTTAGTTAATTTCATTAACACTAGCTTGTGCCCATTTCATCTTTGGAGATGGAGCCATATTCTAGATCACTTACTACACAAAGTCACATTATTTTGCTTTGTCTTCCATGGTATTTCATATAGTTTTATTCAATTGAGTTTTAATCTAATTTAGATATGGAAATTAATTGGAAATTCAAAATTAAGAGTTAGTTTAAATTCTCTTCACTGGCTGACTGCTAAACTACTCACTAAATCTATACAACATAGAAACACTTGTTACAGTTGCTTGATTTTGTTCACTCAATTATGCTCCAGTCCAGTCAGGGTGCATGAAAAAGTTGTATGTCAACATGGAAACTGGAGTTAGTGTAGTATAATCCTTGGCGAACAACAACAATGGTTGTCTGGAGAGAAGGCGGCAAAGGCTAGGACAGATTAGTTTATATTACTGTATGAACGAGTACAGTTAAGTGGATCAATTGCTACATTAATATTAATCTCTATATATGATATTTTACTTTACAACAATAACACGTTTAACAAAATTTTAGTAACATTTAGTAAGTAACATGAGATATATTTAAAAAAAAGTGAAAAATAGAATATGCTGTTTGCAAAAGTATTTACTTCAGCCAACCTCAGTTATATTAGATACACACAGTTATTTTCAGAAGTAGTCTAATTAGTTGTGTGGTGGTCTATTGCACTGTATAATAATGACGGTCCTGGTTTTAATATATTACATCTGTTTTCCTGTAATTAAGAGCTGTCAATTAGTTCAGCTTCTCTCTGCTGGTAATATTAGAACTGATAATAAAAGCGTTTCCTCTTATACTTCAACTCTTATGTGACTAGAACAACACCAATAAAGCTGAGAAAACTTACTATGATAATGAATAAGCTGACATTCAGCTTAAACTGCATGCTGCAGCTTTATTCTCAGCAACAAGGACATGGAGACTGGTCAGAATTGAGAGAAGGATGAATGCAGCCAAATGCAGAGAAGTGTGCATGAGACCTGAGACTGAGGTGACGGTTCACCTTTCAGTATGACCGTGATCCAAAGCATCCAGCCAAGGCAAAACTAGTGCCTTCAGGACAAGTCTCTATGTAGTCTATAAACCCCATAGAACATGATGGCAGTTCACAGATACTTCCCATCCATTCTGATGGAGTCTGAGAGGATCTGCCAGGAAGAACACCCACACACACATTGCCTAAATCCAGGTGTGAGAAGCTGTAGATACTCACCCAAGAATACTTGAAGTTGTAATTACTGCCAAATACTGAATTAAGACGTTTCAGTATTTTATTTTTTAATTAATAATTATGCATTCTTGTGTTAAGATTAATAGGCAAATATTATATATTTTTTATTCATTTCAAAATAAATTTTGCATCACAGTACAATGTGAAGCGACTGTGCATCTTCAACTCCATATGTAAACAAACGCCATTTGCCAATGTGTATAGAAGATCAGCCTCTAAAATACACCGCTTGATTGTAAAGCCTATTTCATGCTCTTCATTAGCCTGGGTGTCTCCCCATTGAGCATACTGGGTTCTATAAATATCCATGAAGTCTTACAGTGTAAAATGCTTGGATGCCATTTTAAAAATGGCAACGTGATTGAGTGAAATAAACAAATGATGTTCTTTGTGGTGTTTATATAGCTCCACCCTCCAGGATTAGGATAAAATGAAAACTTAGAAGGCAGACACAGTGAGAGGCTTCATTTGACGCCACACAGAACAGAACTGTGACTTCTGATTGTGAGTTAGTTATGATAAAAAGAGAAAAGAATATGGATTGTCGCTTAACAGTTGTAATAACAGCTAGTGGTGGATTGTTTTAAACTGTTCTGTAGCTGTTTGTGTCAGTTATATAAAGAGTTGCAGGACGTTCAACTGGAAGTTTAACAACCAGACTAACGAGACATGAGACCTGTAACTATTAACTTGTTCATTCCTTGAATGGTTTGGATTTTTAACTATGTTCGTGAACCAACTTCATTGGTAGTGTTTGTTTTTTTTATTCACTGGATTGTTGCCAAATAGGTCAAATACCATGCACTGTACAAAGAAACAGATTGTGTCATATGGTGGATGTACTTAAAATACTGCAAATGAGACTTTTGCGGGGCAGAGACTGAACAACATCAGTAGAGTGAAGTGGTAGATGAGTGTGAAAGAGATGGATGACATTTTGCCATTCCCTAGTCAAAGAATTTTCCATGGTCCTGTCAGGTTGCCTGACGACACTGGTGACAGCTAGAGGCGGAGTAATTATGAAGTGCCACGGGTTTTACTAAGCCTGTTTACAAGTCTTTGGTCCTGCAGATTGTCTGGCTGGTTACATTAGGAGGAAGTGCTATATCTCTTCCCACATTTCACAGGCAACTGTTTAGTCAATTAATACTTGTGTCATCTACTGTAACTACTGTAACCTCTATGTATTCAAATATGTTTTTTGCATTGTGACTTTGTATAGCAACTAAAACGTGCACAGTGGCTGTTTTTGTTATTTTGTCACACATATCGTAGAGAGAGAGAGATTATCAGCATAACATACCTAATTTAGATGCTGTCATACTAGCTAAGTTTATGATGTATTTTATTGAAATAAAAAATTCAAAAAAAAAAAAAAAATTCAAAATAAATATTTCCATATTAATAAAAATCCTCCAAACCTACAAACCAATTTTGTTATGAAATTTGATTTAGTGAAATGCTGATACTGTCAGTGTAGCTTTTGAATTGACTAACATGCACAAGATAATTGGGGATAAAGACTTTTGGGAGTTTATAGAGTCTCGCTCCGTAATGTATTTTCTGTGTCTATTTTGCTTAGAGCAGTGGTTCTCAAACTTTTTCAGCAATGTACCCCCTGTGGAATAATTTTTCAGCCAAGTACCCCCTAACCAATGCGAAGCATTTTTGGTTAGCTAGTCCAGTTATGACTCTTCTCAGCAGCATCGCTGCTACACTTCCACCATGAAACCATTGTTTCTAGTTTTCACAGTGATTAACTATTGACAGGTGATGTGATTTGTTACGTGCCAGAATATGTCACAGATCTTGGTATGGAGGGGAATTAAACTGAATATTGAATATAAATGTTAGTTTATAAACTTACATTCATATTTTACTGAAATAAAATAAAACCCCCTTGAAGGTCAGGTTAATTTCATTTAATTTTATTTTCTTTATAGCGCCAAATCACAGCAAAAGTCATTTAATGTTTCCTTTCCTATAGAACAGGTCTATAACTTGTCCTTTTATTAAACAAATTAAACAGCCTCATGTTATTATCTCATTTCTGTCTCTACATCAGGGGTGTCCAAACTTTTTTTTAGAGAGTGCCAGATTTGATAATGTGAGTCCCGGGGGCCGATGGTCCCTTCAGACATTTTGTACAGTAGGATTTACATAATTATGCACTGTATTATAACAATTCTATTTTCATTGTCACAATTAGCATTTTAAATGGCATTGTAACTAAATCTAAGCCTCACAGGATTGAACAACTGAAAAAGAATTTATCCGTAATTGTCGCTGCACAGTTAGTAGTTGGTGATCGCATTTATGTATTTGTCGCGGCTGGGATACGAACCCGGACCTCTGGTGTCAGAGAGCATCTCCTTACCAGCTGAGCTAACAGGGAATGCTCACAGTCCGTCATATGGCGGTGTTTCAAATGTGTGAGTGCGACAGTATGTGGTGGGCTGGCCAAAATACCTCGTCCGTTTTTTTGTTCCAGTCGGTCTCTGGCCATAAATAGTACATTTTAAAACCAAAGCTGCGGGCCTGATAAAATCTGACGGCCTGTAGCCTGCTCCACAAGATTTCCAATTCTCCTCTGTATCGCGCATCGGGGTGGAACCCCACCGTGCGCGATACACAGACACACACAGAGACAAGTAAGCACACACACGACAGCGGACAGAAATATGTTGAGTCAAACACCTGAAAAGCATAAAAATATCTGCGTTTCCACGCTCCCTCAGCGTTGTTAACTAAGAGAAAACTGCATGATTTATAAATTTTACATGGATGCGATTTTTGTTTTTTTTTTGTTTTTTCTCACGTACCCCCTGGAGTGTCTCCACGTACCCCAAGGGGTACGCGTACCCCCATTTGAGAAACACTGGCCTAGAGGCATCATGCCGAAATGTGGCCAAGCGAAGCAAAAAGTATGTTGTTTTTGCATATTTAGTCTTATTATGCAGTATAATTTATTGTATAGAGTAATGAAACAAACTGGGCACAAAAACTGCTGAATGTCAGGGGTGCTTGTTAGCAAGGTACTGGTAGAGTGTTGGGCCCTGCTTTGTAGGCTTACAAATGCACACACTGGCCCAAAATCTTACACTCAGCCTTTTGAATGTGGGTTCTGTCTTCATTTGCACCTAGTACATGCATTTTGTCTATGTCAAAGCCTTGTTACTATACTTCAACCACTTCCATATAAGTTGCTTGGCCTTTTTGGTTATGAACTTCCTTTGTGTTTATCATTATCTGTGTCAAAATGTAGTTGCATTAACTGGCTTATGAGCACCACACACTGAGAACCATGTCAAAATCAGCCTATATTCATCATTAACACTTATCATTGACACATTTTATTGCCAACAAGTTTGAATTGTGCAACTCTGGACAAAAGAGTTTATATTAATAGGTAACTCAGAAATAATATTTAATATATGGCTCTATTTTGTGTATTTGAGTGTGGGATAGATATTTGATTTGTTTGTAGTGAGTCAGTCTGGTTCAGAGGTTCAGAGGCATTTTTTTTTTTCCAATCCCAGTCTGCGCTTTCTTTTAGTCACTGCTGGTCTAACGTCAGCTAACCTGGGGTCTGTCTGAGCTTTGCTGCTATGCTACAGGCCCAGCAATATCCTGGCAGTTCAAGCTTCATCTGACCAAGAAGACACACACACACACACACACTGCAGACCTCTCATCTGGTTAGCTGTTTCCTGAACACGGGCCAAAAAGAAGTAGCCTGTGCTTTCTTCTCCTCTCTCCATATCATCTTTTCTTCCTGTGCGTGTCTTGACAGTTAGAGCACAGTCCTCATTATCAGCGTATGCATGTGCAGAGTGCTGCTGACGCTGTGTATGTCGCTGCAGACTGACGTCAGCAGTGCCCTACTCCTCTCCATACAAATGCCCTGCCTGCCTGCCTGCCTGCCTGCCATTGATTCGTTTTCTCTGTCCCCCACACGCTTATTAGCATGTTTTTATCACTTCTAGCACCTCTCGCGCCACAGTGTTAGAGCCTAGCTAATATTACACACTGGTGTACGTAACTTGCCATCTAATAGCTTGCCCAGGTTTATTGGTCCCTGTTAGAAAATATTTATGACTTATGTTATCTTAAATAATTGTGGATATATGAAGAGTTATTTTATATTTTTTACAATGTTTTGCTTTTCACTGCATGCATGGTTTTATTTCTGTGAGGGGTAGAAAAAAACAGATGTGATTACAGGCAATTTTTCTGTAATTATTTCAAATGGGTGAGCAGTATATTCATTCTGTAGGTCAGATTAAACATGTATCATTAGCTATGGTAAATTAGAGGTGACAAATAATATTATTTTGTTTTGTCTGTACCAGTGTTGACTTTGTCCTGACCTGTCATGTTTTCATAACATCATAGAACAAGATATCTCCTGTTTATTGAAAGATTGCAGAAGGCCCTCACTGTAAATACGCTGATGCTTGGTGCACGCTGTAATGGTGCTGGTGGTAGTGTGCCACCCATTCGGCCAGCTTTTCCTGTTCCTGAGCTCTGTGAGAGTTGAACAAGAGTCTTTTTTTGTGCAGAGGTAGAGAGAAGAGTATTCTGTAATGGTATGGTGACAAATGATACACATAAAACTCTGTATTATGTCACTAAGTGTGTACTGTGTAAGAAGATCATTAGAACATGGAAATGCCATTAACATACAATCCTTTGGTGGAGTTGAATGAAGGCCACGAGCACGTGTGTAGTTGTGTCTCTGTTTCTTTTTGTCTCCCTTTATAATTCTCCATCCTTTACTATCCATCCGCTCCTTAATGGCATCCTCTCTTTCAGCTTTTAGCAGTCTCCCACTCTGTTTTCAGCCCTTCTGCGTCTCTCCGTAAACAAGCAGAAGGCCAACAACCCTGTCCTCCAGCCGTCTCCCGCCATCCTGTTGCCATGGTGTATGGAGCATTGTTTGCTGGCCTCTATGTCGGGTTGCCATGGCAGGGCTTATTTGCCATATTAGATGTTTGGCAGCATTGTACAGATGCTGATGACAAACACCCAACATCCCACTTTGATCAGTGACACAGTTACTGATTAGAAGAGATGAGATAGAGCCACTAATGTATTTAACAATCTTTAGCTATAGATTTTATACACTGTGTGCACATTCACATATGTGAAGCATGTATATATAAAATCAGACATTAATATTAGTCAGCTGGAAAAAAACATAAAAACAAAAGTTTAATTTTGCCATTTAACGTGGGACTTCTGTTGCTGTAATGTGTTTTTCTTGTTAAAATAAAAAACATCTCTTTTTTTAAATTGGCATATATTGGTTTTGTAATGAAGTACTGTAGAATATTAACGAAACAGTGCATTTTAAAATTTAACTATAAAAATCTTAACTAGCGCCACTCCACAAAATAAAGTGATTTTTTTTCTCTTATATAAATTATATTCCATTGTCTTATTAACTGTTGGATATGACTGAATAATATGATATGCTTTGAGTATTCCTGATGATGTGAGGACTGTCTGAGATGTTTGGATGTGCTTCTCCTATAAGGTTTAATTCTCTGTCTCTCCCCCTTGTGGTGAGGGGTGATTCTGCATGGTGGCCTTAATTTGTTCTCTATTTTACTGGACTTGTCTGTATTTCTCTCCTTTTGAAACATTAAGGTAGATCTGGTGTCTTTTTAACACTTCAGAATGGTCAGATTGGATTTATAGTATTTTTGGATAGTTTGTAGGATTTACAGACTCATACTGTATCATAATCAGTAGATTTTATGTTGTTAGACTCTCATATGAACAGATTTCAGTGCTTTCACGGTGTATGTCTTAAAAAAAGAAAATGCACAATAAAAAAAAACACATGATTGTGCGAAAGTGTACTTAAACTAAACCTAGTCAGTTGCTGTCTTCTACCAAAGTGGTATTGCTTTCATACTTAACATAGAGGATTAGTTTATTTCAGATCCAGCAACTTTGTGTAACTCAACCTGCAGCAACTTTGACTACACACTTCTCCAGTGTGTGAGAGCTGTTTGGTTACCAACAGATAGTGTGGAAATGCTGCCAATTGACGTAGTTAGGGCTAGATAAGATCTCATTGCAGACGCACCGTGGTGGTTTTAGTGGTTTGCATTTTTTCTTTTGCTTTCAGTGAAATGCCTCAGTCTGCTGTCACTAAGGCAGTGTGCATTAGCATACCTGTACTAGAAAGTGCATGTGGTGCAGGAAATCCTTAATATAAACTATTACAACACCTTGTGTTTAGATATCAGCCGAGATAAACTGGTAGAAGGTCTGTCGCACCGTTGCTGACCTACCAGTACCCTCACAGAAAAGTCATAAGACAATGTGCTGAATTGGATCATAGGTTCACAATGCTTGTGCTCTTCGTGTATAAATAAATTTTCATATTATTGCATTTTTTTTGTTTTGTACAAACATATATAAACTTGACATTTAACTGACAGTTATTGTGTGTCTCGTGTTTTTGTTTTATTTCAGATGATCTTGTGGGACTGGGATCTGAAACAGTGGTACAAACCACAGTATCAGGTCAGTATTGTGGTTTCAGCTCATGTTTCAAATGCACATGTGAATGATTCGTTAAAGTAACACTTTCCCGTTATAGTGGCCTCTGCAGTCAGTCCAATCAGTCTGTAAGTCACTTTTGGAACATTTTATTCTCTTCCCAAATTTTTTGTTAGGCATTTTACACATTGTGTAAAACCTGGCATATAGTGACCTTGGAAACATTGTCATGCCACATTTTTATCTTACTCAGACATTCTTTGTTTTGTTTGAACTATTTGTGTAATCTATCAAAGAATTTAGCTCCCACAGACCAAAAGTCGTTATTTGTTCCTGTTGGACAGGGCCAAAGCAGCCAAACATTTTCATATATCAAACCTGCCCTGAAATCCAATGATTACACATATTTTATGATAGACTGCTCTTACAATTGATGTGATTTTACTTTAAATATAATGTAGCGCTACACTTCTCATAGGAGATATTTTTATCTCAGAATACTAGTTTCCGATTTTGTTTGTGTTGTGTAAGAGGCTAGATGAAGAGAAGAGTGATGAAGAGACCACAGCAGAGGAATTAAGTGGAAGAGAAAGTTAGAGTGTAGTGTGAGGTGGGGCATCTTCACCAGCACCATCTACTTCATGCTGTTGTTCCTATCACAACACAGCTGGAGGCCAGAAGACAATGCTATCTCAAGCTATAAGCCAAAATTTAGGATCTAGTTTCACAGGACAAGAAAACGGACACAGCTCTAAACAAAACGTGAATGCAAACACTTCAAAACCAGTGTTAGTGTGTGGAAATAATATGCAAGAAAGATGTTGGCCTCTGTGGGCCTGCCCTGTTCCCTAACTTTTGTCACATACGTGTGCACAGGGTGCAGTGAGTGGCAATGGCGTGGACCTCTCAGTCATCAATGAGGCCAGGAACTTGGTGTCCGAGCTGCTGACAGACTCATCTCTGTCACCACACACCACCTCTGCTCTGCGCAGCATCTCCAGCCTCATGGGGACATTCTCAGGCTCGTGCCGTCCCAGGGTCAACCCCTTCACCCCGTTTCCAGGTTTTTATCCCTGTGATGAGGTGGAAGACTCTGTGGAGAGGAGTGACAGGAAAACCATTAAGGTGGGCAAAGGCATTACTACTGCACCAAACTAAGACGGATAGTAAAAGAGAAATCAAACCAATATCTAAATTCATCTTAAAGGATCTAACTCAGACACTTATAGTTCCTTCAGCACACTGTTGTATGCACCTCATCTCAGTAACTATGCAGCACTCTTGTGTGGTCAGTTGCAGTGCTGCAAGTAGGAAACAATGAAAGCCACAGACATTGACACAACACTGGAACCAAAATGGACTTGGCCACCAGACAACAGATGCCGTTGTCAGGCTGAACATGGCATCAGTTAACACATGCTCATAGCTTTATGGTGTGATAACATTGTTTGTGTCACATAACCAGCATTTTCAGTTTGTGTATAAAACATCACCATACTGGAGACTTCCTTTCCCCTTCAGGGTTTGAGCAGCAGAAACAGCCTCCCCACCCCTCAGCCCAGGCGCAGTTCAACCTCCTCCTCGTCCTCTACACTCCCTCCTCTTGACTGCGCCTCTTCACGCTGGGAACGCAACAATGGCAAGAGACCACACCCTGACCTCAACTTGACCAGGTACCAACACAAACACAATTGTACACTTTACCACTTTCCAGAAATACACTGTCACAGTCTTTAGCATTGCTCATACACATCATATGGGGCTATACTTTAATTTAGCCTTGTATGTTGAGAAGGCCAGGTGAAAATTTTACATCAAATTTAGCTTAAGTGGAGAAGTCAGACTTAATGGTTAAAACTGTAAATATTGTCCCATTTTTTTTTTTGTTTACTTTTGCCTTCATTCTTTTACACATCTCATTGCCTCACTACACATCAGTGTTACAGTACATTATACCTATATCATCATATTACTGATGATGACAGATTTTCTTATCATGAAGTCACCACACATTACCTAAGATCATGATTGTGTATTGCCAGAGCAGATTATTGGTTACAGTTCAAACATTTAATATGTCTGATTTGAAACCTTTAAGCATAATTAAAATGGAAGTTATTTTACTCATTTGTAAATATGTTTCTGTAGTTAGTTAACTGTGAACAAAAACAGTTGCTTGCAGGTTTGATCTGCAGCCTTTGTTGTGGTTTGAAGCTGTTTGTGTAGGGCTGAAAAGCCAAAGACAAAGTGCAAAGTTAGCTACCTAACCCACAAAACCTGCAATCATGAGACAGATTGGACCCTGCTATCATGAGCTGAGAAACAAAGAAAATGTAAATATGGGTAAAATTGTTAAAAGTTAATATAGTAGCAGCCTGAACTTTGCACACAAACAGGAAATTGGCTTCCATCACATCTTTTGATTCTGTTTGTGCTGAGAGAAAAATGTACCTGTCAGACCTGTGTGAGTTTCGGCTTGTAAAGAGAAACCAAAAGCAGGAGTTAATATGTCATAGTCTTATCTCTCTTCTATAAGAAAATAAAGAATCACTGGAAATAGCTGAATAAAGGAAGTGAATTACATAAAAATCACCTACTGTTTACATGCCCTAACATAAAATCATGTTTTTGTAACTGTAATCAAATCTGTTGTGCAGTGTACAATTCACTTGCTATAACTTGGTATGTTGACACTGAGATGTTGACACAGTGCATGTGTCTCTCCACAGGGTGGCAGTACAGGACTAAGCATGTTGGCTGATGAGTTACATATTTTTTATGGTAGATGAAGGATCTGACAGAGGATAGTGTTACCTTGGACTATATCTCTTAGTGCACTAGATAAGGCGCAACATGTGACAACGAGACAGCTTCAAAAGAGTGTTTGAAATAAATACTTAGAAGTTATTTGAATGTGTGTGTTTTGTGCATCAGCTCAGGGCTGTCTAATGGGCCCAATGCAAACCTGCTCACCATTCCCAAGCAGAGGTCTTCCTCTGTTACCCTCACGTACCACGCAGGACCCAGGAGAGCAGGTAAGACTTAACCATCAAACCTCCGTATAGGTTCTACATTTTGGTTAATTGCTCATGTTAAACTGAAAATTGCCCCTTTTTTCTTTCCTCTGCTCCCTTCATCCTCTCCAGGCACATCTCCTAGCCTGAGCCCAGTCACCTCACCAAGCCACAATCCCCCTGCAATAGGTGCAGGCTCGTCATCGTCCCTTGTCACTCGATCGCCTGTGGAGTTCCCAGACACGGCTGACTTCCTGACAAAGCCAAGTGTCAATCTTAACCTGCACAAGCCCGTGGGCTACACCCTCAGCTCTCCTGATTTTCGTGGCTCCACCTTCCCTCTCTGCACCAGGTGAGACAAGCAATACTGACGTAACATGTTAATGTGTCTCATTTTATCCATAACAGTAAATGACATACCGTGATTGGTCATATTCGTCCATTCTAGTTGTCGTCAGATGTTCAAGGGAGTTTTCAGTGGTGATTCAGGGGATTCTCATCAACCTTTTACCAGTGAGGCTCAACGCAGGCGTTCAGGTACATACATTTACATTTAATGCACACTATACAGTGTAACAGAGGGGTGACGGATAACCAAGTTGTAAGTGTTGCACAAGGAACATTACAGTAATGCAAGTTGATGCACAGAGACACAGGCCGAGTTGCACATATGAAAAAAGCATGTCCCAAGTAGGGATTATATTATTACACCTAAAATTAGTAAATATTGTGAGCTAGAGTTGTCTACAATCCTTATTAGAGTCAGAAAGACATGTCAAGACCAAAGTCTAGGGGCTGGTCATGGCAACAAGCTACAGAAAAATGATAAAGGTGATTGTGCAACAGTCACCTTGTCACCTCTGATAACATCAGTTTTTCCTTTTTCCTGTTCAGTTTAAAACAGTTACCCGTCTTTTTTAAATAAATAAAAACACTGTAAAATAAGTACAAGATATAGGTTTTACCATATGCTATTAATTGTAGTATCAAAAATCCATTCAAATACTTAAAATTTTAAATTGAATGAATCTGAATAACAAAAGTCAAGTTAAGTAGAGCTTTATTGTCATCTCAGCCATTTACATATAGTACACACTGAGACGAAATATAGTTCTCCTGGATCAAAGGTGCAACATACAACACACACGACAGCAGCACACTCAGACTGGACAACAGCGAGGGTAAAAACGGGGGGGTGCAATATAATAAACCCATATAACTATAAATATATCTTTACACTATCTAAAATATTAAAAAACTGTACTAAAAGAATAAAATACAAGTATAATACAATGGGGGAGACACAACTGGGAGACAATAACGATACAGTATACAGTATTGTATACTGTGTACAATACTTATATACATACCTGGTATCTATACACTTATATATACACACTTGTATATAAAGTGTATATGTACATACACGTATATAATCATAGCTGCAACTAAAGATATAATTACAGCCACACTACAATGTTGTATACAGTATAGTTATGCTACACTAGAATAGAGACAATAAACAGAGGAGAACAGTGCAGATGTACTGGATACGGTACTGAAAATGTAAACAGTTATCATATTAACACAAATGTGGCAATTGTGCAGGTATTGCAGTGTGCAGTATGCATAAATAAATGTGACATGTAAATACATTACTTTGATGTGTTTGAAAACACAATACAATTTTGTGTTTGTTTGAATTGAATTCAAAATTCAAACACATCAAAGTAATGTATTTATGCATAGTAAAAATGTTTTACATGTTGATGTGTGAGTGTGTGTGTGTGTGTCCATATACTCATGGCTTTCCATTCAACTTGCTCTGTGTATACAGCAGGTGAAGGGCTGGAGTTCACAGGAGAGCCTCTGATCAGAGAGGAGAGCGTGGAGGTGGATGTGTCTGGAGACGGAGGGCCAGATGTTGTAGGGAACCAGGCAGAGGAAGAGAAAGAGAAGAACCCGTGCACAGACCAGCAGACTCAGGAATCAGAGGTGTGCTTGATCAGAGAGCTTCTGCTTACAAAATAATTGTGTACTGCAGAACAGCAGATGGCGCAAGTATTCCATCTGTCTTGTCACTGAAATGTTGCATTCACATGAGCGGCCTATGAACTCCACTTGCTATTAAATTTCAGACATTTAGCTATGACTTGTCTTACAGTGACTAAGCGTATAGGGATTCAATTTGTATCCATAAACACTTTGACAAGTGGTTGCTTTGAGAGTTTGCCACAAAACCATTTTGCTTAATTATTTAATTGGCATCATTTGGGTTTCGATAGATGACAATTCACCTGAGTTGACCTTCCCCTTCATTCAGCAAACAACCTTTGTTGTTAAAATTATCTAGCTGTGCCAAGTGCTTTATTATAAATGCTCCTTTTGCGTTTTATCTTGTAGATATGATTTGATTGGTGTAGTGTGTGTCAAACTATTTCAGTGTTCTATTTAATGCATGTTTTTGCATGTTCAGAGCATAAAGTGTAATATCTGTGCCAACCTTTGCAACTCATGTAATTTTAAATTGTCAGGGTGAGCAGGAGTTCAAATTAGACCCTATGCTGGAGGACCATGAGGGTCTCATGGAGAAGATGAACACCTGGAACTTCCAGATCTTTGACCTGGTGGACAAGACAGGAGGGAAGACCGGAAGGATACTCAGCTATGTTAGTACAACAACCACAAACCAACCATCTGCTGTCGCTGTAGAGTTGTGTTTTAATTGGCTGGTCTGTCCTATTTTAATAAATATCTTAAGAAAAATGTGTACACAGTGTTCAATGCATTTGAATGCATTAATGGTACTAAGTATCTTATGTTGTGATTAATTTATCAGTAGGAATGGCTTTTGTTTCCCCAGGTGACATACACCCTTTTCCAGGATACGTGTCTGTTTGAAATTTTCAAAATCCCTGTGAGGGAGTTCATGATGTACTTCTGTGCTCTGGAGGATGGCTACAGGGACATTCCCTGTAAGTATTACACTGTGAATTGTTCAAGAAATTCAGAGATTTGTGTTTGTTTTTTATGTGTTATCATTTGTGATGAGTTAAGTACATATTGCGTGGTGAGGCCATGATGCAGTTTCGTGAACTCAGAATTCAAATTATTGATGGTGAACTTGATAAAATAGACTAATTCAAACTATTATGGTTAAAAACACACAGATCATAACCGGGTCCATGCTACTGATGTGCTACATGCTGTCTGGTACCTGACCACTCGACCAATCCCTGGGTTCCAGCAGATCCACAGTGAGCATGTGACAGGAAGTGACACAGGTAAATGGTAGATCACTGTTAGAGTTTGTGGAACGCAGGTTGTAATTGGGACAGTCGTTTCATGTTGACTTGCATTTTTGCAAGAGAGCCTGCACAGAGAAAAGTGTTGCATATTATCTTCACTGACCTCATCAAAAATAAGCGTTAAGCTATTTTTATATAACTATTCAAAAATAGCTTGCATGGAAAATGTAGTAGTCTTTGATTACTACAAAAAAATTTGCTCTACCAAACTTAATGTGAGAGAGGTCAGTGTTAGATGGGTGAATGAGCGTTGATAAGGAATTGTTAAATTCCAGCAAATGCAAACAGAACAGACAACGTCATTAATCTGTAGCTGTCACCTCTACAATGTACACATGGGTGTGTCACCTGAATTATGTTTCAAGTGTTGATGTTTCATGTCGAGCCATATTCACATTAATATTCAAGTTAATTTCACAAAGACATTATAGATTTCAGATAAGTTTTGTTCGAGGTTCAAAGGATGAAGAGAAGTTTTTTAGGCTTGCAAATAAAAATCATTATTTTAGCCAAAGCATAAAGAGAACTTTTTATAACACTTCTTAGGAATATGCACAAGATAAGATACAGATTTTGTGAAGTGAGCACCAAATAAAGAGGGAAAAAAAGTATTATAAAATGCGCCTGCACTACTAATTCTCCACGCATAGTAATTCCGACTGATTATGGCTTTAGGAAGTGTCTTCTTTAACAGGACGTGGCCTTTATTCTGCACAACACAGATGGTTTGGTTTAAAATCCAGAGATTCCAACGCTCATCTTTGCTGATAATATTTTAGCTCTAGTAAAAATTATCTGAGGCTTATTTGCTATCTCCCACTGCTGCAAGAACAGCTGTCGTTTGATAAGAGGGGACAGACAGAAGTGGAAGAGAAAATGCAGTGATATGAGAAATTGATTAAATGATTGAATGAATAAGAAGAGGACAGGGTGTGTGTCTGGATAGCCATATTCAGCATCAAGCATCTGTCCTTCGTGTATGTGCATTTGATCTAATTTCTGTTAAACTGAGGAAAAGACTTTAGAAAAGCTACAGCTCTAACCTAATTTTATCTTTAACTCTCTTTAACTTATTTTTCATCGCTGTGACATTCATTGGCATCCATCTTGTTTGTTGTCCTATTCTAGATTCAGATAGTGGGATCTCTCCGGGCAGGATATCCTACGCCTCTTCTAAGAGCTCCTCAATTTCAGATGACAGCTATGGCTGTCTTGCCTGGAACATACCTGCCCTGGAGCTCATGGCCCTTTATGTAGCAGCTGCAATGCACGACTATGACCATCCTGGTCGCACAAATGCCTTTCTAGTAGCCACTAATGCACCTCAGGTAACTCGCAGCATTTAAAAGTGTTGACTTATTCTAGCTCAGTGGGGCACATAAACACATGTTTACAGAAAGAATCACATGATGCATTCCCCTGACTACCATCACCACCACCCCCCACACACACACAGACACACACAATCTTGCACTGTTTCATTGACCCCCTGTCTGTCAGCATACATACCCAGAACACTGATGACACTGCGAACATTGGTCTTGCACTTTGAGTGCGCCTAGGCACTCCTGGGTGTGAGGTCTTGTACGCGGTGTCGCACATCAAATATGCTTTTCAAACCGGACACCTTTATACTAAACTAGATACGTTTTTTACCTCTTAAAGCTACAGTATTTACCTGTTTCTATCTGTCGACACGTACATAAAGTGGGACTCAGAATAGCACTGCCAGTGGTATAGAGATACTTGCTTCTGAAGGCTTTGAGCAAAGCTTGCCCTTAAACCAGCCAGAAAATTTCAACAATTTCAGCTTGATTATTAAATAAAAAATGAATATGTTTTGCAGAATTCTTGTTTATTGTAATTTGGTAATGACTAATACCTGTGCAGAGTGTAGCAGAGAGTAGAAGAGCATAGCATTGGAGCAGAGCATTGGATTGATTTTGAGTCTCATGGTACTGGTAGTTTAAGTTGCATATTGTAGTTTTAAATCTTCACAAATGACAATATGCTGAATAATAATATAAAATCTTTGATCCTGCATTTAAGTTCATAGTCGAACTAGCTATACCTTACTATGTTATCCACTTGGCAGTTAGGGTAATTGTTCCAAAAGCAGAACAACAAGAGCCAATATCACTGATGTCTTTTCCCTGAGTAGTGTAGAAACACAAAATCAAACGGCTGTGTCTCAGCAGTAGTGACAGAGTCTGTCTGAGTGGCCCCTAGTGGCTGCTGCATGGTTGATCTTTCTCAGATTCCACCCAACCACAGGAAAACTGTCATTCAACACACATGGTTATTACTGATCAGCCAGTTCATAGGGAGCCACAGATCATATCTTATGCATTTTCTTTAAATAACTACATATTCATTTTTGGTTTTCATGTGCAGTCATAGATGAGATTATTGCAACTGCCTTATATTTTGTATTTGGGTAACTAAAAACAATTCACTGTAAATAGTGTTTGTTCTCAATTATTTGTGCCCGACACAAACATGTCTTACATGTCTCCAACTTTACAGTTAATCTTTAACTTCAAGTCAACATTTTAGAATGCAATGTTTCTGCTTAAGTTACTCAAGGACCATCATTATTTAATGTCCGGAGATTAACACGAAGTTATTCTCTACAATGTGTGTCTCAAATGAGATCATAATTAAGATTAACTCAATACCACATGATCAGTTAATCCCGTTGTGGGCTCTCACCAGTGGTGGTCAGTCATGTAAATAGGGAGTGGACAGTTTAACCACGTGGCCCAGTTTAAATATTGTATTTTCACAACATGTCCAGTGATAGCACTCTGTCTGGCTTTTGAAAAAATCCCAGGAAAATAGGTTAAAAGAATGGAGAGGGAACCCTGAACCCATTGATTGCTAATGATGATGACAACCACCATATCTGTTAAAATGATCTTTGGGTATACTTGCGCTTGAGCCCATTACCTTTCTACTTTCATAACCAAATACCCTTATGCCCTTTCTCTCTCACTTATTGAGTGCTTGCTATTTTTAAATCTATTACAAATTGTGTAACACATATGCACACACATTACGTAAGCACATTTACAGCTGATATTTTAGAGGAAATAGCAGGACACTAAGAAGACTTACAGTGCCATTTTTCCGTGTCTGATCACTTGATTTTTCCTGCTGTGTGACGTAGGCAGTGTTGTATAATGACCGCTCGGTGCTGGAGAACCATCACGCTGCAGCTGCCTGGAGCCTGTACCTGTCCCAGCCTGAGTTCAACTTTCTGGTCAACCTGGATCACGTGGAGTTCAAGCGTTTTCGCTTCCTTGTCATTGAGGCTATACTGGCCACAGACCTCAAGAAGCACTTTGACTTCCTGGCTGAGTTCAATGCCAAGGTGTGAGATGAAGAAAGCTCAACAGATTATTGAGTTATATGATCAGAATATATAATTATCTATTTATTGATCCTTTCATTTCTGAATATGAATTGAAACATAAAAAAATAGCATGTTGAAGTTTAGTTGAGCTTTATGCAGTATAATGGATATACAGTAGAATAAACAATTTGACCATTTTTAATAAAGTATCCATTTTTGTTTCTTTCTTTGTTAACAGGTGAATGATGTGAACAGTCCAGGAATTGATTGGACCAATGAGAATGATAGACTGCTGGTGTGTCAAGTGTGTATCAAACTGGCAGATATAAACGGACCAGCCAAAGTCCGCGACCTGCACCTCAAATGGACCGAAGGGATTGTTAATGAGTTTTACGAGCAGGTACAGTAGGAGACCTTAAAAAAGGTCATGTTTCTTGTTTTTTTGGACATTGAAATAATCCAGTTCTATCTACAAACACCTTCAGACTGAACCGTCACATTCATATTTAATCAGTTTTACAAGTCAGGTGCCTATATGAAGGCTGAAACAGGTTATGCATGCTGTAACCATGTGCAAAAATTTAAGCATAAATGTTTATCTGAAGGCAAATGCTAGACAAATTAGACAAATAATTGGATATCTTTCAAAGTTACAGTCTAATTAGTTGAAAATTCCCTCTTGTTACAGTCCTTCAACTACAACTCAACAGGGAATCAATGTCCAGGAAATCAAGATGTCCAATTAATTGAATTATCTCAAACTCCTAGCCTCATATTAGCTTTAAATACACATTTGAGACAATGCAACACTTAAAAGGTTAAAATCTGTTAAAATGTAAGCATGATGTTTCACTGTGCAGCTCAGTCTTTATTGTCTTAACACTGGAAATTTAGCTTTAATCTCCTTTGTAAGGTCAGTGTTTATTCAACTGTAAGATTTGGATTGTTGAGTGTTTGTGTCCTTCGTATTATGTGTTTGTGTTTTTGATGGAGCTGCACTGCGACAATATGCACATTTCAGTTGATACTGACAATAAAGGTCATCTCATTGCAACATTCACACATAGCAAAAAGAGATGCCACAAATCTCAGACGGGAGGGTGTGGCTTTAACTCAGGGGGTAGAGCAGTGCTTCACCAATCATAGGGTCAGTGGTTCGATTTCCAAGTCCTGAAGTGTCCTTGTCCAAGACACTGAACCCCATGTTGCTCCGAGTGGGCAGCTCTGCCATCAGTGTGTGTATGACTGTGTGCATCAATGAATTAATGCTCATCATTAGATTAGATCGGTGTCTATAAGCCATCTTTAACTGTAACCTTTGTTTTTATCTGCAGGGAGATGAGGAGGCTAGGTTGGGATTATCCATCAGCCCTTTCATGGACCGCTCCTCCCCACAGTTAGCCAAATTACAGGAGTCCTTCATCACACATATTGTAGGACCACTTTGTAACTCCTATGATGCTGCTGGCCTGCTTCCCGGCTATTGGATTAATGAATCGGGCTTAGATGAAGAAGATGAGGAAGGGCAGGTGGACACAGACACAGATGAAGATGAGGATGAGGAAGATGAGCTAGAAGATGAGCTGGCACCAAGTAAGATTTGACACAGCAGCTCTTCGTTAAGATTGTGAACAATATGTGAATATATTGTTTCCTTTTGTTTATTGCAGAAAGGAGGAAGCGCCGTCGCAGGTTGTTCTGTAGCATCATGCAGCACCTGACGGAGAACCACAAGGTGTGGAAGAAGATCATCGAGGAGGAGGACAAGAGCAAAGAGCTCGGCAAACAGCAGCAGCAAGACAGCCTGCTCCCGAGCATGCCAGCCAGCCTGCCCAGCTCCCCGTCAGATGACATCCAGGTCATCCAAGAGGAGGAGGAGGTAGAGGAGCGTCAATAGCAGGAGGGTGAAGGAAAGAACTGAGATGCGTGATAAAGGGGATAGGCAGTATAAAGAGATGAGTCTCTTGACCACCTGCCTTTCACTGACATAAACACAGACATGAAAAACATACCGACAGTTGACAAATGCACATAAAACACATCATGCTCCCTCACACACACACACACACACACACTGAAAGATTCACTGTGCGGACACTCAGATGCTTAAGCAGTCACATTGTTTTTGGAGAAACAAAAAGGCCTTACTACTGTGAGCGGATCCTTGCTGCAACAGTAGGAGCCCAACTCCTATGCACTTTCACCCCATGGAGCGTCAAGTGCACCCAGACAAAAAGCACCAGAACGGAGGAGAAAGGTGCAGAAGTAGAGTGCGGACGGGGTCCAGCATTAACTTGCCCTCCATGGAAACTTGGCTTTGATGCTGCCTTGAATGCAAAGCGCTTACACCTCCCTTAGGTACAAAACAATTCCTGTGTATTTAAAAATGAAAGGTAGAGGAAAAATAAGAAGTAAGCGACATCATGAAGTGATTAAAACCCTTTACCAAAGTGAACAGTTCAAACACCGAAAGACAAGAGCCTGAGACTGTTTCAGCCTCAATGTCAGGTATATTTTTGAATTATATATATACATATATATATATCAAATGTGCCTGTCTGAACCTTTACTGAGTCCATTTTGGCCCAGAGCCTAGGCTTGTGTAGTTCTCTCTCCTTGCTGGTGACACGAAACACTGTATCAGACTCAGTCACAGAGACATTATTGAAATGTTGACTGATTATTAGCATTATATCTGCATCATTTTTGATGCTTTTACTCATGTGTACCACCCATTTTTTTAATTTAACTCTCCGTTTCATTTTGTTTGTGCGTGTGAATATTTTTGGCAGGAATGTGATAGAGAGAATGAGTAAGGAGAAAGAGAGCACATTTTTAATTATTTTAGTAATTTGTGTGTATGTTTGTGTGTCCTTTCAATAATGGTTGCTTTTTAATCAGTGAAATGTCCTCTGGTGTTTAATGTGTTGCATTCGGATCAGGAGTGCTGTTTCAATGAATGGATTCATTTTCCTTTTTGATTTTTAGTATTTTTTTAAAGGTTACTCAGGATTCACAGAAAGTTAAATAATTATTTTGCAAGAATTTATGTCATTAATATGAAATACACTTTAAAAGCTAAGAAAATTAAAAATCTGAGTGACTGATGTAGTTTGTAATCTCTTAATGAACAACCTGACTACAAACAAATTCAAGCAAATCCTCAAAAGGAATATACAATATGTGGTGTCTCTTGGCCATTCATACACTGTTTGCATAACCTTTTTACAACCTCACTGGAGAAAACCTTTTCTTGACTGTTGACTGACTGCAAATAATATCTCTTTTGCAGCAACACAAAACATTGTATAATTTTTCAGGACATTAGGTGATGTTTTTTAAAAAGTGTTCACACATTGTTTTACAACAAACTATACAATGTCTAAATGTCTGTTAAAATCAGCTGGCAGTACTGACAAATGCCTTCTGGAAGCTCACCCATCTTTTTTTTTTTTTTCCTCATTTATTTATTTATTTTTAAATTTTTGCCAAACCCATAACTCGGCCAGTGTGTAAAGAAAGTATCCAGGGTTTCAGTCTTTCAGTCACTCTTGGCATTCCACTAGATTAATAAGTTTTATAAAAAGGAAGGCAGCACTGTTGCCTAGCTCCTTTATCACCTTAATCAATCATAATCTCTGGAGAAAATGTTAAGTAAGTAAGCAGTGTAAATCAAAATAGTAATATTTAAAGACAAAAATAGATACAGGTGTGCACGCATTTTAATACCAAACAAGTGTTTAGCCGCTGTACAAAAGAGTATGTGCAAATATATATTTTTTAAATAATCAAATGAATGCATCTGTTTTCTACACACAGCTGACATATTGTACATAGAGATCCTGTAATTACCTATTTGTTTCCAGAGTTTTTATCTACTTCTATTTACTGGTGTGGACTTGTGGGGTTTGGTGTTTTGATTTTTCACTTGGTTTCAGCCTCTCCCTGTGCTGTATCATAACCACTCTTGCATTCTTCATTATATCACGATATGACTTTTGTCTCAGTTGACCCAACTAGTGCCAAACTTTACCCAACATGCAGTAGTCTGTGGGCTGTGATGCTCTGATTGGCAAAAATCCCTCTGGGCTCTAGTACTGTTCATGTAAGAGACACACCTTGAGTCAAATATTCCACCAGGCAAGTGGCACTGACAGTGGAAAGAGTCAGAGTTGGACTCGGGTCAGAACCGTATGCATTCTGGCAAATATGTCATCAGTTTTTTCACATGGACCCTTCTTTATGCATCATAAAGCCTTGATAGCTCCCAGCTCAACATATTCTGGCTCATTACGTTTGTTGGCTTCTCACCGTGCAGTCTTTCAAACCACCATGTCCTCTGATGATTGTGCCATAAACACATCAATGAATGGTTGTTACCCTTATGTAGCATCAATATACATATCTCTGTCTAATGTAACCATTCACCCTTATCTACATTGTAGGGGCAACTGATTTTTGTTGTTATTTATAGCTGTCATAAAACACCATCCCTAAAGTATCAATAGTTCTCATTGAATTTTTTTGGTGTGTGTGTCTGTCTGTGTGATCTCACAGTACAACGCTGTAGCACTTCTTTGTTGTCCATGCTCTCCCAAATAAACAGATATAACCTTAAAAACACCAAATAAAGCTATTGTACACCCACACAGACCTCTTCTCAGAGCAGTTTGGGTGTTTACAGACTGTGCTTGATTGACATGTCCCTCTCGTTATGTTACACTTTGTAGGGTGGGACGACTTGCTACTTATTATTTATATACAACTACCCAAGATCAGCAGAGCAGATTTACAATCAGCCAAAGACAGTGATGACACAAGTGTAGGTGTGCTGAGCTTTTAAAGTAGCTGGAAATATTTTCATTTATTTCAACAATGAATCAGTTCACTATGTGTAATGTGAAAGAGGTTCATCATAACAACAAACCCACTGAGAATTTTCATCAAACTCGAGTTCCTGTCAGCACTAGCATACAGTGGTTTGGAATCTTTGAGCTCATTGTTTTGGTTTTATCACTTGATACTTGACTGCACTAGGTCATTCTCAATGGTGTCAGTGTCATATTTGGAATTTTTTAGCAACATTTAAAAAATCCACTGTGCACTACCTGAGGACCAAACGGCAACGTTTCCTGATCGAAGAGAGCGAACACGGCTAGAAGAAGAATGAATACTGGACTTAAAATCAGGTAATCTGCAGCATGACACTAAATTATTGATAGTATTTTCTGTGTAGACTGTTTGTAAATATGCCATAAATTCTTGACATGCTAGACATATGGTGGTGATTCTGTGCGTTTAGCCTGTTGTGCTACCCCACCCAGTGGCAAATAATCTGTTTATAGTACTCCCTGTCCCATTTATTGCTACAAAGCACATAATGTACTGAGTTGTCAAAGTATTTGTCCAATGAGAACAACTGAAGAGGTAAATTCAGAGACCCATTGCTGGTTTTCACCATCATGAACTTAGTTTACATATTATGGGAATTATTATGTTGGGTGACCTGGGACTTGGCAGGCATAGAATCAGTATCTAGATGGCTGTGTCCTATGTGTGTCAAGTTCATTAAACCATTTTGTGAGTACTAACATAATCTGAGGTATTCATATAAATCTGAGATCTTTGTAGATGTCAGTGTTGTTTAGGGAAGACAGGGCAACCTTTCAGTATCTTAAGAAAAACTTTATGAATACAAAAAAGAAAAAGAAAACTACTTCATACCAATATTACAAAAAAGACAAACAAACATTAACCTTACACATAAATTCAGTACTTTGTTTGCACCGATAAGCACCTTTTAGCAGAAACCAGTGTTGCATAGTGGGTTTCTAGAAATCCACCAGGCTTGCATTTGCCTTCCAGGAGAAAGACTGTTCATGGAGTACTATCCCTGCAGAAGGGGTCAGAGTCAGTCCACATGCCATCAATCTTGGCTCATGTTCAGCACCAATACACAGTGTCCAAAACTTTCTTGGAAAGTCTGTTAGTCCCATTTTGTTACACACACACACAAATCCCTGCCTGACCTGAAGCTGTCCAGAGAAGGCTGTCAGAGGTGTACTTACTATCAATCATTGACATTGCTACTGCTCCAAGGTTCATGGACACTTCACTTTCCGACATCAGAGGAACTCTGAGCTCCAGAGAACCATATCAATAGCATGTATTCCAAGGAAGTTCTTTCAGCACCAGGTCTTGTCACTTACCCTGTTGCTTAAGTGTTGTGCAAACATGCATTTTGCTCAGTAAGAGAATTCAACAGCAATTGAAAGGAATGGATTACATGCTCATACTGTATATAGAGTGCCACCTGAGTAACTGAAACTCTTCTGGAAAAACTTGAATGCACCAGAACTGGACACTACAGTCTAGTGTGATACAGTTTATGCACCTGCATCATTTGGCATTTTTGTGCAAATAAGTAAAATTATGGCTTCAGAAGTTTAAGAACCTGCAATACATGTTTGCATGCCTACTTGTGATACGGAGTGTCTCCAGAACAGGGAACTTTCTGTTGCCTGCGGACTGCACAAATGGAGTAAGGTTTGGGCTGTAAAGTCATGCCCAGTTTGGGAGTGACGGTGGGAACTGTTCCTGGAGGGAACTGAAGGTGAAACCTCTGCAACACAGTTGTGAAAAAGAGGAACATCTCCATTCTGGCCAGCTGTTCACCCAAGCAATGCCGCCTGCCTGAAAAAAAAGACAATTCTTTCATTTAGACCCATACACACAGCCACAATATCTGGCTAATTTATTCAAATTCTCAAAAATAAAAGACAATGGGGAACACTATAAGTCACAGAAAACAGGTTTAACTGCAGCTCATGGATGCTAGAGATTATTTCAGACAAAGCAAACACATTTATCTTACATGTTTTGAATTGCTGATTTTGTGGATTGTATGACTGAATTGTTACTATTACCTGCTAGTTTGACTGATCTAAGACCCATATAGTAAAGTAATTCATTTTAGTAGACAAGGACAAAACAATTTGTGGGCAAATGAAGTAGCAACTGGTGTCTTGTTAATGACTACAGCCAGAAAACAGTTTTAAAGAAATAAAGAAACTAACCCAAGGAGAAAGGAAGGAAGGCCTCACGCCTCACGAAGTTGCCACTGCTGTCCAGAAATCTTTGGGGTGAGAAAATACCTGGATCATTCCAGTATTTCTCATCAAAGTGCACAGAGTAGAGGTTTGTAATCACCATGGTGCCTTTTGGAATTGTGTACCCATTAACTTTTGCATCCTGGGAGGTGGCACGGAAAATACCCAGTGGGACAATGTTGCAGAAGCGAAGGACCTCATGGAGAACAGCCTCTACATAAGGCATCTTCTGTTTGTCCTCCAAAGTTGGTGCCCTCCCATTGTCCAGCACACTGTCGATTTCTCTGTGCACTCTCTCTTTTCATGGAAAAACAGACACCATCAGGAATTTAAGCATGTATAATATTACATAACCATTAAATTTAGTAAAAGTCTAGAACAAATCTACATCATATCTCTCTTATGGTCTCATCAGAAGTAAAATGTTCTCATATTGGGATGATGCTTCTACTACAACTAACCTTGTATGTTGGGGTAGAGGGCCATGTACAGCATGGCCCAGCGCAAGGTGTTAGTTGTGGTCTCTGTGCCAGCAATAATGAGTTCACCCACTGAATAAATGAGGTTGTCATAGGAAAAAGAGGAACTGGGAACTTCTGCATTCTGTTCCAACTCATCCAAATAGGCATCAACATAATGACGAGGTACGTGAGGTACCCTGCCTTGTGAAAAACTATTTATAACCTGTACTAAGAAGTCATAAACCTCTGCAGCATTGCGGAAAAGCTTCTGGTGTTTTCCAAAGGGCACATACTCAATCCAAGGGAAAGCATTGTAGAGGAAGGCCCAGCCGCTCACTGCTAGCTCCACATTCTCACTGAATATCTCAATCATGTGCTGGAAGTTGTGGTCATCGTAGGTAAAACGTTGTCCAAAAATGATCAGGTTGGTGATGTTGGATACAGCATTGGTCACAAGGTGTTTGGGGTTGAAGGGCTTTCCCTTATGTTCATCAATAGCATCAACAAAGAACATGCACTCCTCTGAGATCTTCCTCTCGAACAGTCTCTGGCCACTGCCGAAGTAACGGAAAGAGTTGCAGGCCAGTTTACGGTGTTCAATCCATCCTTTGCCATATTTACAATTAAGAAGCCCTGGATAATGGAGATAAACCAGAACTAAATAATGACTTAAAAATAAGACAATGACATGCTTTGATTGCTGGTACTTTTTAAATGTAATTTTATGTTTGTAGTCATCCAAGAAAACAATATGCATTATAACCCTATCACAGTTTCTTACCGCCCATTTTAGTCATTTTCTTGAATAACGGCAGCGATGGGCGATCAGCAAACACCTCACTCTGATGGTAAAGACATTCCTTGACACAGTCATAGCCATTTAGTA
Organism: Sandelia bainsii; assembly: GCA_032362345.1. Taxonomy (NCBI): domain Eukaryota; kingdom Metazoa; phylum Chordata; class Actinopteri; order Anabantiformes; family Anabantidae; genus Sandelia; species Sandelia bainsii. The sequence goes on from JAUMHL010000018.1 coordinate 9,547,652, forward strand.
CTACAGTCAAGATGCCACCCAGGTCAAGGCTGAAAATCTGAAAGAGACACATTGCAACATGAGCACTGCAATTTGTTTTGCACAATTTTTATACCAATTTTAAGAATGTGAGATTTGTAGTTAGGTAACAGACGAGTTGTACTCTCACTCCTCTCCAAAGTGCACAACAGCTGCCTGGCAGTTTCCTTCTGGGATTAATAAAGTTTTGTGAATCTTGAAAGTTTTCAAGAGCCATCAAACTAAATAGACATCCAGCTTTGGACCTCATGTTTGAAAAAAAAAAAAAAACCACTGTTACCAAAAGGAAGTCATTGTCCTTATATGTGTTTCGGGGAGGAGGCTTCAAGTTCTAGGAGCCGTGATTTGCCAGTCAGTCTCCCCGAAGCAAATGACACAGACCGCCACATATTAGGGCGAGTCTCTTGTGTTCTGTTTCCCGGTGTGTGTGTGTGTGTGTGTATATATATATGTGTGGATCTGCATGTGTATCATGAAAGTCTGAGACCTCTCTGACTGCAGAGCTCTTGGTTAAAACTCATTGCAGTCATAAAAAGCACTGCCGGCTGAGTCCGAGTCGTTACCTGTCCATGAATTTCACTCTGCTTCTTGAGGAAGACGTGCGGCTCGGTGGCCAGAGAGAAAATATTTCCTATCACAGGGATGGGCGATGGACCGGGAGGAAACCCCGGGGGTCTTCTCTGCTTGACAAGCTGGTGAACCAGCAGGAACGCGAAGAGGACGACAGCCACGCAGCCCATACCGAGCAGAGCCTGTGCGCGGGACATCGGCACCAGAGACGGAGATTTAATTGAAACCATCTTTTCCCTGCTTGTCTACTTCTGCTGACTTCGACTTCTTCTCAGAGAGACTGAAGCATATATGTATCATCTTGCACATTTCTATCCCCCGCCTCCAAGACTAAGATTGGCCAGCCAGCTGTTGGTGAACTTTGATCTGCGCTTGATCAATACAGTCATCATCATTTTGGTGATGGTTTTTTGTCTGTTTTTAATTAACACACAATAAACCTCAGTTCATTTTATTGGTTGTAAAAATACCATTACTATTAAAGTTGTAAAAATGCTTATTAAAGTTCTAAAATATATTTATGACTTTGTGACTCAAACAAACGTGCAGACACTTTGATGCAAGAATGAGGCACTTATTAATAATTACAATTATGTAAGTGTGATTTAAATATCATGTTACAGAGTAGACTGCAGTGGACTGAAGGGCATATGAGCAGCTCATTGTTTCATAGAAACTGAGACGAAATTGCGCACAGCTTGAACCTGGAACCCTCTTTCCTGGTAGCAAAGTACATGGAATAGGCTGTAACCCATTCCAGTTCAAAAACAGACTGCAAATTTCAAGTGAACTTTAAATATTGCTGCTTCTTGAGTCCTAAAGCACAAAGAACAATAATAGAATATTTAATAACTAAAAATTATATGGTAGATTTGTTAGAGAACTCCAATGTGAAGTGAAACGTTTTAAGCAAAGCACATGTTGTCCAATCCAAACTGTATTATTTATTATGTAGTATTATGTACTATATATATAGTTCATATATGCATTCATATAATTAATATATTCAGATTAAATCATGTAGTAAAGCATGTGACGTAGGGCATTTTGGTCATTTTACTGAATTTAATTAGTTGTTTAGTTGTGATTAATTTATTTGTCAGACATTAAAGACACCAATAACAAACTGTAAAAAACATTTCATTATTTCTGTTTAAATCTATTTAAATAACCAAACAACTGCACCATGGCTCTTAAAGTTTAGAAGATACTCATAGCTGGCTAAAAAGCTTACAAATGACATATGTGGTATAGTGTTCATTGTTCATTTAGGCAATTTGGCAACGTGGGTGTAGCCTATTTAACTTAACATTCAGTCTAGTGTGCAACTTCTGAGTTGAGTTAAACAGGTTTTTCTGGGAAACAGAAATAGGGATTGTGTCACTAACTAAATTAAGTCTCACTTGGCAGACACAATGTAGAGCTTAGAAAACCAATTCAGTTTGGAAGAAGATGTCAGAGCTTTTTTGTTTGGTTACTAACTTTTTAGGCAATTCCTGGGGCTATCTTAATCGGTTATGTACATGTAGATATTGTTAAAACCTGGCTAAAGGACAAAGAGGCAGGGCAGAGAGATGGAGTCTGACCACCATCAGTGAATAGAGTCATGTGCAGTCAGAGCAGCAGGTATCATCTGGGGTCACTGCTCAGGAAAACAGGACCTCCTTGATAACCTGACTCCCCCCACCATGCTCCTGCAGGGAGAGGCTATTAAACCTATTCAGAGGATTGTCACAATATATGTAGGCTGGATATATTGTTGTAACACACAAAAGAGCAAAGGTAAGAACCAAGCCTACAGTACTCTCAAAACTGATGTGCTATGCAAGACATGAGACATTTTATTCTCCTTATGAGTAATACTACAAAATTTCATAGGCACCGTCTTTGGCAATTAACAAGCAATGAAAATACAAAATCTATAATAAAGAAGCATTAATAAATTTAATAAAAAGAAAAATACAAACAATTAACAACACTGATTTTTTAACATTTTGGTAGTGTATAGTTTGAAATATTTTTAGCTGAGTAATTTAAAAATTATTTTATTGTATTAATTTTGTTGTTTCCTATAATATGTTCTTAGTGTTTTTGAACGTAGCTTTTGCATTTAATTTTAAATAAAGTATTCTAATGTACAGAATTTTCATCAAATTTTATTAAACAAATTTTTAAACTTGTCACTGAAGCTTACATTCACAATAATACTATCAAATGTACTGGCAATAATCTTAACTTTTTATATGGTGAATAAAATAATAATAAATTTTTTTTTAAATTTTACACAAAAACTTAAAGAGTCTTCATAAATTATGTGTGTTTTGTTTTTAAGTAAATAAACTTTGCCCTAGTAAACCAAGAGCTGCTGCAGTTTCCTTCACCTCAACACATTAAAGGTTAGGTTCGGTTTAGAGGTTAAAGGTTAAGGCACGCAGCACATTCCAAACTTGCAATGTGTGTGAGATGGTTCAAGCTTGGAGGCTTAAAAACTGACTTGGTCCAGACAGGACTGTATAAAGATGTTGAGTATCATGTTTAGTACCAATACTGTTGTTCATTTAGACTATTAATCAGACAAATCAATAAAACAGACTATTGACACAATATTCACCAAAATATGTATAATAATAATTTGTAATAATACAATTTACTCATAATTGAAAGGCACTTCACAATTACTTATTGCCCAACACAGTTCTTTATATAATCTGAAAATAGAAGTAGAGAATAGCTAGAGCTTGCAAAGTTTAATCCATTTTATGGATTATGGATTTTCATGTTATTAACATGGCTTTAAACTTTAAAAATCACACTTTTATAATACTACGTGTGATCAGTTCATCATGACTGACTCCTCATTAGACATGAAGTTTATCCAGCCGTTCCTTCCTGCAGAGGCAGCTGGTAAGTGTTTTTTTCTTAGATGCCTCGAATGGTCTCTACGGACCTCTCCCAATCATTCAGATTTGTTAGTGCTACATAATGAGGACATTCGTGCAAATTACTTCTTTGCTTCCTGCCAGCTCCCTAGATTCAAACACTATTATAGAAGCATTAAACACATCTGTCAAATTTAATCAAGTAAACATGTTATCACTGTTGTGTTATCTTGTTAGTTGTTGGGTTAATCAAAACACTAGTGAGACAGTTGTCCAGGTCTTTAACAGGGACTGTATTTTGTAACTGCATGGATTCAGGAACATTAGTCTTAGCTTGGGCTTGAGACATTTTTAACAGAAAGCCTGAGTCATGATCTGGATTCTGTGCATTTGAAAGAAGTAGGCATTCAAGGCGTGGAAAACAGTATCACATTCTATCATTGTACATGTGGGATCCTCTGTTTTTGGACCTTAACACTATAGGGGCAAAAAAATAATGAAATATTGCCTCTGCTCCATCCGGTTTACATTTTCAAGCCCCTCAAAAGCTGCTGAAGTACCCTTTAACTTAGAAAGTGTTCATAGATAATTTACTCTAATCAAAAAAAATTTAATGTAGGTATTTTATCACAATGATGCAAAAATCATAGGAGTCATGGGTTGTTCTGCAACATTGTCCATAATGGTAATAGTACCAATGATATTAAAGAGATAGCTACTACTACAGTATATAAATAATATGCAAAGAATGTCTATTGCTTCATTCAGTATAAGGTCATACTGGTTAGCCCTTTCCTAAGGTAATTTTATTCCTGTCCTGATCTGTGCAGGGATTTGATGCAGTTACCATGTGTGGTAAAACTATTAGGATCAGTCTTTACACAAGGCCACTTGAAGAGTGATCTGGTTTTGCCATACTGTAGGGCACGTGTTGCATATTTGATAGGGTGGGTCCCTTCACTACTGTGCTTCTACAGTAAATTATTTACCATCCGGATGACTGGAATTATCAAGTGCATGTGAAAAAATCGAATTACTGACCTTCCCTTGAAATACTAATGCTGCCCAGAATGTCTTTTTCCAACAACGTAATAAAAGTGACAAGCATACCATAAGGTCAATTTTCCACAATTCTCATATACTCACTTTAATATGACTAAAATGTGGGATCATGACTATCAAGTCTTTCTGCCTATTTGAATAATGTAAAGTGTAGAAGAAAGTTCTCTTTGGGGCATTTTAAAAGATATATTATTATACACTTCCTGATTCACAATAAGTCTGGAGAGTTTCATAGTAAGTCTGGAGAATTTGCAAACTGTATGATTGTTAGAGCAGTGTCAAGATAGTGTGATTAAAATTTCTTGGCAAGGTATGAGACCAAGAAAGTCTATATTAATCACTGTCTGTGTATAGTTGGAATGTCTTGCTCTGTCTTTAGCAGTTTCTGACAGCATGTGTAGCTGTTGGAGACTAATTTATTGACTCTGGTGTAGGACTGCTCAATAGTACTAAGAGGCTCATCTACTCAAATGAGTTTCCTTGTGATGCAAAAAATAACTGGGAGGCAGGATGCTTTATGATACATCATCCAATATTGTTACATAGGAGGAATTAAAAGACAGCCAGGGACCAACAGTCCAGTAGTTAGCTCAAAGAAATCAGATAAATACCACTGAATTCTATTGCATGTTTATCCATGGAGAGCTCACTATTGTTATTCCCATATAAAAAGGCATTACTTTCAAAACAGCATGTTGAAACATAAATCTCAAGTTGTCACCAGGAAAAATAACTTAAGTCTGGTTTGCACCAATTTTAAAATTGTTCAGCAGTGTCTATTGTGGTACTGAAACATATAAGTGAGCAGTTTTTGTGCATGTATAATTACAACTGGTTTCTAAAGAGATGGGCTGCCATAAATAAAACTTATATGAAACTTTAAATTAACATATTTTTTAACATTGCTGCACTGTGTTGCTGATTCAGTTCTGGATTTTGTCCAGGCTGTAGTTTTGTGTTGTTTGGCAACTTACTGTGAATTGTCTCTTGAGGGATAAGCTGTTCCCTTGTTCTCAATGAACTTTGTCTGTACTTAGCAAGTAAAAACATGAGCGAATGAATGAAGAAAAACCTGTCTGCAAAATCCATGAGTCCATGCTGGTAATACGAAATATGTGATGACATCCATCCATTTTCTTATCCGCTTGTCCTCGTAAGGGTCACGGGGGGTGCTGGAGCCTATCCCAGCTGTCATCGGGCAAGAGGCAGGGTACACCC
>JAUMHL010000018.1:9567757-9598626 GCA_032362345.1 Sandelia bainsii
CCTGTGAGCGCTTTGAGACAGGGGAGGTGCCCACAGCAGCACCCGCTGCTCGTTGAGATCGGTAGAAAGCAATATGTACTTTGGCGACAAAAAGTCTCAAAAAGTCTTCAATAACACCAGAAAAAGTCGCCAGATTTGTCACTAGTCGCTTTTTTGGGGAAAAAAGTCTCTAGAGGGGTCTGAAAAGTTGCTAAAAGTAGCGACAGCGTTGCTAAGTTGGCAACACTGAAGCGCTGTGAAGGGGCGGGCTATGAGTTGTGTTCAGAGGGGGAGCACAGCGGGCGGGGCTGTCTTGTCGGAGTTGTCGGAGAACAGAACAGGAAAGAGGCAAAAGAGCTCTTTTGAGATTTACGATATTGTTTCATTTTATATCTCATTTAGAAGTATATCTATAATTTTAAAATATCTTTATATCGCCCAGCCCTAATTTGTACTATGGTTATAAACATGATCCAACAATTTAAAGCAATTTAAAGCAAGTTCTCATACAACAAAAACAAAACCTGATATTTAAAGCTTGGTTTAACCCACAAATGTTATACATATAAAACTTTGTAATTGGGGGCTGTTAAAGTATATAGCTGCATACTGTAACTAGATGGTCAGCTCACACAGAGAATGCTTTCTATTACAACTGTTGTGCAGTTGGGACACCATCACACCTTTGCCCTGTATCACACATCACAGACCAGAGATGGATGCTCACATGCTGCTCATATTGTCTTCCAGCCACACTTTTAACTTCAAAGCTCTGCTCACCCTTGTGTCTCAGGAGGCATGGAGGCACCATAGCAGCCAGGCTTTGCTGCTGTGCCATGGTTAACTATGGCCGCAGGCTGGAGCACCTCCCCATGTCTCCAGATACCAGAGAAGGGCGGTGGAGGGGCGATTTAGCGTCCTGTTTCTCCACAGCAAGGGCTTGCGCCTTGCCATCACATAACCTGTTCCAGCAAAACAGAGGAGCCTTATGCGCCCTGTTACAAGGCTGCACTTGTTGAGAACAGTGTATGTATAATGAAGAGCACAATCTGTGGTTGAAGATGTGCTTGTCTTGGTTGGCTCAGTATGGATTTGTTCATGTGAATATAATATTCTAGAAATAAAAATGCAAGTAAAAATAGGTTTGTGTGAGAAAAAAATCAAAGGGTTACATTGCATAACTTTGGTAATTAAAATCATGCCACAAACTGCATAACTGAAGAAAGAGAAAATGGAAATGGAGTTTTAAATAATGTTCGTAGGTGGGATGTATTTTTAGGCACATAATGCTTAGCCCATGTCTGGAAAGTGTCCTCCCTGTTGAAAATGGTGGTATTCAGCTCAAAGGAACAATGTGGTGGATTTACTTTATTATGAACAAAGCTTTTGTCTGAGGTGCTCACATACTGAACGGGGGTCCAGAGTCCAGGAGAAGCTTTGAACTATCAGGTCAAAGACATCACAGAACTGACGCTCTGTTTCGCATTCCTCTTGTACCTCACACAGGAGGCCCGTCACATTTGTCCTTTTGATTGTCCTCCATTTCTTTAAAGGTCTGACTTGAACCATAGGTCATCAGGAGGCTTTTATGTGGATAAAAACAAACGTGTTCTTATTCCTGCTCTTCACTTTAGGAGAAGAACAGCACAGGGGTGAAAGCTTCCATTTGTTAGCATGGCTCCCTACTGCAGTAAAGAACAACAATTGAAATTGTACTCTAAATCAAAATGAAAGATTACATTTTCCAAGAAAAAACATTTTAATTCAAAGACAGAAAAGGCTTTTCATATATCAATAGAAAGGTGGGCATAGATATGAAATCCACTACCATGAAATATGCAAAGCAAGCCCACCACAGAGAATAGCTGAAAACACAGGTTCTTTTGATGTTAAGTCCTTTGGTTGTGCATGTCTTCATTCAACTAGCCTGTGGATGTTTTAACCTTCTGTAAAACTTGCTCCAGCACTGCACTCTCCCTCTCTACATCAGAGTAGCGTGGATCTGCAGTTCTGCCCATGATTTTTATTTCATGAATGCTCTGTTTCTCTTTGCCAAGGTTTATGAGTGCCCACCATAGCATTTCACTATCCTGTTATGACTGTGGACACCAACATTCTGTAATGAGTGCAGTTCGACTATCAAGATCTCAGGTGTCCTTGCTGGTTCTTTTTTTTCCGGCCCAGTGTTTTGATGGCCTCAATTTTGTTATTCTCACTGTTTTGCCCTGAAAAATTTACTGGCTTTATTGATAATAAAAAAAACTATTTATGACAAGTAATTATCTTTAATAAAATATAGCAGAGTAAGTAAATATGAAGTTTTCACACTTAAAAACACACACACCCTTTTTCTGTCTCTCTCTTTCTCTCTCTCTTTCGAACAAACAAACAAAATAATACAAATGGGACTAATGATCGATCAATCAATCATGGAACACGTATCCTTTGACTCCAGGCTATTATTGCCTGGGTGATTCTATGTGTGCTGTGTAGTATTGACTGTTTGAGTTTTGATGATCCATTCTCAGATGAGAGGAAGCATGTCAGTATATTGAGCATCACAAAGGGCAGGTGAAACACAATGCTGTAGATGCTAGAGAGGATAATTGCACAAAAATATTATCTTCACGCAATCTATGTTTTCCCCCCTTATTTTCATTGGGATATGAAGAAGCATCCTCTTGGACGTGTAAGGACTAAGCAGAGTCCCAGCAGTGAACTAGACACTGCTGAGACTTACCGGCTTTATATGCTCCCAAAGAGAAGCTCAGGATTAGTTAGTATGCACTGGACATAACAAGGCCTTTGATGTGCCCAGTATTCTCTTTACTCACCAGGAGCATCAACATTTAATGAGACCTGATATCAGCCTTTTTAGGAGCTGTGAATATTTCAGATAAAAGAAAATTGTATTCACCAGTATCAACAGACCATGAGGTGGTCAGAGGTTCATTGTCACCTATGTGTTCGAAGTGATGTACTGGAGCTATGCCTTTGTGCTGTGGGAAATGTTCATTGAAACAGGCTAATTTCATTCTCTCTTAATCAGCACCACATACAGTATGTCATGGGAGGGTACTGCCTGGAGCTAAAAACTAGTGCATAATTTATAACTCTAGGTCAGGCTGTGCAATGAGTGCATATTATCTCAACAAAGATGCATTACTCTTCCATCATTCCATATTTAAAATTATGTGTTGATATGCAGCTCACTTAGCACACAATGGTGCAATAATCCTCTACTGTATAAGATTTGAGATTGTAACAATTTTAATGTAGGTTATTAGTCTATCATTTCATATTTAAATAAGATCTTGATATAGTCACCTTCCTCTTCTTTAACTCTTCAGCATCTAAGATAATTTAGATGTCTATCTGTGTATGTGTGAGGGAGAGACATAGTGTGAGAGTGTGCAAGAAAGTGTCACAGTGAGCTGTGACACTGCAGGTGTTTAAACTGTGGTGATGTAATTGGTCACAAGGGGAATAGAAACAAGAGCTTCACAGTCCTTGATTTGATCCCTTGGTTATTGATTTCTCAGTCTGCTTCTAACAGAAATAATTGCCACATGTAATGTATTATTCAATTACAAGACACTGCTCTCAAGTTTTGGTTTGATGGTCCTTTTTGAATCACTGAGACCTATAGATAATTCAACACTGTCAGCCCATTAAGCAGTGTGAATGTTAAAAGGTATACGTTAATCCTGCCTATTTATTAGCAACTGTGACATTCATCTGTTTTCAAAGTTTCCCATTTTCCGCCTTTGTATAGTTGAAGGAAGTGGGCTTAACTTTGCGTAAGATTGAGGCATATTCTGTTATATTGTGACTATAACTATTGTTATAGTGTGGCATATAGACATTTTGGCAGTTCTTGTGAGAAGAGAGTATGACAGCCTTATTTCTAAGAGTGGGACACATAATTTGTAACCAAGTTGGGTGAGACAAATGTATAGAAACTCAAGTGAATTGTTAAGACTTTTTTTGAAAAGGACAAATTTATAGTATAACAAGAATTCTCTCTCTACTTACCAATTTTTGAGTTTTCTTTTTCAGTCTAATGTGATTGGACATGGATTTAAAAAAAAGAGAGAATCAAAATTGATCCAGCAACAGCTAAAATATCCTCACTTTTAGTTTTGCTGATGGCTCAATTTCACAAATAACTTTTTATTTTATTTATGGCTGCAAAAAAGTATAAATAATGAATGCAAAAAAATGTGCTTGTCTTCACATTGTTAAGCCTTTATGGACATAAACACAATCAACTGCAAAACTTCAAACTGCATGTGACTTATTGTATTCTATATAATTATCGTTAACTTGTTTCCTATATTTAAAGAATGCAACATTTGTATCAGTGGTAGAATGTGGTAATGGTCAAATACTGCACCTTTATAAAAATAAAGCAATCTAAACACCAATTACTTTCGTGACTGACAACAATTACACAACTTTGAAATGTTATAGTAAAAATTAGAATTTGGTTAGTGTGAGAACAGATTGTTTGTTCCTCTGATGAGATGATTGACAGCTACATGGCGTGAACAAGTCTTGTTCTCAATGTGAATGTGTTGCAGCACCACTACTCACATTAACACACACCTTGTGGAACATTAACATGACTAACTATGAAATTAATTTATGACATATAAGTTTGTTTGTGTCTTACTTTTCTTAGAGTTAACGTTGCTCCCTGAATCCGAACATTTTTCTTCAGTTGCTCATGCATTAGTGTCATGCACCGTGCACCATGACAGATCAGACTCAGATGTTTAGCAACTAATAATTGTTTTTTTCAGTCTGTGAAAAATGTTCCTTAACTTTTCTCTGGAGCTCACCATCTGCTTCTCTGCTATGACCATTTTTCAGGGGTTTTGATCTTCCATGATGTACTCACCTAGCACCATCTTCCATATATGTAACCAGACCCACTAATCAACGATTAAATTTGTTGCCAACTATTTTACATTTTGATGTACATTTGTCACCACATTCAGGCTCAGTAGTTGTGTTTTGTTCACGAAGTACCCACTGAAATCATGATTCTTTTTGTTTGTGTGTACGTCAGTGCGCATGAATACAGCCACAGTTTATGAAAAAAGTTCTGCATTTTAAAGCTCAAAATGCACTTAGATATTTATGTGATGTTTGTTAAGTTTCTGCAATTTCATGACAACTGGGAGAAGACTAAATATTAATGCTTTATTTATAGTGAAAATTGACCAAAAATAATTCCAGACAGTTAAATGCTTACTTGACTGTGTCATGACCATATAGGTAAATGTTTCCTGTGGTGTTGACCAGTTTCTATTCAGTTTACTTCCTTCATCTCTGAAGAAATGTCAGTTCTAGTGTTGAAATCTCTATCTCTCCAGTGCTGTTCAGCACCGTGTGACACAGTTTTAATGATCAGTCATCCAGCACTTGTTTACAGCTTGGTTTCCTAGTCATGTTCTGTTAATACCCACTCTTGTTAATATTTATCGTCCGTCTTAATTGGTTTGATGTCACTACGCTGGTGCTGTTGTAAAGCTTGCTTGTTGAACTGGCCACAGTGTTGTTACAAAGTCTTTATTATCATGACAGTCAAGTCCTAGTCATTAAAGTTTCACTTTCCATTTTCAGTAGTATAGAACTCATTCTGTAAATGCAAGGGAGCTCTGGAAGAGTCAGACCCTGCAAGCGATCACAGGGGAGGTGCATAGCCTGTATAAATGATCAGGAATATGAACTCTATCGAAGATGTTAATTGCGCCAATGGTTAGTTATGTGCTAAATTTCCATGCGTTTCATGCAGCGATAATAAAAATGAATTTTTGAACAAAGGGATCTTAAAATAATATCTAATCTACAGAGAATACCCACATCAAACGAATAATTCAAAGCTTTGAAATGTATCTTTGTGGTCTGAAATGTTAAGCACTAGCCTTGTGAATATTGTACTCAATTCAAGTTTGTCAAAGTAAAAACAAAACCAGAGTTAATTAACAGTTATTACAGGCCTTTTCAACTTTAATTTGACTTTCAAATATTAGCTCTTATATATAAAATATGCTTCTGGCATCTGTAAATTAGCTTAGTGTATCTCCTCTAATTAGGCCTCATTGAACCTCTGGTAACTCTCACACAATAATCCTAATAATTCAGCAGCATAAGATATATTTATGAGTAGTAGAGTTAGATTACATTATATTCACATTCAGTTGATTTTGTTGCCCATTACCTTTACTGTTTAGTAAAACCATAATCTTGGGTCATAACAAAGTTAAATTCTAAGGTGATCATGAATACCAAAATGGGAGCATTTTAATGGCTTTCCTTGGGGTTTCAAGATGTTCACGTTATGAAACAAGACTACCGGTGTGTGTTGTAAAGCCATGTTAGTTTTAGGCCCGATCTTATTGCCCAACCCCTGTACTTTGTGTTTAAATTTGATAGAGCGTCATTATTGTCTTGTTATATGACATTTCTGTGCAGTCTTTAACATTAACACATGAACGATAAAAAGATTCTGTTCTGAATAGCAAATGCTTAATTGCTAAACTTAAATAGTCTCATTTGTCAAGTAAATCTCACATATAGGCACCGCCTTGTCTGCGAGTCGTCTGTGATTAAAATTATGAAATAAATAAATAAATAAATAAATAATCCTGCCCTGAGCCCTCACACTTCTCTCTCTTCTCCACCCACTTGCCCTCCTACCTCCATCCTCCTGCCATCTCTCTCTGTCAGCAGTGATTTTGCCTCTTGCTGCTGATCAAATGCACCTGCCAAGACCTGCTAACATTCCCAAGCATGTTCGCTAATTACACACAAAGCCTTGCAGATTTATACCACTAATAGGGTATTTGCCTCAAATCGGGGGCAGGGTTGTACTGCATTACAATAGTATTTATTTACTCATTTGGGGCAAGCATCTCTAGGGATAATGTGCATTATAAATGTTTTAAGGCTAATAAACATCTGTGGCTCAATTCTTTATAAGTGCCCCTTTGTATTTTTAATTTTTTGTAATGGTAAACAAATTGGTAGTAAAAAGGGTTAGAACATTGTTGTAATCATCTCTTGATTTACATCCAAGTTAAAGCACTCCTGCCCTACAAAGGCGTGGCATTTCCATCAGTGAGATCAACAACAAAGCTCAGCACTGATTATAATCCTCTTGTTTCTGTGTAATTAGAAAGGGGCCCTTTAACTATACAGTTATAATGGAGGTAATAGATTAAGTGCTTAGCAAATTGGCAGATACTTATTATGTTTAAACCACTACAGTACATTTGAAACTATGGAAGGAAAAAATATAACAGAATACTGTAAAAACTTGATCCAACTTAGGTATTGAGGATTTTACTAAGGATTTACTGCCATGCTTGATAACTACCCTATCTCTAAACAGAAAGGGATATATTTAAAGATTTTAAAAATAATCTATTGTAAGCTACTCACTGGTCTCTTTCCTTGCACATCACTCATAGTTTGAAGTGTGCTTGTGCCACTATTGCCTAGCAAAACACTGCTCAAAAAATTAAGATAACACTTAAATAACACATTGTGTCTTGATATATATAGTTATGTTCTGTAAGGTTTTAAACCTTGCACTGTAAAGTGCCTTGAGATAACTTTGCTGTGATTTGGTGCTATATAAATAAAATGAATTGAAAATCTTTACTAATGTATATGTATAATTTGTTCAGAACAAAATGAGATAACAAGTGGAAACCAAAATGATCAGCTCATGGAGGACTGTATTCAAAGTCACACTGAAAAAGTGAAAAATTGAAGTCTGAGACTCATCTAAGTTGTGTCAATCACAGCACTCATAATGCGACTCAGAAGGGTTCATGGTCCCAGTGTACCTGTATGCACTACCACCACCATCAGGGCATGCTCCTGGTTCAGGGCACCAGTGTGCTCCTGTACAGTGTGTGTGGTGGGTACTTGGTGGTATTGGATGTACTGATACATAATGTCCCATAGGTGCTCAATTGGATTTAGGTCAGAAGAACATGAGGGCCAGTCAATGGCATTGATTCCTTCATCATCCAGATACTGCCCTGACACTGTGGCCACATGAGGCCGGGCATTGTCCTGCATCAGGAGGAAAACTAATTGAGTAGATAAAATAAAATGAGTGGGATATTTCGCTCAGCAGTATCTGTGATCCTCCTTTTATCATTTGCCCGAGTCTTTCAGCAGTTGGCTAGTACTACTTGGTACTACTACTACTACTACTACTTGATGGGTGCTATTGGTCAAGTCTTCTCCATTTATACAGTACATAGTGTCTCTCAGGTTGGATCTGTGGAGTCCTGCAGCCTTAGAAATAGCTTTGTAGTCCTTCCCAGACTGTTGTATTTCAGTCACTTTCTTCTTCATCTTTTCTGGAATTTCTTTTGATTTTTGGCATAATGTGCTAGTGGTGAGACCTATTAGCCAGCTTCATGCTTCTGAAAATGGTATATTTACTGCAGGTCATGATTTGATTTGAACAGAGCTGGTTGCAATCAGGCCTAACTGTGTCTAGATTTTATTTGATGATCTGAAAGAGTTTAGAGTGAGATAGACAGTAAAAGATAGGATACCACAAGGGGGTGAATATTTTTTCACAGCATTGTAATCTTATATTCCGGTATGCAGAACGAATATAATGCTTTACACTTGTAGGAGTAAATGCTAAAGCTAATGCGTTGTCATTAGCTGTCAAGTGTTTTAAAGTGGCTATCAGTGCTTTTTTGAAGAGGGAGAAAATAGGGCTGTTGTTTATTTACTCTCTAGAACTATCTCACTATTTCTCAGCTAAACATAAAATCAAGTTTATCAGTGGGCCATAGCTAGCATCACTTAATTACCACACAGGGGTTTCCAGAGAAACCAGGCAATGCTGACAGGGTTATTTGGGTTATACAACAAGAGTTATTGGTGGTCTTGTGTGTGTGTTTTTTTAAATTTAAAGTAATGTATCATATATGATATTGGATACCATATCTTAACATGGAAACATGGGTTGACAAATGCTGACCCCTTTTGCACTGTAGTCAACTGACCTTTAATTCGTACGGTGAAGATAAATATGTATCAACGGCATAATCTTTGGCCATCCAATACTTAAATTTTGTATTAGTTATTGGCCACTGTAAATGCTGACACCAATACCTGTAATTATTTTAAATGCGTCAATAAAATCAGCTTGATATGTACTGTTTGTGCTCTAAAAAGTTATGTTTTCTAATGATTACTTCATGTGCAGTTTAAATTATTTCCACAAAATGTAGAACGAGCATCATGAAATTTGTGTTTGCATATGAAAAACCTCTTCCTGTTTGTCTTGAAGGTTTTGAGGTTAGTTTAGGTGTTATTTATAGATAATAATTTCTGCACATTTATTTATCTTGAGCAAATGTCCAACCCTGCCCTGAGACTCAGCTATTGAGGTCTTCATCTCGGTCTAAACTGTTGGTATAAGCATCAAATATAATTTTTGTCAGAAGAAAGCAGTCACTAGGGAGTGTGTTTGCTGGCTATCCATTTAAAGGAGAAACAAGTTTTCCTTGGGCTTGCTGCTTTCTGCATGGTTAGTTCCCCAATGCTGCTCTAATGGAAGGCAACCGCTCTGCCAGTTCTCAGCAGTGGTAATAGCAGCATGATGTGGATAGAGGAAGAACGTGTTGTGGAAGACGTGCTTGAATGCTCCTCAAAACAACCAAGCTTTACTTTCAGCTGTGCAAATACTTGGTCACCATATCATCGTTAGTAGGAAATGTGAAAAGGGCTATGAGATAAATTCACTTCTAAGTCGATGTCTGTTTTCACACTTTGTTAGACATGTCTTATGCACACGCCCACCCCTCCATAGAGCAATGTATTAAAATGACTATAGAAATATTAAAATTAGAATAATGATAACTGATCTTTTAAATCTGGGGCAAATGCATAAATGGCACAGTTAAAAGTGAGAGTTTATGATGCTCTCAAAAATTGATTAATGTTTTACTGCCATTTCTTTTGTAATAAAGTCTTTTTGGGTGCCATGTGACCTGCAGTTTCGACTGGGGCCTGTACACCCAAATTTTTCCTCTTGCCTTGGGTCAGTGGCGTTTTCACATGTATCCATGTTGGCAAAGCTGCCTTAGTGTTAATGTAAGGCCAAAATGTGGAGGAAAAGAGGTGTTTTCAGTAGTATCAACATTACAATGTCGGATTTGGAATCCTTTGGCTAAGCAATAAATGATGGCATTTTGTAGAGCCAACCATTCGCTAGCAGAGCTTCTACATCAGAGAAAGGCAAGAAAACACTAGATACTGGCTGTCAGTATAGAGCTACCAAAATTTTAACAACTGACCTTACTATCAGGGGACAGTTTTAACAAAATTATTTTAATGTAAAATGTTTTCAAAAACGAAACAAGTTTCTTTAAAAATCTTATTTCAATATTTTCTCATTCTAAAGTAGTGAATTATATACCTTCACCCTATTATATATCTTGGCTAACTAAGTGTGACTCCTTATGTTGGAAAACAGTCAAAATATTTGAGTAACAATACCGTTTTTTCAGTTAGAATAAAACGACACAGCAGAAAATCATAATTGCCATATTTTCATTTTAAATATATTGTCTAAAAGTGAATTAAAAGTTGATGTTTTTTTTTTTAGGTTTGGCTTGCACACACATTTATAATATTACTAACATTGACTTGATAAGAGGCAGTTCAACAGACTAAAACACACCTAGACACCTACTTGTAAGTCAAACAATCACAGAGGGGAAAATAACAGATTATTTTAAAGGGTGTTGTCAGTAGGAGAATAACCAATGGAGACACCACATGTCTGTAACCTGCCAGGACTGATCCCCCCCAGCCTGTCTTCAAAAGCAAATTAAGAATCTTAATAAAGGCTGCCATAACACAAGATCTTTTTAAGTGGGACACCCTCCTTCCTTTACCAGTCTACCCCCTGGTGAGCAAAAAACCTCTCTTCACCAATCCTATTTCCGCCAATCAATAAATTTAGTCCTCTGAAGACAAATGTGTGAAGCCATGGCTCTACTCTTCTTCTTCTTCTTCTTGTCAGTGCAATGTTTAAACCAAGATCACACTCTTATTTATGCCAGACTCCTTAGACAAAAATTATTTGGTTTATTACAGCCAAGGTTTCAAAAGAAGGATCTTTTTTTGTGTATTACAAGGCCTGATTTTAGTCATTTACTATTTTATTTAAGTGAAAGCTAAAATATATTTTTTTGTTTCTATAATCAGAACAAAAGTCTGCGGAAGGTATAGTGTGGTGTGTGCACAATATGTTATTTACTTTATAAAATGTATAAATTGTAATCTCCTTTATGACTTGTGCAAGTGAGACTGTGTCAGTGAAGACCAGATGGTGGAGCCAAAAACTCAGAAGACAAGTCTGATTTCTAATATGTTCTGATCCTGAAGTTTCTCGGGTGGCTCTGTAGTTGGTAGTGTTTATGTGATGTGTAGGTATGTGTGAGTGAATGTGTGTTTAAAAGCGTGTGTGTGTGTGTTTACTCCACACTAAAAACACTCACTTGAGAAACAGAGAACAGGGCTCATTTTCTAACCAACCCCATCGGCTGGTTCTGGGCTATGGATGAATAATGGCTGAATTCAACTGTGCTGAAACAGAAACACATTCTGCACACTCTGCAAAGCTAATAGCCAGTGCAAAACAACCACATTTGAACATTTACAATTAAGAAAGCTCAGTGATTGAATATCTGGGTGACTGGTAAGTCACGCCTTGGAGTGAGATAAAATGCTGCTCCTGGATATTGCTGAATGCTTCACAAAACCCTAACTATGTTTTAGATGTGCCTCAACAACACTGGGAAATGAGTCAATTTGACAGGGGAAGAACATTTTGTTTGCAATGAGCATATAGAAAGTAGGCATTGGCATGTCTAAAAAAACATTTCTGTGATAGTAACACTTCTCTGATTCAACCAGTATATTGCAGATAAGAATTCCTCTGTTAAGTTGCAGTATAACAGTATATTCTTATAATCATGTACAAATAACTGTTTATTTATGCTAGCTTTTTGCAGCATTTGAACAATGACAGTTGTGCCTTTTATTTACTGCATATTTATTTTGCTACTCACTCTCTTGCATTTCAGTGGGCCTCAGTGAGGTTTTGCCCAATTTTCCAGATTCTGCTCATATTACATCTGGGGCAACTTGGTCTAAAAGACAGTCAAAAAAATGTTTAAATATTGAGATACTGAGGGACCAAAACCTCACCCTTACCATTAAGTAAGCTCCAACTTTCCTGCAACAGGATGAAAGTACAGCTCCACATTTTTATGTTGACATACTGTGCTGATGAAACTACAAATAAACACACCCAATTAACGAAATATAGAGGAGGCTTATTTACAGGATCAATACTCTCAAAGTGAATCAAAGTGATTTGAGTGGTGACTGAGTAGAAGTTATACCACTGTAGTTTTTGTATAATGAAGAATTTCATACGTTACAAGTTAGATGTAATTTTAAATCGATTGTCTATACTATCTAACTGAAACAAGACAGGTGGAAAATCTGTCTTTTGTTCTAAAACCTGAAGCATAATGTTAATAAAAATAACTTAAAATAATAATGTTAAATTAATTTTCATTCAGGCAGTCTCATCTCAGGTAAATCTCTTATCTTTGCCATAAGGTCATTAAACATTGCCTCCATAAAGGCTCATGAGAATATTCAGACCACATGAAGGTTCACAAACAGTCAACTTTGTGAAGAAAATCTGAGCAAAACATCTGTGGATCCATTCACCCATGGCCTTTCAGATTGCTGTGGCCATCATGGGCCCTGATGGCTTTACCTGGTGGCCCTTCATTCAGAAGACTGACATCTCATCTAGTTTGATTTGGCAGGCGTTCATTCCATAGAGCATCAGTAGCTGACTTCTCCATTTTATCATCCCCTGGTTAGAGAGCTGGCCAGAAAATAATTCTGCAGCAATTACCATATGTTGTGATTGTGGTTTTGGAGCAACACTACAACATCTGTGTTATATTGGCATCTGGGGCACCCTGAAAGAAACTTCCCCAGTCTACATTTCTTCCCTGCATCTTGTGAACAGGTGCTCCCTGCAACACTGCTCTCCTACAGAGGGGCATTGGGCTGACCACATGGTTCCTGCCTGTTAAAGCTTTTATATACACACAGCATGTTTGTAAAAGAGCAATTACTGACTCACGTTGTAAGAGCATTCCACAAACGGCATAGTCATTGCTTTGTGGATGAAAATTTTAAAAACAATAATACCTCAATTTTATTCCGACTAAACGCAAGCTCAGCAATTTCTTAAGGTAAGGTAATAATTAAGTTTATGCTTAAAATCTGCCTTTATAATCCTCTTTGCACAGTTTTTGCAAACAAATATGTGAATATTGCACACTTGCATGCACTCACACACATACACCAGTAAAGGCCAGGATAAATTGACAAATTGGCAAATGAAGAACAGACCGTTGGTAAATGAAGGCTACATATGGGGGTTTCCCTGGCTTAAACAATCAATTATCTCTATAAACTTGTAACATCTATCAACATTTGTCACAAACCGTACAGCAGAGCAGCTGGTAAGTTAACACACCATCCACTAGGGGCCAGGGAGAGCAGCCAGCAGGCCCACAGTCAGGGTGATGTGTATTCCTGTGTTAAGTGATGTCTCCCATTGCTGGGCTATGTTGGTCTGTCACACAACCACTCAGACCTTCAATGTACATGCCATTATAGCGGAGAAGAATGGCAACTGTCACAGAAACTTGCTATCTATTTCAGACTGTCTCAGTGGTGTGTGTGACTGTGTCTGGAAATGCACACTTTTGATTTTTCGCACCAAATCAAATGCTTCTCTCTGCTTTTCTCTCCGTCTGCATCCTCCCTCAACTGTAGCCAACAGTGAATATAAAGGAAGTTACGGTTGCCAACACGGTAAATCACAGACTTTACAAGGCAGGACCTGAACACGGACCTATATCATATTTCAGTGTTGCTGTCTGATTTATTACATATGACACGAGCACATAAGGGGGGCGTTTAAGTCAATGATTCCAGTGATGTCACCTTGCTAATTCATCAGAGCCAGAAACAATTAATATTTTAATCAACTAAATTCAAAAAACAACAGACCATAAAACAGTCAAATCCGGCTTTGCCTTTCACATAATGTATAAACCAAGTAAATGACAGTCATTGTAGAAAGCTAAACAATATTACAGTGCTCCTATTATGAGGTATTTTAATTCTAATCTAAAAATTTTTTAAAATAGACAAAACTGCAGTTGATTTTGATAATGAAGTCAGTTTTCCAGTATTGCTACTTTTGACAGCTATTTTTATATAAAAAGTTGATGTTAATATTAGTTTTATTCATATTCAGTCAACCTCATTGTTTTAATTTTTAATTGTCTTATCCATATTGTATATAGGATTAGGTTACAACAAATCCCCCCAAAAATTTAAATCACCTTTATCTTTAGTTTCTGAAATGGATTTCCCCAAGAAAGAGTCAAGTAAAAAGTGATGATCAATCTGAGCCTTTAAAGCTCTTTGTTTTTTGAAAATCTACTATAATCACATTTTACATGAGAAAGAAACCTGTTACCTGGTGCAAAGGTGTGACTCGCTGATGTGTTTTGAATAGTTTTGTCTTAATCTTCCAACAATGGAGGTACACAGCTTTACCCAAAAATAGATTAATATTTCTTGGACTGTGAAGTCTTTTGCAGCACATTCCAAAGATTCTTAATGGTGTTAAGGTCTGGACTCTGTGGTGGCCAATCTAATCTAAATTTTAGCCCAAAGAATCCTTGCATTGTCTACTTGGAATACGCCTGAAGAAAGGAAAAAAAATCCATAGAAAGAAAATCTTGGTCATTCAGTCAGCTGACTTCATTGTGTTGCCAGCAGAAACATATTAACCACTACATTAATTATCCAATCGAAAGCTTTTTCAGTCCATTCAGCTATCTTTTTGCTTAGTGAAATCCACATGGGACCCCCCCAAAGTGTTATCCTTTAAGCAAAAGGTTAGAGAGGCTAACCCCCTTCTGCACTCAAAGTCACAATTTCCTGTTGAGATTCTAATGTTTATCTCAGTTACTGTGTGTTGCACTTTGAATTGTCAAGGTTCGTGGTCATTTTACCAGCAGTGCTTCTCTCCTGAAAATTTTACACACTTTTTGTATCTGCGGCAATGTTGCTCACATGTTCTGTTCCTGTCACCGTATGTTGTCCGAGCCTCTACAGCTGTTGCATTAAACTGCATAGTAGCACTCCTGTGATCATGGTGTGTTCATAGGCTGATGGCTGCAGCAGGCATGCATGCATGCATGCATAGAAATGTGCAGTGCTGCCATCAAGTTAAAGAATGACATTTCAATTATGTTTTTGTCTGAAAATACAGGCCATGTAACTTTACTTTCTGAAAATATAGAGATTTTGTAGTATTTATTTTTAAACTTGGCTTTAGATACCACTTTTTTGGTAAAATAAATTGTATGAAGATTTAGTCAGTATGACACAGAGTGTGTGCTGTTTGGTGACTCTATTATAACTGCCTTTGATCAGGACCTTGGCCCCCTGGCCCCTCATCTGAAGTCAACTGTAAAGAACCTAGGAGTCTTGTTTGATAGTGATTTCAGATTTAATAAACAGATTAACTCAGTTGTGAAGTTCAGCTTTTTCCAGCTGAGGTTGCTAAGCTAAGTCAAGTCATACCTTTCTTTTAATGAGTTTGAAATGGCAACTCATGCTTTTATCTGCTCCTGCACAAACCAACAAGATCACTTAGATCATCAGATCAGCTTCTGTTAGAGGTTCCAAGGGCCAAATACCAACGCTTAAATCACTGCTTAAAACGTATTTCTATTCCTTGGCTTTAAAGGCTTAGTAGAGTTTGATACTTCCTCTCAATCTTGGTTTAATTGTCTCATATGTTTTATTGCCTTCTGTGTTCTATTTTATCTTCTCATTGTGATCAATCTTAATTTTATTTTACTCTCGACTGTGTCATGTTTTCTCTTTGATCAATTATTTATCGCTACGTGAAGTACTTTGGTCAACAGGATATACAAGTGCTATATAAATAAATTTGATTTGATTTGAAGTCAGTTTTGTCCTGTCGTCTTCATAGAAACAAAGGTTATTGACACACAATTTGTTGTTTGTTTTGTTGTTTTTTAAGTTTTTGAGGAAATATCATACATAAAGCCTATTCCTTTCCAAAGGTTTATTATTTCTCCTCTTGTTTTGTAACAGTGCAACTGGATCATTCACTGTCAACTGTAGACACACAAGATAAGAAGAGGGGGAAGAAAAGGGAAGAGGGGAAAAAAAAGAAATAAGCCAGAAAGTATGAAGTGAAACACTGCCAAGATGACAATCTGTTTTCAAGAAGTGTATAATTAGGAGACCAATACATTTTAACATCAATAGCACAGCACTTGGCTCTATAGAGGAAGGAAACGAAAAGAATTAAACACAGCATGACCACAGCATCGCGTTTGAATAAATGTGAAGAATAAGTCAATTAAAAAGGAGCTTCACTTTATAAATGATGGGGTAAACATTGGGTTAGCTGCAGAGGAATAATCCGAATCATATTTTGTACAGTTATAAATTTGTCAAGGGACTGCAAAAAAGACAAAGACCTGGAAATTTTCTCAAAGACTTGTTAAGGAATAATTAAACTTTCATGGTTTTTGAAATGATTGAATTATCCATAGAAATGCAGTCTAGCTGGATTTTACCACAGTGTTGATTATAAATGCATGGAGTCCTGCTCAGGCATTTTCATTCTCTTTAAAAAAAGTTGGTCTCTGCTTTGCATTTAACTTGCATAGATAAATTAAGTGCTCCAGCATATTTCAGCTACTTAAACCCAAATATATCAAGAACCCCTGTATGTTTGATCATACAGTGCTGTGAAAAAGTATTTTCCCCTTTCCAGATTTTTTTTTATTTTGCATATTTGTCAGACTGAAATGATTCAGTTCATCAAACAAATTTTAATATAACACAAAGATAACCTGAGTTAAAAACAACAACAACAAAAACAATTACTCATCCAAGAGGTCATAAAGGAACCCAGAACAACATCTAAAGAATTGCAGGCCTCACTGGCCTCAGTTAAGGTCAGTGTTCATCCGTTGCAGAAGCCACTGCTGACCAATAAGAACACAAACGCTCGTCTCACATTTGCCAAAAAACATCTTGATGAATTTTTGGCAAATTTTCTGTGGACTGATGAGACAAAAGTTTAACTTTTTTGAAGGTGTGTGTCGTGTTACATCTGGCGTAAATCTAATACACCATTTCATATAAAGAACACCATACAAAAAGTCAAACGTGGTGGTAGAAAAACTTTGTCCAGGTGAACAGAATCAACTTTCTAGGATTTCCTTACGTGAATTATTGAGCATACATCGAGACATGGTGGTGGTAGCATGATGGTTTGTAGCTGGACCTGGATGCCATAATTGATGGAACTGTGAATTCTGCGCTCTACCAGAAATGAAGGAGAATTTCCGGCAATCACTTCATGATCTCAAGCTCAAGCACACTTGGGTTATGTAGCAGGACAATGATCTAAAACACACCAGCAAGTCCACCTCTGAATTGCTTAAAAAAAATAAGGCTTTGGAGTGGCTCAGTCGAAGTCAGTACTTAAATCCGATTGAGATGCTGTGACCGTTCATAATCGAAAACCCCCAGTGTAGCTGAAGTAAAACAATTCTGCACAAAAGAGTGCGCCAAAATTTCACATCGCAGCGATGTGAAAGACTCATTGCCAGTTCTCGCAACGGTTGATTGCAGTTGTTGCCGACATGGGTAGCACAACCAGCTAGGTTTGGTGGCAGGTTCTTTTTCACATAGGGCCAGGCAGGTTAATTAAAAAACATTTAACATTTAAAAAGTTATCTTTGTTTAATATTAAAATTTGTTTGATGATCTGAATCATTCAGGTGTGACAAATGTGCAAAAAATCTGGAACAGGGCAAATACTTTTTCACAGCACAGTAGACTGTCAAGTTAATTTTATTTAATTAGATTTTCTGTACAGCGCTACATCACATTAGAAGTAATTTCAGCTTTCTTTTCCTAAAGAACAGGTCTGTACGTTGTTCTTTTATTAAACAAACTATACAAAAAAAAAAAAGGCGGCATATGCCAAATTCCATTTACAGTGACAAAGGGAAGTGTAAAAAGCCAAATGAGCATAGACGCGCTGGAAAATGTTCCCATTCATATGCAATATTCAAATTCCTATCTGTATGTCTGTGTATGTGCATGAGTGCTCAGTGATCGCAGCCTACCGATTTCTGCTTGAAGTACTGTAGATTGTTGGCTTTGACATTTTCCCATTGTGCATGGTGGTGCAGCAGGCAATAATTAAATATCAGGTGCATTAGCTTCTCTTTAATTTGACATGTGTGCTTGAGGCAATAAACACATGTGGTGCAGTGGGGGCTACATAATTGCAGAGGAATAAAATATCATATCAAGAGTGAGAGGATCATTGTATCAGGTATGCAATGACAGCTCGTTTGATCATTACGCCAAGGCTAAAGAGGTTGGCTAATTAGTTGTCATTAAAACTCACCCTCTAATCAGGGCTCGCTCTTGCATAAAAAATGTCCCTATCACATGAAAAGTGAACAATGCCCTTAACCCTTTCAGGCCAATCTCAGTGCCTGCAGCTATTAGCAATGGGAATACTTGCACATAAAAATTACATTTATCTTGTTTTTTTTTTTAAGTTAGGATTCTATGAGCTACTGTTGTGGTTGTTTACAACTGATTAAGTGCCTGATCTAAAATCTTGAAGCTTATATTTACCTTTATTTTTAATTATGACAGAAAGGGTTTTGCTCTTGTAACATCATCAGCTCAGCAGTAACAAATAAGCTAATGCACTAAGCAGAAAAGAGGAGAAGACAGAAGTAAATCAGTGAATGGAGATAAAGAAGACTGCTCTCTGTTCATGGCAACGCAGATGCTTTACATCAATAAAAGTGGGAATGACTTCTTCAGACAACACCCTGGTGAGAACCCTGATGTCTCAGAAACTGTGGGTGCCTCTTGCCATGACTTTCAAAGATGGCAGAAAGTGCTCCATTGAGATACCCATGCATTATTAGCTGACAGCCCCATATAAATAATAAGGTACATAATGCCAAGTGTGAGTGCTTGTGTCTCCACAAGGACACTCAACAGGTGCACCTCTCGTTGCTGCATTTCCATTTTGTTCAACAAAGAGCCTGCGTGTGTGAACGACTTCTGTCTGAAAGCTTTGCCTGATCATTCTTTTATGTGCCACTTCCCAGAATGCACAACATTCACAGGACCTCATGATAATAGGCACGTCGGGACACAGAGAAAGGGGCGAGACGCATGTCAGAGTGGATACATCTGTGCCTGACCCGAGGGAGATGGCTCAGTGCACGACACATCAGCTGCAGGACACTGGAGAGACCCTTTCCCACATCCTTCCTTCTCGCAGGCTAATGGTTGTCAAGTTAGTGAGGGTTTGTGTTCTTGTCTGCACCAGACCTGTTGTCATGTGAAATCCATTAGAGGTCGCAAGCACACAGGATGGGCGGTCGATTGATAAGGCAGGAGGAGAAGTGAGCCAGAAGCAGGGGGAGAAAATAAGCTTTTTATCTTCCTTACTGTACTGTATTCTCCATAAGGACTTGTTAAAACGAGCTGAAGTAGAGTGGAAAATTGAAGATGTCTTACGTTGTGACTGTACTTCTGAGCCATGGGTTGTAAGTTTTTATACTGAAAATGCAAGAAAATTGAAAATAGTCTCCTGTGTCATCCAGAACATGTCAAATGGGAGCTCTCTTGCTGTTGACAAACATACAATAAATAAGGTTGTGTCTGAGTTTAGTTAAGGGTGGTCATAGATTGATTTTACTTTCCAAACCCACCAATAAAAGTATTCAAATTATACTACACATATTACATGCTAAATCCTACAATGAAAATACAAATTTCCTTTAATTTACTGATAATTGATCTGTTCATTTAATGTGCTTACTCTCTCTTCCATTATTTTTTTTAATTTATTGCTTATGTCTTCCAAAATTTCAAAACTTCTTTGAAATCTCACTGAAATCTCAAACTATGGAAGATGTTAGTTTTAGTGACAGCACACTGAGTCATATTGGGTTTTTTAATTGGATTAATTTACAGGCAGTTGCTGGTGAGTACTGGATAGTTGAGAACAAATCCATATGCTATTCATTTTGCGCTTATTTTTGCATTTATTATACTGTTGCATTTGGGAGCCTGTGAACACTCTGTTTGACAAATCAGTCAAAACAGAAGCATAATTTTCTCTTTTCTTTTCAGCTCTGGGCACATTAAGTAGAATTTTTGTTTAAAGTGTCAAACATGTCATTAATAATGAATGTTGCATTCTATTCTTTCATGCCTATTTCCCATCTTATATGAATGACAATTCATATATTTTATTGTGACACAAATGCTTAAGGCGGTACAATGCCTCATGTTTTTGAAAAAGCAGATATTGCTAAAATTTACCATTTGTCTTTCTTACAATTATAATAAAAAAGAAAATCAACTTTCTAGGACTACCACCACATTTGACTTTTTGTATGGTGTTCTTTATATGAAATGGCGTATTAAATTTACACCAGATGTAAAAAGACACACACCTTCAAAAAAGTTAAACTTTTGTCTCATCAGTCCACAGAAAATTTGCCAAAAATTCATCAAGATGTTTTTTGACAAATGTGAGACGAGCGTTTGTGTTCTTATTGGTCAGCAGTGGCTTCTGCAACGGATGGCATTTTTGCCCAGTTTCTTTCTTACTGTTGAATCATGAACACGTATAAAATGGAAATAAGACGATATATTATTCTGTACATTATACTACACAATGGCAGTAACGATTTGCATTTTGTTTTAGTTTATGTGTAGACAATTATTCAACCCTGGGCCCTAAACCTAAACGGCGTAGTTTTATTTTAAACTATACTACAAGATCTCTTTTACAACAGAGACCTGAGAACAAAATACATGTATAAATTAATACAGCAAAATACACTTCATTCACCCAAACAATGCCTTTGTTGGCTTTACAGAGTGTACAACACCCTCTGTCCTTGATGAGGAAAGAACTTCCCAAAAAGCCTTTAACAGGAAATAAATGTAAGAAAAAATTAAAGCAAACAATATGAATCCAAGATAATATTTTAATTCACTATTTTACTTTTTAAATATGAGCCATATTAACATGGTATTTGTCTTAGTGAAAAATATGTATCTACTATTTTGTCTGTAAAATTATTACTCAGGTAGGCAAACCCTTGTGAATTACTGAAAACAGTAGCAGGTGGCTTGTTGTTAGAATTCTAGCTGTTAGACTTTTGTTTAAATTTGGATGAGAGATTCTGTGTGAGAAATAAGCTCTGTATAGTTATGATGCATGGTTTATACATGCTTTAAAAAGTGAATTTGTTGATGCTCATGTTTGCTTACACATGTGACTGAAGATAGTTGCTTTAGAGTATTGTCTGAAACTGGTGCCTTCCTGGGGTCTTTTGAAGGATGCTACTAAGCTTCCTATGATAATTAGAGAGCTGTGACCTTCTCATTAGAGCCAGGAGGCTGTGTGCTCTTTCTAACCCTCCCTTCTACCATCATGCAGGCCTGCCACAGGACAATCAGTATATCAAAGCAAAAATATTTATTAAAGCCAATATTACAAAAACACACAGCACAACCTTTGAATTACAGCTCCTGATATATGCAGAGTCAAATGAATCGTTGTGCTTAACCCCCCAAACCTTTATCATACTTCTTGTGTGTGGCTTAAAATTTTCATTGCAAATTTCCAGGGCTTCAAAATAGCATCTCAGAGCTAATATCTTTTTTCCTGTGTCAAATACAATGAATTGTCACTTTGTTTGGACCTGCTTCACTCCTTGTCTTTGACATCTAAATGTCAGAAATTCTAGATTCAATTCAATTCAATTCATACATTGATTTTGTTTTATGTCTGGTGTAATGTATGAATCATTAGCATCTTGGTGTTCCCCAAAAACATTTAACACTTAAAACTTCTGAGAGTTCATTCACAAGAATAAAGGCCTTGGTGTGTGTGTGTGTGTGTGTGTGTAGTACACGTGTAGTTTTATGGTTGTGTGGACATATTTTAGTTTGATCATTGTGAGGATATTTTGGCTGGTTCTTGCAACTTGAAACGGGTGTTTAAGAGTGAGAGGTGACTTGGTTTTAGGGTTATATTAGAATTAGGTTTAGGTTAGGTATTTTGTTATGATTGATGGGGAATGCATCGATGAGTGTCCTCACGACAAAAAAATGTTTGTGTGTGTGCATTTTTAACAGAGAATGTAATGATGTAAACAATGCACACATTTGACATGTCTGCTTCATGTGAGGTCTCAGTAGGAAGAGAAGGGCTACGTTATGAGTAAACTCCCTAAGGGGTATCCGTATTGAAAAACCTCTGCTTAAGCTACACATCTTGATAGATAGTTATTATGGGCAACACTGTGACATGAGAGCCTCCTTTTTTTTTTTTCTTCTTTAAACCATTTCTTTCTTTTATTCGTATCTAGATTCAGTGTCACTGAACACTTTCCTCTTTCATGTGCTACAATTTTAGCATGTTGTTGGTGGGTCAAGAGCAAAAAAAACCAAAACGCACATTACACAGTAACTAACAGTTAACATATTTGGGAGTGATAGGAATGTACTGGCCAGTGTTTGTGTGTTCAGTAAAAGCAGTATTATCATTATGTACACATTCTCACTATAATGTGTTTCAATATAACACAACTTTCTATGTTATGCGATTTTCCTATCAATCCTGATTTGCTTCAAAAATTGCTTTTGCAATGGTCTTTTAACAACAGTCCATAAAATTTTACTGCCTTGTACAAGTGTTGGTGCAGAAGCAGCTTTGCTTAACCTTTGGTCTTATTGAACATTAAAATTGTGAAGATGGGTGAGAAAGTATTTTTCTATTTAAGGTTCTAGTGTTCTAGTTATCTCATTTCAGGTAGAACTACGTAAATAAGGTGCCTTAATCCATAACACACTATTGGGAAGTGTAATTGTAACATCTAACATCTGTGAAAAAATTGTCAAGTTAAATTGTTCAGATTTTTATTACACAGCCCAGTTATTAAATAGTAATATTAATTACATTTAGTCATTTGGGGGCACCTGCTAGTTAGGTACAAAGAAGGAAAAATAACTTAGCTAAGATTAAATGGAGATAGTCTTCCAGTTGTGGAAAATTATATCAAACACAGCAATTTGTGTGTCCTGTCACAATACAATGTAAAAATGTATACGTAGCTCAGCCCAAAGGGTCCCAAAGGTGCTTAATTGGTGAAACAGTTCATGTTTCATCACTCGTTTGAAAGGCTCCTTTAGTTTGGAACTGAAGGGATTACAAGAAAGTCCAGTTCCCACTGAACACTCACATTTGGGGTGTACCATCATAGAATTATCTGGAGTCAGCTCATGGTTACACTGTAAATAAAAAATATATATGTACATCAGTACATTTAAATATACATAAGAATCTATTAGTGGCAGAGTCAATAGGATTAATTGGGCTATTTTTTCACCATGTTCAGAAGTCTTTATTTCATATTTAAAAAATCACATTGTCCACATTGTATTGACAATTACAAAGCTGTTAAAAATGCCAATCTAATTTAAATGTGTAATCGTGACATGTTAAAAGACAATTTTCCAGCTTAATACATGGCCCTTATTGGGCTACATATGTTGATTGGAAATGAAATGAGGCTAAAATGACTTAATGAATCTAGGATTTTCTTTGGAGACAGAGTATGAGCGTGTAATCTCTGTGAGGTCCTGTAAACCAGTGGTAGTGTGACAGGCACATGTCAGAGCTGACACACAGCATACAGAACATTTAAGAGTAAAGCCTCAGAGTAGCTGTGCCACCTAATCCAAGTCATTAGGCTCCTCAGCACCTGCACACGTTTCCTTCTACGTAAAGAGCTGTATAAATTAATCACACACAGCCTTATGCACTTTGATGCAATTTATAATGCACATTAACGAGGGCTGACAGCTGTAACTAAAATGCAGAATGATCACTTACAATTCAAATAAATCCACAGTGCAATAACAAAAGTAATTTGCATGACTTTTTTCCTGTCATGCTGTATTTTCATCTTTATCCAGCTTTGATTCCTGCTGTTTTATCAGAGGCCGAATGCATGTGAAAAGACTAAATGATCTGCAAATTGATGCAACACTTAAACTGTGTCTCACTCCAGAGTATGAGCTCTAATTGTACATTGTGTGAAGGTATGGCATTGGATGATAAAAAGGCTTTTCTTCACACCTCATTTCAATCTCAATGTCTTATCAGTTGCCTTTTGTTAAGTCAGTGCATGTTGATGGGCATTCATAAGATATACAGTTAACGCTTTATTATATTACTAATTACATTCCTCCTTCCATATGTTTCTTCACAGGGACAACTTTTCTTTTGTTGTGCTATATTCCCCATGCAAAATCCAAGTGGAAATACACATACAATCAAACATTGTGCTCATATGAAAACATCATGAGGAAACCATTTGAGCTGACCTTCAGAGGTGCTAATTAAATTTTGGGCGTGTGGCGATGGTATAACTGATTTCATTCTTCATTATGGCCTGTAATGACATTTCTCAGCTGTCAGAAGCATTGCAGGGGGTTCGCTTGTGAGGTTTGGTATGAATTAACCATTATACCATCATAGAAACAGCATAACCATAAATGAGGGATAGAGAAAAGCTCAGGGTTGAGAGGTCAGAGACTGAAGCTGAATGTTTACTGCAAAAACACATTTAGCAGAGATGGATAAAAATGGATACAATATGCTTTTTGCCATCCAGTTGCTTATACCTAACTAAGCATATATGACCTTCCTCACTACAGAACAAATACATGGGTCTCTGCCCCGATAAAAGGCTTTAACAGAAGCCTAAAGATTTAATTAAGACCCCAGTATGCACAGGTCAGCTGCAGTGCATAATCAGGAGTGGAAGATGTAAAGTAACACTACAAAGAACACAGCAAGATATGTGAGGACATGCATGCCCCTGGCTCTAATTTACATACATAATCTTGTTGTAAAAGCAATGACATTTTAAATACTGGTTCATTTGAACACAGAAAATAAAGCTTACATTAATGCTGGGCCGGGAGGAACAGAGAAAAGCCACCACTCATCACCTGATCATTAATTCACAATAGATTACAATAACACAATAGACAGTGTTCTGCAGTGTATACTGTATTTCAGTATGTTTAAAGCACATATAACTACATATTACATTATTTTAGACAATACAACGATTCACTATTTAAAACACCTGATGTCAAAATGATGCAGCTTACTTCCATTACATTCTGGAGCTGCATTCTTTTATACATTTCTTAGTAGTTATTAGTATTTTTTAATGAAGTAAAAAAAGAGATTGAGAGTAAATAAAGTAGTAAAATAATAAAATAATTTGGAACATGGCCTAGATCCACAATTAAGTAAAATGAGAACACGCATAGAGGATTGAATCAAAAACTGTAATGTAAGAATAGAACTAGTCTTTTTTTTCACATGTCCTCAACCTGTTTTTGTGAGACTGTGTGCATTTCACAACAAATAAGATCTGAAGGGCCACTCATCTGCAGACAGAGTGGAGGATAAGTTGATAGGATGTGGGCTGAGAAAAGGAAGGGTGACTGACACAGTTAAATGGTTCATTCCCAGGACGGTGGGTGTAGATCTTGTTATTTCTGTTTACCGCCACTCCTCTCAATCTGTCTGACTGTAGGTCTGGCTTCTTTTTGATTGTACAGAGAACCTGATCCCACAATGTCCAGTAAAAAGCGATCTGCCACAAATCTCTAACAGACAGGATTTCAGTTAAAAGGCAGAGTTTATAGAAGACATCCATTAGATTTCGCGATATCCAGCTAGCTGACATCAAACTTCAAACCACATTGATTTAGGTTGAAATAATACTGTTGGCAGGTGACTTTCTTGCTAATCAGGGGTATTTTCCCCACAGTTTATACATTTTATAAATTTAAACAAAGTTTAAAACAGTATTAAACATCATAATAAATTTGCAAGTAGCTCCTTTATTTATCCATATATTGGTGTAGATATGTATTAATATTACACAAAGATAACCTGAGTAAATACAAAATGCAGTTTTTAAATAATAATTTAATTTTAAACCAAACTTAAAAAAACTGAGTTTAGTTTCACTTGCCCCACACCGAGGCCTGATTACAGCCAGACCTGTTGAATTAAGAAATCACCTAAAGAAAGCAACACATGATGCCGTTATCTAAAGAAATTCAAGAACAGACGAGAAACAAAGTAACTGACATGTATCAGAAAGGGTTACAAAGCCACTTCTTTAAACTGGGACAAGTGGAGACTGCACTAGTAATTAAGAGTTACCAGAATCAGTATAGCAAGATGGCAGCAAGATAGAAAGTTAAGCCTTGAACATCAAATTATACACATAGTTAACAACAACATCAGCTGATGCTTTACATTCTATGTAGATCTAACCTGGTGGCCTACCTCACTTTTATTCTGCCATTTTACTGATTTGTGTAAAGTTACCTACAGTGATACAGTGATCATATTTGTGAGATACTTTGCACAGTTTGGTTTTGATGAATACTCTTTCAGATTACATTGCACACCAAAAGCATTTGTACAGTACTTCTGCTTGGATGGACCTGCACTTTTACCCTATCATACTAGGGACTCTAATAGCAGTGGTGAAAATTCATTGAGGATGCGGTTGGGTTTCTGGGTCATGGGGCCCTCATGTCCTCCTTAATACTACTCCATATGAGGCCAACTAAGTGAACCACCAGTGTCTTTGTTAAATATTCATTCCCTGTCAATAATTAAATGCTCATTATTTGAACCTGAGGAGTGCTGTGATTCCAAATTTAATGTGCTTCTAATGCATGGGGTGATAAGGCACTCCTAATAGCTAGGCTGCATGATGAAAGGTAGATTCGTACAGTCATACCCATTCTTTTTCAGTTGAACAGGTAAGAAGAATCCATGTTTCAAATGAAAAATTTACAACCGTTGTCCAGAGTTTTTTGAAGAACATCTGAGGTTTTGTATTCTGTGACTGTACAAGATTTTGAACAAATGTCAGAGAAAAGAAGCTTGTTATCTCGGACCTTTTAAATTGAATCCTCGCTGAAAGTGAAAGACTTTCAGGAAATCTGTTACTGGAACTGCCAAAGCACAATCAACCACCCACACAGAAAATAATGACACATGAGCCAATTTAGGTGATAAGATACAGACAGTGCATGAATACACAATTATAAAATAAATATGCAAATAACAACATCTGATACCCAAGGGCAAGGGGCTCACATGATAATACAAGTGTTGTCCTGCAGCTATTTAGCACACTCAACCAGTGGTGCTATCAATTAACTCTAGGAGGAGGTCGGTGCATCAACAATGTTTTGCATCTTTCTTAAAACTTTAAAGAATTTTTAAATACATAATAATTTCCTTCTTTGATGTCAGGCATTTTCATTGTTTGTTGTTATTATGATTTGCACTACGAACAACTGAGAATTACCCGTTACCCGTATCTGTTTTTACAAATGTCTTGTGTGTTTGTGTGCGTGCGTGTATGTGTGTGTGTGTGTGGATGCATGTTTGTTCTGGTATGGCTCAAGGACCTGTCTATGATGTAAACATGGGGGGGTGGGGATAAACAGGCAGCTTGTAGTCTCCATTGTTATTATCCTGTTTGTATAATTAGCCTTATAAATTGCTCACATCAAAGGCACTTTCCCTTGAAATACTTCTATGCCTCTATTCAAGTAAAGGAAAATGGATTGGGGAGGGGCAGCTCTGATCCCTGTCCCATTGAGACATGTTTCACAGGCCACTGAAGGTTTTAGCAGAGAAAACCAAAGTATAGTGTTGTCCAGTGGCAATTCATTTTCCTTTTGTCTTTGTGCCACTGTTTAGCTATGATGCTGGATAGCCAAGTTATAAAAGCTGCAGTTAGAACTTGAGAGAGACATTCGGATTTGTAATACTCAATGTGTGTGTGAAGGAAACACAATTGTTGAGAAAGTTACAAATAAAATGTCAGCCACCTAAATTCTGATTTTGGAAAGGTGTGGGGATGACGTGGTTTCAGACATTGTTTGACCTGGCAAGCACATCAGCTGAATGACGTCTTAAAGCTATTTCAGGAACTATAGTTTGCATAAATTATTAGTATTATTTGATTATACTTTGAACATTTTGAAATGTTGCATTCTCTGTTTGCAACTCTGTCTAAACTAGGCAACAGATCATCTCAAGAAGGCACTTTTTTTAACACCTTCTTTCCTGGTCTGCACAGTGACAACATAATGAATATTACAGTGCCTTTAGACTAATTTCACTCTCTTGGTTAAAAAAATATGTACAGTACATTTAATGACCTTTATGACCTGTAATAAGTGTACAGATGGGAAAGCGCTGGGGAGTACAGTATGTGCTGATTCTGCTACTCTCTGAGCTGGCATGAACAATGATGGCTTGGCAGCTGGAAGTGATGAGAGATAGAAAGTGTCAGAGGGGGTTTGCGCAAATTTGATTGACAGTACCAAAGCTGCCTCTGCCATCAATTTAATGGTAATTATTATTTAATGCATTACTTAAAAGCATATGCAAAATTAAGATTTTGTCACAAAAACACATTTTATATGTCATTTAAAGAATAATATGCATAATATATTGCTTGTTAATATTTATGGTAAAGAAGTTCAAGCATTTCTTGTCTTGAGCTAGTCCTCTGCTGAAGGCATCGACTCTCAATATGTCAATTAATAACTAAGAAAGTAAGAAAAGGAAGAAGCAGCACAAAACTGGAAGCTTTTTACACAGAGTAGAAAAACCTGCCAAGGAGAATTTATCTCAGATTCACTTATGTGTAAGAATAAGCGACTGGCCTCCTTCAGGGTACAATTCAAGAAAGCACACTGGAAATAAATCTTTATTCATGATAGATTTTAAACGAGACATTATTTGTTAAATAAATGTTGAATATAATCTAGCAGAAAAGAACACTGCATTTGTGTGAAAACAGATTACATTTTTTTGTTTTTTTCCAAGAAAAAAATAAACTTAAATTGTATAGCTTATATATAGAGTTTCCCAGAATGTCTTTATGTGTCAAAAATATATTGCTTAATGTATTTGTAATGTGAGAGGAAACACTCGGTCAAGTATAACCGGCTATACATCCAGGTTGAAATAAGTCATGATGATAATTATGTCAAAGTAATTATGATTGTTAGCTGTTTCCACTCACAAAAACTTTGGGTAAGATTTAAGAAACCACTCCAGGTGTCCAAGTAACAAAAAGGCTGCCAGACTGAAATGCATGCACATATCTCCACATCACCCATAGAAACTTAAGTGACAGAGAGCAAACATGGGGCAAAAGTAAGTACTGGAATAATTTTCAGTATTTCTTTAAACAAAAAC
This sequence comes from Sandelia bainsii, assembly GCA_032362345.1. Taxonomy (NCBI): domain Eukaryota; kingdom Metazoa; phylum Chordata; class Actinopteri; order Anabantiformes; family Anabantidae; genus Sandelia; species Sandelia bainsii. The sequence goes on from JAUMHL010000018.1 coordinate 9,597,351, forward strand.
AATATAAACAACCGTCATATAGCAAATAATAAAATTCAACTCTCTATTAGCTTGTAAATATTTTGCTATGCTCTATTATCTTTTTATTCTATTACTGCCAAGATTTAGATTCTGCTGGAGACACTTGTCAGAAGAGGGTTTGACGATCTGTCATCACTCACCAAAACCCTGTGTTAATATAATTAAATTATAAATGAGACCATGAATATCATGTCAGTATGGGAGAGTTATCAGGGAATTCAATATTGCTTTCCACCATCAGTAATTTTTTTCATACTGCATGATCACCCCTGTTCATCTTTATCCATTGCTAGAACACAATACAAGGGTATTCCACCATATCTGAGTAAAATGAATGTGAGTCAATCATATAAGTCCTCATATAACCCCATCTAGGGTGGAGGTCACTGTGTAAGCCACAAGGACAAAGGAAAACCAGTTTAGAAGAGGACAAGGACTGAGGTTATAAGATCAAATAAATCTATTTAGTTTATTTTCTGGCAACCCTCTGAGGGAGGAAGGCCATGAACTGACAGGCCATATGTACTTCTTGACAGGAAAACTTTGTATACAGTCTCAGCAACATGTTATTAAAAAGATGAGCATAGCGGTGGAAAATAAATAAATAAAGAAAAAATACTGATTAAATTTTAAGCAGCCAGCGGGCCGATAGTTTGCCTGAGGCATATTTGTCAGTTTCAAAGGGTGTTTTTATTAATTTTGTATTTTGCATTTTGTTAGTGGAAAGAGCTTACTCCACCGGGAGCGCCACAAGCTATAGCCAGCAGAGCCTATAGCAGGCAGAAAGGAGATGCAGAGCATGCCAAACAGATCCTGCACACTTAGAGAAAGAAATCAGTTCTAGATCACCAGCACAACACACAGACCCCCCACTCTCTACCCAAAACACACAGACAGTAACAAATGCTCTTTGTACATACCTGCAAATCTTTATGTAAAATGCACTCAATTTTTAATGTACAGAACAAAAGTCTCTTACCAGTTAACTGTTGTCATTGGATTAAAATGGGTTACTCTGACACTGTCTGTGTAGATTTACCTTCTTTAAACCATTGGAACTACATTGCAATAGCAACACTACCGCTACTGCTTCATTTCCTTGTCTTCTACATGAATCATCAAGCAGTGAGGATGCAGAATTTAGCCTCGTCTTTACAATGCTGAGTTGGCACGGTATCATGTACACTACCAGTCAAAAGTTTGGACACACATAGGAATTACCATGTTTTTCATGAAAAGATACATGTCTTCAGTT
>JAUMHL010000018.1:9613254-9626561 GCA_032362345.1 Sandelia bainsii
GCATACATTAGGTCCAGTGTCTTCTCCCCCCTGGTGGGACAGCTCACAAACTGGCTAAATGTGGGAAGTGTTTTATTTAGGTTGGCGGGATAAAAGTCCCCAGAGATAATGTAGAGGGCGTCTGGTCTGCAGAGTGGAGGTAACCGTCTGTATGACGCCACACGCAGCAGCGGCTGTTAGCGGATGGAGGAATGTAGACGGCGATTAATATTACGTGAGAAAACTCTCTGGGCAAATAATAATGAATACTTTATTGATCCCCTTAGGGAAATATGGATGCAGTCCCACAGCCAACAGTTCAATATCAGGGCTACAGACGTGTGCATCTCTCGTCTCTGTTCTTTATTTGTTACTCGCTGTTTTCTGCCACCTCTACATCTCCTCGCTGTCCTCCTCCTTATCTCATCGGGGATGTTTAAAGTTCTTGCCAAAGTTAGGTCCTTAATGTCGGGCGTCCTCAGTGTGATCAGCTGATCCTGTGAGTAAACAAAGTATAATTCCAAGTATGAAGATGGGAATAAAAACTCTCTCGAACAACATGATTTGAGAGGGCAGAACTTAATTAACTAAACTATTTACTGAAAAGACAGAAAAAATTAAAATAAGTGAAAGAAAGTTAAAGAAAAAGACATCACAAAGCACAAGCACATTCATACTTTTGAACATATTTAAAAAAAGATTTTAATACATTTTTAACACGACATGTACTTTCTTTAATATCACATTCCTGAGTAATTCTTTATACATTTTAGCCCTTCTCCTGTTAAGGCTCTAAGACTGCAAAATTATCACTACTGTTTGGCATATGCCGTTTGTTCTGTCCGGGATCATTGTGATACACAGGCTAATAATATCCCACCTCCTGAGAATGTTGCCTGTTACACTAACTGTTACAATATTCAAAATACGTTTTCATTAAATAGAAAATATTATATAGCTTAAATACCAACTTTAATGGACTATGTACCAAAACTTTCTAAAAGTTTGTCCACATTTTCTTTTGACCCGGTGACCTCCTTCACACAGAGAAGACAGGCTTTTACTGCAGTTTGCACAGCAGCAGTTCAACTTTCACGTGGGACCTGTTGGAAAGCACTTCATTCTAATGTGCTGTGGCTTTTCAAAATCCAATCCCAAGTAAGAAATAAAAGCCCAGACAACTGCATTACTGTCCAACCTGTCAGCTTTGTTAAATATAAGCTCCATCCTGCCTGCCAGAGCCTTAAAAGCTGAGCTGGCAGAGCGCAGGACTGGAAGTGACAAAAGCAGATAGCTGCAGCTGCAATTTTAGGGAAGGAGAATGGACACTTAAATGCATTTTTATACGTTTACAAGGAGTTCATTCTGTTCTCTATGAATCAATAATAAGCAGCATGTGGGAGACCTAAGATACAATTATCCACTCTGAAGTACCTCCCTTGTCACTACAATGAGAATTAAAGTCAACATGCTGTCAGGTGCAATGGTATTCATGTTTCCCCTTTAGCTCCACTGAGCCTGTCACATGGGGCAGAACAAATCATAGTAGCCTGGAAATGACACATTTGCTGTTGCAGAATTATAAACCACATCTTGGAAAATGGGGAAATGCCTATATCAACGTCCTGAGTGTTTTTTTTTAAATATCTGCTATGACAAATAGCATAAAGTAACACAAATGTCAACACAAAGTGAACATAATGACTAACAATATAATAGGTAAAACTACATCCATTTTAGTACTCATTGGCCTGCATTTCTTATTGCAGTTAAGGTTTCACTGACATTTCAGTGACATTAAATTATATCATACAACAGCTTGGAGCATTGAGCCAGTTGTGCCTTTGCTAGTTCTCGCTATCACACTAATAATTCATTACCATCCACAAGCTTTATCTTTCACAAAGGATATAGTTACTTTTAAGTATATCTGACAAGTGCAGCTGTTTCTCAGATTGGCTCTCAGTGGACTGTGGTTCCATGCTTCAGTTGGAAGGCTCAAGTCCCCCAGCTTTGCATTTGTATATTGAGATGTTTCACGCAATTATGAAAACCTCATTGCTCACATAAAACATCCATAAATTCAATCACATTCTGTCTTTAGGTTGTGTTGCACTACATAAATGCACTGAGACATTTTTTCTTATCCAATGAATTGTTTGACTGGAAAAAATGGAATATTCAGGAATAATATCTAAGTAGAGACACACACAGGGGATAACGGAGACTTTGCATCTGAGACGCATAAATAAAGGAGTAAATTGGCTCCAGCTGTATAATTGAGATACAATGATATTCCCTTATCCTACAAATTCTCTGTAGAATTCATAGAATCCATACTCATGGATATGGACTTGTTTTGAGCCATGGAATAAATAGCCACACTGAATAAATATGCCAATTTAAACAGAAGCAGTATGAAAAAAATCTATATGTAAGTGCTTATCTTAAAATCAAAGTCAGATTTTTAAATCTACAACTGTTACATCAGCTTGCGATGGAGTAACTTGACACAGGCTGACAGGGCCCCCAGGCTAATGGTCACAGACACGAAACACTGAATATACATTAAACAGGTGATTTGTAGCCTACATACTTTGCATAGACTTTTTTAGCCTCCCCTTTTTTAAATGCTATGCAAACAGATTAGATGATTGTGATACCAAAGATTTACGTTTTCACACATGACATCATATAAAGAACTCTCATGTAGAGAGCTTATTACTACAAGGCAGCCTTCACACCCCCATTTTATATTTGCTCATTTAAACAGCATGGTGAAATCTCACTTTATATGTTTAGCATTGTATAGTAACTTGAATTATCAGAATGATACTGACTCCTTATATAGAGAAGTCCTGGAACATGTGGGAGAAGCTGTGGCTAATTACTCTCTGTACTCTACTCACCAAATGTATGGCTGGCAAGGAGAGATTGGCATTTAGTAAACATGGTACTGCTTGTTTTCACCTGACGTTTTGGAGAGTCAGGGAACTGTGGTGTGTTAGTATTTGCCCCTTTGCAACACATACACCTCATGACTTTTATAAAAGCATACTTTCATAAAAGTATTAAAATACTTCCTCATGAAATTATTTAGACCTGATGTTGAGGGGATTATGCTGTTAAGAACATTGACATCCCATAATACACTAAGTGTCCAATGCATTTTTTCACTTATTTTTATAGATGCCTTTTTTCGCTGCTCACAAGTGTGCTTTACATTTAATATAATGTGGTGGTCAAAAATTAATAATTGGCAAAGCTGGAATCACTAAATTGATGTTTAGGGGAATTCATTCAATCTTTTTTGTTGATTGCATCATTATAGTTTACATGAGAGTAAATTTACAGCAGTTTCTCAATTTATCATTACACATATAACCCAAAAGAAAAAGTGTATACTGTAATATAATGGTAGGGGCTGCCTATAAGTCACTAATTTAAATTAGTGAAGTCAGTTTAAAATTGAGTTTATAGGGAGATTGGTAGGCCTACAGCTTATGTACACTGTATTTACTGTCCTTTCTTTTTTATATGTTGATCATACACTTTAAGTGCTTAATATGAATTGATTCCAGTGCAGCAGCACAAAAAAAATGAGTGGAATGGTCCAGCTACAATATGCTTGAAAGATGAGCAACTCACCCCTTTCCAGCCATTTACATCAAACCTTTTCTCCAAAGTGCTCCAAACGGAGCCATTACACGATTGAGGTGAAAATATTTGCTTTTATCACCCATCTATTTGAACACTGGCCACATCCCCAGCCAGCAAAATGCTCAGTGTGTAGCAATCACAGTCATGCTTGGCATGTCATCATTTCCAAATAATTTACCAGCTGCAATTAGCTGATTCTAGTTGTCATCACACTGTGAAGTCTTGAGGAGAGGAGTTAATGTATTAAAGAGACTAAAATCAAAGCTTTAAAAATCTATATGTACGCACTCCATATGTGTGTCACTGAGGATTGCACAGACCAATTGAAAATAAAAATGACCTCCACCTGACAAATTAGAAATAAACCTGTTTGACGGGCCCCGTTTGGTTAGAACAAATGTGAGACATGAAAAATTGTTTGACACACTTTCATAAAAGCAAGTGGCAGCAACCCATACTTTAGCATGTGGTAATGGCCTCTCGTTGTTAGATTCAATGGAGAAAGCTATTCATACTGTTATGTGATTGAAAAGAAAATTGAATCCTTTTGATGTTATAAATGTGTCTATTACCGCATTTGCACACAAAATTTCTATGGAAATTATAGAGAAAGGAGTGATTCTCTGGAGGAAATGTTTGGGAATGACATATTGAATTCTATTCCTGCCTGTGAATATCAATATAATGTATGCGTTCTACAACAACTCCAAAACTATATGATTTTTCACCGGGCTGAAAGGCTAAAATTACTATACTATATATGAAAAAAGGTTAATGGTCAGATATTTCTTATGTTCTAATGAACAGCCTCTTCAGTTTACTGCTAAAGTTATGAGAAACTTTCTCTTTTACGTGATGAGGTACATCTGCAGTTGCTGTTGGAGGTCAAAAAAGGTTCATAGGTGGAATGGATCAACTCGACATTTACTACCTGAAAAATGATTTCAAAATTAAATAATACTTGGGTGTGAAAAGACCAGTTTTTTCCTGACACACACAGGAGCCGCTGGATTTATTGTTTAGAACATATCCAGTCTTTTCAATTGCACTGGGTTTTAAGTTGTAAGTATATATTTTTTATTAGATTACAGATGATTTTATTTACCCTAGGTAGGTTGACTCAGTATTCCTACCCTATTTCACAAGGGAGGTGTCCCATACAACCACAATCGCTACTGACCACGGCAGCTCCACTAGAGCCGATAGGGGTTAAGTGCCTTGCTCAAGAACCTCACAGTGGTGAGGACTGAGGCGAGCTATGAGTGTTATTCACTCACATCCACATACACACATTTTCTTTTGAGTTGGGGAGATTGAACAGCTTCCAGTATAAGTAACAAATAAGTTTTGTGTTTTCCAACATACACAACAGAAGCCTTAAATGTATTTTGTCAAAATATCAAGGGCTACAGCTAATGATTATTTAAGTTTTAATTAACTGGTTAATTTATAATTTGACAGTTAATAAAAATGTCCAGATATGACAAATGACAAATTCAGATGTAGACCATGTATAAATATCTAAAACGTATTATATCTATTTTTATCTAAATGTTTAACTTACTGTATAGTAGATCATTGTTACTGTTCATGTCTCATCTATATGTCAATTTGTTTCTACTCGTACTGGATGTACATAAACCTTTTATTAGCAAAGCATTTGGAAAATATGCTAAAAGAACAAATTATTTACTTTAATGGGGAAAACTTAGGTATTGCGGATAGAACAACATGCTGATATGAACATTAAGTGAAAAACAATACTCATTTCTTACTGTAGCATATATTTCAAGCTATATTTTAAATTACAGATTTGCATTATAAACACTGAGTCATTTACATTAATACAATAAGCCACTTTATCTGCATGCACAGGGAGTTGAAACCTGTAGTGAGTCTCTGGCATAAAATAATTCTACTTACAGAGTCAAGTTTTTAGCTTTCAAATTCTGATAGCTGCTAGAGGTTAGGGAAATCTTTGATTCCTGTCTGAACGTGCATTTAATTCCCGATCAGTCACCCATTAACCAGTCATTTTAAGAAAATTGGTAAAACTCTTAGTTGCTCATATGTAATTCTGAGTCTTAGTCTTAGATAAAGGACACAGTACTATTCATTATAGTCTTTTTATTTAGAAACATTTTTGAGTCTTGTTAGTATTGTGTCTAAAGTAATATGTGTTACATGTGGCAAAACTACTAACCTAACATACAAGAAACTTTAAAAGGAATCTGTATTCAAGGTAGTACACCTCATAATTTAACCGGTCGTTGAACACAAGCTGTTTTCTGATCACTACACCACAAAATTATTCAATTGCCTTAATGAGTGCATTTAAAGACTATTCAGCTATGCTCATATTTGATGTTTCAGGCCTGTTGTAAAACATTTTGAAGTCTCAGCAAATGGTTGTAATAGCTTCCTTTCAAAATGGTGATAATGATTATGGATGTATTCAAATGAAATTAAATCTCAAAGACTGTGATGCAAGTCACTGTGACTAACTCAAGCGCATCAATCATTTTCCTGAGGCTTACAGGAACACTGTCAATTCACTCTAAGGTACTTTTGATGCCTGACACAAAGGAATAATAATTGATTTAATTCAAAGCTACACTTTATACTTACAATTTCAATCAAATTTCAATCTAGGATCAAAAAGAGATGTTTGCATTATGCAGCATTATGGAGCAATCCAATCGCTAAGATTGAGGATGGATTTTCCCAGAATGTTTAGCAAATAGAAAAGCAGATGGCAGTTCGTTTTTCTGCACCCATTACATTAAAAAGATGCACAAAATTTCCACCCCACAGGACATAAAACCAAAACATCATGATTAAAAACTTCCATATGAGAAGTAGGAAATATAGACTCCAATGAATAATTTCAGATTAAAAAATATTCACCATTTTGGTCATTTGCTAAAGTATTTGATCAGAAGTGCTAGGATGCCAAACGAAAACCCTTCAAGACTGGATAAAAGTGGGCGTGGGATTCCTTGTGTACAGCAGTCCGTCGTACTTTTTCTGGATTATCAGAGGAATATTGAGGAAGTCAAGCAAAGTGGTGGATTTTGTTGTTAACGTGATGGATGTGACCTGAAGACAACGGGATATTAATTTGCATGTGATTAGCAAGACTGATTGAGTGGATACAGAAGTGGCATGCTGTGGTGTGTTGTTGGCGTGTCATGAGGTTGTCATCCGGTGTGTGTGTGTGTGTGTGTGTGTGTGTGTGTGTGTGTTTGAGTGTAAAACACGCTCAGTGGCTGCAGGTGTGAAAGTAGCCCAGGCTGTGAACTCCACACACTCTCTCATCCTCTCTCACTTCCTCTCCCACTCATTTCTTTTTCTTTTTCTCTGATTTGGTTTTGCACTGCTGCACTCTACTCATTTGCATCTGTTCCTGACACCCTTGTACCAGTCACAAGCAGTCCCTCCACCACACATACTCTTTCTCTCCCTCACACACACAGACGCACTAACTACTATCATCATTTGCAACTCGTTCCATCTCTGGAGTGTGATGAGGGAGAAACTCATGGTTCATGTGTAAACTGTGCACTCTCTGGTGGCTGAGAAGTTTCTTTCAGAATGCAGCAGATATGCAATGTTCATAACACTTATTTACCACAGTATACTATTTCTAAAATCATCAGTTACATGTAAAAAAGGTTATTTATTACTGTGAATAGCTTCTCTGCTTGATGGTGTAAATATCATAAATTTGCATGTTGGTGTCCTTGTGGGTGTCCTTTTGTCTTTTATTTAGTTTGCCGTGTAGTGTTCCTGTGTGTGTTTTTTGGGGGTAGGCAGTAACATATGTTTCTATTTATACCAATGTGTTTATGGCAAGGATTCATGCATGGATACACAAAGGAACTAATAATGAAATCTTTAATCCAATTAATTTATCCAGGCAGCAGAATGAGCTGAATATATCAGCAGACTCTGGTCATGGAGCTGTGCTGCTGAGAGCACTACGATGAAGTTCAATTAAGAAACAATATAATAATTATAAACTGACTCGAGAGACAAGACAGGGTTCATTTCTCAAAGTGCCATTCTTCTGAGAAACAGCCTGTTTTGTTAATCACAAGTCATTGGATAAGTAGGCAGAGAGATTTGCCTGCAGCTTCGCCCACTGGCTTTTATAAGGTGAATGCTTTTAAATGGCTTTAATGACACAAAACTTGAGACAATGCAGAGGCAAATATCATATTGCAGTCTGATGTATTACAAAGACTGTTATGTGATACTGTAATCCCCAAAAGCCTGGTTGACACACAGATTTCATCATATAACAGGAAGGGTTTTAGTTTGAGTTTTAGCAAGAAATTTATAACAAACAAAAAGGATTCAGATGCTAGAAGAATAAGTGCTATGCAAGTATTAAAATGCTTTTTCAATATACTGTAACATAATCATACTAAGAAACTATAGACTATCTTTAGTTCTTGTAAAACATTTCAGAGAGTTTAAGGAAATGGTTTAAGTAACAGTGCAGAACAATCCTAAGCATTTGCAAGTCACAGGTCAGGCTAATTATGTCTTCTCATGAAAAATAAGCCTGACCCTGTACAACTCATACAATCATGCATTGATTTTCTAAAGAGAGCGTGTTTAATAAATTTAGCTACAGTAGCAGGACCAGGTGGTCAATCATTGTCCCATTCTCAAAGCCCTTGATGAGCACTGAGAAAGATCATAGACATAATACATCATTGTTCTGTCTAATTACAGCATGTCACAGACAAGAGCAGATTTGCATTTTAAACGAGCACTTGTTCTGATTGAGGAACAATTGTTATATATTTCATTAAATGTGAGCCATTCAGAGGGCAGCACACGAGGAGATGGATCCCACAAAACATCCAGTTTTACTCAAACACGTTCCATCAGCAATTCCAGATATTCTTTAATATATGTTTGTTTGTTTTCATTTCTTTTACACTTATGCATACTTTAGTGATATTTTTCCTCCCACCAACGATTAATTTAATCTCGCAGCCTTCTTCAAGGTCTTTTTTCTATCCCCCCACTCCCAATTCAAGCAGAAATGAGAGGGGGTCTGAGGAGAAAGGAAGTGGGAGAGGAACTAAAACAAGATGCTAGAATCAAATACACTTTAACAGTTTTTGACTGCTTTTGCACTATTTTCTTAGAGTGGATTTGAAGCAGGGCTGGGCTGCTTCCTGAATATCTTACAGCTGCCTCAGTGTCTTTATCTACAATTCCACTTATTTACAGATCACTGGTGGAACATCTGCTCCAACACTTGCCCCAAATCTAAGAAGTGATGTTTTGCAATATACCATTTAATTTTTAATGCATAAATTCAGTTCTCCTTCAAAACAGAAGAACTTTCATAGATAAGCTCCTTTTGATGACAACTAAACAACATCCAATAGCCTGGAAATATACTGGAATTCAAGGGATAAACAAAACTGTGGCAAACAAACAACTGCAGTAATGGTAAACACTGGAAAAGTTGACAATATCACAGCAACATAAAAGTAGCAGTACTTTTTTATTTTAGTTATAAACATGTCTGAATTCAGGTAATCAAATTAAATGAATCACAAAATGTCAGAGAAAATAGCAAACAGCAACTAACTTCATAAAACATTAAAAAAGAAGTATCATTTTAGTTTTACAGAAGACTGACAAGCAAAGGGCATGAATGTTCCAATATTATCATAATTCAAACGTTCACAAACTAGTATAGTCTTAGAACACCTGCTTCACAGAAAGGTTGAATGAGCCATACATAGTCTGAAGTAGATGCCTACCATTGTTACTGAGCCATTCTCTTACTCTGACAGGCACACAGAAGTTGTGATGCACCTGCATCTGTTCATCTGTACAGCAATACAGGCTGGCCTCATGCCAACACTCCCCACTTCAGCTACTGCCAAATACTACACATATTTGATTTGCAATACGGCATAATAGGCCATCAGCTTAATTATTACTGAGGAGTTATCATCCTGAACCTTCCTGTGCAGAATTGCAAGAATGAGAAGGATTGGCTCATGATACAAACATGTGGCTCAACAACGTTGTTCTTCTGTTTATCGAGAACCAAAGTTTGTCATTTTTTATATTATAGTAATAGTTGGTGGTGTTATTATTATTTAAAATGGAAATCTATTTACTCAAACATATGATACATTGTCAATGTATCCTTAAGTAAAAAATAACTCTTAATCTACAAGGAAGTTTTACATACATCAGGACTCTTGAGATGCTGAATGTACATGCTGGTGGCAGAAGGATTTTTGGAACCACTAAAAGGATTATGTGATGGAAAAGTTCTGGGCAATTGGAATTATGGGCAATATTCCTGTGTACATTGAACATGGAGAGGATAACAGAGGATTTTTTGATTGCAGTCAATATAGTTAAAACCTTACTGTGTATATTGTTCTCGATTGGCCCAGCTTCCTCTTTTTAGAAAAAGTGATACATAGATATAGGGGCTGGATTATAATTATGATCAGATATTAAGTCATAATCACAATGACTCTAAGCAAGTTGTAACTTAAAATAAAATTATTGCCACTTTTGTTTCCTGCATGTGGAGTGATGTAGTGAAATTCAGTTTGAAATAATTTAGCATGTATTTTCCATATCTCGATATATGTAGATCAGAAATATATTTCAAATAATAATTATGTAATCCACAGTAGAAAAAGTTGTGTTGAAATAAGTCAGCTTAGAAATTATATATATATATATATATATACACACACATATGTTTTGTTGATTTGATTTGTTATATTAACTACAGTAGGTTCATCATTTGCTACTGTGGCTTGTTAACGCAAGTTTGCAAGAAATTAAACTTAAAAATATGTAAGTTATCGTAACCTTTTCAGGCAGTTTGCTGCTCAGATCTACTGTTATTGTAAATTGTGAGTCAAGAGTTACGCCCTGACCAAAATGAAACTGCCAAGCCTGTACGGGACTATTTGTATTGGATGCAGATCATGGCACTGATTTTATAACAACACACAGTCCGTGCACTATTTCTTCTACTAAAAACATGCATATGTCACAGTTTTGGCAGCAAACAGTGCAATGATCTTTGAGGCTTTGTATTTGTACATGTTCCTGTGTTACTAAGTATTTCAGAGCCCAGAGATCTTTCCATCTGCATCTGTCTTGTGAGATCTAAATATAAAGAACAAGTTCTCCTTCTACTGTATCTGCCCTTGACTGGTCTTCTCACATGTTTAAGTCGGCTCAGCTTATTCCACCTTATATCCACCGAAGCTGTGATCGGTCACTGTGGACAGTATTTATATTTTATTATATAGGTGCTCTTATGATTATGTTTGTATTGTAGGTTTTGTTCTGTCTGTGTTTTAAGTGCTGCTCTGTGTGCCTGCCTTTTAATTGCCCCTTGGGGATAAATAAAATGTTTCTTGATCTTGATCTTGTACTGCATTCTCACAGTGGTTATGTAGATAGAAAGCTAGCTAAAGTCTGGAGGAAATAGGAAGATTTAAACTGATGGAATGTTAATTTCAATTAAAACAACAAGAAGTAATTATTACTTCTACCCCTCACTTAAACTACTTACTCTGATGTACTGATTTATCCACCCTCTGTAAGTCTTACATACCACATAAATGCAGCTCTGGTGTTAAATTGATGCAAGAGGATTGAAATATGGTATTGTCTATATATAATATCAAAATATTTTAAGATGAATCACTGTGACATATTACAGCTACTGCAGTTATTTACATGACTGTAGTAAGTAGTAAATGCAACATATAAATGTTTGACTTAGATCAAAAGTATGACACAGAAATAGTAATTCAGCCAGTGTTGCACTTAAAGACACTGTGTTTATGGAAGAAGGTCTGTGTTTAAAATAAGCCACTGACTGACATCTGATCAAGCATGCATTTTACACTTTTACATTTGAGGACAAATGCATACTAATAGTAACATACTGCATTCCCACTCAGAGATATAACAGCAAGTTCTTCACACATACACACCATGCTCACATACTGGTACAGACCGTACTGTAAACATACAGTGCTTTCTAAAGATGGCTCCAGTTTCTCAGTGAATGCACATCAGCAGTCTTGTCCACTTTTTGGCTGTGAAGTAATGTCATTGTCAACTACCTCATTTTGCTTTGACAGTTCCTAATCACACCTCCTGTGTTGTGGGGACTTGCCATTCAGCATTGCAACAACACTTCTTCTGTCTGTCAGTCACTCTCAGTGGGTGATACTTTTCCTGGGGTGTGGTTGTCCATCAGGACAGGTCTGGTCACCATGTTCACATGCGGCCCATCTATCTTTTTTAGATTGATACTATACAAACCTGAATGGCCTTTCAGTCACTCTTTTTTCCCCTCTTCAGTTCAGCTACATCATACTAGCCAGGAATAGGCTGCTGACCTTGTATTGACAATGCAACAGCATGATTCAAACAAAAACCCCTTTCTACTTTCTCTTTTTTTCTGAATCTGGGATCAATATATTGTGCAGCAGAAGTTGCTCCCACAAAGGCAAGAATATGTAAACTTTTGTTTTACACTTTCTGTTTTTGGAAAAAAAGAAAAAGAAAACTTCAAATGGAGGATACATCAAACAGAGAACCAGACCACTTTGATCTCACTCTGAATGCGATGAAGTTACATTGCATTAAAATGTAAGAACTGGACTTGAAAATAGAATACTGTAGAGAAACCTGTATAGTAAAAAGGGCTGTGTATTGAAAAGAATATTGTACAGTGGTGGATTTTGAAGAAGTCAAAGTTGAATAACACTAGTGTTTCTGTAGATAACAAACTGAAGACAGATTCACCCCAAAGTCCTGATCGGTGAGAAGTACTTGTTGGTCAGCACTATGTCGTTTGACTGGCAAATTAATTTTAAGAATTGTAGTCTGGCAACAGTTTAATTGTTCTACATTGCTTACTACTAGGGCTGTGCCATATCGTATCATCCATGAAGCATGGTAAAAGAGTGGCACATGATGCCAGTTTAAATGATTGACAAGGAGGGATTTAGGCTAGTGATAAAAGATATGGATACTGTTGAATTGTACTAGTATCGTATTGTCATTTAGATTATTGTTATGAAAATACTGAAAATATCATGATATCGTTTTTAGCCTATATCGCCCACACCTACTTACTACTGCATTACTATATTTAAAAGGTCCCCAGTCCTAAAAAGTCAGTTTTAGGTGTATTGAGCAACAAAAAAAGAATAGTTGGATTTTTTTATATGAAAACATCCACAGGATTTATAGAGACAACAATGCTCTTACCTCTGCTGCTGCCAGCAGACATCAGTGTATGCTGACAAATGACCATGGCAAGCAGGACAGTATAATTTACCACTGATTGAACAGCAGGGCTCTTAACTGGGAGCAAAGGTTCATAGTTAACACAACTCATCTTTATGCAAGCATATATTATAACCATACATGGGTGGCATGCCCCCGATGTAAACACAAGTAAACAGATCCTTGTTCTGTCACAGTGATCTAGCATACACTACCAAAAGTCAAAAGTTTGGACACACATAGGAATTACCGTGTTTTTCATGAAAAGACACATATCTTCAGTTGTGTTACCATCATTGCACATGGTTTTCTAATGATCAGTTATCCTTTTAAATTAATAAATTTGC
>JAUMHL010000018.1:9631994-9642841 GCA_032362345.1 Sandelia bainsii
AAGTGCCTTGAGATGATTTTTGTTATGATTTGGCGCTATACAAATAAAGATGAATTGAATTGAATTGAATTGAATAGCTATGCCTTTGTGTTACATCTTACACACGCTCTCTCTTTCACACAAAGAGTTACCTACAGGAATACAGTTTATTCTCTGATTGACTAGAACACAGCTGTAGGCTTACTGTAAAGTTTTTGTAGCTTTAGCTTTGTAACAGACCAACTGTCTGCATTATATAACTGTCATTCATGAGCCACATAATAAAATACCTTATACAAAACAATATCTTAAGTACATACTTTTACTTTGTTTAACACTGAACAGCTATGATTGGATTGCTGATTTTACACTGGTCAAGTTTATACTTACTGTATCCGTATGTAAAGTCACATCATATATAACCATGTACAATATATACAGTACACACAGATGCCTTCATATGCTCATGAACATTGTCGTTTTTATGTATCCTGTTGTTTTGTGCTGATTTTGTTATGTATATTAATCTGATATAAGACTTAAACCTAACTGGGGAAGGGAGCTGCAATTAATTGCAATTATCTCCTAAATGGCCCTTATTCACTGCATTTGTTGCTTATGTGTGACAGTCTTCAGCAGTATAGTCCCTGAAAAGAAAAAAATTCAAGCAATCCTAATTTATTTGAAATGGAGTTGCTTATACTCTTATATAGTACTGATGTGTACAAAAATATACATGCTTTTAAAACAAGGAATTTGTCTCCAACTCACCAAGACAAAATCCTGATCAGAACCTACTTGGCAATAAACCTATTTCTGATTCTGATTCTCTTCATTGTATGACGCATAGTGTTAATGCATATTCCGAAGTTAGTATCTCTGGGAAATGACATGTGCATATTGTCTGTGCACACATACACACATGCATCATTTATACATTTGGACAACCTGGTTCGGTCTAGTATAAACCATCTAAGGATTTACACTTGCTCCTGTCAGACTGGACAGAGGTAAGACAGTCTAGAAAATGCAGGAGATTATCTGGTGGGAAGAGGGACCAAATAACATGAATTTATCATCTTTATGCATTTTGTAAATGTTCATCCCCTCCTTAGTGTTAGATGTGTAACTAGAAATTTTCACACACCTTCTCCCACTCTGTACTTTCATGCCACACAGGGGTGATCAGCTGGAGGAAATCAAGCCCCTCTCTAAATTTCCTCTCAGCTGATTAAGATAAACTGCTTTTCAGCCTTGGTTCAGCCCCCCCAACCAATCAATTAAAGTAATCAATTAAAGGCCTGCCGGCTGAGCCTTTGGTAATTGAGGGTTGAATAAACACAGGCTGCTGATACTGATGATAAAGCCGTAACAAAACCATGGGCATGGAAAGGGCTTGAAAAATATAATTTTAGGGATCTGAGTAAGTCTCAATTGTAAGCTATCTAAAGAAAGTGAGGTTTTATTAATTATTTCATTTCGTACCCGGCACAGTCCTGGCTGATATCCCGTGCTGCCAGAGATTCTGCCCTAGGACGTTAAATATTGAATAAAATCATCAGCTAGGCCTTCCCAATTGGCTGGGGCTACTATTTGAAAAAAGTGCCAGTAGAATTCAAACATGGCATGGTGTTCCAGCATGTCCTCCAGTGAAAACAAATCCTCGGAGGAAAGTGAAAGAGACTCTTTGGCCAGGCTTGGCCTCTCCAAACCTGGCGTCAGGTCCAAGAGGTGAGGAGGCTGTCTATACTTCAGGGATCTTGAATTATAGCCACATCGCGCTCCCTGACTGAGTCACTTAAATATCCATTTTCGTCTGTCTTCTACTTAAAAATTTAAATTTTGTTTCGCAGGCACAGCAAACTTGGCACATCAAGATAAAGAAATGTTTTAATATTAAACAGAAATGTCAACAGTTAGAGAATCGTTGAAACTCATTAAATTTTTCCCTACTGCATTAATCCTTCACTGGATACACTGTTTTTCTTACAGGATAGTTTTTGACCAGTAGGTCATACATTTGGTTTGAATCAGTCTGCTTTTGTTGAGTTTGGTGACTGTAAGTCTAAAAACTCACAGGTTACTTGCCGTTCCACGGTCTGGTTTTGTGAGGTGCTCGTCTGCTGAGGTTTTACTAGAGAGAGTAGAGACAGTGTGATAGGTCCTTGTTTAAGATTTGTGTGACCCTACTTCTTTATGAGGTCACCATTTACATGTGATGTCAGAGCACAGATCTAATAACTGGCTGTTCAGACTCAGCTTCCCTGTTCTGATCAGTCAAAGCACAGCATGTGGTCTGGATTCTGGATTCTTCAAAAAAGTGGAGTATAGACATCCTTTCTGTGTATTGCCAGCTGTAATAGTTTTTTTTTCTGCTTAAAATGCTTTCATGGTTTCAAATTCAACTTGTACAAACTTGTGTTTGTGTGCCTATTTAGTTGACTAAAGAAATAACCACAAAGACAAACAGATGTTACATGTTGAACAGCAATCTCTTTAAACACAGGAAAAGCGCCCTACCTCTCTAAGGTAGTAATACTGTACAGTCTTTACTCTGAGCATAGAAGAAAGTGCTACGCCTGCTCCAGCTAATTATCTAACAGCCATATAACACAATTTAACATTTCCTTTGTGTTCAGGGACACCACAGCAATTAGCTAACAAGTGGGTCATCCATTAACCAGGCCCATGGCCCTGGGAGAGAGATAAGCCTCCAGGGCAACACTCAACAATTCTCTGTAATAGAATGGCTAAGAGAGAGTCCATTAGTAAACATTTAGGAAATCACTGAGAAGGCAGGTCTGCATGGGTAATTATATTACACATTATTTACAACACATAACACCCTGTGCTTTATTGTATTTTGTCCCTCTATCTTTTTCGTGTTTTCAACTTTGTCCTTCCAACATATGCAGGTTGATATTAATGATCCAGGAGGTCATGAAGAGAAGTTTGTTGCCTCATAGACTGAGACTGCTGGAGTATAGACACCTGAGCGTCCAGACAATTTCAACTGAAACACAGGATTCTAATCTCAGCTTTTTGGAATGACATAAATTATGAAAGACTCTGGACTGTTTTCCAGAGATTGCAATTATATGACCATGAAGTCTGAGGCTGATCTGTTGAGCAGTCTACCTCAGAGCCTAAAAGACTGGTAGATGCTTCCTGCTATTGATGTCCTCCTTAACTGTGATTCCCCTCTCTCAGATCCAAACTGTAGGTAAACACAAAGAATAGGCTGCACTGTTGGACCCTGATCTCAACAGGGATGATATAGTATGGACACCTCTTTGAAATAGTTTACTTCAAAATAAATACTTAATGCAGCGTGCTTTTTCTGATGAAATAATTCATTGAACACACTAACATTTGTAATAGCTAACCAGCCCCTCACAACAGTGTTAGAGTAAGGCTCAAGGTTGATCAATAGAGGCCTTAGGGGTTTTATTTTCTGTTCCTTGATCAAGGCTGTCAGATTAGTATAGGTACAGTGTAAATAGGACTGCTCCTTGAGCATAGGCGGCGGCTCTGCAGCACAGGTTGGAGCATCGCTCCCTCATTAATATGATTAGGAAAACAGCCTTCGGGCAGTGAGGATGCAGAGCAGCCCACACGGAGGCTCGGTGGATACCAACAACAGTACGTCGGCACAATGGCAGAGTGTCTGTGTGTTTTTCGTGGCCCTGTTTTTGCAAATCAACAAATCTGAACAGAATGTGTAAATAGTCCACAATGACATTTCTGTGACCATGACCTAGAGTAAGATTTTATTCCGTCATAGATGTACTTGGTTGTTTGCTAGTCTGGTGAAATTTTTAAATTGCAAGGACTAAAGGTTTTGACATTCTGAACCTTAGTGAAATTATATTTTAGAGATGGTATTGATTATATACATCACTTTCTTTCATGAATTTGTTTTGTCCTTTGTCTTTGCTAAATATTCCTCTCTCTGCATCGCCTGCTCACTCACCAAGCCAATCATTTTCACAGCATTAAATAAAAATCTTGCACATTGTGAAACTTGTCATATCAGTTTCAGGGTGTGAGAGGTGGAAATTAGGGACATTTCTACTAGTTTTTAATAATGTATTTTATTAATTTTTAGACATTAACAAATTTGTGTAGCACTTTTTTAAAGGCAGGAGGGTGAAGTGAAGTGAAATATGAGTGATAATATAATTGATTAGTAGTAGTAATGCTTTATTTTTCATCAGATTTGCAATCCGATTCATTTTGGAAATCACCAGACAAGGTTTTTGCTTTTCCTTTTTTTTCAGTGGCTGTCATCTTGTGAGTAATTGTCATTGGTCTGTGTGTCATAAGCCCGTGAGGATAGTGACACTTGTACTGATCTGTTCATCTTTTAGTGCAGATGACATCTCCCTCTCAGCTTTGGAAACAGGTTGTCGCCTCCTCAATCCAACAGACAGACAACACAAGTGTTATTTGTATGTGTTCCATATTCAGCAAAATAGGTGAAAGTGAAAACATGCTTTACGTGGCAAAGTCACTTTTCAATGGAAATAATTACAGTAAGGACAATCTTGCTGATGATAAACAACACTTAATGGTATTTTAGAGGTAAGATTTAAATTACTTTGTATATGATGGAAATGTTGCATTTTAATAAAGTAAAGGGTCACTGCACAAAAGTAAGATTACAGTTAGAAATACCTCAGCTAACAGTAGCTTTTGTCTGATACAAAAGCACAATTTTGTTATTCAATGCTGAATGAGATTTATATGATTTAAGCTTTGATTACTAAATACTCTTGTATGATGCAAAAACTTTTTTCTTTTTTTTTTAGAAATGAATTCAGTTTAACTGTCTTTGAGTAATCAGGATACACATGATTTGTAATGTATATTAGTCAAATTGTATACTCTTTGAAGACATTTCTACAGAAGATGTTCATGTGAAAGTGCACCAATGCTATGGCTGGTCTCCTTATGTTTGCAGTAAAAGGCTAATGAAAAACCTTTAGAGGTTTTTAGATCAGGAGTAGATGTGAATTGATTGTACGCATGTAACTGAGTGGAGGCTGCTGGTTGTGTATCCAGTACCACAAACAGCCAGTAGATGGTACTCTACTGTGGGGCTTAGCAGAAAATGGGACTGTACATTGCTGGAGTGTAAAAAGGATAGGAGGTTCAGAATCATATTAACCATTACACAAGGTCAGTAGATAAAGCATGTTTCAGGGGATTTGTAAAGAACTGCTGCAGTTCCCCACAGTGCATATTTGTAACTGTTACAATATATTAACATATTATGGATATTGAACTGCTTTGCAGAAAGTAACAAAACAAGTTTAATTTGCCAGCCAGTTTATGTAGAGGTAATTATAAATGTATTGCCCCATGCCTGTCCAGTGTCTGTTGTAACAGACAACAGCAGATGGCACGTAGCTGACTCTGCGTGGCCCTGTCAGCGAGAATGTTAGGTGGAGGTTACTTTGGTGGATGATGGAAAACCAAGATTATTCCTGTCAAAAAGGAGGCAGCAATGCAGCCTGGTGCTTTGTTTCCACATTTTCAAAGGCATTTGTTCTTTGATAAGGTACCGGAAACAGTTAGCAACATGCTGCTGGGAACCTATGGAAAAAGAATACACTTTCTATCAATTGTGTTTTCCTTATCCCCTGGTGGCGTTTGCGGGTGTGGGAATAGGCATCATTCTGGGCACTGCTGGTCTGAGATAGCATTCACAGACCAGAGCACAAGAACGAGCTGCATTCAGCCTGGGGATCTAGGGGCCCTACACTGCAGAATTGTACACAGGGATGGACAATGTACACTATCTTTGGTCTGGACACAAAGAACCAAGGAAAGATTTTATTGTGAGGTTTGGCAGGTCTTGTTTGCAGACTGTGTGTGTGTGTGCCCCCCCCATCGCTCTCCCTTGCTCGCTCAGTCTTTCTGTTTACTTGTTCCCTCCTTGTTGCAACAATTTCATTACATATGTATTATTTTACATTTTATGACAAGTTTGCTAATGATAAGTAGCTACTACCCTCACCCTCTTTTTCTCGCTCACCTAGACAGGTACACACTTTTTTTCTTGATATTCTCACTTTTTACTAACGCATGTCCCCAGCATCCAGATTCTGTCAGTGTATTCAATCATTCACTAACCACCATTCACTGACACTGAATTTGTGAAAATCTGGCACCAAGTAAATGTTCATTATATTTAAATCAGGATATTACAGGTATTCCTTCTTACATATTTGATACTATATTAAAACAAATAAATATTTGTGCAGCACATGCTCTGAAACAAGCAGCGAAAGCATTGTTGTTGATATTGATATAATTGATTCTTGTTAATAGTTGGTATATCTGCATGCTGAATGTCTCTGCTGTGATCCATTCAGTGCTGGAGCTCATCAGACGATGTGAAGGCTAAGCGTTTTTAATAGAAGTTGGACCCTCTGCTGCCACCCACAGAGACACCACATTGCATTGGGTAAATTAGTATTATGATTTTAAGGGATAAATACCCGTTCCACCTAATTAATCCACCACATCACAGGGGGATATGACACCATGAGCCCAATAGATCAAGGACCACAGATCAAAGGCACCGCCACTGTTAGAATCCTACACAGGCAAGAGGAAGGTTTCTTGTTTATTTCTATGTACGGATGGCCTGTGAACTAATGACTAAAGAATACAGCAATATACGCAAATTTGTTTATTGGTTGTTGACCAAATGATGTTGCATAGGTCCACCAATAAGCATGTCTAATTAGGCAGTGGGATTTAAAAACCCAAGACTGAAATTCTAAGGCTTGTTGAAATTCCTTGTTTGGAAAAACATCATTTTGTCATTAGCATAATGTATGATTTAAGAAGTGTGCTTTGAATTAAACTACCAGTTGTAGTTGAGCTGCTCATCAATACGTAAACTGGAATCTGATCAATATGATAACTAGAAAGCTCTGTATTTTAAAACTTTTTTTTTTAATGGTTCACACACATCTCATAATACATTGATTATTTGCTATGGTCTAAAAAAGGAATAAGGCTGGAATATATTAAATGAAAGGTTAGTAAAGAGGACAATTAACAGTTGCCTGCTCTTGGAATAAAATTAAAATTTCTCACTCCTGTGAGAAGCTTCACTGCAGACGGAATGAATTTACTGAGGACAACTATGCTCATGTGTTTTTTTTTTTTTTTTCAGTTTTGTATTTATTCTATGATAGCTTTACTTGTCATTGTATTCTTTTTTTATTTATTATTTATCACTTGAATCTTTAATACACTGACAAATAACATTAGTCAGAACTGACCTTATGATGGAACCAAACCAGCATTGTGGAGTAGCTATGACATCTTGTTATGGTTCGTATATATTCAGAGCAGTGCACACACTTTGGCCCATCCACAACCTGACATAAGAAAGGAGCTAGCTGGGCCTTCTCTTTATTTAACACACTGGCTGTGCTCTGAAAAATGTCAGTGTTCTGCCAAGTTTACCACATATTCACTGTTTACTGATGGCTGTTACACATGTGGTTTTTGCATATGCTCTCCTCTCCCACTTAAATCATCTGCGGTCCCTGGGCTTTCTTTTGACATGTGCAGCATTGGTGCTGCCATTGCAGCTTAAATTTTTCAAGCTAAGAAAAGGCATTTATATGAAATAATAATGACCATTTCAGACATTTATATTTTCCACATCTGACTGTCGTCTCTCCTTTTCTCTCGCTGTCTGTCCACCACAATATTCTAATCTTCCTCCACACATTTCCATCAAAATATTGTTAACATAGTTATGCACACTTTAGTTTTTGTTGTTTTTAGGATTATGGTTTTTGATGTTTTTGTTTATTATGGTGCACATAGTGATGTGAAGCACTCATGACAAATAAAGCTTAACTCAATTCTTGACATTCTTCTGATTCAGAATGACTTGCTAACTAAAACCTACAACCGCAGCCTCCAACCAAGCTTAGCTTTGGACCCTCTTCTCTTGAGACCTGCTCCCTCATGCCAGAAATCCTGGGTTGACAGGACTGATTGACTTGGGGCTGGTGTGTTGTCTTCAATAATTCATACAGCAGTATCAAGTGCTTCATTAATATACTATTACTTGCCATGTTAAAAAAAAAGTAAGAGTATATTGTCTATAATGTAAATTAAGTATTTTCTTTTGAGATGTTTTTTTATATTTTAAAACATTCTGTTTAGCCCTGTTCTGAGAACACATTTATTAAATAAGTTGATAACACAGTCAAATCTCAAAATGCCACATACAACATTCTCCATAATTTATTAAAGGTAACATTGCGAAAATTCCCACATCTGTCGGAGTACATCAGTGCAAATGATGTACACATGTCTTGTGACATAAAATCTCTTTCAAAGAGACACTACTTGTTTTGTCCCCATTCCTTTGTGTAGGCATGCCTACTGTCTCAGCAGAGTGTGGATGTCATAAAGCATTAGTAAGTATGAGATTCAGGATGTTCCATTTAATCTCCTTGACTTCCCCAGTTAGCAGAGGAGCCAAGCAGCAGCTGAGGGAGTCCCAGCATCCTGTAGAACAAAGCTGGCTGACATGATGTTTGCCTGAGGGGCCTGCACTCTCTCTCTCTCTCTCACAGGCATAGTCTGCGAGTGTGTAAAACAATGAGAAACCCGTCAGCTGACAGCTACACTAAGCTGCAGTCACTTTGAATGACAACAGTGCAGAAGAGAAGCAGCAGCGGCCCTAGTCTGGGACTCAGTACAAACAGCTTTTACAAGTAGAAAGAAGGCTCTAACAGACGTATCAGTCAGAGCTTCTTAGACCACACTGCTGTGCCGGGGTACTGTAGACTGATCACATTGTGTAGTGACAATATTTTGCTATATGGAAGGAATGGAATTCTATGTGTGACTGTGATGAGTTCTCCTTTGCAAATAAAGTGGCCACTTTGATTACACAGAGTGCTGTTGTGACCTGTGGTTAAATGGGAACAGATGCCTACTTAGAAGGGTGAGTGACTCTCCACAGCTCTAGACTCTTCAGTTTTCTTCCCCTGTAATAATGACCCACAGCAAGACGACACGTTTGACCCTCCATGACCTTTAAGGCTATAGAAATTATAATCAAGGGAGTTATTTAGATTGAACTGATTTGATGTTCAACTGATGGAAGTGCTCCACTGCTCTGTGTCACTGTCAAGTTGACCTTTTCCTGTTTACAGCCAGCTTTGGAGTCAAGTTACTGCTGAAGAAGGGACTCGGTACAATTGAGATTCAAGCTCAAGGCCACCTTGTGCTTAGAAATGTGAACAACAACAACAAACTTACATAGTTAGAGACATGTTCAAGGATACAGATTCATCTGTATCTTCATCCAGAAGGAAGACATAAAAGTTTGAAAAAAATAGAGCTTTGCCAGACAAAGTTTACACATGTAAATCTAAGCATATTATCAAAAAAACACAAGTTGTCACACATATAGAAACACACACATTGTCCCATAAATGTGTAGGCAGCATCACCACTGCTCCCTCTACAGGTAAAGACGCACACTCAAAACGGTCTTATGGCTCAGGTTTTGGCTTTTCTGCCTGTCCTCCTGCGCATCTGTGAGGCACATGAGAGTCTTCGGTATCCACCACTTCACTCATTAGAACATGCCAGGCTGCTAGTTACTGTGGCTCAGTCCAGGGCATGTCAGGAGCCATGTCTAGGAGCCACTTGAAATGACAAGATGAGAATGAGAGCCAGGACCTGGCATATGGTGCTGATTAACAGTCAGGTTTACAGGGGTTCTCCATCCACAGAACATAATCAGACCTAGTCCCAGCATACTGCCCACTGAACATCATTTCACACACTGACTCCCCCTGGGATGCCACTGATCCCTCTGAAAAGTAAATTATATTTTGTTATTTTACACTTTATCTCCAAAATGAAACACTGTTATTTGGCTGATACAAATACAGTGTGTGTTTGATGATTTTCTCGTAAACAGGTCTTTTGGAATTAATGAAAATGAAAAGCAAGTTCTCAGGCTTACCCTGAGGGACCTTGTCAAATGTTGATGGATTTCTGTGTGCACTGACAAGTAAAAACTAATATCTAGAAAATAAGAAATCACAAAACTATTCTACATATTAATGAGTGATTTCAAACAGTCTATGCCTGCACTGGATGCACCTCCCTGCCCACCAGGCACAGAGCACAACTCCCCTCAAACAAAACTTTCAGTGCCACAGTCGAAGCAGCAACATCTGGCTCCTCATGTAGGCACTTATTAGGATCAAATTAAGTAGAAATGAATGGGATGATACATGACAGGGTGCAGATGTTCAAAGCCGTGGTGTGAAAATCTGAGGGCAGAAAACAGCTTAATGAATTCTGCGTCTTACAGCAGGGGTGAGGCTTTGGGTTCACAGGTTAAAAAAAAAGGCTAATTAAATTCTGAAGCAGACGCACAAGAAAATAAATGTTTGTTGCTTGTCGCTCTTCGTATTTACCCACGGTACGCTTAGGGACAATGTTATGATTTGCAGTTAATCAAGCAATACAGGGAAGTGTAAGTGAGCTGTTTGCTCTTTTGTGATTTATGAACAGATGCATATCAGACTTGGACCTCTAATGTCCCTGGTGAAGTGTGTTGCATATTTTGCATATTAGCTTAACCAGCTCAGACCAGATTAGTTTCAGAAAATATTGAACATATTGTGGTGTTAGTTTCCCTCCAAACTAATTCTGTTTGTAAGTAACACAATGGGTTGGAGACATTTTAAATTAATTACTAGATTAAATGACCATTGTAATGTGCTGTCTGTCTGTCTGTCTGTCTGTCTGTCTATCTATCTATCTATCTATCTATCTATCTATCTATCTATCTATCTATC
>JAUMHL010000018.1:9663185-9682172 GCA_032362345.1 Sandelia bainsii
AACTGGACATGGTTCTAATTTCTGACAGACATCCAGATACCAGATTTCCGCTACAACATCATGTGAATGAACACACTGTAGTAGTAGTTATGTCTTTAATGTTCTTATTCAATTTTCGTAAAAGAATTCTCAGGTGTTCCTGCGTACCACCAGAGGGAACCTGCATACCACAAGTGGTACGCGTACCATAGTTTGAGAACCACTGGTCTAGACTTTTCAGACCCTTACAGTGACTTTTTTTTTTTCTTTCAAAAAAGCATTTGGCAACAAACTTTACCAAATTGTGCAGCCCTAGTTAAAATTCAAATGATTGAAAGTCTTTTTGCTTGCTTATGTCTTGACAGCACTTCCCCACAATTAAAGTATAACCATATTTAGAAATATATAATATAAAATATTCAAAAAAGTTACATACTGTTGCTTTAAGATGGCTGCATGTTTCTTGTGGTGGGCTTCACAACACTCTGGTGTACCTGAAAACCTTAGCATTTACGTAAATGTAGCTGGTTTGTGGATAGTGTGGATTGTCCAGTTTAATATAAGTAAATGCACGTTCCAAAGAGATTTCTTTGGATATGCCAATTAATTATTTTTGGACCCGATCTCCATACTCTTGAGTCCCATCCGATACTTATATTCACCCACTGTAAATGTTTATTAAATATGTATATACGTACTTAAAAATGTGGCTAGATTGGAGGAGATGCAGATTCCCATGATTGGTCTGGGACATATCTTTAATGTAAATGGCAAATTTTTCTGTTCAGTTCACAATTGATGAGATCATGACAGTTGAAAGAAAAACCTGTCCCACAGCATTATAACTCACTGACTAGTGGTTTGTTCTCTGTCAAACCATCAAACTCATGGACCTATTATTGAAACTGGCCTTCTTTTCTTCATCTGAACCCAGCACTTTTTTTTTTGCATATTTGTTACACTTAAATCATTAAAGATCATTAAACACATTTTAATATTCCACAAAGATAACCAGAGCATATACAAAATGCAGTATTTAAATGATGAAATCATTTATTAAGGGAAAAAAATCTGCCCAAACATGCCTGGCTCCATGTGAAAAAGTAATTGCCACCATTGGCGGCAACAACTGCAATCAAGCATTTGCCACAGCATCTCAATTGGATTAAAGTCAGAACCTCTCCAAAACCTTTTTTCTTTTTCTTTTTTTGAGCTATTTAGAGGTGGACTTGCTGGTTTGTTTCTGATTATTGTCCTGCTGCATAACCCAAGTGTGCTTGAGATAACTGGATGGGTGGAAATTCTCCTTCAGGATTTTCTGTTTTAGGGAAAACTAAAAGAGAGGTATATAAGTGTAAAGCATAATGACATTCTCATGTGTTTTTAAGATAGTTGTACTTTGTTTTCATTGTGTGCAATCTAGTTTTTAAGCATCTCTAAATAGATTATATAAAGTCTACACCATTTTATTTGTTTCCAGTCTGTTTTCTTACACTGCAGACAAGCACCTACAATATGTAATAATAATAACTACTTAATCCCCTTGGGGAAATTGTTGTGGACAGGCAGACCCCTTAAGCTGCCAATGGTTTGGGGTACAGTGTATTGGCCTGGGATACTTCAACATATGGATGTAATATGATGACGCTTCCACAATAATAAAAAATAACAATTACTCAAATCTTAAAAGAAAAGGTCTCTTTAATTTGTAAGTGTCAACAGCAGTACAAAAGATGGAGTGATGAAGCTTTCTGTAACACAATTTCTGTCTCTTTTACAGAAAGGGAAGAAATTCTTGAGGTAAATGAGCTCAAACAGGCAGTTATTCAACCCATTGTTGCAATATTACAATGGACTGAGACATACAGAAAATGGTGTTACATTATAATATGCCTGAATTGATCCTGTTGGGATAATTTAATCATATACAGTATACACACTTCTGTGGTGCATATATGCACCCAAATGTCTCTCTCATTGGTTTGTTTTACTTGATATAGTGTATTAATACTACCAAAGCTGAGGAGAATGCTCTCCACACACACCACTGTAAAATTATTCACCTTAAGTTTACCTCACGTCAATACTGCACATGGAAACCAAAGACTTGCTGGTGTACACTTTGAAGCCAAGCAAAACAAAACAAAACAAACATAATAAAAATTAGTAACATTTTTTTTCTTCTTTTTTAGCTATAATACCCCTAGCAAATAATTAATCTTTTGTACTGTATAAAGAAGAATGTGAACACAAATGTGATGGCAACATTTTTAAGTTGAATTAAAAACTTTACATTGGACTGTACAAGATATTATGATAAACTATTTACATATTCAGACAAACTTTTTTTAAAGCAGCAACAGACACTATGTATTTCATTTTCTCTAATAACACCCAAACAATACTTGCCATGGGCCTAGGTACCTGCCAGGGAAAAAAAAAAAATGAAAAAGATTTCTACGCAGAAAACTGTATCAGGCTGCCAACAATTTCAAAACAATGGCTCCAGTGATAGAAGAGCCACACACAGTGTTGCTTGAGAGACAACTCTAAAAAGCAAAGTACCAAAGACAACTATAAATGTTGCCCTGAACAACAAATTTTACACTTCTGAACAGCAGCTAGCATTTCAGTCCAGCATGTCAGTGAATTGTGCTGATTAAATTAACACAGAGAACATTCCCACCATATACATCACAAAGTTCATACAGAAAAACAAAATCCAATTACAGTAAATAATGTTGAAACAGCATACAAGCATTTGTCTTCGGTTCATTCACACCATTTGCATATCTAACAAGTGGGTTAAGAGAAAACAATTGTGAGGGCTACATGTGCAGATGGCTGGATAGTTGTGAACATATTCATTAAAAATCAGCAAACACACAAAAAGATGGCAAGGAGAGAATTAACTAAAAGGAATGCACACAATCTGTGCATTTTGCCACATTAAAACACATATTTGCACGCTCCCACAAAAAAATCTATAAACATCACTTGTGTTTGAAATTATCATTCATAAAAACACCTTTGTTTATTATGATGCATGCAGAGTTTTTAGCTTCTCGTAAGAAATTTGTCACATTACTGTGAGTTCTGCAGTAAACATAAAACACAAGTGAGGTTGTAAAGCAAAGCACTTAGATTCTGCTATGACTGAAAACAAATTGAGTAATTCTTTTACATCAAGTGCTTGTTGTTTAAATTAGTACCGTACTAGAAATGAGTTATGTGTTTAGTCTAATGAGTACAGCTTGGTGCTGATTGGTTCTTTGAATAGTCCAGGGAAGATTATCAAAACATAAGCAAGTGAGGCGTGTCTCCCTCTCTCAGGTGCTCCCTTCCAATAAGCAGAAACAAAACAGCATCTACATGAGGTACAGTGACTTGTCAGATTAAACAACATGAAACCACATACAAAAATAAAACAAAGAAAATCAAATAGAACAGCCAAATACATAACTTATACTTCACTAATGAACAAAAATATATTTCCTATGTTATATTTACAATAAAATCTAAATGAGATGGTGAATTCACTGAAAACCATTTTTATCTCCAATTCATCAAACATGTTATTTTTCTATTTCTCTGATTGTCCAAGTTGTTTTACTGACAATTTTAGAGCCAGCAGTGGCTAGTAATAAATACAATATGACCATACTCTACAGTTTCAAATACAATATACAATGCGCTGAAGTCTGAAGTCTGGTGTTTCACGGCTAACTGAGCCTGCTGTTGAATTTTCTGCTCACTTTCTTGTGCTGAGTCTCTCCTCTAGGCAGCCCTGAAGCTTAAAGAAAGTGTTCATTCATCACATGTCTTTGCATAAATAAACAAAATAAGTACACAAAAAAATGACTCAAACCTGGCAACTGTGAGAGCAAACCCACTTGAGTCCAACTGGGGAATTTTGTTCATTCATGGTGTTTATCCTCAAACAGCTTCACATTAATCAGAATTGATAAAAATACAATTTATATCCAGTGCTTATAACACTTATGAAACAACTTCTCATGAGTTCTTTTTTTCTTTTTTCTTTTTTCTTTTTTTGCTATATAAGCACAGTCAAGTTTCAGTTCTGTGAAGAGTCCTTTTTAACTACCAGCCAACTAAACCAGTGTGGCATGGTCATGAAGATATTTACAATCACATACATATCAATCTAACCACCAGCAAACAGCTTAAAAATACCAAACAGGTTGACTTGGAGGGAAATCCACTTGGCTTTGTTTGTAGGAGAGCATCCTTAAAATGTTTTGTTCCTCAAAATGAGAACGATGTAGAAAAGATATGATGAAGAAAAAAAATAGGAATTATTAATGAGGTGGTTAAAAAACCTACAAAACGTAATATTAATCCTTCCAAAAAGTATAAACATTACAAGCCAGCGCTATGGATATTGACAGAGTACAGAAGATAATGGTGCTAAAGAGATATAAAGAGCCATTGGTACCAATTAGAGTTAGGAGAAAAATGCAGTGACCAGCAGTGGGGATCTTGACCAGTAAAATACAGTGACCAGCCATTCAGATCCTCCAAAAACCTTATGCACTCTTTCTGAAAATGGACAGGTTCAAGGGCAAGGGAGGGGAATAGCTGGACTCATGCATTAATAATGCTGTATTTCAGATGATACCCTGTCGTCAGTCATTTTAATAATCCCCCACAGCTTGATGTACTTGTTCCATCTGCTCGCCAGTGCCTGGTGATTGGGCCTGGGTGGGAGCCCTGTTGAGGCCTTACTTCCAGCACTTTGATGGAGAGCACAATGAGAGATGCACACCCCATTTTTATTGTTTCCCATCCCTCCCTGGTGTTTCCTCCTTCTCTGAGCCAGATGGTGCCCCCTGGGTGCTGAGGTTACCATGGGCAGGGGTCAGAGCAGGGCATAATAGGGAGGGGAGCCACTTAGACCTTCTGCCCCGTAACGGAGAGCTGAGTTGCAACATCAAGGCCCTGGACACTGGAGGAGCTCTGTCTAGCTGCAGTCTCCAGAAGGTCACCACTCATCAGCTTTTGCTGAAATAAGGATACTTTTTGTCCCTCGTTTCATAATCTTGTCATACTGTTTTCTTCTTTAAATACAAGAGATTTACAAGAATTCCAAAGCTGATTAGAAATAACAAAATAAGGCTTAAAGTTGACAGATGATTGATGCAAGTGAAAAGAAATCAGCAAAATCAGTGTTTTAGGTCACCTTTGTTGTATCTACATGACAATGTAATTTAAGAAACAAACATGAGTTTAGCTTGTACTGTCTATTTAGAAATATCCTCATGAGCTGTCACTACTTTTAAGACTTATACAGTAATCAACTCATTGCATCAACCCAATGGCCGTGCTCTGCTTTAAGACTTCTTAGTGTCAGTTTAAGATTTACAATGTATACAAAGAATTAAGATTGGAAAAAAAACAAAGTTTTAAGACCTAAGACTTTAAACTTGCTGTCCAAATGTGGCTAAAGTGTTTAAAAGAATGTACTGTAGCTAAACATTGTACAACATCAATTTGAGATTGTAATGCCCCCAAAGCTGCCTTTCGCTGCAGTCCCAATCCCACAGATTGGAGGCCTTTGGCCCTTTAGCATTCTGGCCTGATTACAATCACTCTGATTAAGACCTTGGTGAGCCAGACTGGGTTGCAGAGCTGGAAATGAGTGAATGATGCCACAGTGTCCTGTGTGGACTGGGATAAGGAAATGAAAAGGCTGGCTGGTTTCATTGATGATCACTGCATTGGGCTCCCTGGAGAACAGCTAGCATCATAATCTACCATCCAGATATGTCACATACTGTAACCTCCTGCAGAGCCTGCTGCCTCAAAGTTCCTGAGTTTCATTTGTTTATTCTGTTAGGGTAAATTAAAGAAAGACTGGATAATGAAGCTGCATTAAGAGATCAAGAGATTGTCTAAGACTCATGAAGTCTCTCCCAAAAGACTTTACAGATTTTAGAAACAACTCGAAATGTTTGGCACTTCCGCATTTTGCGTAATAACAACATAATAATAATAATAATAATAATAATAATGATGATAATAATATGTAATTTACCTCTGTAATAAGTTGGAATCACTCCGTGCGAATTTTTAGATATTTTGTACTGGTAATATTTTACTCTTGTTTTAAAACATTCACAAGCTGTTGGCTGGCACACTATACCTGAGTGAGAATATTATTTCCATCTTGAACAATTATGTAAAATATCAAAATCATCTAATTGTAGAGGAAAACAAGGTAAATTATTGTAAGAATTATACGTTTGTATCAAATGTTCAATTTCAAGTTCTGTATTTTGTTCTAGGCAACAACCTCACTGTGTACATGTCCATGATCACAATGAAAAAATAAACAATGATTAAAAAAAATCTAAATTACCACAACCAAACTGCTTCACACACTTAAGAAAAGAAACACTTAAGACCAAGTAGCTTTTGATTCTGATGAAGCCACATCTGCATGCTGACTCCTAGATGATTAATTGTTTTGTTGTTTTTTTATGTTTTTTAACCTTTGTGGTGTACATTTTTTTTCGATCTCCCTCCTCTCAGATCAGACCAGCCCACAGGGCGTCCTCCTGTATGAGTGCTGTAGGTCTTAGTTGGCGCTGACTGGTTCTTGTGTGTCATTTTCACTACTATAGTCTGATTTGGGCTCATCCTCAAAATCTTCATACATGTCCATCTCATCCTCGCCATTGACTGGCTCACTGTTGTTTGCCATGGTATTAGGCTCTAGCTTCATGTTATAGGTGCTCTGAATGACAGGAATGGATGGCTCAGGACTCGCTGAGGCACTCGAGCACTCTGATGTCATCTGAGGTGAGGGTGTGGTGGTGGCCATGGTGATGGCCCCGGGATAGACCATACTGGCGCTGGTGGTAATGGGAATCTGTGGCGGTTGTCTGGATATGGGAGAAAAGGGACCAATTTCTGATTAATCACTTTTCATCTGATACAAATTTAACCTTCAAAAATGATACAGAATAAATAGAAAGACTGCTAAATATGTTGCTAAGAAAGCAAGTGTTACTTAGGGTAGTGGGGTAAAAAACATTTTATGTTGTTGCAGCATTTAAACTGAGATGGTTGGATTAGGGGTTTCTCACAGCAGAGCAGTCAGCTTTGAGCCTGCAGCTCCATAAAAATGATTTGGGAAAAGAGTGGTTCTCTTGACAGCTCCTGTTTTGAGCTGTTCAGAAACACTGCCCAGTTTATTGGTGACATAAAGCCAATATGTTGTTAGTGCTGTTCTTGTCTTCAGTTGCGCTAGATGATTGATAATCCAGTCACTGAAGCTTATGACTGACATGGGAACACCTGGAAAAGGGTTCTCCTGCTAACCACACAGTAAATTAAAGTGTTCTGCTTCAGACTCCAACCCTCCAGGCTTCTGTAAGTCTATACTTACAGCATATATCCTGTAATAATGTCTGCACTTCATGCTCCATTTGTAGGCTGCTATTGTCGAAAATTATTAAATCACAGCTATTGAAAAATGCTATTAGTGTGCATGTCAGGTTCTCACTTTTAAACCAATATGTGAGTGGTTAACTCAACACTTGGAAATGGTGTATATATTGTATGAGAACTGCCTCATGTCTGTATGCTAGTCCAGTGAGTTTGTGGGATTTTTGACTGTGCACCTACCCCACAGTGAAGAACTGCCTCATCTCTTGTCTCCGTGAGCGCATCATCTGCTTGTACTCCCCAATGCGGAGTTTTTTTCCATCGATAATGCAGGTCCTCTTAGGCCGTGGCTTGTACTTATAGTTTGGGTACTTCTCTAGGTGGAGTTTACTCAGACGGGCCTGCTCCTCATAGTATGGCTGCTTGTCCTGGTTAGACATAGACTTCCACCGAGAACCTGCACAACACAGTAGATTCCAATTTCAGTATTTTAACACTAACAGGAAAAGAAAGTTTCACTAACTAACATTAAGGGATGCTAATCACAAATATGGCAGATTATATACAAAACATAAATAAAGAGTCAGATACCTTGCAGTTTGTCAAAACAAATAATGCAGTTACAATCCAGTCACATTTTATTCCATAGATTCACTGTTTAATTTTAGAATGACGCCTCTGATGTATGGACTCCAGTTCAGAGAGGACATTACTGGTTCATTTGTTATATATTATGAAAATTCACATTTATTGGGGAAATCCGATAACGTAAGTGCTGTTTTACAGTGGTGTGGTACACAAAAAATTAGTTTGCTACTTCTACAATGTGCCATGAAAGTTGTGATTTTAACAATGAGCTGGAAACACTGCAGGTTTATCACTTATCAACAGCTAAAGACTTAAGTGCAGCTGAGGAGTGATTAGACACAAGCACTGAGAATGATAAAGAATGTGGCTAAGTATTTTTGTTAATTAGTTTACAGAAATGTAAATGGAAGCTATGTTCAAAGAATTTTGTTGGGTAATTGAAAAATAACTTTTTTTATCCCTCACAGAAACAGTCTTGTTGTCTTAAGTGAAAGGCACCTTTAAATATTTGCTGCACTTAGTTTCATTTGCTGTAGAACGACTTACCCAATATCTTGCTTATGTTGGAATTGTGCATGTCTGGGAAAGCCTGGAGGATCTTGCGCCGCTCATCCTTGGCCCACACCATGAATGCATTCATTGGTCTTTTAATGTGTGGCTCATTGTTGTTCCTTCCTCTGGATTCCCTGAAGACTCGTGCCTCAGTCGATCCAGCGCCTCCTGTTGGCCAACAATAATAGGGTTGGGGTTTATCTGCAGAGCCATTGACTTCCCTGGACCCTGGAATAGCCAGAGTAGGAACAAGAAGAGAGAGCGAGGCAAGACATTGATTAAATGACAAGCCATGTTCAAACTCTCCTTCATCTACTGTCATCACTGCTGTCATCATCATGAACATGATTTCAAAGCAGTGTAAGGCTACAGACTCATAGAAAGGGTAGACTTTCTAATGAGTAGGAAACCTGACTTGACAGCCTTATATTTTGTATTTAACAGTGCTTAAAAAAAGTCCTCAATATATACTTAACTGAGATTGGTTCTACAGACAAAAAAAAAACATACTACAGCCAAATCAGTCAGGACTTAGTCTGCCCTGTATAATATTTTTCTATAAAAATGTGGACTGGATGTCTATTATAGTAAATTTTTTAATGGTTTAATGACAACCTCTCTGATAGAGCTTGATAGAGTTTGTTAGTTTGAAATGGTTCAAATATATTTTTAATATGTAATTTGCCAAAAATAAAGAACAAATACAGGATTTGCACAAAGAAGTGAAGGCTGTATTGTAGCACTTTACTTTTTACTCTCTATTTCTCTCGCCTTCAAGCATACATATACGCACAAACAAACAAACTGGGCACACATTTCCAGTGAGTGTGTGTGCTGATTCTCCATGTGCTGTTTCTCAATCAGGGCATTCACAATCAGCATAAGAGAGTTTCTCTCAGTATTAAACTGTACATGAGGCTGATAATGATTTCTGTTTGCATGCGCATTTGCTTCCTTTTATATGTAAGATGTGAAAGAATTAAATAAAAGCACTATGAATATTTAAACAAACAAAAACATGTTGATAAACAAGGCTTGAAAAATAAGACAAAAAAGGCTTCCATATGCTACGATACATCTTTAATGATCTCAAATCTGGAAAAGAAAGCTTGTGATGACTCATGCATATTTCATCATCCACATGTGAAGCCTTCTCATTAGACCATTCTACTAGCAGCCTTGGCACATGTTACCTGGGGTTTGATTTCTATTATTATTTCAGTTGATAAACAAAATCAAACTCTTAATGAGTAATGGAGAGCCGTGCAGATGCATTAATTTCAGATGCACAGAAACTGGTGGGGCAGTATCAAATGAACTCAGTTCACGCTGAAGAGATTCAGTGTCTTCACTTCAGAAGAGCATGTCTTCCTTTCAGAACTATTACTGGAGACAAGTAGTGAAAAGGCAATATATAGGCAGCACTTATTATAGAGATGGGGCTGTGGTGGAAGTCGGTTTATGCTCACACAGAATATCTGAGGTCCAACGGTGCACTTGTTTCTACCAGTACAAAGGTACCCCAAATTGATTTTACCAGCTCTTGTTTAACAGACAATCAATGAATGCTTCAGCAATGTTATGCATAATTTTCTTGGCCATGCATGCACGTCGGTTGTGCACCTCGTCAGAAATTAATGCTGTATGCACGCCAGATGCAATCCTGTGTATAACTAGTAGGACAGTATCACATTAACTCAGCAGCTTTGAATTTATTTTTCCACAACACACTCAACTGCTTTTATTTAAGTTACTGAGCTTTTCCACAACTACCCGCATCTACATACCTGCCATTTAAGTCATTGTTGCCGTTTTCTCTGTATGTATGGTTGAAGGCAGAAGTTCACAAGGTAGAAATGTTTTTGTCGGTCAGGGATGATTAGGGATGCTCCAGTCTGCCCCCTCATGGCTAACCTAATCCTCCAGACATACACAAACTACGCAGAGAAGTATGTGTACAATGATGCTGATGGCACTGCCGTTATCTACGTCTACGCAAACATATCCTCAACTTTAGATAATGTCGTATCATTTGCTTTACATATGAAGTATGACTTGTTTCACCAAAAAGTTATTTTGACTGAGTTTTTTTTTTCCACATGAGCTTCATCAAGATGCCTCTAGATAAAGCCTAATCTTCCAAACATTTGTCTTTGCTTAGTCTCTTTTTAAAAATACATGAAGTAACCCAAACATGCATGTAAATACTGTATATGTACTTACATAGCACATGAACAAAATTATTATATCAAAACATTTAAGAGGTGTTTTGTTTCACTTTCAAACACTTACATGTCTTATTCTATTTGCTCTTGCCTCCTTTTGCCTGCTACAGGCCCTAAAGCAATCATGAATTCAGAAATAATACACTACATTTGCTGCCACCGAACCCCACAGTACGTTAATTTCATTTAGCATGCACTCACTGTACAGGATGAATTGATTTCACTTTGTTTGGTTTTGACAACCATGTTTATTGTGCAATGAAATGTGGTGTGGCGAAGGGCTGACAGTATCCATCAACGCGGGGCAATCTGCTGACTGCCGGGGCCAGATGAAGGTATTCATTAGCTCAGGAGCGCAGCGCTCACTCAGACACGACAGCCAGTGTCTGTGCCCCAGGATCGCTTGCTGTAATTTACGATGCTTCCCGTGCCATTACTCTATCACTGACACTGATTCAGCAATTTATATACTGGTGTGCATGCATACGGGCAGAGGTGAGCTTCTTACAGGGAGGGGGACAAAACAACCGCCTGCCATCAGCTAGTGCCACATCCATAGTTAGCCAGGAAACCAGCCACGTGACTTGGTTCATTGGAGGGAAGCCAGATGAGGCATGGCACATAGAAAAGTGCCTGTCTGCTATGTCTGATGACACAGAAAGCTGTTGAAATGAACAACAGCAGTGTTACATCATGCACACCCGTACTGAGGCAGGTGATTTGGCCCTGGGTGTGTAAAGAAAAAAGTGCTGAAGGTTTGAAGCTGACTCAGACCTGAGACCACCCCTGGGAAACCAAGCTGAAATGATATTGTTCACTGTAATCTTTTTGCTTACAGTATGAGCATGAAAACATAAGGTGGGTGGATAAATTTGGCCCCACATCCAGCCCTCTCTCTCTTCCTTTCTCTCTCTATATGCATATATCAGAGGCATCCTATCTAAATCCCTACAGCCTGCGACACGTAATTTACTGCAACATTGTTTCTGTATTTTCTTTGAAATTCATGACACTGCTCTGACATTTAGCAAAAGAGCATTAACAGTTTTTTTTTCAGGAGGAGCAGGAGATTTAGGAATCAGTTAGTTAGGTGTGTGATTGTGTAAATAAACACAGATGTTTAGCAGTGACAGGGGCAGGCCCCCTGGGTGCTAGCTGGAGAGGGAGCAAAACAGAGGGAGTTCTGCTTAATAGAATTTATTGTGATTCATGAGGCCCACAGCTCAAGTGTGACAGAGCAATATGAGAATCCTCTTTTAATTTGTCTCTCCTGGAAACACTGCAGATGAGCAGCATGAATGACTGTGTGTGTGTGTTGTGGAAAACATGAAAAAAGGAGAGCAAATAACAAGGAACCAGAAAAAAGCGAGAGAAACTGAGACAATGTAGTGAGGCCCAAATGCCTATTACACCTATCACACCTGTGAACTGCAGGTTCAGACTCGACTACGTACCAAGCCAGAGGGTAGCACTGCCCCTGCCGCCCCCTCTCCTCACCCTTTTCTCCTCCTTACTCATCTTTGTTCTGTGGCCAGACACATAATGTCACAGAGGAATCCACTCAAGAGGATGAGCGTCAGTGAGCAGGCAACAATCATGCATACCTGCCAAGCCCTCCCTGTTGGGATCAAATCTAACACCTCTGACTGTAGGTATTTACTGCTGACAATAGAGCCTCTCCCTCAGAGCAGGATCAGGCTAGATTAATGCACATGGATAAACAGGACCCAGGGCTCCGTGTCCCTGCTCTAGCCTGACCTCATAGCATTCTAATTAAACCATTACAAATTAAGTGATCTAAATCCTACAGTATAATAACATGTCAGTCCTTTCTTTCTTTTCCAGTTATGGTGATTTAAGTTTTCTAGTAAAAGTGCATGCATGTAGGAACTTGGGAACAAACAGCCAACCTGTTTCAACACGCAGGCTATGACTTTTACTTTTGTCTGCTCTTACCGCTCTCTTATGCATTTAGCCTAAAAGTGGATTCTAATCTTTCATAACATCCCAGCTTTGAACATACAAAGAAATAGGAACAACAACTCTTGGGGATAAATTTATATTTAAACCCTAACTTCAAAACGGAACTTGCTCAATGATTGTGTTGACCTGCTCAGCGATTGTTGTTGTGACTTGATAAATCATGATCTCTGAACCTCCTCATCTAAGCTTTCTTCAGGGGAAAGTCCTCAGCAATAAAAGCCAGAGGGCGATTCCCACGGCCTCACAGTGGAAGAAAAACTACGACAAAAAACTCTTTAAACAATCAACTTATACAAAAAGTGATAACAGCTCTGCGCTGTATGGTGTAAAGAAAACCACCATCAG
The DNA here is from genome assembly GCA_032362345.1 of Sandelia bainsii. Classification (NCBI taxonomy): domain Eukaryota; kingdom Metazoa; phylum Chordata; class Actinopteri; order Anabantiformes; family Anabantidae; genus Sandelia; species Sandelia bainsii. The sequence continues at coordinate 9,676,268 of JAUMHL010000018.1, forward strand.
TGATCTCTCATCCTATCCCATGAGGACTTTTTTAAAGACACTGCTCAGCTGAAGCCTCATCTTTTCTCACTCCCTGGTTGATAATATCACACTGGGCATTTAGATTCATTCGATTTCCTACCTCCACGCATCTTTCAACAACTTCTTTGTTCTCTGTGGACCCTCATTGATGGGGGCGGCTTAAACAAACACACAACCTCAGCTACTACGTAGCAGCTCCATACCATAATGGAATGAACAAAGTGCCTGACTGGGCTGATGCCCTTGTGGTATTTGGTAATGTTTTCATCAGAGCTTAAAAAGATTGAATGAATTTGTGGTAGGATCATGCGTTTGGCTCGTGGCTTTATGAAATGAAGGAAATCTGTTTCCATTCCTTTGCCACTTTTTTCCCAGTCTCAGTCTTTAGGACTTTGATTGCTGCATGCTCTGCAAATATTAGCTTAAGCAACCTAAAGCTTTCTGTGAACTGCTGTGATGAAAGAAGTTCGCTGTATACTGGGCCTGCTCAGTGTGGCTGCTCTGTTATGGAGGGAGAGCTGCTACACACCAAGGGGCTTTCACACCCTGTGTCAGTGTTGGGAGGTACACCCCGTCATTTTTCTTTTTTAAGAGACAGCAAACTATATTTGGTGTTATCTAAACTACAGAAGAAATGTGTTTTGAACTACAGAGGAGATTCTAAATTTATTTACTCCTTCTGTACCAAAAATAATCACATTTATGACATTTATGAAGTTATGAATTCTTATTAAAGAGAGCACAGATAAGCTGAAATGAGATAAATTCTGTATTTTATTATATAACAAGGTATGCCAGGGAGCCAGGTCTCAGGGAAAAGAAAACCTCACAACAAAGATTTCAAAGTAGACATGTTCTCAGAAGAGTAAACCTAGCTTCACATCATTCCGCTTTATGTGTTTTCCTGTTGGTGAAAAAGAGACAGGCAGATATATTTGGGATTTAAGAGAATAAATGGTAACTGTGTCTGTCTGAGCTGTGTGCGGTGCCCTGGCTTCCAGTCATTTCCCCCTGGGAAGAGGACCTCTCCTCTCCTCTAACCTCTGTTTGCTCCTAATCTATAGCCCACTGGGAACACTGATGTGAGGCGTCTGGCACAAGCCTTTCCCTCGGCCCTGAGCAGGACTTAAAAGGACACAACTGCCCTGGTGTGTGCACTGTTTCGGTCCTGACTCCACAGTAGCCACAGAAGGAAGGTTCCCACTGGGAGAATGAGTGCTCGAAGCACATCTGTCCAAGGAGTCAGACGGGTGGGATGGGATCTGCTGCTGTGGCTCACATGGGAAATATGTCAATGAATCCACTAAATATACCTCTAATTCTAATCTTCAGGCTTGGGTGTGATGTGAAACATGATTATAAGACATTTCCTTTAGAGTTGGTAAACAAACATTTTATGGGAAGTTTTTTTTTATATGTGAACCAATTATGCAGGGGCTTTTCTTTCTAAAACTGATGGGAAATGTGTCTGAGATGCTATTTAAAGTTGTTGATGGTTACATTGTCCTGAGAAATATCTATCCTTCTGCCTTGAGTCTCTTTGAGGCATCAAAGATGAGTCAGAAGCATTTTCCTCTTTGCCCTAGCCCTGAAGTGCCATGGAAACTGCCACAAATATTTATGTTGGACAAACATTGGTGCACTGAGGTACTTCTTGCTCCTGTGAAGGAGTCAGTGCCACAAAGGGAGATGACGCTTTGTCACACTGGTGCAGAACGAATTTACAAGCACAACAGCAAAAGGAGCAGAGCCTTTAAAAAAGCCAGCTTTGTTCTCAGGCACCCTTGTCCTCCAGTCACCTACCTGTGAAAACCTTGGGGCCATGGTTCATTTGAAATGCCTTTCACCCCAGCCCCCACATCTCTTTTACACACACACGTTTCTGCATATACCCATACAAATCATCTGAGACACATGAAGCTGCACCTTTATCAGCCATCAAAAGTCCTTTGAAGTGAATGGAAAATCCACTTGATAAGGTCTTTGCACAGAATTCACCGCAAGTTTTAGTGAAATTGTATTGAAGGAAACAAAACCATTGCTCGTGTACAAGCGGTCAAAAACAATTATGTGTTATGAATACAAAAAAACAGAGAAACTCAAATATGTCCTTACCATCTAGATCTTCTGGCCTGGTGAGGTCAATAACTCTGTGGCCCATCTTTCCTTCCTCACCCAGCTTGCCGAGGTGGTGGCCAATGCTCTCAAAATGTGCCCTCTCCTAAAGGGAAATAAAAACAGTCAGGTACACGAACAAGCACATACATATGTGTTTTTACAGTGATAGAATTATAAAAATAACCCCATCAGGAATCTGAAATTTTGAAAAGAAAAAAGTGTCTTTGATAAATGGAGGTTTCTTTGAAAAGCTGCTCTTTTGACATGAGCTAGACGTAGCCTTTCCCTCTCTCATCTCTCTATTCAGCAGCTGCTATAGTGGATGACAGAAGGCAGAGAGACAGTGAGGGCCAGGGGTGCTGTAAATAGATTTACAGAAGGATACTTTGTGATCCCAAGCACACAATGGGGCCGTGGCCCTCTTTGCTGTGCTCAGATTTTCCTCTGTAATCTTCTCCTTACATCCTCTCTTCCAGTCTACAGCGCCCAGAGCTCAGCGAACATCATTTATTCAGAGTTCATGCTTTGGAGAACACACCGTGTTTTCCCGTTTGTCATGTCGCTTTGTGCTCAGATTAAACTTGGCATCATGTTGTACTTGACGCACAATGAAACCCTGTCATTCAGCTCTCCGTGACAATATTAAATGTCATGTCCGTGTGCATTTACAGAATAAAATAACAGCTTTTGGGGGGCTTCTGAATAGTTGCTGCACATTACACTTAATGTATTATGCAAGGAGAGAGTGCCGACTGCTGCTGGCTCCATTGTTGAATGACCTACTTCCTCAGTGAATACACAGGGCATTAGCAAAAGGCTGTCTTCGTCTCTAAAGACTCAACTAGGAGATGGACACTTTTGACTCTGCATGATACAAATAATCTCTCCCCCACTAGGTTTTGCCTGGATGACACTAAAAGCAGCCATGTTGCCACCATTCAGAAAAAAAGCATTTGTTTTACTCCCTGGGTGAGCGTTCAACCTCAGCCAGAGATGTGCTGTCTGCACTGACCTCTGCCTTTTTCTTTTCTGAACATGCCTATCAAATGTAGTCTCAATAGATACTCAGGTACAGTCCCCACACAATACTAACAGCTCCCCTGCCACACTCAGCAACACACACATTAATCTTTTAGCTCCTTCTTTGTAAAACATTACACCATTTTGCTGCTGTTGTTTTTTTTTTCTTCCACTTTTCCCCCATGGGAAGGTTTTTTTTCCACTAATCTGAGAAGGTGCTAAAAAATTAAGCAGACCTAGCTGCACAAATATTTATTTTTACAACTACATTTAATTTAGTTTGTTGCGCCTTTCTGAAAAAAACATGTTTGCAACAATAGACGTCAGCAATTACAGCACATTTAAGTAAAAATTAAAGAATTCTGTGTAATTTTTTTTCTTTTGTATAACCTTTTCCTTGAGGGTTTAAAAAGAGGATAAAATTAAGGATAAAGATGGAAGTCCATTTGCGGCCTTTCAGAGTATTTTGATTTTCCTCATGCTTTTATTTATTCAAGAACTATTCCTCAAAAGAAAGGACTGCGAGACAGACAGAAATAGCACTGCAATTTACCATCATACTTGAAGGAGCAGTCATTATTTATGGCCAGCTGAGTGATTCTGATATACAATTAACCACTACCTGCTTATGGCCTGTGATTAGAGCCTGTCTATCTGACGGCCCTTTGCTTACTTAAGTGTTTTCTAATTATGACATGTGGTGGTCCCTGCTGAGCAAGAGGATGCTTTGTAAAGAGAAGATGGAGTATGGTGCCTTTCTCAGTGTCACATTCTGTGTAAAGCAACACATGCACATGTGCACACGCATGCACATAAAGAGGCGTATTCATCACCCAGCAGCATTATTGCTCTTAATGAAAGAAGCTAGCAACCCGGTGACAAAGTGATTGATGTGTGATTAGCTGGATGGGCAATGGTGCTGCTTCAGATGCTACTTGGACAGTCCACTAGGAAGACACAGCGTTCATGGGTACTGTCTGTAATAAAGTAGTCATCTCATCCCTCTTCTGCACTTCATTGGTCCCTCCTGATCAATCAAGTCCTTTTATAAACTCATGATCATTAAGCATCATGTTGGGCTAAGAAGGAGAGAGAACAGGGCCCATCCATCAATGAATTTCATTAATAACTAGCTCAGTGTTGAACTTCTTTCTCCACTGCACCAACTCGTATGATTAGTAACATCGGTACATTACACAGCAGAGAACAAAACTGAATGAGGCCCTTGTTTAAGCATTCTTTGAGGTAGCATCACTTCATTTGACGTGAGGGGATCATGTGGGGATTGTTGTGTTGTTACATAGAAAACATACATATACTTCATACAAACCAGCAATTTACATACTGTAATATAAAGGTGTAGTTACACTAAGTATTCCTCACTACCTTGTGTTAGCTAGTCAAATTAATATCAGACTATCTGTGCAATATGGTACCACAAATTTTCATAAAATTTTATATACTGAGCTTAATATACTTATTGGTTATAAGTTTGGTCATTTATATCTGCGAATTAAAATTATAGTTGAAATTACAGCTATAAATTATCTGCACAGCATCAGGGTTTTGTTTTAAGGCTGAAAAATATTCAGTGAACTAATGCTTCTTTACTGCCCACGCATCAAGTGCTGTGATAAATTGATAGCACTTTTATTATTTTATAGTGTCATTAAATTTTTACTGATCACTCTGACACAGAGAAGTAGCAAAGGACATGCAGTATCGAGGGAAGCTGGACTTTCTGCCAGGAAAAGAGAGGTTGAGTGAAATAGAGGGAGCCCATCAGTACAGTATATGGCTGATTTAAAAAGGTATTTACAAGGGAATGATGAAAGACTTTGAACACAGAACATACAGAAAATTAATGCTGCTAAATGCTGATTGGCCACAAAAGAAGTGGTACATAAATAAAGAGGAATGAAAGAACAAATCAAGAGATAAAGAGACAGGAAACAAAAGATATAACAGTACACATTATTATCCTCCCACTCTGACCACGACCGCTGGCAAGCACCGGGTCCCTCCCTCAAATGATTTCAGCATGCAGCTCTCCACCCCACAACTAAAATTATAGAAGTGCACTCCGAGCTGTTGTGGAAAACTGCCACCCACAGTAATCTCATCTGCCCTGCCCCTCAAGTCTTTTGTCTTGAAAGTTTGGTAACAGATGCGTTTTGTTCAGTTGCACGTGGATGGCCAGTGAAATCATGAGCTAGTCCTGTGAAGTTGTGAGTCACTGAGGAAGAGAGAGGAGTAGAAAGAGGATAGATAGGAGAGTCTGTGGAACTTCTTGGGTGAGCCCGTCAGTGCTGTAAAAGAAAGCTTTAATCTGGCCAGCCACAGAACATGTGCCGGAGGCCTGCTGCTCTGCCCACAGGGTGTATTCTGGGCGAAGGCGGGTGGCGGGTGGCGGATGGCCCTGTGCATTGTGCCTACTCCTGCCCTATATTTAGGCAAAACGCTGCCAATCCTGACGCTCCTTCACCATTTCCTTTGTAAATAGCTGCAGGCTATAGGCAAAGCCAACCATTCGCGGGATTAGCCCCTCTTCTGTTTCCTCAGCGTTGACGCACGTCAAACCTTTATTCACTTTCTGAATTGATACGTCTTGGCCACTGTACTTTCACTATTTATCTCGGTTATGATTCTGTTTTTGTAAATTTGCAGCAGTTATTGTATATTTGAAATATGCAGATATCCCTGATGCAGCACACGAGGACAGCGTGTGGAAAAGTTCACAAAATAA
>JAUMHL010000018.1:9682272-9725862 GCA_032362345.1 Sandelia bainsii
TGACCGTCTTGGGGGGGCGGGTGGTGCCGTTGGGGGGGCGGGGCGCCCCCCTTGTATAATGGTAGGGGAAACACTGACATCTTCAGAACACAGAAGATGCCATCTACAGTATGTTTTTTTGGTAGATAAAAAGCTGACTATGCTGTTGGCGGGAGTAGCTTAACTGAACGAGGCTTTAAAAGCAAACAATAAACATTAAATGGGCACAAAGCCCAGAGAGGTTTGAATACATTACACTCTGTCCTAAATGTTAATGTCATGATTAAAATGGACAAACCAGGCTTTGGTGCCTATTTTAATAACATGCCTCTGGGACAGGTCCAAAAGCACCCTTTAGTTAATTTTGTTAAATCATAATTCATAGTTAAACACATAATTGCCATTGGTAGTAATAACCAATAACTTCTCATTTGTTTGACTTTGAGAAGAAAGTGATTGGACTCAATGTTGGAAAAGGTAAACCAACTGATGTAGGCACAGATTTAGCTGACATGTTGGCTTTCCAAAACATTTTGACATCAGAATAATTATTTAAAGAGAAAACTGGCAGTTGGGAAGCATGATACATTGTACCCCTGACTATACATACAGTAAATGGTATGTTTATTCTTTCTGTGAAATCTGACAGCAGTAACTACTGCACTTTCTGAGATCTCTAAGCTGTTGGTAAAATCTCATCCACATTTTCTTTGTATTGCAAAGTAAAGTATACGATCACATGTTATTTTTATGATTGGAACCTTTAACAGCTGTGGGACCCTAAACAGCCATTTATGTTTGATAATGTGCTCAACTTGCTCTGGTTATATCACACACCTGGTATGTGGCAAGTTCAAGGCAATGGCTCTCTGACCACAATACAGGGTTTGTGTATCAAGTGTCCATCATCATTGGGGTCTGTAGTTGTTATTCTGAGGGTCTCAGACTATATCCCTCAACAATCTGCCTCAATCCTTATGGAGACAAAGACTGCACTTTGACATAGCTACAGCTCTTCACAGTTCAGCACCTCATCTGTTTTGTATTTTTATTGCAACCAGTTGCAATGCCATTTATAACAGTAGCTTTCCAGTAGTTTTTGCTAGTTTTGAACCATTTAAATGTTAAGTACATCCAGCCATGTGGTAAACCCGCAGTTCCTTTCATGCAGGCTGTTGCTCTCTTTTTACTCGAAGCTCTCCGGAGCTAAGGCTAATGCAGGCAGCAGCAAAATCAACAGTAGCAGCCACAAAAGGCTGGCATCTGTTCTGTAGTAGTCGAGCTCAACATCACACAGAACAGAGATGGTGAGCTATTCCAGTCCTGTTTGTATTGCCAGGGCATCTCCTGATTTGTTAAAACTGAGGGAATAAATGCTTAATTAAATTAAAGAGGATAAACTTTAAAAAGGTGCTCTAAGCCCACTCTGGGCTCTGTGCCAGTTTAATGCTTAGTGTTTGTTATGTTATGTTATTAATATGATATTAATAGTCAAACCAAAAAATGTGATTCTTCAATGGAAATTTAAAACTTGCATTTACCCAAAACGACTGGAATTCATCTGTATGTCAGAGTGTCTACTTTAGGACATTTTGTAATACTTGTGAATATATATAATTATTTTTTGTGAATGAAAAATGTTTCAGTTGTGTCTTGGTTTAATTAGGCTCAGATGTGCTGAAAATGAAATATATAACCATCTCATTACTGTGACAAAATTTTGACTCAGTGTTCAGTTGCTATGTTCTTCTCCACACTGCTGAGATTGTTTGGGTTGACATCATGTACTTTTATGGTTTTCCAGTCCTCAATGATTCAGAACTGTTCTCTGGGTCCTCAAGGGAATGTGAAGTTGGGCAAAAACCTCCTGCCTTATCAAACCCTCCAGGTTGCAAACAGCAGGATATTAGAAACTACACATTACTAAAACCCCTTTCACATATGGACAAAACCTCAAGACTTGTTGGACACTGGAGCCATTATGTTCCTACTGCAACAATACCGTAGACTATAAATGGTCCTTTGTGGCCTATTCTTTTCCTCTTCCTTTGTTGCATGTGCCTTGTGGTGAGTGCAGCATTACAGGTCTTAGCCACCACGGCCAGCAGCATTTCTGAGCAACTGTGGCAGGCCAGAATTCACCATGTAAAATGACAACTGTAGAAAATAATGGAGCTACCTCTGCCAATTGACCCTACCAAGATGCAGTCTTGATGTCTTTCTAGGGAAGAGACGAGACAGAGCAAAAGACCTGACCTGGCACAGAAGCCCACATACACACACACTTACACAGGCACATATTATCCAGAGTCATACATTATTTTTATACTTTTGGCAAATGTGAACAATTGGACAAAGCATTAATGTAAGCAATCTTCACAATAGCACTTGCTGGCTACAGCCAGCGTCTGGGAGCTGAGCGTAATCTAATTTGGATGGGCAAACCCTTGTATGCCAAGGATTTACATTGCAGCCAAAACGCCTTGCTTTGCAATTTCCAAGACAGCAGTCGAAAAGGAGCAGAAAATTGCTTCCAGGGCTGCAGACCAGACAAGATTATATTCAAAGTCTTTGTGAGGGCTTTGCCTGAATAGGGCCCTGGCATCTCTCGCACACACACACACACACACACACACACGTACACACACATACACACAGGAGAGAACAGTGTAACCACTATAACCAATAGGTTAGGAGTCTGGATTTTGTGGAGCACCAGCGTAAGCTCCATTTGAATATTTACAGGCTGAGCCTTGGGATATGGGAAATGGACAATTGAAGTCATCAATACTGAGGAGAGCTGGTGTTAAGGGGCAGAAAAGGGCAGTTCAATAGGTTAATACACTGGCCTTTCACCTTTTGATTCCAGTTAGGGACATGTCAGCAGAGGCATATATTTTATCTCACACAGCCTCCAGGATGTAACATAAGCAACATCTAGGAGAACTAAGGCAGTGTAGAGATCTGTCATACAGTATACAGGTTTCAATAACAAGGTTTGGCCAATGCCTCAGGCCCAATACACTCCAGATTTAGGCCACAACTTGTCATCACAGACCACAATTTGATAACACTTTTAATCGGTTTTATCTGTTTGACCAGTGGTTTCATCTGCTTTGTGCCTTTTCTAACCAGTCACATTGGACAGCATCTGAGTCAGGGAATTTCTAAATCCCAACAACGCAAAGCAATTTTCCTCTGGTGTTAACTAAGATTTTTTGGATCTTTAATCTTTATTCTATGTTTGTTTACCTACAGGTGGAGTTTGAAAGTGTGAACTATGAAGTGAAAATAGATTGTTTTGCTTTGTGATAGAGGAAACAGTGGCTGACATAGAAAATTGAATTAGTGCTCTTCTATTTATCTCTTATTTCCACATAAAAGTAATTTATATTTACACACTGCAATTTATTATTTACAGACAATTACACTATTGATGTCTGCAGAGAGGTCTAGTAGTACCCATTATGTGTACTGGCAGTGCAGCCATTTGGCTACACCTGACTAATTTTTAGTGACAAGACAGATGGATACACATGAATGCAGCTTAAATTGGCTTTTGTTGTTAGCCTTTTCCTTAATTTGACCCTTTACATTAAACACTGTCTGAATACAATGGAAATTGGAATAATTTGGTATTATTTACTTTTTAAGCATTGTCTTTTAGACTGATATGCTATTAAAATTATTAAATGTGTCAAAAATGTGTTGGCAGAAAGTACTTCTTTTTACTATTTTTTTACTGTGTGTTTTTAATCATAAAAGTTGTTTACAAAATGGCAACATGGTTGAATCTCTATATGCACCATCTAAGTGAAAATACAGATGCTTGGTATTTATTCACCCATGACCCTGAAATATAGCATGCCCAGTTATAGCAACAGTGCATAATAGAGGGAAACTATTCAAATGGATACAAATGGATTCAGATGTACTGTATTTGACTGTAGGCATACTGGTGCATTCTAGGTAAAAGCTTCCACCCGGTGAGGAGGAGATGGTAAATAATGGAACAAAGTAATTGCCCTCTGCAGACAATAATACCTTTAGATAAATATTTCACAAAGGTAAATTGCAGAAGGATTGTAAAAGGTTTTATTGTGCTGATGGGATCGAGTAAAAACAGGCAAATAAAAAAACAAGCAAAAAAATTCATTCCTGTAAAGGCTGATCTACACCATGTTCACCTAGCTCAGTGGCCAGAGGGCGGTGAGGGGTGGGGGTGGGTGGAGTTAGGGGGGCATGAGAGCCATAGTGATAAAGGTTAGGGAGGTATGCATTGTACTGTTCGGACACACTTTGTATGAAAAGATTAATTGATCCATCTGTAAGCAGCACTTAGACCCACTCCTCTGCCCGGTCATTACAGTGGGATAAATCAATATTTAATATCCCCCTTTAACAGCCACACTGGATGATCTTAACCTCTCCTTAATCCCATTTATGCTACCTTTCCAGAATCTTCATGTAAGCTCTCACTATGATAAACTTCCAAACAAGAGACTGGAGGCTGTTGGGGGGGCTATTAAAGACCACACCATATTTATGTCAGGTGAGGAGCTTTCTTGAAATATTAATATTCTGAAACTGACCAAAGTGAAAGCTTTTATCTAGGCATTCAAACCTTTCTAGTCCATTGGCTTGTATCAGCAAAAGACTCTCTCTCCTTCTCTCTCATTTCACTGCTAAATTATGACCTCCTATTCTTTATTGCAGCCAAAGGATGAAGATGATAGCACAATTCTTTTAGCTGGCTTGATAAAGCGTGCCTCTAATTTTACACCATCGTAATAGGACCAGTGTCACTGAGACTTAGAGGTGACAGTATCTCACTATGATTTGCACGAGCCAGAGAGTCAAACATGAGCTCAGTTAAAGTGTCATTCACCAATACATGATAAAGACAATATAGATGAATGCAATGAAAACGGAAAAAAATTACCTGAGCTGATGTTTTCAGTTATTGATATTAATAGGTCTTTGTAAGAGTCATACACACAAGACATTTTGTAGGGATTCAATTACTTCAAATGAGGGGTTGTAACTATGCAGCAATCACATTTTCAATTATTATCTGGTATTTGCTTTTTGCATTGTCAATACTATGATCCCAGCAGTAAAGTCATTTCTAAATTGGTATTTAAGTTTGTGGCCCATGTATACTACTTCACATTTACCTACTCTGCCCCAATGGGCGCTCACACACACACACACACACACACATAAACACACTCTTTATCCCTTTCTTAAAAACACACTCTCTCCTCAGGTGGCAAACTCAGACAAAAGATAGATTACAAATGATGAGTGACTGACTATTTCAAGCAGACGATTCCTTTACAACAAAAAGAAAAACGTGTAGTGTTCTCTTCTGCTTCTGAGATGTTTGGTTTAACATGGGTTGAACAGACACGTCCAAAATTCTGAGGAAACAAAACTACATCCTACAAAAGACTAATCGGGGAGTGTTAAGCTCTGCCTGCTAAGGATAATAGTAGTTTGTAGGTGTGTGCTACCTTTTAAAAATGGCTTTGTACAGGCATTGTTCAATTACTGCTTTCATGTCATAGCAAACTTAGTGTCTTGGTTGACCACAAGCTCACCTTGGTTGGGATGTAGGGACAGAATCTCAGATCAAAAAATGAGCTAAATTAATGTTAAAGATGTCACATACAGTACCATTTGGTAGCAAAGAACATGAAAAAAGCTTGAACTTAGACTTGCACTAGATGGAATTCTGGAAGAAATTGTGCCATGGTACAATTATGCTTTTTTGAGTGTAAAATTAATATAATTAATTAATTTATAATGGTTTATTATTGTTAAGATCTTTTTTGCTTTGGTTACTAAGGGATAAGTGCAAGAGAGGCTTCATAGCTATTGCCTCTGTGCACCGATTTATTTCTTTACTTCAGCAAGAGCATAGTTGATTGCCACCTGCATAGACAGTGATCTCTTCCAAATACCAAATTAGAGGGAAATCAAAATAGATATTCATTGACTATTTTACATATACATTGACCTAGTTGAGGCTGTTGGTTGAAAGTGTCAGGTGCTGAAATATTAATGAGCATCGCTCCCAGTTCCTGCCTGCTCCTCGCAGCCAACTGGCAACATGGCATCAAGCTGAAGAGAGGAGGACAGCTTTTTTCTCTCCTTGATTGACTCATCGATTGAAGATATTTTTAAAGGGAATCCCTGGGAGTGTGTGCTCCTGGTACAAAGCAACCCCATCCTGCATCAGGGGACGGAGAGGGCTGTAAGTCTACTTTAATTGGGCAGAAACTTCAGAGTCTTCTTAACCCACACCGGGCACTGCTATGGCCTGTCATGGCCCTCACACCAACATCAACAACGCGCTCAACATCAACAACTCTAAACACGCACTCACAAAAATATTCATACTAATTTGAGTGCACACATTTACACACTGAACTCTGCCAGCTCTTATCAATACGGCCACCCTGGACATGGATTAAAGAAAAATATTAGTCTTAAGAATTACTGCTGTATCAAAATCACCATGTTCCACTTTCTTTAATAGTTTCTTTCCTTAACTACTTGCAGAGAGACCTGTAAGACTCTTTATGGTCAACTGCTTGTGTTTTGTTTTATGGAAATAAATCTTGCAATGGTATTAGACCTGAATGAGGTAAAACAACAACAGACTTTACAACAATAGTCCTAACCTTGTCAACTCTGCAGTTGTTAAGGCCCACTGCACTCAGGGCGGACAGCTTTGCCTCCATGCCCTGCTGGTGATGTTGCAGCTGTTCCCTCTGGATCTGCTCCCTCATTTTCCGAGCCTCCTGAATGGCCTTCATCACTGTGTCCTGATCCCCGAACAGCGCGGTAGAGTTTAGGCTGGACAGGATATCTACACATGACGCACATAAAGAAAAAAAAAACTTCACATACTAACATTCTGAGAGTGGTATTTATTTGAGATATTAAGTACCAAAATCTTGCAATGTAGTGGTTTCCCTGGATGGGAGTTCATACTGTGAGCATGTGTTTGAACAGAGCAAATCTGTGTGTATGTGTGAGATCTTGTTTGGGAAGTGGAGACACTCTGAAGTCTTACCCAGAGATGAGCCCCGGGCTAGGCCGCCTCCAAGAGGGCTGGGGATACCACCCTTGCCAGCAAGACTGTTAGGGCTGCTTTTAATGCCGGGGAATAGGTTTTGTGTTGGTGATGTGGGGGATTTGACCAGTTCTGTTGTCTTTGGCCGAGCAGACAGGTTGAGCGGCTGTGTTCCTTCCTCCTATGGCAGCAGAGATAGGAGTATGAGAGAAGACAGATATGAATAGGTGGCCTCCCCTCTTCCCATTTTGGAGGAGCGCTGGATTCCCACACAGCACAGTTCTCCTCTGTTCCTAGTTAATTATAGGATCCCTATCCTGACCCACACCTCCTCCCTGGTTCTTGCGTGTCTTTGCTTTTTTTCTTCTTCTCTCCTCATCCATCCTTCCTTAGCAACTGTGTCACTGCGATCTTCCTCACAGTTGCCCAGCGCCTTTGTTCACACTAATTAAAGCAGATTCTGTCTCTCTGTACATCTTCATCTGTTCTCCCTCTCCTCCTCCCTGCTCTCTGTGTCTGCACTCTGGTTCGAAGAATAAATAATGACCAGATAACGGCAGTGCCAGTGATCAAAGACAGCTGTTCCATTCATCAGATGTCGACTTACATTATCTACTTCATTAACTTGTTTTCTAATTTCGTTCCTCATTTGTGCATACTTGGGTTTATCATGTGCTTTGATATCCGTATTCCTAAAAAAATATGATGTGATTTACAAAAATAACCCTCAATAGTGTAGTTCTGAGATGAGGTCAGAGGAGGATGTATGTTTGGTGTTATATTTTCTAGGGTGATTAAGTGTTAAGAGCAGTTACTGATGTTCGATGAAGAGTGCTGTTCTCCAAGGTGCCATCCTCAGCACTTTACCCATTGGGATCAAACATTTTATCTATGGCTACCTGCAGATAAATAGTAGGAGGGAGAGTACCTTTCAGAGCTTGCTCCTTTGCTTAAAATGATTTAAACATTGAACTCTGCAGAGTAGGATAAATACACACAGAACAAATGTAAAGAAAATGAGCAATTATTGGGAATCTGCAATGTAATAATAGTTATGTTGCTTTTAACAAGATACATTTTTAAATTTATTTCCCAAAAAATGTAAGATTCTTTGGAAATATTACAATATAATATAATGCCTTAAATATAGATAAATTACAAGATGCCGGACAAAATTCCTTGTAATCTAGGAAATGTCAAAATCAATATGCAAAGTAATAAAATAAGTTCTGGATGACTGAATAAAATCAACTAGAACATATGCATCAAAAATGTCAGTTTGCTCAGTATAAATCTCGCTATATATATAGCAGTCTTTTAAATCAGATTAGGGCTTATGCTGTCATTAACAGTCTTTTTCAAAGCCCAAGTGTCTCCTTGTCCAAACATATGGCTCAAGCGTAGACTGCCCCAAGGCCTTGTTATTGCTGTGCCAATAACAGTTTGTCATGCAGTGAAGCTGAAAGCGGACAAACAAAACTAAAGGCAATCTGATTCCATTGGACTGTGGATACAGATGGCAGAACGCCAGTGTATGTTTGCTTTCCATTTATGTATGATTAATTTCATTTGAAGGCCTTAATTTTGTAACATTTGGCAATGTTTGTAATATTTTGCTGTATTAATATTGGGATAATTGTCATCCATCTAATCTGATAAATGGAGAATTGCACTTGTGTGATGAAATGATGCTGTTGAGTCAGTTTGATGACAGTCTTTCAGTGGAAATCCCAGGAAGCACGAGACCTGAAGGATTGAGTGTGTGTGTGTCTGTGAACAGAACTAGAGTGCCTTCCTACAGACTTGATTTATTGCCTTTCTCCATTGTGATATTATTAAGCTAAATGGGCATATGTTTGTGATTATGGTCTTAGTGAGTGAAGATGATGTATATGGCCTTTCCTCCACATGGAGGTCTAGTGGAAGCATGCCATACAGCAGCAGAAAACAGACATCTGCATTTTGTTTGTTTACAAAGCAAAAAAGTAATCAATCCTACTTTTTGCTTCACTTTTGCCAGCATTTGTGCAGTACTGTCGTAATGGTTGTATTCCATTTCAGTTACCAAAAGATAGACAAAACAGTTTGTTGTGAAAAAAAATATATTAGAAACCATGTGTTCCACAAATT
This sequence comes from Sandelia bainsii, assembly GCA_032362345.1. NCBI lineage: Eukaryota > Metazoa > Chordata > Actinopteri > Anabantiformes > Anabantidae > Sandelia > Sandelia bainsii. The sequence goes on from JAUMHL010000018.1 coordinate 9,691,466, forward strand.
ACTGGCTTGGAGCAGCCATAGTCATAGCAACCATGTCCACAGAGTTCTGGTTAAAAAAGAGGGCCTTGTTAAAACCCAAAGGATTGATGGCTAGTTAGAGGCTGGATTTTGTACCGGTCGTGTAACTCTGAAGCAGTGAACAGCGTAGATGAATTTTATTCAGACACCAACACAAACTAGGCTCGTCTAGGTCAAGTACCACTCAAGGCCTGTGCTGCTGGGTGGGCAGGTTGAAGGAGTTGAGGGTTGTACCTTGACTTGAGCGATGGGGCTGGAGGAACTCTTGTCATTCTTCAGAGAGGAGGGAGAAATGGGCCCACTAGCATTGAGGGGCTGGGGGAGTGGGGGCATCTTGGCTCCAGGAGAGACCTGCATGCTGGCAAGCTGGGCGGCATACAGTTGCTGTAGGGAGGTGGAGAAACCCGCAAGGCGTTAACATCCAAATCCAGCAAACATTCAAAGTTTTATATTCTGTCTTTTCCTCTCCCTAGAACCCTCTGCTTCTGTCTGCCTTCATCTCCCCCTCTCTCTCTTTCACGTCTTTCCTCTCTTTCCATGAGCCTGGCAGAGAACCTCCATCAAAGGTCTTAACTGTATTTCAAAGGCTGAACCCAGAGAGAGACAGCAGTCTTAAAAACCACACAGAGATGGCTTCCATTCAAAATACTTGGAGCCCTTATTTTCCACTCATCACAGAGAAAAGTTTGCCGACTGGATGCAAGTGTGTTAGCAAAGATCTCTCATTTTTCTAGATCTACGCAACTTTGTATGTTTCTGGCCTGTCATTTATCTCCACACCACCATGTGAGACAGTCCCACTCCATAATGTTAGAAACCCAACCTCAGTTGGATTGCCATCACAGAATATGTTAAACACAAGCATTCTTAAGGCTTAGAAACCTACACAAGGAACACTGATGTAATCATCGTTATTTTCCTTGGCGTTAAATCAGTAAGTTGTCCAACTGCTGGTGACATTACCACACAAGAGGGTGGTTCAAATGACTGGTGAAGTACTCCGTTACAGTTGTGCCTGTAACAGGGTTGATGTCTGAAAGCACAATTTACATGTCCACCACTGTGCTGGTTATATGGCATATACTAGAAAATGTGGTTAAAGACATTGATATGAGGGAAGTATTTAAAAAAATCTGGTGAGCCACAGACTGCCAATATTCTGTTTATAAGCAGATTTTAAACATAGTAATTCATACTTTATCCTGGGTAAAACTATAGTTTAATGTATTGATATTAAGCTGCATGCCTGTTTTTTAATATGATTAACAACAGGCAATGCAAGACTGATTTAATGATTTTTTCCCCCCACTTGTTTTTCTGTGCCTGCAGAGCCCAGCACTCACACACTGCTGAGACTTCTTTTAGCCCCAGGTCTATATTGATTGGACACCAGGTAAGTGATGAAATAGGCTTTTGTCTCCTGCTGCAAATGGCAGGGATCTGTCAAATAGAACTACTGTCTGTGAAAGAGTGTTACTCCATGTAGCCTTAGACCTTACTTCATCAGACAGATAGTAGCCCTTAACTCCCCCACTGGCCTGCTATCCTCAGACTAGGTAAACCTTGTGGTTTGTTGTGTTATTCAGTCAGATGGTGCTGTCAGGGAGAATCTAATTTCTCTTCCTCTGGCCAATCAGCAAACCCTGTCTCATTTTCTGGTTTGACTGGCCACATACAGACTGCATTTGTGTGTATATAGGAGCAGTGTCCCGACCCCGCTGGCCTCACTTTCATCTGCAGCGTAGATGCAGACTAAAACCAAACAAAGCACTTTATGTCCATGCACATATCTTCAGATATAAACACATATGTGCTCCTGTAAGAAACTTTATCGCTGCCACACAAGCAGCAGTACAAAAGGTCCATTCTTCCAGGGGACCTGGGGATAACAACAGCACATGGGCAGCGGAAATGACAGACTGATTATGTTCCCACAATGATAGCACTGCCCCCACCTCCCTCACAAACAGCCTTTTGTCTCCGATGGGAATGGACACAAGCGAACCCAACTATTTTTTTCTTCTCATCTGAGCTAGACTTAGTTAATGTCAGTGGTAAAGGTACTCTGTGTGTGTGTGTGTGTGTGTGTGGAGGGGGGAGAAAACAGTGACAGAGAAAGAGAAGGGGAATACTCCATTCACTACCTGTCACTCCAGGCTACAAGTCTCAGTAGAGGAACAAAACCTGAGTCTGTGGGACAGATGTTTGCTAACAGGCCTGTCAACAGGCATGCCTCTGACCTTGAGTGGGAAGAACTTTATTGTCCCGGAAAAAGAGCATAATTGGACTTTGCCTCAAATTAGAGGGAGTCAGGATGCCCCTTTACAACACTGATTAGCAGGTCAGTGCCATGAGTGAGAAGCAGTGGTTATACTTGTAACTAGGAACAGTCTGCCGCCAAGAGCCAAAGAACCATAAATACAATCAGGGGGAAAGACAGATGAAATCACCATACATTGCTCAAAGGCAGATATGAAATACATCTGTGTTAATTATGTATAGTCTGGTGGCTTTTGATTAGCATTATGGCTAATCTGGGTAAAAAATGTAAAAGACAAAATCAGAACAAACCACCATACTTAAGTTATGAACAACAAGCTTATGAAGCATTACAGAAATTGTCAGTTTTACAGGAATTGTGGTTTAAAGGCTGAAGGATGATGCATCCTGCCAAGGCTGGTCTCCCTGAGCAGGAGACATCTTCCTGCTTCCCCTAGTTTACTCTCTCACATCTAATAACCCCTTCTTCATATCTACTTGCCAGGTGGGGGCAGCAAAAGGTTCATGGTAATGAGGGTCAAGCTCAAAGTCAATGCTCCAACTCTGGGGTATTGGAGCCATAGATGGAAGCCTGAGTGGTGGTCTCTTCTCTTTTCTCTCTCTACACTCCTGACAATAGTAGTTGTGCTTCTTGAAATAATCCTTTAGGAAACTTCAGTTCCTTAAAAGCCATAGAGCAGCACACTTAGGTACAGGTTGTGTGGTTGAAAATAGCAAAATGAAATAATAGCCAAGGGGACCACATTGTGGCTTATGTGGCGGCATTAGCTCACTGGGTAGACCAGGGTCAGTGGTTCGATTCCTAGGTCCTGCTGGCTGCATGTCAAGGTGTCCTTAGACAAGACACAGAGACCCCGTTGTAGTGCTGACATGTACTATTTGTCAGCTGTCCAACAACGGTTTCCCTAAGGGGATCAATAAAGTATGTCATGATTATTAAAGAAATCTGGCAGAACAGAAATGCTGTACTTTATGCACTTATTATATATTATGTGTTCCCTAGACTTCACACTTTCCATTATTAAAAGTGTGATGTATATTATTACAACACAGTATGTTATTTTTTTGTTTAGCACCTTGAAAGAATTTGCCTTTTTCATAAAAACACACATAAATGGGGAGACATACAAATACCAAATCTAAGGGCTTTCTTCTGACCCCATCATTCCCTGTTTCCCAGTAGAGTGGAGCAGATCTCAGCAAGCATGGATTCAAAGTGAGTGCAGCATGCCCAAGGTCAGTCTGTTAGCCTCTGGTAATTAAAAACAAGCCCTCTGGAGGCAGCAGAGGTTAAACGGGGAGGTTCACTTTTCTGCCTGCAACATTAAACTGAGTTTACACACTCTGCTGATGGTGTTAGACATGTCATAACTATGACGTGCAATTAAGACAGGCAGCCTCTGTTTGTTTAGTAAAACAACAGAGCTAATACTGTGATTCAATACAATCTGTTACAAGAAAAACATACATTTACTATTTAATCTATTGCTACTCTAATGCTTTGCAAAAACACTGGAGCCACATATTTTGTTTAAAGAGGAACAACAACATTCTGTGGAAAAACAAATGTGCGTCTAGTTTTTCTCATTGGCAGGATGGCAATATTAGCTGGAAAATACAGTGTCAGATTTGTTGCTGCCAGCAGTTACGGTGCACTTACCATTTACAACTGCTGCCTGCAAAAATATAAAAACAATACATTTCCTACCAATGAACATATTTCTTTATGTGAGGTAAACACTCTCTGCCACACTCTCTTAATTGCACATCTCTTTGTGTATGAGTACGCTTGTCTGTCAGTGTCTCATTCACCTTTGCCTGGCCTGGTCGCTGAGCACTGAGCTGGATATGAGGACATTAACTGTGCTTCAGTGCACCACACCATTTAAAAAGCAGCACAGCGCCAGCCCTGTTTGCCACAAGGCTTGTACAGGCTCATTGCCCAGGGCGACCAGGCAGGCTGACCCAGGCTAAGCCCAGATGTCAGGAGTGGAGGAAGGCGTCCTGGTGCACTGTGCCGATGCTTTCCAGTATGGCCCAACATCTGTCTCATCTGCTGGCACCCAACCTGCTCTGCACTAACCCCGCCTTCCTCCTCTTCTCTATCTCTATCTTATATCTACATCTACTCTATCTGTCTACACTATATATATATATATATATATATATATTTCACACTATCAGTTTGTCTTTCTGGCACATACACAAACACAGCCCATCTTGTGTAAGTGTGTGTATGGGTTTCTTCAGGCCCAGGGGCACCAGAGCCAGCCCTCCCATTCAGTGCTGCTCACTGCATTATCCACTCTATCTGTCCATCTGTCCCTCTGTTCACCACAGCCTCTATCCAGCTGCTCACCTAGCCGCCCTATTAGCTAGTCTTCCACACACAGCTAACATTGCTGCACTGCTCTGGGTTACCTTCAAAGACCAAACTCCTCTGCTCATAAACACAGAAACAGCTGCTCTCTACAGTATGTCTGTTCTCTCTTTACTCCCCTCCTCCTCTCTCCCTCTCTCTCTTTCAAAGTCAAAAGTGCTTCACTTGTTAATGATGGAAGCTGTATCTTCACATCTGTACTGCATAGGCCTTTACATCCAAACAAAAGATAATGTGTGGTTTGCTTACTTCTGTTACATCTGTCCCTGGCTGTAACACTCTGTCTTATCACTCCACTCGTCTTAAGCCACTGAGTACTTGTTTGAATGTGAAATCTAGTCTGGGTTGTCACTGAGCATGTGGGCTGTTTTTCATCTCTACTGCAGGAGTGTAAGCTAATGCTAGAACCAGGTTTATCTAGAAAGGTGCCACAGCAAATGCAGCGGCTTGTAACTGTGACGTTAAGTATTAATTCAAGCAGTTTTACTGTCAGTACTGTATAGCGTAAAGGTGTGATTGGCCTGGACAATTTCAGGGAAAGGAGTGCAAACACACTGACAGAAATAGGAAAAGAGAGAGAGAAATACACAAACTAAGACACTTTGAGAAGACTGAAGATGTGGATTGGAAATTGGAAAAGTAAGACAGTGATACAGAGGCAGCAGGAGCTAGAAAAATAGTGCTTTGACTGTGTCAAAGCAGAGGATTTCTATTTATTCAGTCCTAACAGAGATAGTACATACAGAGACCCAGATGTTCCGTTTTATCCAATAAGACATTCCTTATAATGGCTTAAACCCCAATGTCTGCTTCTAATAATAAAAACAGGACTTTCTCAACAGTGCTCCTCGTGTTTACTGTTTCTGTAAAAAGGACGGGGAGGTATATATTAAGTTCATAGTGTCCTTTCTTAAATTGTTTTTCACTTGGCAACTGATGCAAGTTATAGTGTACAAGCAGCAAATTAAGTGCTATCCCGAATAGAAAATTCTTTTGTGGAATTAGGGAAATTCTCATCTCCTTGTCTCTTCATTCAATTGAATATAGTAGGTGTCCGGACAGATCGGGGTACAATCTAAGCACAATTTCCTCTGTTAGGTGAGAGGTGTCAGTTGTAATCAGGGAAGGACAGGCAAGGATGGAGCCATTGTTTCCTGCTGGTCCTGGGCTCATCCCGGTGCTGTGTGGGTACTAATGAAGAGGGGCATGTCGCGCTGGGATAGTTTACCCACCTCCTCTCCTGTGACTTGAGGACGAGAGCCAATCTGTCACGAAAACATTGAGTGAAATTGCCCTGTGGTACAGCTATGCCTGGTGACAGCCACTTGCTGACTGCCAGCCACCAGAGTGATGCTACCACCCTGTATTGACAAGCAAATTACAGTCTCCAACACTCAAACTCATCCTGGAAGATTCATTTACATCCATCAGCTCTAAGCCTTTGTTACCTTGTTGGGATTTCTTCTCTTACAGAGAAAGGGCAGGAAATGAGGGGAGGATCCCAGACTGTTATGACAGAGGAGATTGTGAAGAGGCTGCGTGGCCAACATTAAGACTGATGGTGAGGCTGGCCTCTCTGACTGGATGGCTGATCACATTACCTCGACAGCATTGTGGAAATTAATTCTTCCAATAAGATGATTTTTTAAGGTTCATATATTGCACAATCTAAACTGATTAAATTGGTGAAAATTATACCTTGCCATGCAGCTGACAGGAATAGATATTTTAATTGGAGGACAGCCTGTTCAGCCATATATGTGTGAGACGTGTGTGTGTGTGTGTGTGTGTGTGTAAGATGAAGAATGGACTTAAAACTAGATAAGTTTAGGGCTTAGTGGAGCATTGTGCTTGTTGATGCATGAAAGATATACACAAAAATATAGTGATATGATGTTTAGTGATAGTTATTAAGTGAAATTTGTAGGGAGCCTTTAATCATCTTATTTTATTAGACTTTAATAGGGATTTTATTCCAAATCATTTTACCAGTGGTGTTTAAATTACAAGTTGCATCAACAGTGAACATAGTTTATTAATTTTGAAGTAGCACGAGTATGTGTCTTGTGCAGGGGCACAAAAGTGTCACCCTTATTTTGTTTTAACTTAAATTAAATAACCCATTTGCTTACTGTGTTGTGATTTGCCATTGTTGATGAGAAGAACATTTTTCTGCTTTCTTGTACTCAAAAGGGCCTCTCTCTAACACACACACAAACACACATACTGAAGTACACTTCAGTAGCTAGATTTTGAAGAAACAGGGTGCTGATGCTATTATTGCTCTAAAAGGGAGGAGACAACTCCAACTTTAATTCACTGTCTGGGTTCATATGATGTTTTTAATCATAGCAGGCTCCCAGTGCTTTGTAGAGGAAGTGGTAGCAGTCACATGGTTTGTTGATCCCAGCTATGTAGAAAAGGGCATGTTTGACTTGCCTTGCTGTTTTAAGGGGAGTCTCTATGCAGGGTAAATAGCAGCCAGCAGACGGAATATGTGACAGGCTGACAGACTTCAATTAATGGAAAATGCACCTCTTTTTGTTTACTGTGTTCTGTAAAGGTCAGCTAAGTCATGGTCTTGGAGGCACTGTTTTTGCCCATTCCCAGGGTTAGATACATAATCAGAATTAATGACTCTAGACCTGTCTCCCCTCCTCACCCCAACCTTCAGATATATGACTGTCTCATCTGACCTCATACACCACTATAAATAGACTCAGCATGTCTGTTTGAACTATCACTCCTTTCCAACAGACTTTGCTGTGATACACAATGTGAGTGGCACATATTCACTTACACAGCCTCCATATTTTACTCTCACAGACATACATCTTCAAACATGAGCAGACTCATTTAACACCTTACATGCTTCTGATAGCTCCTCTCATGTCTGCATAATGACGCACAGCTCTTCAGAGACAGCTGCATGCATTGTTAGGACTTGCCAAGGCTCGTTAGCACTGACAGTGGTAGCCTCCGAAGGACAAATGCCACATATATCAGTGTGCACAGAGTTCCCCACTCAGTCTTGTTTAATCTTGTCACACATCTCTCTGCTAAGTATCACATGTTGTAACTTTCAATACATTTTTAAAAGTGTTGTTGACAAAGCAGCAAAGCAGCAGTGGCCACTTAACCATACGTTAGGAGAGATGCATTTTACTCCTTTGTTTCCCTCTTTTGTTTCCAAAGAACAGAACTGATTTGTAGACACGTAAGACTTAAGCAATTACCCAGAACTGTAAAATAAACAGATGATGAGAGGAGCAATGAGCACCAGTGCGACCAAATATATAAGGTTGTTATTTCAGCCTGCCATTTGTACTAAGTCAGTAAAAAAAATATCAAGGGAATTATGACCAACATGGACACAAAGATCAAGCATGTGCTGAGAGAGCTGTGGTAACAGTAGTATTTATAATAGTAACAACTTGACGGCTAGAACGCTGATAATTATCTTTATTAAGCATTATGGCCTTGGGTTAAGCTCTGATCTGGGTTGAGCTTTTTAAAATGCTGTGAGAAAAATCCTGGAGGAGCCTGTAGGGCTTGGAGCCTATCCCAAGATTTTCTATGGTTCAAAACCCCTACTCTGCCTCACTTTGTGTCACATACCATGAGTTTGCTTTTACTACAAACATTAAAATCACTCTGATTTTCAAACATTATTTCTTTCTTTTCCTCACAGCGATAAAATAACTACTACAGTGATTCTACTAGATAAAAGCAACACAGAGATTCTTTGCTAACACAGACAATTGTCTTGTGATAAATTCACTGGCAGGTCATTAAGGCACCAAAGTGATTCTCACTCGCTGTAATAACTGTTATCTTCCTAACTCCTCTGTCTGGCAGAGGAGTGGGGATAAATCCTCTATAAAACAGGATAAATTACATATGTAAGGTGATAAGCGTGTGTGAGTTGGGGGCCTCCAGGATTATTTAGTGCACAGCTCATTGCTGAACATACAGCTGCTTAGCCTGCCCTGGGTTTGGCAGGCATCCCTAGCATTCTTTGTCATAGTTCTGTACATACCTGAAGCTGGAGGGGGCTGAGTCCTGACGCTGCAGCAGCTGCCATTGTGGATGGAATGAACTGCACCGGGTAGTTATCACCTGTCAGAGAGGGGGAGAGAGAGACAACAATGCATACAGGTTCAGACAATGAGCCGGCCCACAGCGACCAGGCAAGTGCCAACATGGATCCTGGGCCCTCCACTACTTTGCCACAGCAATGTGGCACATTGCAACGAGCCCTCGGCTTCAAGCCCAAACATCTGCAATAACAAAAGGCTAAGCTGGTTTGACTGGAGAAGGATTACTTAGGAACGTTCCACACCATTCCCTCCTTTCTCCACCTGCACTCCTCCTGGAAAACACTATAACAACAACAATAACTACTACAAATGTTTAATAAGTTGGAAGTTCTTTAAGGATGTTTGTGTGTGTATGTTTGTGTTCAGAATTAATTCTAAATCTCCCTTGGTATTCAATTAGCAATTATGTAAATAGACTAGCATGTTCTCTCAGGCTGTTCATACAGCTGGAAACTTGTCTGGCTATTGTTCAACACTATATTGTTTGTTTCTGAGTAATAGCTTTGGCAGTGAAAGCACTTGTATGTGAACTGGTTAGAACAAGTGTGCAGTCACAATAACAAGGGTAAAAAAAACACACACATTCTTATCTCACATATCACTGTGATCAAGAAAGGAAGAATCGGTCTCCAAATAGCAACACTTTTCATTTTACTATTTAGTACTGTTGGCCCGCCATCAGCAGGTTTGTCAGACAGGGATATAAAAACGGCTGCAGTATGAGTGATATCCACGGGGGTGCAGAAGCTTTTACACACTCAGCCTAGTGTGTTGAGACTGGACAGCACAGCGTTCAAAGAGGGAAGGTTGGTTTGAAGCATGTGTCTGGAGGAGGGGAGGTGGGGTGCACAGTGGGAGTGGGGAGGGGTAGTTGGCCTTCGCTCAGACCCCACTTCTGCCTGTCACTTCTCCTCACAAACATATGGAGCCATTAAGCCACAGACAAGGTAAATGTATATACCTTCTCTTTCACTTTGCCCTTGCCCGCTTGCCTCACTTTGCAATCTTGTACAGCACAGCACAATGTGATACAGGCCATGGAAATTCAATCCCCGTTTAGTAGCAAATAAAATCACACAGCAGAAGTGGTTTCAAATAGTGCTGGGTTGGATATGTGGGGGTGCGTCGTGGTTATTTCTACACCTCCTCTTTTTGGTAGCGCTTTCTCTCTGTGCTGTCTGTGACGTAGGATTTGGGAATAATAAACTGCTGGATGTCTTTAGATGTCATGTGAAACCTAGGGAGGATCATGTGTTAAGTGAGCATGCCACTGCTGGGGGGGTCTCAGGCTCCAAGGTCTGGGCCTTAGGTCTGTGTCAAGGCACCAGACTCCAACAGAATGGAGACTGTGCCAAGTTAGCATCACTGGTGAAAGGGAACTACATTTAAAACTTTTTTTAACTGGCCATTGCTGGTCCCATGCCCAGAGCCTAGACCCTGAATGCTAAAGGGGTGAGTGCAGGTGATACCATGGTCACAACAGGCAATATTTCCATGCTCATATGATACCATAAAATATATGGGGGCTGACAGATAGATAGCTGAGACATTTCTCAGAGTAGATAATTTCATGATGAATGACTAAAACCCACAAACACGAGCTTCTTTTTTCAACAGCTTTTAAACTGCATTGAATTACTAAAGCTGTTCACACAATCTTATATTGTTAAGACCTCATTCTCAAGTAGATTTACGATAGAAAAATTACCTGATTTAAGTTAACTCATTCAAATTACAGTGCAAAAAAACATCTTGAATAGCTAAAATAACAAACTACACCATGTCAGAAAATCACTTTAACCCTAACAACTAAAATGTGATAAAATTTAAAGTTTTAAAATAAGTAAGTGAGGAGAGGAAACTGTCAACTGTCAGTGGGTTGTCTATGATGAAGAGTGGCACATAGGCCCAAAGACTTACTGGGTCATTCTGGATTCTCCATTAGAAGCACATCAGACTCAATGCTGCCATGTCTGTGTAAACAGTGCGAACAGACTGGGAAGTCCGTCTTGTATCTATTTGTTTTAAAGATGAGTTGGTTTTTCTATGACTGTGCTTGTCTACCATGCAACACCAGGCCATTGAGCACAGCCAGTGAATGGGGTGATGACTTACTACTACGGTGCCAGAATGACTCTGTTACCATGTGAGCACCACAGGGCTGGCGATCATAAGCAGTGGTCCCTGGGAGCTGTCTCATAATGATAACATCAGATTAGTGTGCCATAGTCTTAGAAGTGAATGCTTGGCCACTCACTTCATGGAGAAAGGACATGGCAGCATCCTGTATACCCTGCAGGTGGTGGTGATAACATTGTGCTCTGTGGGTATATTGTGTTGGACAGGGAGAAATAATAGAGGTTTTGAAAATAACTCTCCTGACACTTTACTACAATCATTTTCAGACCCCCTTTGCTATTTCTTTATGAACTTATGAATTATGCAGAAACCATACACATGGCGACCCCTGACCATGATTCCATAATAGCTCCTGTTATTTGAACTAAAACATTTTCCGTGTCAAATCTATTGCAGAAAGCACACTGGTAAAAGACTCCCCCTCAGGCATTTTGTTTAAGCTGTCATGGCTCCATAGTTCTAAAATAGCTGACTTTCTTTTTCATCTTGTGGTTTTATAGTTAATTCATTAACTGCACTACCACACCTTTTAATGTTCTGCTGTGAACCTGCTGACTTCCCAGTGTTTTCTTTTTCTGTGTTCAGACTTCTTCCCTGTTCTGGTACTGTTTTACAATAGACAAGCACACTATCCTATTACTAGCTTTGACAGTGAGGTCTTCCATTTGCAGTGTCTTATATGTGCAAGAGAAAATAGGAAAACCTTCTTTAAGAAAATGTACAAATTTGGTTTAATTTGATTAAATAATTTATAGACATCTAAAAATTGCTTGGTCCTGGAACCAAGTAGAGCATGTGAGGTGAAAGGCTTAGAAAAGAAGGGAGCAATTTAGTCCATGGATCTTTTTTTATATTTGTATGAATACACTAGTTTGTGGTGGCACATCTTTATTTTTTACAAGAATATGAGGGTTACTGCTTTAGCAACATGTTGCATTCCTTTTTTTTATTTTGAAAGCCTTGGAGCTTGTCTTTTACACAATTTGAAAGACAAAGGGAGATAAAGAGACATGCTGTTACAAGCAATGAAAACAGTTATATGTGCAGGAAAACCCGTTCCTTAACATCATCCAAAAACTATCCACCTTATAATTGTCATTTAATTACTTAGTTTCACGGTCGAAATACATAATTGTGTGGAACGGTAATAAGGAAATTGTTAACAATAAGATGACTTTTCATACAGTGTGCATCTGCTGTGTTATTAGATCTCTAAGAGTGGGTACTTGAAAAACGATTACAGCCAGCACACTCCTGAAAGATACTTTCATGTTGAAGACATGTTTACATTCCTCTGCTTCTCTACCCATATCTATTGTTCCACATGATTTAGAACAATCCTGGGCTTTGGTCTCAAGTCCAAGTTCAGACAGAGCAGAGCATGTCAGTGGCCTCAAGTGAAACAAGCATTGTTGTTTGTTGCTATACATTTGTTATGCAACAACTGTAAGTTTACAACTGTAAATCAAAATTATAAATAAGGAACAAGACAAAGATAGCAGAGAGAATAAGTGGAAAAGACAAAATTAAGACAAAAGTTGCAGAAATACCTGGCTTATACGACATTCCTGGAGGGAAGAGAAAGCCTTGCTGGGCGGCAGCTGCTGCTGCCAGAGTGCGTTGGTCGTGTGGAAAAATGGGGATCATGAGCGGAGGCATGTGACCCTGGACCTGCTGAACAGATAAGGAGCAGAGATCAGAGAGAGGCCTAAGCATAGGCACAGTGCACAGAAACATAGAGCCCAATCAAGGGGAGGCCAGATCACAGCTCTTCCTAAAACGTGCTGACAGGGGGCTCTGCAGCAATGACGTCTTTCGTGTGCTCACACAATACCTGGCCAAGCTACGCCTGCTCTTAATCCAAACCAGAATTTCACCTCAGTACATCAAAGGCATAGACACATTGTTCTGGTATCAGTTAGCGGAAGCGACATGCAGGACAGACAGCAGAAAGACTCAGCTTCTGTACAGAAGTAAACATTGGCTGTTGCAGTAGATACAGTATGTCAGGAAAGAGATTGTTGAATGTATTACACAGGTGGAGAAACTGAATTGATCAGCATGTGTGCATGCATGCACACACACCTCAAGGGAAGATTACTCAACGACTTACATAATTCTGCTGTATTTCATTTTAATGTCATTCTCTGACTGACTCTTTAACTCTCATATTTAACCTTCACCACCCAGCCTGTTGCCTGATATGCCTGCTGGAAATATCAACCAACTCCCTGCATGTGTGTGTCAAGGGTGGGTGAGTAGCTTTTGTCTCAGGAGTGGTGTTCAGGGGTTTTGCACACAAGTTGCAAGGTCCAATCTTACTGTCGTTCCCTGCTTCCTGAAACTCTATGATGGGGAGCAGCCCAACTACCATGGGCCTGCGAGGGTTAATCTAGCTCTGAGCCAGGCAACCTCAGGGGAACCTGCCTGGAAAATGGGTTAATAAAGGTTATCCCCCAAAATAAACACTTTACAGAATGTTTCTCCATTCATCCCTTCTTAAAATCAACTCGCAATAAAACAGGTCTGGGTGCAATTACTGCCGCTGCACTGGGGCATGAAATCAACCTGCTTGGAGCAATGACTTTTTCCCCATGTTCTGGCTGAGGTCTGCTATGATCTCCACTTTTTCGGGCTATGCTGCTCCCCCTGTAGACCCTTTGCCGGAGTAGTTGCACCGAGTTTCCTTTCACAGCTAGTACACTAAACCTACTTAAAACTGCTTTATTGATCTGTCCAGAGGTGCAGAGCTAGACTGAAAACTAAATAGAATCATTTTATGTCTACTGAGCTTTTACAGAGGTGCAAGTGCAGAAAGTGCATTACAGAAGAATAGAAAAGTATGTAATTCTATAAAATGTGCTGTTGCTGAAGAAAAAATAAATGGCCAAGGAGACTGCGACAAATGACCTTAAATAAAACATTGCTTTATAGGGATTTTTGCTCCAAGTTTCCAGGCTGAATGGATGAAAGATGGATCTTGGCCTTGCATGTATGGAACATATGGAAAAACACAATAATTAATGTCACAACATGAGGTAGGGCCAGTGACAGGCGGGGGGACACTGGAGAACACAGCTTTTCTCTGTCTGTGTATTTGGACTGTAAAACCAGATGGAGTCTGTTGCTGAATGTGCAGTAGTCACAGAGCAGAAAAAGACTCCCTTAAGTCCACATGCCTCCTAGTGTGTTACAAATGTGTTGCATGGTAGTTCATTTTCATAAATTAACTAACATATCCACAGTAAATTAAAAGATTTTTTTTTCTAACAAAATGAATGACTCAGATATTTTAACTAAATAGAAAAAAAACTCTCACCCTATTTCCAGAAGTGACAATTTCTGACTTTTAAATCAGTTTTTCAAAATAAGCAAATCATTCACAGCTCTCTTTATTTCTTCTAGCTCAGACATTTCACAGCTCCAAACACTCGCCTAAGTCAAAACATTGTTGCAAGACTGGCGTAACCCTAAAATGTATTGATCTAAGGATACTCATAAACATAATTATGATCATTCTTTTTCAAATCATACCAGTAAAACAAGCCGAGCCACAAATAGGAGAACAGCTGCTTCACACAAGGAAACAATCGTCTTGATATTACACAATGAAAAAAGCATTTAAATAGTTTCCATCATTCAGACTCATTCGTTTAAAAAATATGTGACTACGTTAATTAAAATAAGTGAATTGCACCAGATTATGCACAGTATATTTACTGAGACATCAGCAAAAGTCTTCAGATACTGGAGTGTATTTTTTTCCAGCAGAACTAAATGTAAATGATATAATTTCATCTGGGATATCAGCTTTTATTACTATTATTATTTTAAAATATGGAGCAGAATATACAAGATTCATCGAGGCGAGACGGAGTGTAAATGTGCGTTGAAGGGGAAATAAATGCATTGAGTTTGAATGGCTGTGATTTGCAGTAATGAGCTCCACACATTAAAGTTTAATTTACAGCAACTAATGTCAGAGAAAGGCAAATCATATTTTCAGGAGCTTCAAGGTGGCAACAAATAGTGGAGGTTAGTTGTGTTGTCAGTTAACAGCTGGCACACTGGCTGAGCAGATTATATTTTCATGAGTTTTTTTTTTATGTTAAAAAAGTAAAGAAGTATATTAAAAGGAAAAAGCAGTGATGGAAGCAAAGTGTGTATGTGTGTGTGACTTCCATTCTTCTTATGTTAGTAGAAACCCAACCTCCCCCCCTCTTTAAGTTACCCTCAAGTTCGTATATGTGTGGGCTGAGTGCCCAGGATATTTCTATTGCCAAGATGATCTTGAGTCAGAGAATGAAGTGGAGCAGATGTGAGTGGGGCACTTGGGCAGCGTCCTCCCTTCTCGTAAATACAGTGGCATTGTTGTGCTGGCACTGCTCTTCCTTTGTCTTAGCACTGCTAAGTACTGGATAATGTCATTTCACACCATCTGGCCTGAGGCTTCATTAAAGATACATGAATGGGCTATCTTATGAGGAACAGGTGCTATTGTTTGTCCCTCAAGACCCAGCACTAAGGATCTGACTCAGAATACTAGAAGAGGAGCATCTGTAGTGATCAGTCAGACAGACTTGGCTGAGGCCCCTGTCTCTGCCAGCCCACGCTCCAACAGAGGTTTCTGGGGGAACTCAACTGCCTTGCAACATGTATCATCAATTCAGATGACCTGATGAAGTCTGTAGCAGGCCAGCACGCAATCTGTTTCCCTCTCAAGTTGATGCTCATATTTGATAAATAGAACCTACTTGCTTTCCTAGTGTGAGCAGGATACCATATAGATAACATATTATGTAGGAACCAGTCAGGTTTATTCAAGTCTTTGCCTTTGTGAGCAAGAAAAAATACAGGATAACAAATGTTATTTGTGAAAAACGCCTACTCTGATGATTATGTATGATTTTTCAATTGTATGATTTGTCAAATTTATTAATCTTTATGGCCACATACAATGTATTTTAGTTTAGAGTCATTGGCAGTTATTAAAAAGTTTTTTTTTTTATCACTTTTAGTTCCTCATAAGTTAAGCAAATAAAAACAAATAAAACAAATAAGAAAACAAATAATCAAATAAAACTTAAACAAGAAATCACTTACACTACCTTTACTGACTGACTGACTCACTGTACAATGGTACAAAACATCAGCCAGTTCTAGGCTTCAGACAGCCGAGGTCAAGTCAGATGACACATTCATGTCTGGTATATAATTACACTAGGTGTAAAAGGTGGGGCAGACTTGAAAGACCTTCATTTCTCCTAGCACTTACAATTGTGCACACACAAATACAGTAGACTGCATAATTTGTTTTAATACTCATGAATGATGTATATTTGTACTAGATTAACTTTTTTGCTATTTCTTTTAGGCTTGATTGTGATAAAATATAGACAGAACATATAATATTGTAGATCAAAGATGCACTTTTTTAACAATCTTTGTGATTGAAATAAAAAAAAAATTGCATTTAAAAATATATCTACAGAACTATTTGCACCAAAGAAAAAAGCTAGTGGTTTTTTACCAACGTGCAAGCATCAACCTACAACACACAAGCAAGCACCTCAAAAACACTGAGTGCAAATGGAGATGTACAGCGCATTAAAGCACTCACTTGGGCCCCTGTCAACACCCATGTTCCTCACTGTCTGTTTAAGCCTCTACAAAGCACCCAGGAGCCCTGAAGACCCCCTGCTGGTTTTCTTTCTGAACCCCTTGCACTTTCATGCGCTGATCCACTTTCACGTTTGCACAATACAGACCACAATACGCTGTGTGAAGGAATCTGAGAGAGTTTTTTTTGTTTTTACTGCTACAGTCAGTCACTATTAACATGATTGAAAGACAAAATGGGCAAAAAAGACAAACATCTAGTTCATTCTCACAGTGTTCTAAGGTTATTAGCTTGAAAAGTCCCATGAGATCCTGGGTCTAATAACCTGATTAATTGCTACTTGACACCTTTTAACACACCTCACACACAGATGCTTATCTTGGATATAATCTGCATTCATTTGCCTTGAGGAGACTTGTAAAAAGTAAAACCACTCCAACTGTTTTATGGTAATACCCACAACAATATGACTGCAACTAACCAAAAATTTCTGAGGAGTTCATGGTGATGATACTCTTAATTCTGTATAATCATTTTGATTTTAATAGGCGCCATTCCCATTAGGAAAAGATCACAATCACCAGTAATCATTTAGAAGGGGACTCGTGTTACACTGGCATCTCATTTTAATAAAATTACTTCCACACTTTAGTAGCTGTCAGATCCGCAGCTCTCGCTAACCTTCTTTTTCACATTTCCTATAGGAGTGGTTCTATAATTTTACCCAGGGAAGATAGACTCCAGCTGTTGCTGTAAGAACTGATAGTTCACACTTCGCCCCCCCCTATAGCCCCCACCCGCTCTACACTGAGTTGCACACTAAACGCCTGTGAGTAGAAATCACCTTTTGTGATCCATTTAAAGGGAAAGTGATCTTAAGGAAATAGGAAAGTCTGGCTTCATCCCAACAGCAGCACACACAGCAAAACTGACACTCGACAGCAGGATATGTTTAACACCCGCCACTGTGTACACAGCCCGCTGGGTGTACACTGTACTGGAGCCTAACCATGAGGAAAATCACTCAGTGGAAGCTCTTCTGGACTGCCGAATAGTTAGTGTTGCTGCAGGATTTTCCCCCCAGTGAAACAATCAACGGTTCTTTAAGCACATATTACTTCTTTACTACGGGTCACTTATCAGCTGATCGGCTGCTGTAAAACTGAACAGTTACATCACATAGCAGACACACACATTGATTGAACAGAGATGTGATGGTGTTTGGATTTGTCTGTAGCTGATGGTAATCAGACAAATAGATCAATAGATTTGAACCAGACTTTGATGCTCCAGACTTCTGCCTTTGAATGTAGGTCTTCATGTTCCCACCCACTACACTGAGGCACATTATTGAAATCCTTTTATAGCACACTTTGCAACAAAAGTCAAAGACAGACCCATAATATTTTCTGTGAATTGTAGGGATACAGCACTGACTCTGACAGCAGGCGCCGTGTGCTCAGGTTTAAGTGTGACGCTCACAGCCTTGCCTGTGTGTGTGTTAAACTGTAGCAAATCCAGACACTTGAGTGAGATCAGGCCATCCAGAGGGAATAACCAATAGATGACTTCTTGTTCCACTAATTCCTTACACAGTAAAACAAGCCTTCTTGGAAAACAGCCATTCCAATATGTCTATATTAAGACAGGGGCTTGAAACCAGGGTAGTCCAACCCACTGACCCGCCTAACACACCCCATCCCAAATCCTGTCACTTCAGCCCTCCTCCATCGCATTGCTCCTCCTAACTTCTGTGGAATACTGGATAAAACTGCAGGCTACTGTTTTCTTAAATACACTACTTGGAATTTATGAGATTTATATTGTAGGAAGAATAATAAAAGCTTAATTGTATGATGTATAATAAGCAAATAAAATTAAGTAAAACAAATACATCTCTAAACACAAATACAAACAAAACATACAAAAATCTATTGTGTTATAAATGTTATCATAATAACTTGTTAAAAAAAAAAACAATTAAAAATATTTTGAATTACATTTGTCTGAAAATTTGATTTGTACAGAAAATAAAAATTAATGTTCTTATTTTAAGATTTTTAATTGGTGTTTGACATACATACTGTAGTTTTTGTGCTACAGCTGTCTATTACATTAAGTTGTGTGCAATTCTGCAACACATTAAAAACACATCATATTAGAAGTAAGGTGCATTCCTGCATACAGTCTGTCTACACACAGTAACACAACCCTGCAATAATCCTTTAAAAACACTTATTTATTATTTAAAACACCAATTTCATTATATTTCCAAATAATATTAGCTCCTTTGGGTATGTGGGGGTATACATGGAAGTAAGAATGAATATTTTTTCCAAAGTCTACCCATAAAATTTAGGTTCACAGTAAACTGGCCATATCCACGGGGAATCCCTCAAACAGCATGTGTAATGACAGGAAAGAAGAGACCAGACATAAACAAACCCACAAGTGGATTTGGTGCCAGCATCATTAACCTTTGTGTTATATGTATCTATATACATGCATATATATATACATATACTTATATATTTATATGGAAATGGGAATAAGTGAAAATAAGTGAAATGACTCAGACTCTCATTGGACAGAGGCGAGTGAGGTTCTTCAGAAAATTAGACAAGGGCTAGTCAGATGGAGAGCTACGTCCTTGTGATGCGAAAAGTGTAGAGGGAGGGGGAAATAAAGGAACTTAAGTCTGTGAAACTTAGAAAAAATGTGGCTGGAAAGGTTTTAAATATAACATCTTTAACAGAAAGCGAGCAGAGAGACAAAAATCCTCTTTCCAACTGTTAACTGTTTTACATTTTAGAAAATCATTTTAAAAACTGACATTTGAGACACTGTGTTTTCATTTCCATGTATTATTTAATTGGACATCTATTTAAGGGAAAAAACTTTGCAGTTATAAAGTTAACTAGAAACATATTTTGTCTGACAGTAAAACAGTAGACCACCCAAAATTCCTAATTTGTATAATGGAATTGTCCAAACTACGTCTGGGTTTCCCCCCTCTCCCATCCTCCAATCACAGACTGGGGCTCGTCTTCAATATTAGCTCCCAGCTGCTGGGCAGCAGAAAACAACAGAGCCTATTCTGTTGTTCAGCAGAGAGTAGGCCTGTCAGGAGGAACAACTTCATTAGAGACTGAAGTGTGTTGAGACTTTTAAGCATGCTCAAATATCATCACCTGATGATGATCAAGAAAAATCATTGAACTTTGTCAGACATTAAAAACGAGAGGTTTTATGTGAACATGTCTGAAAAATCCTCTTAAAATTGTATTATTTTCAAGAATTTGCAATGAAAATAAGGAAATGCTTAAAATTTAAAAATGCAGTTGTGATTACTGAGCTATGCAAGTTCTACAGTTCTGTTTGTGTGCACAGAACAAAATTAGTCATTGTTTTCTGTTCAGGAATGCTCCAAATCTCCTCCACCCCCAAAACAAAAAGCTCCTATTTTCCTTTGGCCATGGGCTGAATGCTTTGCTTTGCCACCCAAGCCCAAAGAAAACACGCACCCTTTTCTCCCTGCCGGCTGCCTGTACACAGCAGAGCCTGTTAATGCAGCTCCTTCTCCCTGTGAGTGTGCCCAGTGCTGAGGATGGTGGCCACACAACGCTAGCGTAAAGACAGAACAGTTTGCTCAAAATTAGCAGAGAAAACAGTCTATGCAGAGAGGGAGAAGAAACAAAATCAACATTGCACTAGAGGATGTTTTCTCCCTCAACTGCTACCTTCCTTTTGAGGGTTATGGTACAACGGGTGTTATGTGTATACCCCTGCCTGGATCCAGTCAAGGTCTGTGCAGCTCCAAACAGGTGCTTTTTTGTAATATTCAGATGGAACTTAAATGTAAATTCATCATATATGTATGATGATATAAAGAATACATTTTCGCTTATCAGCATTATTTAGCAGCACAGTTCATTTAAAAGGTAAATCCACGTTCCCATATGCCTGGTTATCTCTCTAGGTTTGATTATTCACTTGTATGGACTGATAGAAGGCTGACAGTTTGTGTCAGAAATTACTCCTCCCAGGACTGTTTTACAAACCCACGAGGTGACTCATTTTGAGTAGACCCTCAGGTGTGATTTCACACATCACAGTTGTTCATGTGGCACCTCTCCTATGGAGCCTCTTAATTATTGCTGCTTAAACTGCTGAGGTGTCTAAAGGCCAGTAACACAAAGAAACTGCTTTATGGTGTAATTTACAGCAATAAGTGATCTATGTTTGTCTACATTCCTAGACACAGTACAAGCAAACATACTTTCATTTGACTATGTCTTAAAAGAGACTCAAAAAGCCAGGGCTACAGTACATTTTATTTTTAATCCTTTTTTTGTTCAGTTATCAGCCAGTGTGTCTTATCTTACATCTTATAGCAAAACCCACAGACCCTAGAAAGTTCAAACAGCATTTACTCTTTATATTCCTAAAGCAATAATTTGTTTTAACAGACAAATGACACTTCATTTGTAAACCATCACTGCCAGTGCTGAGGTTGTATCTCACACCTTTTTGTGCATCATAAAGTTTTAACAGGGCAGTGATGGCTTTATTGTTTAAATTGCACATGACTTTGCTTAATGTCAGCATTTCTTCTGCTTCCTGACAAGAACTCACATTTCATAACTAATTGAATTGATCCCTCCCTCCCTCGATAGAGTCCACTAAATGGAATTATTTGTATCCAAGTGTCAATATATTAAATCACAGGGGCTAATGAGTCGGGTCACTGCTTTCTTTTATCTTCAGTCTTGCATGTGCACATCTTCATCAGCTAACAGTCTCCCTTAAATGGAGGATGAATATGTTGGACGGAGCCTCCCTGGGTGAAAGCCAAGCCCGTCTGACTAGGCTGTTAATGCCCCAACATAATCCTACTAGCAGGCTAACACAGAACTCTTCAACACAAGGGGAAGAACTGGCAGCACAGCATCTACACAGACGTGCGTGTGCGCACAACCGCACACACTTAAATACACACATTATCATTTCCCTACTCTATTATTCTCTTATTATCATGCTAACGGTTCCAATCTAGCTGTGCTAATTGGGGGACTTACACATTCTCTTTAACAATGTCTATTTTTGTTCTTTTTTTTTTGCCAGTGCATTAATAAGAGTCTCACACTGAGAAAATCATTTGTGCCGCAGAGACAACAAAGCTTCTGAGAATACACAAATTAGCCCTATTATCTTTGTGCAATTACCATACAGGCCTGTGTTTATATAAACTCATCTGATTGATTTAAAATATTTACCATAATACTGTAGTTTTGGAGTCTTTGCTTCTCTAAATTGGTAACCAAAGAGAATCAGTGCATTAAATTACTGCATTGAATTGGATGACATGCATACTCCTTTTTCTAATAATAAAGAAACCAGTGCTACTAAAAGACAATTTATCATACGGTCCACACTAATTTGACAGAATCTGTTTTTGTTCATGCTGAGAGATTCAGTTAGATAACTAGACAAATGTCAGCGGTAATAAAAAATAAGCTTAAAAGTAGAAATGGTAACAGGCCCCACAATGGTACAGTAGAAGCATCAGGCTGTGTGGAACTTGTGTGTATGGAGGAAACCGCTAATACAGGCCAATTATTATGGGAAACTGCTTCTCAGTGGCAAAGACCTTAAACTTGCTTGATAATTTATATTGCAACAGGAGTGTGACCCCAAGCGTGCAGCTGAATCACGCTGTAATGGCATCACAACATAGAATCTGAAGGTCCTTGAGTGGCGGCGCTAAAGCAGGAGGTGGATTTTATTGAAAATCTGTGGAATGACTTTGTGATAGCTGCAGGTCAAGCTACATGTGAGGCATGACATCTAGCTTGACCAATCTCAACCACATCTCCAAAGCAGATTATGAGGAAACATTATGAGGAAAGAAAACTAAAAATTCAAGCTCCCACAAATGTTTCGAGAGCTGGGATCTTTGCCAAAATTGCTTCTACAATGTATATAACTAGATTGTGATATTGTTGATGGAGCAATTAAAAGGCAATTTACTATCACAATTTATAAATTGAATTGAAATATTTGGAGCAAACTATAGCAACAGCAATCAACGCCATCATTAACTGTGAGCATATAACACAAAAGCCTAAGTGTTTTACTGGGCAGACTCTACAGCCGCAGAATACAGAAGACACTTTTACAGAGCTTCCCTTGTGAATTCTTTGGTTTCTTTGTAACAGAGAAAAATGGGAAACCCATGTGCAACTGACTAAAACTCAGTGTTATCCTGATTTTGTTCCTCTTCAAATATACACCAACTGAAAGTGAACAACAGTATGTCAGATTATTTTATCTGTATTTAAGTATCAGCATCTACCCGCTCGTGCTTCATTTAGTTTAAATTGTGTAAATTTATGTATTAACTCAAGCTGCATGCTTTGATAACCTACCTTCAAATTCAAGATTTTTAGAATTATCAAATTCATTTCACACAGAGTATTACATTGTGTGTCACACAAGCACTGAAGTAGAGAGAGAGATCTGCTAGTGATGACCACTGATCTGTTTTAAACTGTGGGCAACTAAATACTGGTGTGTTTAAATTCATCTTTAATCTTGGGACCTTTAGCATCTAACCATTGAATGAATATGTCCCCCACTGTCATTAAAGACATATGTGAAAGCCGGTAAGACTTTGTAGTGTGCAGTAGACAACAATACACTGGCCTTTTCTCTTTGATTTTCTGTTTTTTCTTTTTAAATAAAGAAACATATTCTGTATGTGTGTCTTTGTGGACACAAGGTTAAAGGTAGGATGTAGAGAGACAGATAATGTATGTGTACATAAAGTGAGGTTGGTATTTGAAGCCAGGCCATGTACAGGAAGAGAATGACAGGTCAAAGCGAGATAAATAGAACCTGACCCGCTTGATGAACACATCATTTAAGGTTTCAAAAACAAGTGTGAAAAAACTCTTGTCGACAATGGCCTCCATAGAAATGTATTATCTTTCAGATCTTGGATTTCACTGTGTACTCAGGGCTGGCACATCAATGCCACAGCCAATGACAAATGACAATGTCATGATATTGTGATGTTTTAATGGATAAAATGTTTCAATTAAATGTTCTGGATTAAAAGTGTCCCTCTGTTTCATCTGGGTAGCTCTGCTTTCTCCAGCCTGTTTATGAAGATAAAGTTCACCCTGACCTTTCAGCCAGCATTTATTCTCTTGATGTGTGTATCAGTGTGTTGGGTCACTGTGTGTCTATGTACTGTACACGATCACCTTTGTACAAAAATATCTGTGCGCCTGTGTGTGAGAGTCAGACTGATTTTTTTTCTTTCCTTGAGGAATGTATGAACTGGAGTTACCATGTGAGGTGTGATAAAGGCGCTTGTTGCATGGCTGTTGCTTGAATTTCATAGAGCTCTGCATCTCCTGAGTGTAGTTTATTTAATTTTTTATCAAAAAAAAGACTGTTACTACTATTACTGCTCACATGCTCCTTGCATTTAACTCTTATGTACAGTAACTACAAAATGAATGTGAAAGAACATGACCACAAACAACAGTCGACAATCTGACACGATGCGGTTTAGGTGTTCATCTGCTGTGGCTATTCGTTCATTGGGTGCAGGAGAAAATTGGTCTGATGCTGTTCCAAGACAAATACGAAAAACAGAAAAGTGTGATTTATTTTTTTTGTAATCTCCTCGTGCCTACTTGCAGACCCAAAGAGATAAGAATTTATGGGACAAAACAATTCTCTGCTAATATATATGTCTAATTGTCATGTGTCAAATTTTCAACTAAGTCAACCTGAGTTAATCTCATACTGGCATTGAATTGTGGCCAAGACAATTTCAATGTCGAGGATTGGCTCAAGGAATACAAACAAGCTGAGGGAAAAACACAAAGAGCCCTGAGCTTTAACATTTGATAAGCCCCTAACACTGCAATCAAAACATCTGCTATCTTAAAACAAGTGACATTGTAATCCTGAAGGACAAAGACTAAATCTCTCCCCCTCTCTTGTAGGAATGATGAGAAAGGATAAAAAGAGAGATGGCTATTCAAAAGGGAAACGTGATTAAACTGAATGCTGCCTTGCTCTAAACCTCTACAGCCACACACTTCTGACAGATTTCCTTCAGTCCACATGCAAAAACCAATTGAAAGCCACATATAGCGTGCCAACAACAGTCTCCAGTTGCACTCTCGTTGGTTTTATTGTTTGGACAGTTAAGAGTGTCCACTGATGTTATGATTTACATCATCAATAAGAGATCTTAGAAAAAGGCTTTCTCTTCGTTGTCTCCCTGAAGCCAAAACAGAAGGACTTTGATGACCAGTAGGGTCTCCAATAAAGTTTAGTGTTCCTCTTGCTAATAACAGAGTAACTCAATCCCCCAACAGTGCTTACCACTTAGCAAAAAGTCTGTGACATACAGACTGGAAGCTTGTTTACAGAACTAATTAAGTCAAAGCTGTTATATATTAAAATGGCCAGGGCATTTTTAAGAGGTAGCAGTAATGAAAACAGAGTGGCAAAAAAATGCTTCACTGACTTGCCTCTGACCCTTTTATCTACTCTTTTTGCTACTCCAACTCTAAAGCAGTGGCCATCACCACACTGGATATTTGGAGAAACTATGTTAGGGAGAAAGAATATATTTTGCTTCAAATGACTGTTGGATAAACAATCTTGCACATGATTAAAGGTGAAGTATTGAGAACGACCTGCGTTTGTTCTTGGGTGCTGTTCTGTCTGCAAAGTGCAGCCAGTAGATGCCGATGGGCAGTGAAACAGATGGTCTGAACATGGGACTCTTTTTGTTTAATTGTGGATGTGGCTTCTTTTCTATCAGGGAAGATCTGTGCCAC
This sequence comes from Sandelia bainsii, assembly GCA_032362345.1. NCBI lineage: Eukaryota > Metazoa > Chordata > Actinopteri > Anabantiformes > Anabantidae > Sandelia > Sandelia bainsii. The sequence continues at coordinate 9,716,870 of JAUMHL010000018.1, forward strand.
ATTTGGTCAAGGGAGAAGCTCGTGAACTGGGCTCTGCAAGAAAAGATTCCACTTATATCTCTGTTCAAGTGTTTGAAATGGATATTTAGAAGTACGTTCACATACACACTCGACCCCCCCAATCCTCTTTCAAAACTGCATCAAGGGGAATTTTCAGGTATCATTTGCCTTTAACTTTGTGATGAAAGCAAGGGCCTCTAAAAGTGAGATGCATTAGGGCTGTGCCCTTATGCTCAATGAGCATAAGTAAAGGGCCCTCCATGATATTAGTAATACTAGCCCCTCGGTCTGTATAAGGTACTTCATTTTAGAGTGTTTTCTAGTCAGCATGTCTTGCTCGTCGCTTCTCTTTAGTGGAGTGTAATATGCCATCATTTTTTCAATAGACTGTCCAGGCTAGTGGATTCTCAAGAACATGTTGACAGTGTGATCTTTCTCTTGCAAAGAACCCTTGAAAGAGGCATTCTGATGTCCTAGCAGTAAAGCTAGTTGTTGTTCTAAATGCTGTTTCAGACCAGAAGTTTGCTTTGCCTATCTGTACTGTAAGAACAAACTGTTATGTAGGAGAGATGCCAACGCGGAAAAAGAGATCTTTATGTAAAAAACAAACTAACTGTGTCTCCTGTGTGGAATGCAAAAAAGTACTGCAGGAACAATTTGTTGCAAGTGAGTGTTTGTAGATGTTAAAAAAAAGGTAAAATTTAATTTAATTATATTTTAAAATGAAAGGCAGGGGTGGAGAGTTGTCTGTTAAAAGAACAAGCGGAGGAGGACGAGGTGAATGGAGAAGGATGTGCCTGACACAAAGCACACATTAGCTTCACACAGGCAGCCAGACTCACAGCCTTGACCACTGGCGGTTACCAACAGTACAGTTACCCCCGTACTGCCTGACTATGTCTAGAAACATGCTACCTGGGTGGTCCTTAACTTTACTTTGCTTGGCAGACGCTTTTATCCAAAGCGCTGTCTTGCTCAAGGACACACCTGGTATGGGAGTCTGGGCTGGGATTCGATCCTGCCTTCTGCATCCCAGTCTGATGCTTATCCCATTGAGCTACCAGGCCACTCTAACTGCATCACTTTGTACTGTATCACACAAAGTACTCTCAACACTAATGAGAATGATAATGTCTGGCATGAGGTTAAACCGGCGGAACACACACACACATATATATATATATATATAACTGAAAGAGTAAGGAACAAGGAGAAAAAGAAACAATGCCACACACACAGTACAATGGCACAATCTACATTTTAGTAGCTCTTGTGCTGTGTGAAAGCATGCCATGTTACTCATCTGGGACTGACTCGTTTCTGAGGCATTTACCAGCCCCTTTCATGTCCCCCACCTCTAAGCCCTTCTCCATCAATATGACTCATTAGCTGTTGTTACTTTTCCTCCTTTTTTGTTCATTAAGATGTGCTAATTATTCTCCTCTATATTTTAAAACCCTCACCATTACCAACAGGCAATTAACATTTGATGAGAGTGACGAATGTTAGTGTGACACAGAAATTAAAGATAGAGACAAGAAATATTAAAAAAAGGAAAAGATGAGAAGACTAACAGAAGTTAGCAGTGGTATTTACTTTAATGTTTAATTTTATTGATCTATTGGCATTACATCCAGACATTTGGCTTATGGTGACAGCCCTGGTGCACTAATTACACTGAAGAGGGAGAAATGTTGTAGTAATCACTGTGGAGAAAGTGAGAGGTGTAAGCTCTCACTTTCTCTGAGAGTGTTAGACGGCCAACAGAAACACACTCACTGACCTGGATCTGCTGTTGGAGGAGGTTGATTTTGTGCTGCTGCTGCAGAAGCTGCTGCTGTTGTCTTGCAATCTGGTTGGGCACAGCAATAAAGATGGTAAATTAAATAATTCCTGATTAAAGTGACATAAAGAAGAGGAAAGCCATCAATAGACATACATACAAATTAAAAGCTATTCAAGCCAGTTATAGTGTATTAGAGTAATTATCTTCAGAGAGATGACACATACAGTAGATATCAGTTACAATAAAAAATATTATAGAGAAGAAAATAGTGCATTAGTAAGACAGACTATTACATTTCTCTTTTTGAAAAAAATGCAGCAAAATCTGAAAATATATTTTCAGTTTTCAAAATGAGCATAAAATAAAGAGAATAAATGATTTATAGAACAGACGATCGTAGTTATGATGGAGATGAGTGCTGCAGGCAGTGTACTGACTGCTGCCCCTGAGTGACGAGCAGCCACACCACAATCCTTCTCATCCCAGCAGTCCCTCTTCCTACATGCCTACTTCATTGAGCATGACAACCTAGTTTTAAGTGTCATTTAATTTTCATTTTTAAATATAATTACAAAGTGTTCACTGTAAGATATCGGTCGTCTGCAAATGTGTCAAGATTAATTTGTGCTGGCTTCCTCACAAGTGTCAACAGTTAATTACTGTGTTGTATCCTGATGGCTTGATGACATTCTATCTCTCAGCAGGCTCTCTCGCTCTCCCCTCCTCTCTCTCTTCTTTTTTCTTAATATTCTTCCATTTTAAAAAAGATCAAATGATAAAATATCTTATATCAGTGTTCATTTATGCTGTAGTGTCTACAAAGCCCACAGAGTTGAGTGTAGTTTGCAAATGAACATCATTGATTGAAAAAGAAATCAATACTGTTAATGTATTATTAGTGTACTATGACCAAATGCATCACTCCAAGGTATATGGTCTATCTCTTCATTTACTACAGGCCTGAGAGTGTGCAGAGAAAACTCTGAGTGAACTCCTTGCTGATAATTGACTCAAAGCCATTAGGGTGGCTGGTGATAATAAAAGTGTCGCCCGTGTGGATAGTTTGTGTCCTTATTTCTTCTCAGGCATTAACACACTTCATGGCCTCTGCTAATTTGCTGATTTGTACAATATGGCTCATTGGCCTGATTTGTGCTCCAAATCTAATGCCAGGCTTGTTCTAATAGGAGTCGATTTATAAGATATAGAGTACTTCCATGTTTAATATAACGTTTAATTCACACGTTCCCCTGCATTTGTTAGTACAAGTCATAATAACATTTTTCCTACCACACAGCATAAATGTGGGCGAGAGAGCATGACTGAAATGTCTGCGGCAATATAGAATATAACATCTCTTAAATCTAATATTATTCCAAATTCCTACTGAGTAAAAGTTTATTGGCATATTTCAGGCATGAAATTTAATATGAAATAGAAAGTTAAGTGACAGTTTGTTACACATGTGTTTAATGGGATTTATTATGGGGACAAAGGGGGAAACAGCATAAGCAGGGCTAAAGAAGGAAGGGGAATCGATGTTTAAAATAGTAACGAAGTAAAGAAGAAAGAAGAGAAAACAGTGAGCAGTTACCTGCTCCTGCTGCTGACGAGCTAACTCCATTTGCTGTCTCTGTTTTTCCATTTGTGAAGCAGCGAGCTTCTTCTGTTCATCGTGGGCAGCCAGAAGCTGCTCTCGCAGGCTGATCAGCTGGGTGATCATTGTAGAGAGCTGGTGTTCCTTTTCTGCCAGGCTCTCTGGAGTACCTAGTAAGGGGGGGGAGAGAAAGATTGATGTCAGGAGTGGAAAGGATAAACATAAAGTGCAGAGCCTGAGTCATAAGTTTTGCATGCCTGAAAAGAAAACGGTACACAAAAGGTTTCATAGTGGCCTGGCTAAATAACCAGGGTGTAGACTTGGTCTTTGTATACTGCTAAATATAGGAAAGTGACCATGCTGCACACACCCATCATCATATTGTGCTATTGTATTGTACACAATATATAGGACAAAGAAAACCACACAGGCAGCAACCAACTGCAGTGAATTCACTAGAAAGTGTTAAGGTCACACACAGTCTGGAGTTGTCTATTTTACTGTAGCTGGTGTTCGCAGCTTTTAGAGGAAGAAAGAGAAGGGATTGTTCCCCGCACATAGACAAAGAACTGCAGGTAGCTGTCAAACTGAGGTGGCAACTTATGTCAGACTACAAGGGGTGAACATAAGTGTTGCAAGTCAGTTTTTGCACTGCCCTCTGAACTACACAAGTTTTTATTGTATGGTCATTCCAGCATTATACTAGAGCAGGAACTCCTTGCAAATTTCACCTGTAAGAATTTAGCAAACTTGCCAAAAACCTGCACAAAAAAAACATTAAAAAATGTCCCAAATTCACTGACGACTATCATCATTAAAGAGAGATTTGTATGATAGCGATACAACACAATCTTTATATTATCAGTTTAGTTGTTGCAAGCACACTTCAGAATCAAAAGTAATGACAAACCAATAGGCGTACTCCTCTGTATAGTCTCATGTCTGCACTGTGTGTGATAGAACAAGCAGCTCCACTGCACTGCTCTCTCCCTTCGCCTAATCAATGCTAAGTGATCCTACCATTGACTTACACAGCCAACATAATTGCCATTGAGAGGCGAGACAGTAACTCACTCTCCTCCCACTGCACTCCTGTATGACAGGCTGATCTGGGGGAACATACAAAAAAAAGAGAGATGGGGAAGAAGAGACAGAGACAGCCAGAGAAAGAGAGGTAGATGGATAAAAGCATAGAGATCTAGATAAGAGTACAGTTAACTCTGGCCCGGGGCCAACAGGAGCTGAATTCCTTCCTGGGTGTCTTCCTCTTGTCTCTAGCCACATCTGTCTTGAGTTTCTCCGAGAGCTCCCAGGGGCCCTCTCCACTCAAACTATTTTAATTTGACTAAACACCTGATTTATTTTATCTCTCCGATGAGAAAAGTCGTTTGTCTTAATAGGGCCTGTCAACCTCCAGATCCCATTCAGAGCAATTTACTGGCAGGCTTGTCTGAACCTCAGTTTGCCTCGCTGTGCCTCCGCTGCCTGCTGCAATAGAAGAGAGCTGCAATTCTCCATTTATCCTCCTAACGAAAAAAAGCACCTAAAAGCAGCTATTCATTGGGCCTGTGTGCAGTTTCCAAGACCTGAATTGACTTCTTATTCACCCAAATACACTTGTTGTGAATGGTGTATCTGTAAAATTGATACAATCAGCACCAATTTTATTAACCTTTGCCTGTGTCCATGAATGAGTTGCCTTTTACAGGTCACCAACAAGCTGCATAAGTTGTTCTCACAATAAATCACAGCTATCAATACTGAAGTGGGAAGGAGAGTCAGAAAAGGAGAAAGGGAGAATTAAATTAAAAAAAAATTTTTTTTTATCATCCAGGTGAAGATGAGGGCCATCAGAACTTGAGGCCAGCATAGATGACCTTGAACTGTGAGTCCATCTGGACTCAATGGTGCCCTCTCAGCCTGCCTAATTATACATTTCTCATGATCACTCAGTAGTTCAGGAGTGTCAGCACAGTAAAGTAAAAAAAATGGTGGTGTTTGTGTGCATGAATCTGCAATGGGACTAGTGTTGAGGGTCCACAGAAGGAGCTGATGGGCTAGTGTGAGTGTGGAGTGTGCAGCCCAGACACCAAAAGAATACTAACAGAAAGCCCATTGTTTTGTTGTTGAGCTGAATTGTGGGAAGCCCAAAGTGTCCTCTGTACTGTAGTCAGGGGCTTCCATATTTACTCATTTTAATTGTATAATATATTAATATTTTTTTGTCTTTTTTTATTTTATCAATGCTGGACACAAACATTTAAATGCATCTAAATATCACATTAAAGACTGTACACAGTTTAGTAGAAAATCAGGCGCATATGTTTTTTGTTGACTGGTTAGTGTAAAAATCTCTTTCTTCCTGCTTTAAATTATGGATCAGCTTTAAAATGCAAATAAAACTTTTATTGGGTGGTGTAGAAGAGGAGAGTCGTGGTCTGTGTCTGACCAGCCTGCTGACAAAAGAGGCCGTTTCCTGCATATTGCATGGCTTTTAACAGCGGTGGGGCTGGGGTCTGCCCGTTAACATGTCTCCTCACATTGCGCTTCCGATGGCAGACAGACAGCCCAGGGATGCCATGGCGCTACATAAACCCCAGCAGCCTGACCAGACCTAATATGTTGTGACATCCTCCTGTTAGATGACTGAGGCTCATTAGGACAATACCAGCCTGACACAAGAAGGGGATCCCATGAGTTAGTGGTCAAATTGTGCTGCTACTTTTAGTGTTGCCCCCCCCCTCAGACCACTGTGTTAACTTAAGATTTTAGATTGACACATAGAAGGAGGAGACTGTAAAGCTGGGTTGTTCCGTTTCAGCCCATTCAGAATTCACCTTTCCTGCCTCTATTAAATGTCACAAAGTAGGGCAGAAAAAACGAGCGACTAAATAAATGATAAGAGGAAAACAAGCAGAGCCATGGTTGCTTGGGAAGGGATGGGGGCATTTGAGCCTTGGGGTCTTTGGATAAAAGGCACTTTGTAGGGGTGCGATTTGTTCTGTCCAATACCCACATCTCTCTCTCTCTCTCTCTCTGTCTCTTGGCTCCCTCCCCTCTGCTCTAATCAAGCAGTCTCTAATTTGGGTTCCAAGTCCAGTACCGGGGAAAAAGAAGGAGGCTTGTTACTTTGAAGAATCCCGAGTGAATAACACAGATAAAAGATTCAGGCACAAAAAAAGAAGAAAAGAGAGGGAGGGTGAGGGTGAAAAGGGGGAAAATCACAAGGCACCCTATTCTTTTCCCTTCCTTTGGTTAGGACAGCTGAGCCATTATGACCAGATCTGAATTGAGTTTTTTAACGCCAGAAGACTGGAATTTCTTTGTCCCTGTATGAGTCAGCTATTGTGGATGCTTCCATATGCTGCAAGCCCATCCTAAGTAAATTAGGACTTGTCTAAATGCTACGATTGTACCAAGCTTTGTCCACACAGACCCCACATAGCTTGAATGCCTTGCATGCTGAGACTCTTTTCTCTGCTCTCTCCTTAAGTGTGTGTGAATGTAGACATGAGTGTGTACAGATGTGTGTTACACGGTGCTTCAATCGATAAAAGGTACATGCCTGTGAGTAAATGCACACGTGTGAATTCTGTGGTCATCTGATCCTTTGTCAATTCTTTCTGTGGAAACAAAGCCAATTGAGCAGCAGCTAAGGACATCTATTACCTTATGTAGTTTTCAAAATAGAAGGAATTTTCTACTCACAGACCTTTTTCCAAAACCACAAAACAGCTTCAGCAAAAGGCACTTAATTTAGTTTCGTAAAATTAAAACTAGAATTTACAGGTTCTCCCCCTAAATTAAGACATTTTGACATAGCTAGTTACTAAATACTGTGTACGGCCTTGGAATAGAACCTTTGTCAACAGTACGTTGTTGGACTTACTTAATGTAATGAGTTAAAAATAAAACTTTTATGAATTCACAGTATGGATGTAATGACAGCAGGACAGAGGAGTGAACACTAGATGTTTTTAGATAGCAGAGATTACATCTAGAATGTTTCTCTTTAGAAGGGAGTTTGTTAGTTTTGTGGATATTGCTGAAACTACATTACAAAAATGTTAATTAGTTTTATTTCATATTATTTTATTTCATAGCAGTTGTTGTTTTGGACCCTAAAACCACATCTTTGATTACTTCTGTTAAAATCACAAAGGTTTTAAATTTGTATGAACCACTGCCTCTGCCATGATATAAAAGCTGTTAATCTTGCCAGTAAAACTGCATGAACAAGTATGAGCAATGACTCAGAAGCATGTTATCCACTGGCAGCAAATGACTCTCAGTCAATAAGCTTTCCTATATGTGTGTTCCTAATGTTATGGCTTCTTCATTGAGGATCATCTTGTTTGAAAAGGTTCCTCAAAATTTTAAAAACACAAACTTGGCTGTAACAGCTATTTTATTTTGAAAATGTACTATATAATGTACATTATGTGTGTCTGCATGTGTGTGCATAGTACATTTGAATGTCGGTATGTGATTATAAGATGGTTTTATACAATCAAAATAATTTCAGTGGCTCAGAAAACAGTTGTTTTACCTGGAGGCGTAGGTTGACATCCTATTGTTATGGCAGAGCTGAAGCAGTTCTGAAATAAGCATCCAAACCTCCTCCATTGATCCACAACTACAGGAAGCTCCTTTTTCCCACTAACACAGTCAATGTTTAATGGGTGAATACAACATTATAATTATGTGTGTGTTATTAACTTGAGCATATTATGTTTGCCCATACTTGTGACTGTACTGTCTATCTATGACTCGGGCCAAGGTACTTTATCAAAGCCAACATAGAGGCTCGACCTGAACACGTTAATCCAGAGGCAACGTAAGTGACACTGAAATTCACTCTGACGACAAAAGATAAATATCTCAATACGGAAACTTTACTTCTGTTCTTTCAGTTATTGAATACACAATTCTTTGATTCTGTATTAGAGGGCAACAGACCAGAGATACTGGCACCATGGAGGATGTTGTATGTATGCAAAGCAACATATAGCAGAGATCATTACACAGAAACAAATCTTTCTATTCATCTCTCATACTCTTTGTGATGATGAGCCTGACTCATGTGCCCTTAAGATATAAAAACCATACACAGTTTTCAAGGTCTCTCTCATACACAGCATGTAAAGTCTGTGAGACAGTGATCAAGGCACCAACTTACTGTCTACAAAACCTTGGAAGTGAATTAGGAGTTATATGCTTCCTCATTCTTTTCACAGAACGGTTATTCATTGGTCTTATGTTTACAGCTGATAATTAAAGCAGAACATACTTATTTCCTTGGACTGCAAAAAAAGATATTTCAGAAGTCTTTCAGACTGTCCTGTCTTTGGTGAATAGGTGTATGAACAATGCAGGTGTTTTGTCTGGGTTGATAGACTGAAATAGCTAAATAGGAAGTAAAGTCAGCTGGGAACAGTACGTGTATTCACAAAGTAGTATACCAAGTAGTATACAGAACTGTTTAGTTCTTAACCTGTGGTAGCCAGACAGCTGTAGCAGAGAGCAGAGGTAGCAACCCTGTCTCCTAAAAATTACGTTTGTATAGGACGAAACTGCATTCCCGATTACGTTTTGTTACAGGACGTATTT
>JAUMHL010000018.1:9733815-9786060 GCA_032362345.1 Sandelia bainsii
CAACGTTCTGGACAGTTGTGGCTGTTGGTCAATGTGTTTACATCCTGCGGGTCTATGGTCACATTCGCCGGCCTGTTTAACGTGTGGGGGCGGGGAGTCTGACTTTTTTTTTCTACCACATCGTCTGAATTTTTTTTTTCTACCACTTATTTCACCTAAATATTTCTTTCTACTACATGACCCCTAGGGGCCTCCGTACTAACCTGTTGCCCATTTACTATTTAGTTGTGAGATGTTCCACCAGTTGCTTTTCTCTTTTACTGCCCCTGAATCAACTTTTTTTGAACATTTTGCTAACATCAAATTCACAATAAGCTTTAATATAGAATAAAAGGGAGGGTCATAACATGTCAATTAGATTTTATGCACAATTTTCCAGAGTTAAAATGCTTTTGGAATCTGGGTTTTGCAAAAAATAAAAGTGAGGATAAAAGGGAAATCTCATCTAAAGTACTCAATTATTCCTTCGTCTGAGACCAAATGTACAGAGGTTTTAATTTAACAAAATTTCAGAAACATTTTGTGTTTCTCAATCAATCCAAGGTGAACCATGACAAATCTGACAGGCTGTTTGACAGCTACTTTGTGTTTGAAGACTTTTCTGATCACTCAACAATTTCAGTGCAGTTGGTGTAATGGTCTTAATTTTGGACTCAAAGAATGCAGACTGAGTCCAAGTCCAGAAAAGGGTGAGTACACAGGAACAGAGAGAGAATCAGAGCAGACAGAACAGGTCGGAAATCTGAAAACAGTGTCCAAATCCAAATGGTCAGGTCACAATATCAGAGTTTCTCAACTTACAGAATTCAAAAGGTGGTCAGAGGCAGAAAGCAGAGTCAGGTCCAAAACAGGTTCGTTCACAGGTTAGATGAATATAAGGCACAGACCAGAGAGCCAGGCTGGAAACTGCGACAGCTGGTACAAAAATATTCCACTCCAGGTTGAGGTTGAACCCATTTCACCGTGTTATTTGGTGTGTAGGACTGCATCAACAAGATATAATATATAGAAAGAATATATATAAAAAAGTAACTATAAAGAATTATACAGGCCTCATTTTCAGTATTTGAATGTGTAATATCTACTTTTCCATAAGCCCTCATAAATACTGAGTTGTCACTATGTGGTGGAAAAATAGGATATTCCAAATCACTACTTAATAGTGTTAATAGGATTTAATTTGGATACGGTTTCTAAACCTTTTAAGGCCCAGCGGATACCCAGCTGTGCATGTTGATACTGCAGTATAAAGAAACTACTGCCTTATTTCTTCTTCGCATTGTGAATCCGTGAACTCTCAGCTGAGCTTCACAGAGCTGCTGGATGTCTCAGTTTAAAGCCAGACCCTGAGAGATTTCACCAGCAACTGTCACTTTTTTACAAGCCAGATTATCACCAGCACTTCTTTCTGAACATCTTCAACAAAAGCCAATAAAAAAGAGCTGGGTTACGTACAAATACTGACACACGTTTCATTTATCAGCACAAGTAGAAATGATTAATCAAATCTATTATTTACATGTCGTGTTTCACCTGGATAAAACATTGTTAACACGCAGTCCTCAGTAACAGTTTCACACAAGTCTTTAGTTTCTCTGCAGTCGTCACCTCATTGTTGCAGGAAAGGGAAATTACAAATGTAAAAGTAAGTAGCACAGCAGAATGCAAACGATAGCGACAGGGTAATTTAATGAGGACGGTGCAGAGAAGAACAAGAGCACAGATGTAAAACGTTAGTGTAAAACATACAAGGCTGCAAACACAAAAGTCAGTTTGCTTCATTCATTTCTACTGATCTACTGACATGTGGCCTTCTAAATAAGGGTTTCTTAATAATTGGAAGCATGTTTTTGTCACACAGATGGAAAAGATTGACTACTCTGACTGATTATTGGACATAGACTTTAGTAGTTACTTGCCCAGTACTGATTCTTTTAGTTTTCTCATGCACCAAAAGCAGTGGTAACTATATAGCTGAGTACATTTACTGTACATACAGATATGTAAAATGTTGAGGTTAAGAGAAAACTACAGTACAAAATGACAACAAAACAACAGTTTGTGTTTTTCTGTTTGATCATAAAAATATTCATAAATGTTGGTTACACACTGTAACCCCAGCTCTATGTGTAACAGGGCCGTAGACTCTTTCAGCTGTGTGTACTTGATGTATTTCTCTATTTTCTGTAGAAATATTTGGTTTGGTGCCTTCTGTGCACGCACACTTGGGGCTCGTTTATGAGTGCACAGCACAAGTGACATGAGCTGGAACGTGGTATGTGTAAAAAGCAGGACTGATTAAAGTAGGAGAGTATCAGCCGCAGTCGTAAAGTCAAAGTATAAATTTAAATTCTGACCTGATGATGGTGCCACAATTATGGAGCTAAATGATAATCAAATTAATAACAATTCATCTTGAATTCATAGCAATCCAACACGGAACAGGTGTTAACCTAATTGTTAATCATCGAAGTAATTTAATGCAACACACCACGTCCATTCATCATTAATTAAAATCTCCATATTTGTGTCACCATGCAACCTAAACATCACACTACGTTCTGTATGAACACAATTCATTGTCCTGTAGAAGTGTTCAGTGTATCTGGAGTAAATTTTAATAATTTCCATAAAATTTACTGTGTCTATACATGGTCCCCAGAGGATGAATCCTGCTGATTTTGGATGATCTCACTGAGCTTTTACTGTAGTGCCACAGTAAAGTTTCAACCTATACACAACATAACTAAATGTATAAACCTGTGCGTATGCTTATCTTAATCTTTATCTTAATTAACCACTAAAAAGACCTTTATCATTATGTTCTTCTTCTAATTATTATTTATATAGTATGACTTTTCCTACATTTCACACAGCACCGAGTTTTTTTGCAGGACTTCTGGGGCGAGATTCTGAGAATATATTTCTGCACACAGAATACAACTAATCAGCCCTCGCAGCCATTAGGGTAGTCGTGATTCAAAGTCTAAGAATTACAGAACAAGAGAGGATTGATGTCCCAGTTAAACTTTGTATCGGGTCAGAAGGGGGCTGCAATTTAGGTCAGTGTATGCCCACAGTAATTATAAGTCAAGCTGTGGGAAGGACATTTAACAAGACATTATCTCTAAAAGAGAGAAGCCATTAATGGACTGGCTTGGAGAAGTAAAACAAGCATCACGTGCAGTGCAGAATCACCAAAGATGGACATCAAAACAGTTCTTAAAATGAGGGTTGGACTATCTTTGCATGAAAAGGATCAGTATGGTAATTAGGATCAAACTAACAAAACACTGTGGATGTGAAGTGAAAAGAAATATTTGTCAGAAAAAAGGCAAAGTAAAAATGATCCCAGAGTTAACACAAAAGCTTTTTCATGAGTCACACAACAATTTGGCAAAAGTGTTGTGTTGCCTGCATTAATATTCAGTGTCACATTCATTGTCACCATTTCAGAGAAGTTTCACATTAATTTATGCAGCGTTACTTGAGTTACTGTAAAAAGAAGCTTGCTGTATTAAAGGGGGTTTATGGAAATAAAAACTTTTTGTCTAATTCTGACACTTTATGGATCAGAGCATGAAAAAGACATTTTCTAAACCTGTGTAGCAGACTGTGCAGTTGGTCACCCACATACAGTATATATATGGATAGAAAACAAATGGGACAGATCAGGAACAAACCTCTATCTTTAGGATGCGAGGAACCGTGTTGTCCTTGTCCCCTTTTTTAAACTTCTTTCTTTAACTTTTAAACACCAGAGAGACGTTTATCTCATCCTGCATGCAGCTATTCACAGCTTTATTGTGGAGCACCTTATGCTTTCACCCTTTCAGCACATACGGACTTTAACCAGCAACCTCTTTTAAATGCCACAAACTCAGAACCATGTCATTTTCAGCCAAGCTTGGATCTTTGTACTTTGTTATAAAAACAATTAAGATGACCTGATCATGTTTTATACTGCATGTTAGTCCAGTTGTTTATTAAAGAAAGGTAGAACCAGTGGTGGAAGAAGTACTCAATTTTTTTTTACTTATGTAAAAACATGTATATGACAGTAAAGAAATAATAACTTTAAGTGCCAAAAGTAAAAGTACTCTTTATGAACACTGGCTCATTTGCATTTGCATTAGTGAATATGATACTATTGGACTACAATTATATTGATGCATGAATGTCACTGTGGAAATCAATAAAGTCATATGATTATACTACATTTTGTATTATTAATAATAATAATTGATTGATCCCCTTGGGGAAATTATTTGTAGACAGGCTGCCCCATTAGGCAGTGTCTTGTCCAGGGACACTTTGACATGTGTCCAGGAATCAGGGAGGGACCGGGAAGTGACCCACCAACCCATAGACATTCATAGACAATTGACAACTGCCGACTGCCCTACCTACAGCGCTACTGTTGCCCCTAGTCAGGTTCTGTAAAGTTTTGCTATTGAATAAATGTAGTGAAGTAAAAGTATGATGTAGCAGAAAATGGAAATACTTGAGCGAAGTGGAAATACTTCAAATTTGTACTTAAGTAAATGTACATAGTTACCTTCCACCGGGTACAAGTACAGATCTGATGTACTTGCTTGAAATAAGGTGAGGTCTGCTTGACAAATGAATTAATCTAATGGTTTTCATTTCATATTATATCACTGTCCTAGAATTACAACATGTACATATCTTATATACAATCATCAGAGAGTGAATCTGGAGTCATGCAAAAGAAAACCATGAATGGTGCCTCAAAGTAAGTGTTACACAGATGCACAGATCTCAGTCTCCTTTTTCAACCACAGGAGCCACTAACACATTACAATGCACCTGATTTGTCTTCTCCAGCCACGTGAATTATTTATTCACTTGGCTATCCTTTCATTTCCCACAGTATACGAGTTTGTCATGACAGTCCTGAGTCAGTTTATCCAATGACAGGTATATACAGCCTGGGCAAAAGAGAAAGGGCCATAAAAGAATAAAGGTGAATATAATGCCTCTCTTGGGTCCAGTGAATTGATATTTAAAGTTCCCCTCCAAAGTGCAGACACTATCAATGCTTCACCAGTCCTGAGGGTTCTGAGTCTGAACTTCGCCTGCTTCAACAGCTGGGGTTTATTAGATTTTCTGTCTCCAGCAGCCATAACAGATGTTTAAGCATGCAAAAGAGCAATGGTGCATAAATTAGATTGTAGATACAAAGAGCAGTATATACCACGATACTGTAAGTACTACCTGATATACTGAAAGATCAATTCTCCTGTATGGGAAAGCCATCACAGCTCAAGACTCATTTGCTGGCACTTTTATAAATATGGTCATTTTTATTCAGGTACAGTCTGCTGTTATATAACATATCATTTCTTATATAAACCAAACAGGAACCTGATAAATATGGTCTGCAGCTTTGGTCTCTGAGCCCCGGTGGGTTTCATTCCAGCCAGCTAATCATGGGCTGATGTGCCTAGTGATGGTGGTGGGGGTGACACCAGGTGAAAGCTGTTTGCTGAAATTAACTGGAGAGAGGGACTGAAAGGTTGGCGTGTTGAGCTTCATCAAAAATGTTTTTGTTTGGATGATCACGAGGGGGATTTCTCCAAAGGCCTAGTTACAAGATGGCTGCCAAACAGTGGTGATGTTTCCATTAAAATTAGGCAAAGGAAAATATGAATAAATGCACATTTCCATCCACCATGCAAATATGACGAGTTAGTTGGTGTTAGTGAGATAATTAGTTCCAGTTGGTGCCATCAAACAACTGCAGAAGAAGAGAACAAAAAGAGATTATGTATGATGCCAGTCAAACCACAGTGGAAAACCAGCTGAAACACATCTGGAAATGTGATACTTATATTTATTTCATGTAGTAATCTAAAGGAGTTTTCATCCTCTCATGGCTCCACACAGTGCTGATTTTTTCTCTTCACTGGCAGCTTAAAGGGATGTTTAAGTAAGTAAGGCTACATCATTACACTTTTGTCACATTTTTCTTTTTGTTGATACACCAACTTCTACGCCAGCATCAGGCCAGGCTGATGTTGCACTGAGTTTCTGCTGGTTACCTGGTGATTGTTGCAACAAAAAGTTAAATAATCACTGCTTATGGTCTTTCAAGAGTTGTGATCCCTTGAAAGTTTGGGTAGGTTTCACTAAGGCGCACTTGAAGCAGTAACTCTGGACCTATACCACTTCATTAAAGGCATGTTTGCAATGTGATCATCCTAATTCAGCGGTTTAGGTAAACTTTTTAAATTGAAAACATGACTTTATGAGTTGTGTTGACATCATTTAAACTCAAAGTTGTGTGTTCATCGGTTTAAAAATGAAACTGAAGTTGTGGTAATTTAATAACTCAGTTCCTCTACAGCTCGATTTCAAGTCTCCTCCTTCAACCACTTTACATAAAATATATTCAGACAGTTAAAACTGGCACTAATGTGGCTCAGGACAGCGGGGAATGGTGGTGGCTGCAGAGTGAGATGCTGTTGCTGTTCTCTGTCTCTAATGAGCCTTAGCCTGGAGCTCACTGAGCATACTGCTTGTGTTTGCTGAGTCTAAAAGCAAAACACGAAGATAGTAGGTCAGATGAGTAAAAGATTTAATCACAATGTGCCAAAGAAGATTCCAGATGGTGAAATGGCGAGTTGTCTGAGGATTCTCAGTCGTCCAGGTCATGGCCATCCCAAAAAAAAATACTGTCGCAACTAAACTTGTTTTTAAGTTAAATATTCTATGTATATATATTTGTGTAAGGTCCTAAACCTTACACTGTAAAGTGCCTTGAGATGACTGATGTTGTGATTTGGCGCTATACAAATAAAATTGAATTGAATTGAAATTCTGTATTATACAGTCCTCAAAGAGAGCATGTGCTGCTGACTTAAAATGGCTGTGCTGATTTCTATAGAAAATTTTCTCAGGTTTCATATATTGCCTAACAATAATATAATTTGTAAACCTTTGTTTTTATAGAGTTGTAAAATGCAAAAGCAAAGCAGACACACAAATTAATACAGCTAAGTGTCAGGGTCCCATAACTGATAGTCTAACCACATACCTAATAATGGTTCATTATGAACACAGTTATGGCATTCAAAGAGTAAAATTCGTAAGCATGCTAATATTGCAAATTATGCCACTAAGGAGAGTTTTTTTCTGAGTTTCATGTAGCTGTCATGTGCCATATTTTGGACTCTTCCAGTTTCACCATTATCATCCTTGACACCTCACAGAAGACTAGCCAACACACACTGGCAGCGTCTGATGCGCCTCAGAAAACCCGCACTGATTGACTTCTATGTAAGCCCAAACATGGGCTGCTAGTTGACGCATGTCTCTGCATCAGGACAGACCACTGCTATATCTTCCCAGCGTTAATGTTTCTCAAACCAGCATTCGCTCATTGACTTGAAAAATCCAAGAGGTGGAGATGTTCATATGGATGCTTTTACTGACTGATGCCTACAAGGAGGAAATAATTCTATGTACAGCTAGAAATTTCCAAACTAAACATTAGTGGACTTAATGATGTTTTGGCAAAACCCAGATTACACATGGAATGATGAGGCATTATTGGTGAGCATCAGTCATCTAATACACTGCAGACTGTGTTGTCTGTAATAAAAGTAGCTTTTACAGCTTTTTTGGTGAACGCTGTACTTCCCAAAGCCACAGAAACTATGTCTGTATCTGTATCTGTCTCTGGTTTATGGACCAATATTGGTGCTGAAATGTGGACAAAGGTTAAATGATGAGCCGTGCTGCAGCTGGGCCGATATGTGTTGGCTTTAATACAGTCTAAAATGTATACAAGTTTTGTCTCCTTTTATCCCACTGTTACATCTCTTGCCCTCCACTTCCAACAAACCAAAACTCTGTTGCTCCTACTGACAAACACACTGACTTCAGAGGAACTGGGAGTAACAGGGGGTCAGTAGTCCTTGTGGCCTTGTTTAAGGATGGCTTTCAGAGAGATCAAGCAGAGTGACCATTTTGTTTGATTGTCCACTTCCTTCAATGTGATGGGGGTCGACAGGACATCTTCAGCCCAGGGTCATTATAACATTACTTCTGCTTTATTGACTTTCCAATTCCCAACTCACAGTTTGTCCCCTTGACCCTAAGAGAGGGAGAGAGAAAAGGCTGTGTGTGTTGTGTGTGTTTGTATGTTTTAACTCCCTCCATGGCAAAAAAGATCACGGATCTTAAAACGAGGGTTAAGGGCACAGAGGGTAGCATAGCTCGGCTCTTCTTCCCCGAGCCTCACCCCTGTGTGAGACAGCTTCCTCTCCTAGAACAACAAACTCCCCTTAAAATCATAATCTTCAAACAGACAGAACAACATTGGTGCACATTGTTGTCTCCCCTTAGTACAGAAAAGGCTTGTTTTTAAAGTGGTGTAAAGGGGAATTAAACAAACACAGTGAACATATGTTAATATGCACACATATGTTCTCTCACACACACACACAAACATACACTTTCATCACAGATGCTGCTCCGGCACTTGATCATTAAGGAATGCTCCAACTGTTGGAGATAATGTGGTGCCAGCTTCCATTCTACTCCAGTCCTCCCCCTCCCTTCCACTTCCCTCCCAGGAGAGCTGCCGCTCCCTCACTTCTGCATCCCCTCCGCTGGGCCAGACACAACCTGCCAAGTCCTCCAACAGGAGAGACTACAGCTGGAATGCACCGCTGTCCTCCCTGACTTTCACCTGGGAGAGGTGAATAATGACCTGGATTAGTCTATAAAATAACTCTCAAACACCTTTCAGTGTTCGAACAGCATGGACAAAACAGGCAACCAAAAATGGATTTGGTAAAAGCAGAGCAACTTTTGCGCAGGCGCACTTAAGAAAAGCAGTAAATGAGTCAGATGTCTGGCTTTTTTCAAAGCACCCTTCCTTCCACAGCCTATTTTTCAGAAGAATTTAGATTAATAGGAGGAATGCTACTTCAGTTTCTAAAATGCCTGTGTTCTCTGGAGAAAAAATAGATGCCAGTGGTAACACTGGTTAGTATCAACATGATAATTACTGTCAGGTTATGACAGAAAATGTCAAAAAAATGATACTGTACTCACTATAAAATTATTTCTAATAAAAGATTCACACTTCAGTGATTTCACTGTATATCAAGAGCTAGTGGATTGTCGCGTGAAAGGCAAACATAATTCTTTAAGATAGAGCAGAACTTTTTAGCATGAAAAAGAGTTACACTCTTGTCCTCTTAAAGTAGGACATTGAATACTGGGGAATTAGCTTAAACAAGAGAAGAGTCCAGTGAGTTTATTTTTATTTTCATATGGGGGCTCTTAAATCTCTTGCACCCCCACCCTTTCCATTTCTTTCCCTCCTCCTCCCGAGATAAAATGTTCTGTGGCTAGGGAGCAGGCCATTCAGCTGGGATGAGAATGGAATGAAAACAATAGCCCTTATCAGGCTCTTATTTACATTTTCCCAGCGTCCCTGCAGTAGACAGCTTGGCTTGTCACCAAGCTCAGATCGCCCCACTGGACCCAGACCAACTTCCTCCAGCCCCAGCGATTCCAATGGTCCCTATGGACTCTTGCCTGGCACAGACCCCCTCCACTCTGCAGCTACAACAGATAGCAGCATAGAAGACAAAACTACTAGAGTGTGCGTCCAAGACGTGTTTCCACTGAGAGCAGAATGGTTTCTGGACTACTAAGCCAGTATGGGTCTCATTGTCTCTTCTCTGGGGCTGGTGCTATGTAGCTGGAATAATTCCTTGAACCCTTTGCTGTGATTGTTTTTGAGAGTTTCCAAGTGGAACTCAGAGGAAAGGGAATAGTCAACACTAATTTAATACTGCCAAAATGAATATGTCTGTCTCTTATCAGCGCTGTCATCTCTGGTATACAGCTTTCCTGTGCAGGTATTCTGTGATCACATTGATGTGGGTGAACGGGCGCAGATTGAGACACCTAAAAGAGATGAGTTGGCTAGATTAGGCTACATATTTTTTTTACTGTATCAAAAGCAAAGCTAATGATCCTCATAAATCTCAACAAAGGAATGTTTCCAGGTTGATGTGTGACCTAAACAAACTTTCAGCACCTGGCAGTTATGGCTGCCAGAATCATGTTCAGTATAAACCACAGTAGGGTAGGTTACCACTAACCATCTGTTCTGACACAGACTGACTCCCTGACAGTCTTGAAGGAAAATATGGATAAGTTTTAATTTCTGCTCTTTGTCCACCTGTTTTTGTTTTTTTCTCCTACATTATGGCCCCGCAGTTATCCCCCCAACATTTTAATGCAACACGCAATGCAAGATGAATTTGTTATTTATTGTTAAATTATTGTAAAATTAATTTATTAAATAAGTTGCTGGTTAGCTGTAAATGCCTGTGGTTGAGAAGCAAAAGTACAGGCAAATTGTTTGCTAATTTATGTTTTTACTGCTGATCTAGACAGAGTGGTCCATTTAAATTGTCACTGCACACTGTAGAAAAGCTTAAATGCTCAGGGCAACACTATGCAGACACAGTCACAGACAAATCAAGTCATGTCACTAATAAAGCAAATCTTAAAAAATATATTTTCAAATGTTTCTCAAAATTGCTATGGAGATATGAAGTCGAGCGAGTTCAAATTTAACACATATAACACTGCTTACTATAAAAAGCTTATTCATTTTTACATGTTTTCAATCTTTAAAAGGTTTAATCCACTAAATTTGTCAATGCCACAAAACACGCCATAATGTTTCTATAGACTGTGACTGCCTAAAAGCACAAAACTGGTTTGTTACAACAGTGGGTGTTTTATTACCCTGTGTTGTCAGCAATGAAAATGTTTCAACTGTTTGCCACCACATTCTGAGCTTCTCTGTGTGCACTATTCTCCTGGGAGAAAGATGATACTCATGTTTGAGTGTTTGTTGTGTTGAAAAGCTGTTGGCAGAGAATAGAAGGCTTTCTAGGAGAGTTAAATTAGCCATAAGTCATGGATAACAGACTAAGAGACTTCCCCTTTAGCATTGGCCTTGTATATCAGTTGTCCCAGCCTCAAGGGGAAACATGTAATTACCAAATCAATGATCAATTGACACTGACCATATAAATAATTTCCTCCCCAGAATGCAGAGGCCCGCACCGTGAGGCAAAAAAGGAAACAATGCTATTTGCAGTGTGGGGCAGAGGAACAGAGGAACAGAGGAAATGGGGTTTAGATTCTTTAGACAAGCTTCAGCTTGAAAGGAGCATATTCAGTAAACTTATAGTCAACCAGAACATCCACAGAACAATAGATAGGACATTAAAAATATCTATGAACTGCAATAATATAACTGAATAATGTACCATTAACACTGTGACTGTGAGCAATGACATGAAATAAAAGTAATTTCTTGTCAGTTTAAACATATTTAATAACTGTTAAATAGATGAAAATGCACAGTATTACTAAACTAAATTTAAGAAAATAACGACCAGTAATCAGTAAACAAGCTTCTTTACCACGTCACAATATTGACTGAAGGTCAATACGCTTATGAAAACACTTTGCTTGCTTGCTTTAACCAAACAAGCCATAAGTGTAGAAAATGTGCAAACATTCCATACGCAATTTGTTGAAAAGAGCCCTGTAAATAATCTGTAACACATGGCTTGGTTTGTATCATGTCTTGCATGTGTTCACAGTAAATATGTTGATAAAATAGCTGAGATCTGAAAAATAAGTTTTTTCTTTTGGGAGAATAAATAGTAATATATTATGATATTTTTATGATTATAGCCCAGTGATGATGAGCACAGTAAAAGCATCTTACAAGCTAAAGGGTATAATGAAGTTAACAATCTGCTGTTACTTATTTTGAAAATTACACTGTTATCTTGCAATAATTTAAATGATCTAAAAACTAAAGAATGCACTTAAATTTCACTCCTACATTCAGTGTTGGACACAGTGTTGTTGTAGTTTTTTTTTTTTTTATTTAATTCAGGCATAAATTTCTATCTCAGCGATAAAACTCAAACTCTAAGTCAGACAATGATAGGCTGACGTCTAATTTCCCATCCACTCTGCACTGCACGGGAAACAAATCAAAAGTCGAGATTGATAAAAAAGAAAATGACTGTGACACACTCCAAGGAGTCCTTTGAATATCTTAATCACAGACACACTAAAAACAAGACCCCATCATCACACCAAATAAAACATAATAATTACAAGAGGCAGGCAGGGAAGTGAAATGCAGAGAGAAAACATGTTTTTGTCATTCAGCCGGTAGTCCCTGAGACAACAGCTGTTGGATGCTGCAAATACTCCTGAAGTCTCCATAATCATGGCGTTATTGAAGTGAGGACAAAAAGGGCACTAATTGCAAGGGAGCAATCGGAACGCAATAGGTTACACACCCGGGTGATGCCGCACAATGCAAACGCTAAAGAGGAAGCTGAAGGGAAGAAAAAACATTCTGAGCACAACAGTGCGTTATCGCTCATTTTCAAGCAATTACCTTTCCTCGTTGTCAACAGTTTTAATAACCGCTACCATTTCCAGAAGACTTTTTGGTGCAGTTAAATAATTCCAGCTTTTTAATATGTAATTACTAGTGCTGGTATGCATAAATAAAAAGGTCCAGCTCCTTGAGACATGTCAGTGTATTGCAGAACACCTGCACATCATGGTGGGCTTTCTTTAACTGACACCTAATCATTATTCCACTTGGTGAACATCTCTGTTAGTCACCTTTAGACTAACTTGTTTGGTCATGTAAACAGTTGCTAAAAATATACTGTGGGTAACCTAGACGAGATGTGGTTCAGAAAGGGAGCAGATCTACTCTGGTCCAATATTTTCCTTTCTTTGCTAGTTTCCATACTTCTTACTAGATCTGCTTTGCTACCTGCCTGTCTATGTTGTAATTGTGCATCAAATGACAGCCTCATTTGTTATTCCCCCAGGGACCATGGGTCAGAAGAGGTTTTTCCTGATAAGTTTTTTATGAATAGGAGCTTTGTAGAATGTGGATTCTTAGTTTTGCACTATTTTTTGCTACTATGATTCTGTGATAGTTGGTGATTTTGTGGTTGCTACCAGCACATTTATTTCTTTTTCCTGTATTTATCTCATTAGCAGTTGAAGGTTGCGGACTTAAATGCCAAATAGACAAGTGCGACACACACCACAGGTCAGAAATATCACAAATTGTGCAATTTTAAGTAGGAAAAACAGATGCAAGGTACAGGTAACTTTTTAAGTGTTTTATCTTTTTCCTCAGGCAGCTAAACATGCTGACCTATGTGACCAAGAACTTCTCCCCTATTCCTCACCTTTATCAGCACTGACCAACGTCTTAATCCCACAGTGTTGACCTGACCATACTGCGAAGCCGTATACACATGCAGCACCCTGACCTCTCTAAAAAGGACATGTGTCTATCAAGCATATATGAATTAACCATCCCCAAGAGGCTTCACCTCCTGAGCTGAGCAGCATGTGACCTCTCCCAATCCATTTTACTGCGGCACTCTGTGGCAATCAGGCTTGAATTATTAAAGTGAGCAGTGAGCAATGATCAATTCATTGCGGCCCTTGCTTGCAGACTGCCCGGCCGTACTTCAGCAGAAATGACATTGAGAACACTTGAGTATGCTTCCAGACAATGCACATAAATGTGAAATATGTCAGACCCAATATGTCAATAATCATAATTGTACAGGCTGAGGCCATGTTCAGGCTAATCCCACAGAAATGCTGTTAGATGACTGTGGGGTGAACAGGTTCCAGCGCTGTGATTCCTTACAAATGCTTCCTTGAAGGAAAGGGCAGGAGATGTTGAGAGAGGGAAACAAGAGGCTAGTGTGCTGCATACTCACAAGTGCTGTGTGTCTCCAACTTCTGTACCTTTCTCCCTGTGTATAAGTATTTAACATCAATATTTATTATTTTATTTCATTTCATTCTGTGCATTGTTTAATATGTATCTTCAAGAAACATTGCTAATGTCTTGTGAGCCTTGTAAAGGGCATGGGCCAGAAAAAGCCAAGATTCAAAGTCAAATTGCAGCCTCAAACCCCTCTTATCTACACAAATTAAAAGGGGTGGGGGGAACAAAAGCAAAGAAGTTGAAAGAGGGACAGATTGTGGGGAAGTATGTAACTCAAGGAACCTGGAAGTAGAAGGAGGACAAGAAAAAAAAATCCAATCAAAACTTTGTGAGAAGGAGATGAGGAGCCAAGATAAACCAGTACTCAGAGCCCCCAAAACTGCAATCTCCCCTTAAGCCGGAGAGTGGCAGCTGGCAGAACAGCTGGTGAATAGGATTAATGTCAGAAGAATGAAATAAAACTCAACATATGTCCGAGCCTGAGGTGTTGAGACTGTGCGTGATTGTGCCCCCGATGGATGCCATGTGTGCAGCTGGAAGGAGCTGCTGTGCTGCTCCACTCTCTACCCCACAAGGTCACTTTTAAGAACTAGGACCATTAAATGCTTGGATAGCAAAATGAACTTTTCATTCCCTCTCCTCGTGCCCCCTCTGCTTTAAAGTCTCTTTTCAGGCAGTAGAGGGAGTCTGTTGAACATTGCTATTAATACAATGCACTCTAATATTCATCAGGAAAACACAATTGCTACTTTAATTTAATTAAGAAAGCACAAATGGTACATGTAAACCAGACAAGGTCAAAGAGAAGTGGTGTTTTTTTATTTGAGCAAGATAAAACAATTTATTTAAATTCAGTGTGTTTCTTTTAGATATTTGTGATTAAATAATAATCAACCTAATAAAGCCCACAGTAAAGCACTGTGCTTTACGATATCTCAAGTATGACATTGATTAATTTAATATTTTAAGTGTAAAAAAAATGCAGAGAAATGCAGTAATAGAATAAAAGACAAAGATATAGTATGTCTGAGTGTGTGCAAGCATTCAAGTGTTTGGTTTACTAGAAAGAAAAAGTAGACATTACTTCTGGAATCTCTGTCGATGCTGATGAGGGGATCAGTACTTGTAAAAATGAATATTACGACAAGAAATATGTGGACTTGATTTCAATTTATAATTTCCATTTGATGTGTGTAATCATTAGGGTCCACACACTGTAATAAATTATAATAATTTCACACAAAAATTAAATTACTGGGTACCTTGCATCTGAGAGATTTTTTTTGGGTACCCTGCAATTTAACTGTCAGATATAAACTTGCCTGTTAATCAATGCTCGAAAACATTCACATTTATTCATCTATGTTAAATTAATAGATGTGTGAAGAAAACGTGGAGTACTGTGATCATGGTTGTTCAGTGTGATTTAGTAAATTAATGGGTGTCTGACTCTACAAGGACAAAAAGAGACTAATAGGATCCACATGAATGCATTACAATTTGCAGTGAAGCCAAGTGTCTGGTATAGAGATTGAAACTTTATTTCATCATAAACGCTGGACGATAGCAAAGTGCTTCAGAGATTGAAATATGAGATATTAAAAAAAGCACAAATTACAAGAATACGTTTGGCGATACACTGTACATTTGTTAGTACAGCATACTGTAAATGTGTTGAATTTTGCTGTGTGTGTGTTTGTTTGAATATCCTCCAAATTTCTTAGTTTTAGTTTAATATATACATTTTGAGGAAATAAAGCATATTCTAAACTCAGTGAAGGTATTATTCACCCAGCCAATTGCCAGAAACTTTATTAACATCCTGTCTCTGTCATCTGACATTTACTGGTTCTTGGATGAAACTGGTTTGTGAACTGTGCTGTGGATGTACCCTTAATGTTATAATAAAGGGAATGAGTAAAAAAATGTACTGGAGTGCATTATTGTAAGAAGTGTTTGCCATGTGCGAAACACCTTTTAATATAATCACTACAACTCCACCACCCACTGTGACCCCAATAATAACATGGTAGAATTATAAGTTTTCTGACAGTTTCAACAAAAACTGATCAACTCTAACCTTGTAAAGGAAGAAGTTATGGCAGAGCTGCTGCATTGGATTGCATTAGATCATACAGGTGTCCCTATTAAAGTGGCTAGTGAGTATGTATATATAAAAAAAAAAGACTGTCACTGATGAAAACTATTGTAAAACTAAAGGTTTGGGTTTTAACTGAAATGTCAGAAAATTAAAAAAAGAAGAAAAAACTCAGGTACCATAAGTAACACTGTTACTGGCTGGTTCAGCTACTTTTCTTTTCAGTCAGCTCATTCTCTTTCTGTGGGATACAGAGCCATACGGACTGAGACCTGCTGGGCAAGACAGAGAAGAAACTGGAGAAATTTACTTCTCATGAGTGACTGAGCTCATTGGTCCGGTTCACAACAGGAGAGCTTACAGTGTTGGCTTTGTAGAAGCAAAGTGCCACCCACCAAGAAAAATGACAAAGAATATGGAAAGAGAAAGATGAGACGTGCAATAAAGGAGGAATAGAAAGTAAAATAATTTAGTCTAATGACCCATTTTTCCTATAACAAAAAGGTTGTCCCAACAAATCATTAATCCTAATTTCAATTTATTGACTGAACATTATGATATGCTATTGACTACCTAGTCAAAACGCATATTAACCTCTCATCCAGTGGAGACTTAAAAATCATACTGGTGGTACTTTGAAAGAGAGATGACATTCATCAAACGATTATTGTCATTGGCACTCAGGCTTTGCAGTGCAATAAAACACATTTCTATTTGTTTCTTTTGGCATCCTCATCACATCTCCTGGCTCATGTAATGATACTGAACAAGGAGAAAGAAAAAGAATTGAGAGGGGGGGAAACATCTGTTTTATCAGTGCTTATTAAATAGTCTCTTTGTTAAAGAGGCAACACATCAAAGTTTAATGTAAAAAAATCTTGCTTGCTGTTAGGGAAAACAATTCAAATATGTTAATAGGCTGCATCTACGCTAGTTGTCATGTCTGCTTTTGTCGAGGCAGATCTCTTGGCTGGATGGCTGACGTACCTCTGACTTTCTGAACAAGGCTACAATGTTCTCTGAAATCATTAGCAGGCCACAGAGGTTGTCTGTGTCCAGGGTGTGAGTTACACTCACACTATTTTGATCCTTGGTCAGATGACACCGGCTCTTTTGTCAAGTTATGTGTGGAGAATGCTTGGGAGTTGAATGCCACAGCTAGGACAGTGATACTGAGCTGGCACACAAGTGTCCCAGTGTAACCCTACTGGAGGCACTTAAATTCACATACACACACACAGCAGGACACACACTGACCCTCTGCCCCAACATCCCACTGTGGAATAACCCCTGTTCTTCTCATTTCTGACCTCCTTTCATGTTTCTTTAAACTGCAAAACCAGGCTGCTCTTTGACAATTCTAGGCTTCACAGCTCAATGACAAATATAGTATCATTAATTGCTTCTGCCTTCTTATGTGTCAGTGTTATGCCATCTCTGTGCCCCTCCAAATTCTGTGGTGTCACATTAAACAGTCAAGTTATTACAAACTGTTGCTGATTTAATCACCTACAGTAGTCACTCAACATTTTTTTTCTAACAGCAAAAAGTGGTATGTTACAAATTCTAAGTTGCTACTGCACAATCAGTGATGCCTCTCATCGACTATTTATTGTTGTTTAATATAAATTCAGTTGACGAGACATACCTACAGCCAGCCTGTGGGTATGAGAGTGTATAAAGACAAGCATGCCTCTGTGCAACCTTGGCTGTGATTTGTCTCTCAGAGACACCCGTTTCCTCCTATTAAGGGGTTCCTGTGCAGCCAGTAAGCCAGGATCACAATGGGAGTTTTGTGCTGTATGGGTGCAGGGGGACACGCTCAACAGCTGAAACCCGGGAAGATGGCCCCTGGAATGCTCCACAGCAGTTGCTACTGTTGACTAATCGGAATATGAGAACTGGGGAAGGTGATCTTGAATGCAAAGAATGGCACATTGAAGAAGCAGCTGCTTGTTTTGTCATCTGAATGACCAAGACAGCAGAAAGGGTTCCCATTTTGAAAGCAGCAACAAAATCTATACCTTAGCTTGTGTAAAGTGAAACCTGTGTCGGCTTCCACCGTCCTACTGGCACATGTCTGTGCTATGTGTGAGCCCTGTTTTGGAACAGATAGTAAATACATAATTCAGCAGTGGACCAGGCACTCTGTGCTCCCGATTCCCCTCATACAGCCACTCCATTTAGCCCTGGGCTCTGATCTCAGCCTGGCAGAAAAGCAACTTTGTCACTGGAGAGTAAGACAGGGTGGGAAACCAAAATCATAGGAGGAGGGAAAATGTTGATCTGTTTCAGGTAAGGGTGACAAGATGGAATGGAAAACATGTAAAAGGGGAGAATAAAAAAGAAAGAAAAAAGCAAAAACTGGAGAAGAAAGCAAAGGATGGGAAAGTGACATTAGGGAGGAGTGAGGGGCAGGGTATCTTTTTTTGTGAAAGTTCACATGTCAGGCTGGCAGACTGCCCACGGCATACAGCCGAAAAATCTATTTAACGTCTGCTTCACAGGGTGACAAGAGGGTTGATTGGCAGAGAGCAGAGAGCCGCTTTTGATCATGTATCCTAACAAGCGATTCCAGCTCATGTCTCTTCAGCCTGAACAGATCTACATTACCTATTCAAACAAAAGTGACAGACCAGAGCACTGCTCCGCTGGGCTAATGCACCATGCCACAGGCCAAGAGAGAGACACACATACACGCACGGGAAAGCCCCTACTGACACATGTAGTATATGCAAGCATGTGTGTGTACACACACACACACACACACACACACAGACACAGTATATCAGCTATTTGATCAAATAGATCACTTGCATCAAGATAAGTAGCTTGCTGAAATCATCCTGACAGAATAAACAACAGATTATTAAAGGAGATGGGATCACAGCACACAGGAGAAATGCTGGTTGCTGACTGATGTTTGGCCAGTGTGTGTGTGTCCTGCCAGGAGGGTCCCGGCTTTGCGCTGTCCAGTAGGAAGCTGCACTCAGAGGTATCGCAGCGCTATGTGCAATGAACATCTCAAAATCTGCAACCAAGGCAACTGGATCTCCAGCCCTCATTGCATATGCATAGAGTCAGAGTCTCATGCTCAGATCATTATAACAAAGATTCCTATTAATTAGGTGGGATAAAGCTGAACCAGATGACATGGCAGCTGGGATGAGAGGAGAGGGGAGAAGGGAAGGAACTAAAAGAGGAGGGGAGAAATTCATCAGTCTGTTTCAGGGGAAGGATGGGGGATTTTTTTTTTTTAAATAGATGTAAATAATATAGACTGTTATGCATAATATACATTTCAAAATGTTTTTAATGTTACAATTAAACTAAACACATTTAAAAAATAAATCTATTGGTGCTATTAAGCACCTGCAACCAATTTCCAGTGAGCTCCTGTGTAGAGTCAGCAGGGGCTGTGACACTGACTGCGGACAGTGTTACAACAGAGTCAAGAGTTCATCAGTGCTAATCAGACCAAAGGCTTAGAGGTGATCCTATTCTGTTCCAAAGCTTTCATCCAGCCTTGAATCTCATTACATGGCCTGTTGTAATAGAGGATAATGACCTGGGGCTACGCACACTCAACCTACTGCACAGTCATTATACAGTGATAATACACAACCTCACCAGGGGGATTACACTTACAAATAGAGCAGAGGTGATAAAGGCAGAGGGAGAGGAATAGAGGTCTAAGTGGTAATACGGAAGCACATACAATTACACACATAACCTCGTGCCCAAACACAATTAGTCACAGTGGCACACTATGTTGTGCTGTTTTATGTCACCAGCAATGGTTAGGTTATCTACAGTACTGCTGTAGATACCCACTGAGATTAAAAAGGGGCTGCAGTTTGGCTGAATGGTGATATGCCTCCCTCTTTGCTAAGCTAATTAGCTCTGTCAAAGGGCTCCAGGTGTTGAATGTTCTGCTTGAGCACCTACTGTATCCAATCTTTAAAAAAAAACAAAAAACGCTAGTCTTTAAACTTTAAAATATCTATCTTTGTGCCTGTTTGCCTGTTTTCTTTGAATGAGAGCTGAAAAATTAAATTGATATTTCTAGATACAGATTATATTTAAAAAGTATCCATTGTCAGTTTAAGAGCTGTGTCAAATATCTTCAGATCACACCTCTTCACAGATTCAGTGCAGCACTGTTTTCTCAACACTGTGCAGAATAGCTATAGCTGTGGTAAACAACAATAGTACAACATGTTGAGAAATACTAATAAGATAAGACATGCATTTTTATTCAACACTTAAAAAATGTAAAACTACTGTTTGAAGTCATTTGTTTTAGCTCTACATCCCTCTCATTTAGACATTTACTCACCAGACAAAAAAGAAAGAATGAGATGGTTTCTGTTTTCAGAATTCCACTCAACACATAAGACAATACATAACTGCACTCAATCCAGTGCTGGATGTACTGGCAACGATTCAACAAGTAGATGCTGATCCAGGAAAATACCTAAAAGCTAAGGCAAGAAGCTGAAACCAAATTACCCGTCCTTGTCTTGGGGACAATCATAAAGACTCAACACACAAAGTATTTCTGTGTTGACTTGCACGGTATTGATTCATACTTTAGTGCATTATATAAAACTGTTCTAATTGCATGTGAATCAAATCAAGGTCACCTTGGCTTTTTATAATGGTGGCTATTTTTCTTTTTCCACTAATACTTTATACTGACATTTTTAACTCTTGACAAGTGCTGTCTGGAGACTTATCCATAAATAATGCATTTACAATACCTAGTAAATAAACATGGGGCACAATCGTTAGCCCTGCTGGCAACTGGGCCTAATAGAGCTTTTACAGCAAAGGTGACTATTCAGCTAAATGTGGTGCTCGCTGCTGGGAGGACATTCTCATTCATTAGCACAGTCACAAGCACTTAAAGCACTTTAAGGACCAGAAACGGAGAAGAAGGGTGGAAGGATAGAAAGGGTGAAAGGGTACAAATATATAGAGATGGAGGGATGGAGGAGTGATGCCTACAAAGAGGTCAGTGAACAAAACTCTCTCAATGGAGACATATAGAGAAATATAATATTAGTAGAAGTTAGTATTACTGTTTATTACTAAGCTATTCTCTTTACATGCTCATTCAGCCATTAAATTTTTTTCCCCCATTTTCAGATATTTGTTTAATTTTTGTTTTCTTTTTATTCAAAAGATGAGGTGTGTTCTTTAAGATTTCTGCCACCACTACAATCCAGTGGAGGTGACTGAAATTTCATTTGTGCCTCTTGCACCATTAACAAAAGAAATCACAAAAGAAATCTAAAAATGACAATAGTAAGAAGTGCTGGAAAAGTTATTAAAGACAGTCAACAATATTTGGACACAAATCTTTTCAACCCGGAGCATCCACCAGTATTAACATTACTTTAAATGGGATTTCACATTCCATATATGAGCTATGCTTTGTGTAAAAAGTGTACTACAGACCATTTGTTTTCCCTCAACACTTGAGGTCATTGCATTTATCCTCAGTCCATCAGGACAATGAACTATCTTGACCAGACAAGTAAGCCCAGAGAAGAATGGCAGCAGATGGTGAAAACTCTCTGAGGACCTCTGTGATCCTGACCAGTTAGGCACCAAAGCAGAACAATTAGACAGAACAGTTGTCATACTTAGATAAGTGATATATTTAGCTCATCTGTTCCTTGTGATACATTAGCAACATCATAAAGAGAACAAATGGCTCCTCCTGCCTTCATGTATGTTATTTAATGGGTTTAATCCTGTCCTTTTCAATTTCCAACTGTCTCTCTCTTTATAAACAAAGATACAAGATTATGATTTCTCAGGTTTCTGTGAGGTTTTCCTTGACCCTTTCTAAGAGTCCCTCTCCCTCCATTTTACAGTAATCACTGATCATCACCACTGAAGCTTTCTGAAGTGCTCTCAAAAGAGTATCTCTCAGTTCCTGTAGCTTGGGGACAGCATACTGAACTTTGCGAGCCTCTTGTCTTCTGCTGTGTTCCCTGCTCAGAAACTAATTTCCTCCAACAAGGGAGTTTATTTTGGTGGCGATGATACACAGCGCATGAGGCAAACCAAGTCTCTATTATTAACAGGAGATTAAAACAGCTGTATGGCACTCTAAAGCACCCTCTCCTCCCTGCGCTAACATACGGCCCTGGATTACAAGCTGCACTTGACCATTTAAATTACTGCAACAACCAGCCCTCACCAGCTGGGGCTCATTACCATAACATCCACCATCACTACAGAGAGCACTGACAATCTTACTCTCAAAATCAACTTCACAAGTAACAAGACACATATGTGATATATTTTTACCTTATGGTAAAAGAAAGATGTAGTAGCAGAACTGCTTCACTTCTTTCACTAACCAAATTTGTAACCAGATAGGTGCAATGGACAGACATTCTTTCCAGATCTAAACTTATTGCAAACAATCCTCCTCACAGAGAGGCAAGTGTATTTTGCAGTATTATGAGTATTTATTGTGATATTCTTAAGGGATTATATCATTATAATTTATTAAATTTGCTAACACATCTACAAAAGCCTTAACTGGCATAAATGTTGAAAAATGCTGGAATACTTAAATGTACCAGCCGCATGTTTTGTGTATATTGTGTTTCTTTGTTGGTAATTTTGATCCATGTTAAGAATCAAAACTTTACAGTTTCCTATATGATTTTCTAAATGTATCAGTGTTCAGATGAATAAGGAGAGATTGTTCCCATCTTTTAATAAACAACGCCTCAAATAATCAGTTCCCATATCAGGATGTGGCTAAATGATTTTCTGGTGAGAGGCCTGTGATGCTCTGATACAAAGATCACCAAACGAACACTTTAAAAAAAGTGGCAAATTATTTTTAGGCTAACAGAGGTCTAATTTATTCGTCTGATGAAGTGCTTAAGCTAAGAGCTCCCCAGACACTAAATGAGACACATGCATTCCCAAGGGGTTTTAACATTTGATTGGATGTAGTTATATTACTACAGCCCTAATTAAGAAGGGGGATGTGTTTCAGCAGCTCTTTCAAATATTTGTTTTTCCGCCATACTCTTGATAGACTGCAGGCTGTGGGAGGGAGAGCCACGCAGGGTGAAATGGGGTGCATATATGACAGAGACCTCACAGTCTTATCACAGAATTTCCCCGCATTTAATTGTAGGAAAATAAAAAAAAATCTTCTTGATGTCTTCCTATTGAATTAGAGGAATTAAGCACATGAAACAGGTAAAATCTGTGAGAGGCTAGTGTTGTTTGTGAGTAGTTTTGATGAATAACTGCAGAGTGAAAAGAGTTCTGTGTAGCAAAATAAAAAGAGGTAATGTTCCTGGCGTGAGGTCAGTGCTATGGGTTTTATAGTTAAAAGAGTTTGCCTTGGCATGGGAGAAGACCACACTTATGCTGAGGTGCACTGCCACACAGTCTGTCACATTGGCAGAAGTTCAGAACAAACTGGAAACACTGTAACGTCAGTATTCCCAACTTATGTGTCAGCGGAGAAGAAGCGATATAGGAGAAAAGTGGACCCTTAGGAAACTAGGAAATTATAAAGAAAAAGAGCGAAAATTTGGGAAGACCAGGTGTACTGAGGAGAAAAGGGTATTCTTACGTCCATACCCCAAACACATGCACACAAAAGGGAGTCATACCGTCTTGTTCTGTCTTTGTCATCTCCTCCAGCTTCTTCTGCTTCAGCGTGTCTACTACGTCTGCCAGGCTTCCTTTGCGGCGCTCTGGAGTGCCAAACGCTGATCCGCTCAGCAGGTCACTTCGCTCCCGGGCCCCCTCCTCCGGCTTGTGTGGGGAAGTGGAATTGTTCCGGAAGGAGTACAGGGAACATACTTTATTGCTGTCAGATTCCTGCAAGACAAACAGAAGTTGGAGAGGTGGCAACAAGGGATTGCATTTGTATTTAATGATGAGTTTTTCTGCATTCTGTCAGAGCTTCATTGGGCTTTTTTGACAGATTTTCATTCAAATGCAGTGATTACTAGGTTTTTGCCACTCAGGAGTGCTTTGGCCAATTCAAATGGCCTCTTTCTGGCTTTCAGCTTCTGTATCTTCAACAGAGCTAGCTGCACACGTAAATGAGATATGACAAGTGAAAAATTGAGATGAAATGATGAGGTACACTTTCACAGGGCATATCCATAATGTGCCCAGGCCTTACTTTTCATCTGCAGAGACTACACAGAGAAACCTCCCAACTGTAATTTCTCAAATTGCTTTTGAGTGTGCGTTTGTGTTAGGGTGACTGCTGTGTAATTTGTTCATTTTCTAGTGGAGACCTATTCTCAGCTGAGTGCCTTGAGCAATCGTAAATCTGTGTCCTGTCTCAAGCTGTTGTTGTTTTTCAATCCCACCTGTGTATGGTTTAGTATTTAACTAAGGGTCTTGTCTCTGACTGACTGGCTAAGTGCTCCCTGTGCACAAACAGAGACATGAAGGAAATGGGGAGAAGAATGGGAGACAGTTTGAAGGGGGGGACAAAAAGGGAGCAAAAACTCATGCACATGGGAGTGTACAGTCAGCACACAGACCATGACTGAGGGTTGCGTCTGACAGAAGGTGGTGTTAATTATGGTTTGTGGAGTCTGAGAAAGCAGAAGGTAGCTAAGCAGCCAGAAGTTTGCAGCCTTTAACGGAGGAACAGTTAGTTCTGATTTAAGCTTTGGCTCTCATAGTGAGGAAAATAAACATGACACATATTTATGTGAAAGAATAACTGTATGGAAAAGTGAGCTTTAATCAACAGCAGTGTGTTAACAGTTATTAACATTGTAATGCATGGTTAAATGATAGAACCGTGTCTGGAGCCACTGACAATCCTAAATAAAAAGTTGGGAATGTAGTAAACTGGGCAGGAATGTTGACAGGGCCAATTTCTCATTACTTTGTGGCATGTCGAGCCCCAGGCAAAGTTACAGTGGTGTGGAGGGTGGTCTGGTACCAAGCGCCAGGGTAGCACAACCGACTGGCCTGCTCTGCACCTCCCAGCCCTGTGTTGGATGATTATGCAGTGTGGCAGAGACAGTAAAGAGTGCTTGAGGGGAGTAGAGCAGTCCTGGGTTAATCAGCTGGCGTGGGTTCAGGGCACAGCCCACACAGACACATGGCACAGCAGTGGAGTCAGGTAATCAGCAAAGGCAACACTCTCATCCCTTTCACCTTATGCCTTTCTCCTTTCTTCTTTCAATCTCTTCATGTCATCCTCCATTTTACTTTTCCTCTCTTTTGCTCATTTTGTCTTTGTACTCTTTTTCTGTGTGCTGATTGCACTTACTCTTTCAACCTATTATTCCTTTAAAGTAAATAAACTATCTGTAGAAACATTTACACTCCTACAATATATCAGATGAGACTCTTCTTATGACACAAGATCAAGGCTACAGAGGCAATGATACAGAAACATTCAACCTTTGACATTTAGAATACTCATCATCCATTTATTGATCATGTGATGTACTCAAATCAAACTCCCTTTCATCTTTGGTGATGTTACTTTGTTTACCTCAGTAAAAGATCTGCCTTAAAAGATAGCATTTTGACCTGTACCTTTTTTTCTCAAAAGATTCAATTGTGAAGTCAAATATCTTCTGTAGAAGATGCTCTTGTTCATTCTTTAAAGATGTTACAGTAAAATGTGAAAATTGCTCAAAAAAATTAAAACTCACAAATGTATTTAATGTTATAAATTAATTAAATATAGTGATTGGTTTGCTTTTTTCAATGGTTCTGTCTTTTAGTAATGATATGGCTTGAACTCTTTCACTGATATTTTGTTAGCACTTTTGAAAGGCACTTTGAAAACACTTTTTTACAGAGGTGCCATATAAATAATTATAGTAGTATTATTACCACACTCTACATCTTACAATAGAATAAAAATGTTGTTGCCGATGTCCCATAATGTGCAGTAGTTCTTTGCTTGTCAATGCACTTGCAGCGTCCACACTCCAGCATTTTGAGTAACGCTCTGCTACAGAGGCTATTCATGTGTCTGTTTGCATGTGTGTTGTGCTGCAATGCTGAGGTGTTGAACGTCTCAGTGGCCAACTGCGGTGCTACTTCAGAGGCCCTCTGGGTGTCTTTACCGCAGACCAGTCTGTCACAGACAACCACCTGCCTCCCATGTCTATAGCTTAAAAGTGCCTGTGCTCTTTGTTGCTCTGTTTACATCAAAGCAGCTCTGCACTCAGAATATACAGTGTGTTGGATCTGGCTTCAGATGAAGCTTATATACAACATGTTAAACAACATGTTTCTTTAATACCAAAAAGAATGCAAGGCAAAGGAAACGCATATAACAACATTACCTCATCAGTTATGATGCAATTTTTGCACGTTTGACAGAGGTGTCTGTCTGAAGTGCCCTGACATTTCACAGCACTAGAGAACCAAAGGTATGGTGCTAGAGATTCTTTGTACAAGTCAGGAACAATAAGTGCCTACTGAGTCTGGATCTTGAATACCCAAGGGAGGACTGCAAGATAGTGGCACACATTCATAGGTTTAAAATTCTCTTGCTTTATTAGGTTTTCTTTAAAAAGAAACCTTTGCTTTATCAGTTATACTTTATCATACTTTCCCCTCACAATTATTTAAAGTTTTCTTTTATCCCATTCCTACCACAAAGGCATCAGAAAATAATTAAAGGAGATTTAGAGTTTAAACTGAACAATTCTGGCAAAGTTCAGAAAACTTTACTTTCATCAGCAGGCATTCACTGAACCTTCAAAGTTATCTGAGTTCTGTAGTTTTCTCTGTTTCCCATCTCTAAATTTAATTCAGCCCAAGGTGTCGCCTCAGTGTGTTCTGCTAAATGGAAATGCATAATGGTTTAGATGATGAAGAATCTTTTACTTGAAGTTTTTGGTTTAGCAAAATTGTGTAAGGTTTGCTTTTACTACGGACTACTTGCAGAATTAAAGCTCAACATGATGCTCGCTGTGAGCTCTGTAAACTGATTTCTACATCATACTGAAAGGGCTGGGGTCGAGGTAGAAAAATAGAAGAACAAAATTAAAATGTAGTACTGTGTAATGTAGTAATGTTATAAAATTGTTATATCCAATCATAAGTACAGTCTACCTTTAGAAAACCGGCTCAACTGTGCAATTACATTGGTATGATGCTCAGTATACTATTAGTGGCTATCCAGGTTTTTTTTTTTTTTTATTAATGTAGAATATTGACAAGTCTCACCATGTGCTGTTGGGCAGACACCAGGCTGTCCCAATCACTCTCTGGTGGTACGCTGCTGAGCGGCTGCATTTCATCGGGATGGGCTTTTCCGTGGAGCAGACTGTGCAGTGGCAGCTGTGGTGTGCCGTGGGCCTCGGTACTCTCCTCTTTCTCCCAAGACAAGTGCTCCTGACTCATGGCATCATCCCCATCAACCACAGAGGCGAAAGGAGATGTGGCTTGCTTGGAAGACATGACTCTGCTGAAGAGCAAGAAAATAAGAATTGAGTCAAGAAAAATAAATTATATCTTATGAGGATCATCCATAATACTTGAAAGTGAATGCGGTTTCCTTGAGTATTTCATGAACAACTGGCAGTTTTGTTCAAGTGATTGTGCATGGCTGTAACTGGGACTATAAGTGTGCACCTGAACAGATAATGCTGAATGAACTGAATGATCCACTTGACTGTCTATAGTTGCTCTGGCTTGTAGAGTTTTGAGTTGGCCGTGGGGTCTCTAATCCTTTGTTTAATGCAGATGCATAGCTTGATCTAAGCTGGAACTGTGCCTTCTTGAGTCCTGGCCCAAATCCCAAGACAGTTAACTCACAGTAGGTCAGCCAGGCATTGGAACTAGCATCCAGATAAAATGTAAAAAATACAAACAAAAAAAAACCCTCACAAATAAGTTAACTCCTGGTACACAGAGATGTAAAACAATGTTCATATTCTCTGAGTAATGTTGATTTGATTTCAAGCATCATTTTTGTGTGAGTTGATTTTACTCTGAAGTAATCAAACACAAAACAAAAACTAGCCTTGTCTTCTTTTATATCCACTCATCAAATTAGGAAATTCTTAACATTTTATTTGAGTTAGTTTGACTATGTTACCCCTGGCCAACAAATCCTACTTAAACAGCTTAAAAATCAAACAAAATCAATACTAGAGGACTAAATTCACAAATCTGTCACATGCTTTCATGAATATTACAGTGAAGAGTGTACTTGACATATCAGGTGCAAAGGAAACTCATCTTAATTCTAATTTCTTACAACCCAACTCTTTTTTTGTGCAGAATTTATACAACCAATTCCGCTTTCTCTCACCATTAATGAGGCCACACTCATGCTGTGTGCTACAGTGAATGAAATTAAACACTGTGCCAGCAAATCTAATTATGCATTTGGTATTAAATTAAAAAGGGGATAATATGGCCTTCCTACTGATGTGAAGTGGAGAGAAGGAGCTGGAGCATATTTAACTCCTAATCCGCTTTTCTCTGAGCTGATGTTCAGCTTATTTTTCTCAACTACAGGACATCGACAGTTAAAACTAGAATGTGCCTACATTGGGCTCAGGCTTCCCTACAGGATAATATGTCTGTGTGTGTTTTAAAGAGAGGAAGCAGGAAGACAAATTGAGGGTGTGAAGGTATGTGTCTGTGTTTGTATGTGACAAAAATGCTTAAGGTACTTCTTGTAGTACATGTCATCACTGACCGACATGTGCCCCATTCCCCTGTTCTAGCCACAGGGGTCAGTGTGACAGTACTTTAGTTCCACTTGCATATTTATTTTAGCTATGTAAGGCAGAGGCTCAAAACAGTAAGCAGACCAACCACGGAAGACTTCAGAGAATTAATACTGATGCAGACAAGACATAATTCTGTTTTGAATTGTTATTCAGAAACATGCACTGCATATCCAAATACAACATCGTCTGTGCTTTACCACACACTCTTTGACTCACACATACGGATAGTTGCAGATCAGCCTATGCAGTGAAGTGAGATCTAAACAATGGTGGCTTAAGTTAATCTCATGGGTCTCAGCAGCTGTACAAACAACCCAGCAAGTCAGGTAGATGGCAGGGAAGATGTGTGAGACCTGTGCCTGACTGTCTTTTACAGTCTATGTCTGGATGTGTTGCCGACTGTGTCTTTAGTAGGACTCAGCCCTCAATTTTAATCAGCCATTAAATTGTTTCCTGTAATTATATCAAATAGAAAGTGATCTCAAAATTGGGAAGTGTTAATTGAAAATCAAAAGTCAGAGCAAAGTTCAGAGCATACATGTGGGGTTGGAATGGGCATGCGTGTGTGTGTAGTAAGTGTGAGATGAGCACATAGATCCTGACGTATTTTTTATTCATGCACCCAAAAAGCCCAAGCCTCAAGCGCAACAAGCACGTCGCACTCAATGGAGTGAGAGTGAAACAAAGCACTGCTTTTGTATTACACAGTAAATCAAGTGGTATTATTTTACCACTAAAATATTCAGTCTCTCAGGCACTTTTACTTTGGTCTCCAGCCATCAGTCAAACTGCTGAGGCATGAGCGAGAGAAGGGGATAGAGTGGGAGAAAAGGAGAGAGGGAGCAATGGAGACTCCATCTTCCTGTAACATGTGTCTACAGCAATCTTGTTAAAGAATGCAACAGATCTGCAGCAGGCTCCATAACAGTATTTGTCAGCAGGAGTTAATAATTTATTAGCAGTGCTGGAGGGGGGCTTCTCTCAGGCAGCTAAAGAGTGCAGAGAACCCGCTCTGCCCCACCCCCACCTTTGACAAGCCCCATACAATGCTACCTCATATTATTGAAAGGGAAAAGGGGAAGTGCGGCAATAATTCTCTGAAAATATCTGAGGGCAACCATACGGTGTTTTATTCCTCATATTTAGAGCAGGAATCACACAGCGCTGAGATCTAAAGGGGTTTGTGTGGAATAGATTAACATAGACACAACAAAGACATTTGATGAGGAGAAAAATAAGAAGCAGTATTCAGCTGAATGTGGGTACCGTGGATACATGTAGAACCGGATCATATTTTCTGATAATAACACTGTTTACACACTTGGCCTCCATGCTCGCAGAATAAAATCAGCAAAACAGCCCTGTTTGTACAACTACAGTATATTCTGATGCTGTTGAAATAACTTTACTCACATTAATAATTTAATCAGTTTTTCTGGAAAATAAGCTCAAAATATGCTTTTACATACTAAACAGTGAAAGTATGGTGAACTGAAGAGGTAGCTCATAAATCCTTGACAAGCTGCACTCTGTCATGCTTGATTACACAATAACAATGGACAGCTAACAAACCAAAGTAATCAATAAGTGCATCAAATGGTGCCTTTATGCCTACTTCTCAAAGACAAAGCCCAAGTGACTTTTAAGACTAAAGGCAGAGATGAGGGAGGGTCAGTAAAAAAAGAGGACTGGTCTATATATAGCTGACAATATTGCACACATTTGAATGACTTAAGTTCTCCAGCCGTGGGCTCATATGGCCTGGAATGCTTTGAGTCATGAATTGTTCGCTGCGATAATGTTTCATCATTGCGCAAAACAACCTTTGCTTAATTGGCAAGTATTAGAGGAGTGTTCATCCCGGGGGTCCCTGGGGGTCAGACTCTGGGCCATGTGTCTTCAGCTATCCCATTTCCACTTTCATCATAAAAGGGTCTGACTGACTTTCACCCGCTGTACTGTATGTGCTCTGTCACGCTGTTTACCTTTTATAGATAATGGTGATAAGTAACTCCACACCATCTCCCCTGCCACCACGTCCCACCCACATGCCCTCTTGTCTGTCTCACTGCTCATGTCTTGCACCTTGCATCTTATCAACAGACAAAAGGAGGGAAAAAAAATGTTATAACAAAATACAAGACTGTTAAAATAACTGGGATGGGAAGTAGATAAATGATGACAGACAGATAGAGGGCTTTAACACTGTAGTAATGCACAGAATGTAAGTACTAAAAGTGCATGACACTAAACATTTCTTAATCTGAGATCTGAACTTTAATTTAATACATTTGCAAAGAATTTCAGTAACCTTGAACATTTATTTTATACTTGGTAGCAATCGTTTAAAGTTCGGTGGAAGTAGATGGAGAGAAGCTTTTTAGGGTGTTCTCTGTGTGTGTGTGTGTGTGTGTGTGTGTGTGTGTGTGTGAGAGAGAGAGAGAGAGAGTGAGAGAGAGAGAGAGAAAATCATCTGTGTGTTTCCCTTCAGGGGTTCCTCCTGTTGTAACAGGTGTCATGGTAGGGTTCCTCTGGGTTCTTCACCTGCCATAATGAGATATTACTACCTGACAGCTCCCAGCTGGAGCAGCATTGACACGGAATCCACCGTTTAGCACAATTAAATTATCACCCTCCATTGTGATTGTGCCATGCTGTGCAGGAGCCAGGTTTCTGGATACATAATCAACTCGTAATTCGGGCTGTATATTGAGCACAGTTAGTCTGTTTTTCTCTCACACGTGCACACACACTTCTAGTGTGCATACACATATATTTTGTCTATTATATAATAGTATCAGCTTTAAAAACAGGTTAATCAGAAAAAGGAGCCATTTTTTTCTTTTTGTTACCAGTCACTTCAAGCACTACACAAATTGATTTAAATCTCTTAAACCTTAGCCGACAAAGTAATTACATATAATGATATTAAAATATACTAAATGGTTGGGAAAATACAGATTTTCCAACTAAGTAACCTACTGTACAGTGACTGGAGAGTTGTCTAAATGAATTTGTTTAAATTGTTCCTCCATTATTGTTGACCTTCCCCTGAAAAAAGTCAACTCAATTATGGCAGCACTTCATCCTCTCTTCACACTCTTTCCTGATGGCTCCTCTATTAGAAACTGCCACAGTTACCACAGCTAAAATCTACACTCAGATGATAGCCACCCAGAGCAAATTAAGCAAGCCACCTGAAGTGCACACTTTACATATTGAGCAGAGCATTGATAATTACTTTGCAGGGTAAATTATTTGCAATAATCTGCTGCTAGAGGAACTGCCTTGTATCTCACTTTAAACACTTGTGCAGCTGCCATGACAGCATGGTTGGTGTCCTTGCCCCCCACGCAAGGCAAAGGCAGATGCAGGTGTGAGAGTGCTTAAGTGTCCCTGTCTGTCTACTCAGGAAGGGTCGATGAGCACTCATGCACTGAATCCCTCGTTGTCCCCTCCTCCTCACCGCCCCCCCTCCTCCTTCCCTTGTGCCATTGGCCCTTTTCCTGATCCCAGGACACAAGCTCAGAGCTGGATGGTATAACAGCCTCTCAGTTCCCCAGGACACACACACAGGTTCACTCATGCGTGTGCTTTCACAAATGTAGGATGGCCATCCAAAAAATTCACTGCTGTCCTTTTTTCTGGGCTTGCATCATTCTTTAACAGAAAATTATCCACAAGCAGAGGAGCATACTGGAATACTGTGACTCAAACACACACCAGAAGACACAAACAGCAGCAGGAAAACAACTTCAGTCTCCTTCACTAGCCAAACAGTTTCCATGCCTGAGATAGAAAAAAAATATAGAGAAAAGAAAAGCTACTTGTTGTTTTACCTCTCTTTGATTCTTTTACTTTCCCTTTTTCTCTGGGCCCGCCGGGGCAATCGAGTTCCCATAGAGCCCTCTGTTGCTGCTGCTGCACTTAAGCAAACCTCACAGTGAGTCAAGCCATCAACCAACAGAACCCTATTTGCTGAGCAACAGTGGAGCTTTGTGGCTTGCCTCATAGTTGACAGTAAGTTATGAGCCCTTTGTGAGAAGGAGAAGGAAAACAGAGATCGGAATTTGGCAGGAACATAATAATACAGAATTCTCCTGTTCATGGAACCTGAAATTGTCACGGAAACAATCGAGCATTGTCGAAAGAAAGAAAAGCAACGGTGACAGATGAAATATAGAGTGGGGGCCCCCTTTTTGTAAAACAGTAAACAAAGCTCTATTGAGGCCAGGTTCACTCTGTCATTTAAAAAGATAACTTCTTCTGTGCACTGGAGAGTTTGCAGCAAATGGCTACACTTCAGCAAATCGAGTGTAACATCTCTCACAGTTGCCAGAAAAGTGAGTTGAGGAGCTAGCTGGGGGGTGCCAAACAGAAGTGAAGGGATACATCCCAAGTTACTAAAGAGATGCACAATAAGTCTATAGAGTGCATAGAAATCTCTGAAGGAGGAGACTTTAAAAGAGGAAAGTTCTTAGAGAAAATTAAAAAGCATCACAATCTTGGACTTTTGGCCAAATACTCAAGAACAATAGCCAACTATGAAGGCAACTTTCCAGAGAGCAGGAAAAGCATGGGTATTGGTGACTGTGACTGGTTTATGAAAGTGGGGGTGGGTGGGGTGAGGGGTTATTGTACTGCATG
This sequence comes from Sandelia bainsii, assembly GCA_032362345.1. Taxonomy (NCBI): domain Eukaryota; kingdom Metazoa; phylum Chordata; class Actinopteri; order Anabantiformes; family Anabantidae; genus Sandelia; species Sandelia bainsii. The sequence goes on from JAUMHL010000018.1 coordinate 9,767,159, forward strand.
GCAGGAGAACTGTGGGCCTCAGTCTTTGGTCTTGCCATCGTGAAGTCATCATTGGCACTTTCAGTGCCCAGCAGAACTGGGGTTGGTACAACTGCTGGTTTGGTTAGGACATCTGGAATGTCGACACATGGTGTGCCACTTTCTCCGTCACTATCCTTGTTCCTTTCTCATTTTTCCTAGCGTAGATTGCTTCACATATCCTGGTCACCAAATTGGCAATTTTACAATGCCTACAGGAAAGAATAGCAGTTTTGTTTCCTTTCATTCTCTTCTCATAAATGGATTTCTGTAGCTAGGGGAAAAAAATGAAGAAATTACCATCAACACTGTTGTAATTAAGCTGCTCTATTCTTATCCTAGGGTCTGGGAGGACAACAGCTCATTAGCTACAGTTAGAGCCACCTCTAATTCTTTTGTTTTTTTCCTTTCTGCTATTCTTTTTCTCTTTTGGAATAAATTAATGGTATTCACTGAGCGCTCTTGCACAGGGAAACGCACACAAATGTGTCTCCTCTTGTGACAACTGGGCTTCTTGTGCCTCTTTGTCTTTGGACCCGTGTGTTTTTTTAAGGGCTGTGAGAAGAAGGTCTGGGATAGAAATGGGGAGGGGAGAGAGTAACCATGTTTCATGTGACACGTCAATTGGAAAATCAAAACAGGGGTAGTTCATTTGCTCCACCCAGATGAGGCCATCTAGCAGAGCCATGATGAATAGGGGTCAGGCAAGCCACACCACAAAGATTTATGATTAAGGCTTATTATGTTGAGAAACTGACATTGATTGCTGATTTAAAGCACTGAAACCAATTAATTTGCCAGTGCTGAATAGAAAGCATGGTCAACAGTGTGTGTCCTTCTGACAGTCTGGATCGGAAGAAGCCGAGCAAAATTGAAGGACTAAATGAATGGCTGGCACCCAGCTCTGTTTGGAGGTGGTTAAAAGTTACCATAAGTGATTGACAGCTGATACAAAAAAAGAGAGGGACTGGAGAAAAATGAGATCTGAAGAGCAAAACCAGGAAGCCCAACCACTGATCTGAGTAATTGCCCAAAAATTTGATTCACAGAAGACACACAAGCTGGTGTTTCAGAAATGCTAAGATGGTTTCATTCATGGGCTGGCACAGAGAAAACCTACGTAAATGAATGTGAAACATAGCCCTAATAAAATCAGGGAGCTGACAGACATGGTTGAACAAAAAAATGTGCTGTATTTCCAGTCCAGAGAAACGAGCACTGTAGTGCTGTACTGTACACTGACTGAAACACAAAATGCCTCAGCAGTTTGCTGCTAACCATGTGTCTGACCACTCATATACTGTACTTTAACTCTTCCCTGCATTTGTCTAGAGCAAAAGACGCAGTAGCCACAAGCGCTATACCTACCACAATCTTTTACCCATGTGATTTTTGTGTTGTGTTCGCAACAAATGCCACATTACGCTCTGTTGCATGTTATTTTTCTCAGTGGTTGTCAGGGGAAGCTTGTGTTTACCAATATCTTTTCCTCTGTGTTAGTTTCTTCTTTATTCATCTGCTGACTCACTCAGAAGACACATGCATCATGACAGTGCTTCAAAATGAAATCATTAACTAAATTGCTTTCGTAAAAAGCCACAAGTGTGCAGCAGGATTTGTGTGTGTGTTTGGCTTTGGGCCATGGGCCTCTGGTTCCCAGGCAGCCTCTGCCCCGGCTCTGTTGTGGTTCCCTGCCACCGCACTCATTATACTCAGCCTCAGCACAGCACGGTGCACGGCTGAGCTCGCCTTGCTTCACTCACTCACTAGGCTAGTAGGAAATAATCGGGTAATCGCAAACTACTCCTCCATTGCAATTGGGGCCACATTCACACAAAGGCACCCTTTGTTCCAAAACATTTATGGCCACCCTTCAGATCTCAATCAGGTAATCAGTCAAAAAGACATTAAATAAATATGGTTAGATATTTGATTTTTGAGTATTATCAAACAACAATTCCTGCTGTGACTTTTCAAAAAACTAACAAATCTAAATAATGGGTAAAATATGCACATCAGCATCAAATCTCTATGAACAGAAGTGCAATTAAATACATATAAATACAATATTTGAAATGTACACACAGAAACACACCTAGATAAATCATAACATAGGCAATTATGTAACAAAAAAATCTGAAAACAACTTTCTGGAAACTTTATCAATCTGCCTGAGGTAGATTTCATTAAACAAAGCAAACAGAATGGAAGGCAAACAAGGAGTGAAGGCCAGACAAATATTTGATAAGAGGATAGGGACTGTAGCTGAGCTGCACAACAGGGTAGCTGAGGACCCCACCTACACACACACCCCTCAACTGACTATCTGTTCTTTACTGAGCTGAACATAGCAGATGTGTCTTTCACAGCCTGTGGAGTGTGTAACCAATCTGCAAACAATAGCTGGAACTTGACAAAGGTCGTTGCACTTGCAACACACTCTGCACAGTAAAGGGCAGTCAAATCTTGGTGGTCCTATGCCCTTTAATTTTTTTTTTTTTTACAGACCACTAAGGCACAGAAGTGCAAATCATAAGTTGTGTATTTTCTGTTAAGGCTCATTAGTCAGCCAGTGTAATGCTATCTGAGCTCCAATGTAAGCCCCTTAACAAAGTTTAAGTCACTTTTTTGACCTCCTGTTAAGCTAACAGTTGGTATAAACATGTTCAATCCTATTAACCTAATAATATACATGGGAGTGGGTAAAGTGCCACAGTGCCTCGTGCTAAAAGCCTGCTCTGAGTCTTAATTACAACAGACAGCCATGACAGTGAAAATGATCCAGCAGCAGCCATGCTTCTAATACCTGCCACTGTGACCACAGGATGTGGGGCAACAAAAGAGTGACTACATTTCACAGCATACCAGATCAATGATGGTTTTGTTTTAATTTGCTGTAAAGCTATTTTCAGTTCAGTGGCTATAAACACATTTAGAGGGAAATTGCAAAAATGCATTGTTTATGAATAAGCCACATAGGCTACAGTGAGTAAAATGCCGAATTAACAATGTGTAAAGGGTTTTCTCACTCCTGACTCCATACTTACCAGAAGGTGTTGTTATGAGTAGATAGCTGAGGTGAACATTATAGAAAAAAGGCCAGTGTTCAGACAAAATAAATACAACTAATCAGATGCAGCAAGTTTTATAGAACATAACTTACAGAGCACATGATTCTAGAGACTTAAATAGACTTTCATTTTGGAGGGGTTTCTTCTATGTATTTTTTGTTATTTTGGTCCAAATATTAGATGTGAACAATAGGCTCCAGCATTCCCGCAACCCCTGGCAGGACAAGCGGTTAGAATAATAGATGGATGGATATTAGATGGCTACAGAATGTGTCACCATGTCTCACAAATCTTGAAATAAAGAAATATGAACCTTTCTTCAGCAGTGAAATATATCAGAGCCAAATTGATCTACATTTTATTTGCTTATTTTAATTATGTCTGTTACTTATTGAAATATGTAGACCATGTGTTGTATATTACACACACTGTATTATATGGTGCAGTGCCTACTTAGTTTGCATGTTTTTCAACTAGACAATGTGTTGTGCAGAGTTTGTGCAGTCTAAAAAGGTCTGGTTCAGCAGGGCAGCTGTCCAGCTTTAGCCTGGCATATCAGCTATAAATGGAAGCTACATCACTACAACACAGGCTAAAAATACAGGACCTGGTTTCTTCCGTTTCCCTGTATTCTCAATTGTGTGTGAAACTTCAGCTGAGAAACCCTGTAAGACTAGCTTTATGTGGAAAAAAAGTTTGTATTGGTTTTGGACTTATTGAAAGCAAGTAACAAATCCCTGGTATTTTGACAGTAAACTGCAAAAAATTATAGCACGAGAGACCTTTTAGTCTTTGCTTGCAAGCCAGGATTTAAGAAAAAAGCAAAAGTTTCAAAATTTCCCACATCCTCCTCCTGTGGGTGTGCCTGTAAAGTGCTTCACTCCTCTCTCTTGAAAAGCTCTAAGGGATTGCATCATGAGACGGAGTGTAAGACGATGGTAGCAACATACTGTAACATGGGGGAAATACCTCATGTTGGTTGATTCATAAACACCTTGTACACTGGCTGGCTGGCCACTTCGACTGGTCTGTGCTGCGCTGGTTGTAATGGTAGAACTGACTGTGCTGAGTGCCAAGTTCCTTCACTGGCCTGAGTGTTGTTTAGACACTGCGCACATACACATATACACACAGAGTCACACAGATTATCCTGTAGCTCTGTTTTAATTGAGTCTCAGCCTTTGTAGTGTCTGTTATCTCTGACTAATAGCATACATTGGCCCTCTCTCATTATCAGAGTGGGTCTTTATCAGAGACCCTTGTTTGATACAGTTAGAGTTGATGCATTATGAACTACACACTAAGAGTCAGCAGTGATCTGCATTTTCAATAACTTCCGTAATTACATGCGCAATTCATCAGATGTGATGTGATTGCAGGGGAAGTGGAATAGAGTGGAATAGAGAGGAGCAGAGAGGTCTGATTCCTGGAGGACTAAAGTCTAATCACAAAACTAACATGATAATTGAAATCTAAATTGAAAGGCTTAGCTCTCAGGGAGAGTATGTCAGACATGGAGTGTAGAGATGCTAGAGAGAGTGAAGGAGAGGGAGAGAAAGAGTGGCAGTAAAATAAGATTTAAACTGTGCATGTATTACACACACCCCTAACAATGCACACACGAAAAAATAGGGCTGCTTTGCATGTGTACTATAATAAGCTCTAACAAATGTCTCTGTAATCCAGTTAGGAGGTGGAACTTGCTAGAGGTGAAACAGCTTTGAATAGGCTGCAAGTAACAAAAATAACAACATATGTATAATGAATAATAATAATAATTTCTAAAATCTACATACATTTTTAAAAGCTTAAGTCTCTTTTGTTCACATATGAATTGCCATGAACTCACCAAATAGTTTCTTAAGCAATAATCTATTGCTGGTTACATTTGTTGTTTTGGCACTACTGTAGAGTGGATTGAAGGATTGTGAGTTCAGTCATTTAGTTTCGGTATGAATTTGTGTATACAGCTCATAATAATCCTAACAAAATGAGCTAATCAATTTAGAAACACATTTTTTCTTTGTACTGTAATGCTTCAATAACAACAACTAAGGGCAAATTTTAAAAGCCCCAGGGAAGTATTGTTTTCACACTCATAGCTTGGTCAGAGGGTGGTTCAGTAATTGTCACCATCATCCCTCTTAGCTTCAGTAGACCATAGTAAGTGGGTTCTAAATTCTTGTTTTCAGCAGTTGACTGAAACAGTTGCTTTACAACCACTGTGTGAAAGGAGATATGTTCTGCACTATGCTGGACACAATGGTGCTCAAGTTCTTCTCTTCAGCTTGGTAGTATTTTTTTGTTACACATTATAATATTAGTCTTTCATTTTCCAAAACATATTCTATGGAGTTATGTCTAATCATATAAAAAACATATTTTTAGATTCATGTAATCAGATGCTGTTTTGTGTTATTGTATAGTATTGTGTCAGATGTTATACTTAAATTCAACTTTCATCTCAAAGGCTGTGCTGTCCTCACATTCACGTCTCAGGTTTCACATGCTCAAAACACAACACAGAGGAAGAACTGAGGAAAAGAGTGGGTGCAGTAGAGTCCTCTGTCCCATTCTCCTCTCCTCACCTTTTCCCTGCCGTCCCTCCTGGCCACAGGATTCATATTCATTCCTCAATAACATTTAATTAGTAATGCCAAATTCATTAACCTGTACTGCTGTTACGCTGGCCTTAGCAATAAATTAGCTTAATGTGAGCAGACGTATTGCAGCTGTAATAAGGGACATAAAACTCAAAGAGAAACACATACTGTTCCTCCACAGTCATGGATCATTATAACTCAACAGTGTTTTAGAGCAGGAGCATTCCTTTTTTCAGAGTAGCAGCTCTTTAGCAGCTCTTTAACTACCGGCCCATCCAATGCTTTTATTTCTAGTAATGCCCAAGAAACTTGATTTAATGCAGGATGAAATAAAAAGAACATTATGGAAATGTATTACTCCAGCATTTTCATAACAACCAGTATCACCAATTCTCACCTCAATGCTTTAACTAAAATGCTGAGGTTACAATATAGTATCTTGTGTTTAATGGTAACGAAAAAAGCCAAAAGAAGCTGAAAAATGCTGTTATGCAGATATTAGTGCAGGTTAAGAGTGCACTGGTTAAATATTAAGGTGTTTTTTTAAGATTCATGTATGAGTTCATGTTGTTTGCAACAGAGCTGAAGTGTCAGAAAGCAATGCAGAATCAGTTGTATCAGTAAAAGAGATGCAAGAGAGAATTCAAACAGGTTCTGACAACTCAATCTAATTGGTCTAACTCTTTGGCATCTTTCTTGTTTATTTAATCAGCGTAGGGAATGTATACATTTTTTGGGCTTTGAGGCATCTTACTCCCTTTATCACTAAGATACTTTTTATTAGCAGTATTTTGGTCAGTCTTTATTTTTTCTTATACAATTTTTGTAACGGCCAGACTTGATTTTTTGTTTCTTAGGAAGACAAACAGCTATTGTAAAAACCTCAGGTGACCTTCACTGTCCTAGGATTACACACTGACCTTTCTGCTCCTCTTTCCCCCAGTGATCTCGCCTAACAACTCGCACCAAAGAGCCTATTAGGCCTGGGACCCACTTTGTTGTTAAAAAGAGTCTTGTCCTTTCAGAACACTCACTTCCTTACTTTCTGTTTTTTCAAGCAAACGTGGTGGAGGAACATAAGTTCATTGTTCCCTCACAGATGGAAGTTGAAGTTACCAGGGTAACAGCTCTAATCCTCCTCTTTTTTTTCATATTAACAGCCTATCTAGTACTACCTTTTAAGTCAAAGGCAAGGGCACTCACTTACTTTTAATTAGCTATGATTCTGCTTGCCAGGAGACAGCATGATGAGCTAATCGAAATTTACGAAATAATGACGTACTACAAGCAGCTACGTCTTTCTCCTGAGGCCTGCTCTAAGAATAACAATAATGAGGCCATTATCGGGGATTGCACTTTAACGCTGCCCTGCCACCAAAACAGAAGACATAATTGTTCTGGTGTTTTCCATACAATCAACAACCCATTGTTGATGACTTGAGAACCAAAGGAGCAAAGAATGAGTGCCATAATGATTGGTCTGTGCTGCCATGAAGATCCTGTACAAAGTGTCCACTGAGGAAGAACCTCGATAGACTACTGATTTGCTTGTAGGGGCTGTAGATGAAGACAACTGTCTGGCTTTGTAAAAAAAAAAAAAAAAGTCTGCTTTTTGTCTGACTTGCCGCTCAAATAGCCCCCAAGCCGCATTAGAGAAAAACCATTCATATGGTGAAAGGCTGGGAGTCACACAGGCTGCTGTGAAGGGGCCACATAGTTGCTAGAGAGAACTGCCATTTATATAACCTCCCTCACTTTCAGAAAAATATAATGTAGCATAAATATATATAAACTGTCTCTTGCAGAAGATAATAAAATACATGTTTGTTATCTACACAAGAACTAGAAGGTGTTCCTTTAATAATAATTTATTCATATTTGATCAGTGCGTCTCTACATATATGTAAAAAGTCAATTTATTTCACTACTCATGTATGTCAACTGAGCCTTATCTAACATGTCACGATGACTCAATTAGATAATTGCATATCTGTGCTCCAAAACTAACTGCATTACAAATGCAGCTCAGCCATTTAGAAATTAAAATATCCCAGAGAGTAGATTATGATAAATAGAGGTTGAAAATAAAATATTTTGTCAAAAAGTTCCACATCTAAACTTACTGGGTGAGAGCTCAGCAGGGTTGTAAAAACACAGCGCTGCACCTATTAGCTGTGCACCATTGTATAGGAGTAAGAGAGACAGAGCTCGAGGGCAGGAGGAATGCTAAGTGGGCCCCTTAGCCTAGTCAACCTTCAGTGGGTTTCATTTATCTTCATCTTGTTAGACTAAATTAATTAACAATCTCAATGTTACACACTTTCTCCTTTCATTACATCAAATAATGGCAGAAATGTAGGGGGAGGTCCTGCCCACTGGGAGTAGACAGGCTAGATGTCTCTCTCTCTCTCTCTCTCTTTCTTTCTCTGCTTATATCTTTCTCTCTGTTCACATCTTTGTGTTCGGTCTCTTTTCCTTCCCCTTTCTCTCTTACTCTCACTCTCATTTTCTCAGTCTCTTTGAATACACAAACAAAAACCTGTAAACCTGTCTTTCATAAACATAAAAAATTGATCCAAAATGAAACACTCTTCTTTTCAGCTGAGGTAAAACTCTGAGACTTACAATAACATGGGCATGAATAGTTGTCTATTAAAGACAGTGTGCTCATTGTATACTGTCGTTCAGAGAACTTTTGTGGTAGTTTGGAAATATTTTGTCTTTTTTTATAAATACTGAGAATTTTAAACAAACTGGCATTATTTTTTATGAGACAGTACAAAGGCTTTAACTTGTACATAAAATATGGAGTTTAAACTTTTCCCCATCACATCTGAAGAGTTTGATGTATTTTTCACGATGGCCGTGTATCAGGTGCCATTAGGAAGCAGTTTTACAGCTATTAAAACTCACTGCATGTGTAACTCAAAACCAAACTCATGACTCATTGCGATAATGAAAGGCCCATCCGTTGCACGACCGAGATATGAAGTACAGTATCAAAAGTCAATAACATCTGGTCACAAAGCAGAAATGTATGAGCGTGTTCAGAAAGCCCCCTTGCACCTAACTCAGTTGTTTGAGAAAGAAACTGGGATTCTTCACTGGAGGAATGTCTAACTGCCACATCCATGCAACCCGTGTTTCTAGTCTTATCCAAGCAAAAGGGCTAACCCTGAAGCAAAGCCTGCCTTTAATCTTGGCCTGATTGTTGAGGCCTCCAATCTGTAGCCAGTGTGTGTGATATCTTTCTACTGCCACTTCTCCTTTAATGAAAACAGACATTGACAGAAGGATGTGGATTAGCGCTGCAATAATGTGTTTACTTAAAATAATCACAGTGTTATGAGAACAAATGGAAATTGTTGAGAAACGGCCAAGGTCAAAGGTCACAAGCCTTTTTTCTCTCATCCTCTTTCTTTTTCTTTGTAGATGTGAGTTTTAATGTATAAATATCCCTGGTGAATTTGAGATATGTTTTTAACAAATATTTTTTTTACATGCACAAAGTACAGAATTTACATTAATACATAGCTTCACTATCCTATCCTATGTTGCCACTGCAACAAACAGGATATAGTACAACTTTAGTACAGGTAGTTATCCACCAAACTGATTTTGGCAGGTGGTGAGACTTAAACAGTGTCATCCACTTTGCAGCATTACTCCAGAGAAAGTGGAAATGAGCATCACTGGTGCATGCTGAACGTTCTGAATGTCTAAATGGCTCCTGTCCAAGCATAGAAGATACTGTATACCACATAAAATAAGTTACTACTGTACATATTATATTTGTTTGGTTACTGCAGTGAACAGTAAGTATAATATTTATGTGTATATAATAAATATATGTAATTTATATGTAAGTGTTAAATAGCTCTTTCCATTTTGTTAAATATAATTCAAATGAAAATAAGTCATAAATGCCTGCCTGAAAAGTCCTTGTGAATATAATTTATAAAGTATAATTCTGCAGAATTAACTTTCAATTTTGTTAGCACTAAGAACTCAACTTGTTTTTCTCTCAAGGTTTTAAATGTGGTACTCAAACCTATTTAAATATTTGAATTCTAAAGATAAATAAAGTAAATTTAAATGCATGAGAATTTCTCCTATTGAATCCCTGAAGGACATTTTGACTAGTAAGAGTAATGGTATCAAATTGTCCTTTCTTTAAAATGCCCCCAACAGTTCTGAGAGGAAAAAAAATGCTGTTAATTTAATCAAATAAGTGACCTTTTGAAAAAGAAATCAAAGAGGATTCATTAGCTTTAGTAAAGTTTGGCTGACAGCAGCTTTGAAAGGCAGATGCTGCTGCTGTGGCTTCTAATGAGCCAACCCTAATTAGGGAGCAACACTGGAGCCTAGAGAAGGTGGTTGACTAGGAAAGGAGCCAATGGTAAATACGCTCTCTTATTTACTTCCTCTGTGTGTATAATGACAGCACAAATTTTTAATTAGAATCACAGGAAGAGTAAAGACAAAAAATGTAAATCTTTATGGTAGGATGAATACAAACACAGAACACAACATCACATGCATCACAAGACCAGTATGCCAGAGACTGCCTTGCCCCAACATCCCTGATTAGGGTGGTTATTAAGGGAGGGCAGATGGGGAGAGTGGTCAGACAAAAGCATGCAGTGTAAAGACAGAGAAAGGCTGATCTGCAGATTTATAAAGATGTGAAAGGGAGAGGAAGAAGACAAAACTCGTCTTCTGTATAGAGTTGTGTGTGTTCCTTAAGTTGTAGGTGTGTGCTTTCGGTCTGACTGATGACTATCAGGGTGAGCATGCCAGTCAGCCACGCAGTACATGAACACAATTATAACACACAGCTTGGGTAAATATGTTAGAATCTATGTTAGACATTGTTCAAATACATGGACACACAGGACAAAGTCTAAAGCTAACAATGTGTCCGAAAGTTTAACCCCTGTTAACCCGCTACCACCCCCGCCCGACCTACGTTCCTGAATGGCAACAACGGAAATGAAACTAACCTCAGTAAAAAGCTGCTACGAAGAAAGCCATCCATGTCAGCGTGTGGGGTTCTGGCAGGAGAAATCACAGAAAACCATTTTCACTATGAAACGAGTGATAATCAAGAAGAAGAAGGAGGGAAAGAAAGAGAAAAAGAAAGAAAGAAAAAGCACATAGAGCATACATCTTCTTCCTATAATAAGGCATGTCTTTAATTAAAACAGAAATATAGCTACGAACCCATCCTCTCTTTTTATGAACTGACATCATTAATTATACCTCTTTCCATGGAGGGAGTGGATTTGCATACAACATCGGTTTGCACTGAGAGCCTGATGATATGTTTGCATCAAATAAACTCTGCCTACTGATCTCTATACAGTCTTTTTCCATGGCTGTGTGCAGATATATACATGTACATCCAGCAGTGTAACCACAGATTCAGCTCCAGTCTGTTCAGAGTAGCCAACGGTGGTCCAGATGCAGCACATGTGTGGCAGGGGTGCTATGGTTTCTGGGAGCCCGGCCGCAAAAGACGCAAGCTGGGATTCACAGCACCAATGAGGCAAAAGGATGTGGTCATGATGTCACCACTTGCAGGGGTCGTTCAGAAGCCTTGCCCACAAAATACTGGCGACACATTGCTAAAAATGACTTACAACAGGTTTCCATTAGCGTATGATATTGGTCTGTATAATATAAGCTTTTATTGTGTTATGATTGGGTAGAAATTGATTAGGGCTTGCATGTTTTAAGTGGTAAAACCAAGCAGCAATTCTAGAGAACGCATTTGAACTTTTGTCAGTGGATGAAATTTAAATGTCTTTTAGATCACAACTGGCCTTGTAAAGATACTCAGCCCCCGGAATATGGCAAAGATATCTTGCAGATATCTTCATTTTCATCAGTATCACATTTCATTTCGTTTCAACATTTCATCATTCCGATGTCCTTTTATTCAATTTCATAACATTTAAATTCAAGAACTACACAGACAAATCCACAGATAAAAAATCCTGCTGTGAAAATCACTACTTTTTAACACCATTGGAAAGAGAAATTACATTTTCTGAACTAACACCCTAAACACTCCCACATGCATATCATCATGAATAACACCAACCACAACAGCAAATGACATTTCAGCCCTTTAACACCTTAAGTTTTAGTGACATGGGTGTAATTTGGCATTTTCTCCCCCCTGCTCTCTTGGCTTGTGAGACAAAGCCTCTGAGAGAATGGAAAGAATGAGTTGGACCCAAGGACACTGTGCCTTTCAGTCTGGCCAGCACTTAGCAAGGCAGTGGATCCACAAGGCCCAGAGGGCTCAGCCGAGACTTTTCTCACAATAAGGTGTCTGGGGAGGCGGGAGTGGTATAGCCAGGGTCGCTACAGCTCTGCTCTTTTCTCCACTCAGCTGGGCCCAGCGCACATAATACCATCACCACACCACAGCACACCAAGCCAGTGACAACGTGAGAAAACAACCGTCAAACAGTGCAGAGCAGATCAAGCGTGTCTCCTCACTTATCTGAGTGCAAAAAGCACACATACTCTACAGCAGGCGCACACAAACAGTTCACTCTCAACTTAAAGTAAACAGAAACAATTATACTGCACATTTTTTATACTGCAATCTGTAATTCAGAAATTAGGAAAAGGAATAAAAACAATAACAAGTTTAATGCAGAAGCGAATTATATATAAAAATAAACAGAATAAAGAGCTCGCTCCTTTTACTGAATGTGTGTCTATTTTATTGGCACCTGCACTTTGTTTTTAAAATCTAGAATCCTTCAGCAGCCTTGCTAAAACAGTTAAGTAGCAGAAGAGAAAATGAAATAGATTAAGCCAGGCTCAGTTTCTATCTTTATCTCTGGTTATATTCCATAGCCCTTGTTCCTTCGCTCTCAGTGTGCTTGTGTTTCCTCAGCTGTGCCTGCTGTCTACAGTCCCATTGTGGTCAGAAACAACTGAACTTAGCCTATGGAAGCAAAAGTGCGGTTTGGAGAGCAAATGACCAAACTCAGGAAAAAGTGACTGAGCCACATTGTATTTGCTCTTCTCTGAACACAAAAAACAAGAATGTCTTTAAATTAAGGTTAGGCCACAATTCAAGGGCAGGCTTTTTGGTAAAGGAGGAACAGGGAGGATAGACATCACTAAGTTGGCCCAGGCCAGTCTGAGCAGCACGGCAGCCCTTTCGAAGAATGAGCCTCTGCCAAAAGCTGCCTCTGCCTAACCAAGTCTCCCACCATCTGCAACAAATGTGCTCTATTAAAGCAGTACCATATGGACAACAAGCTAGCTATTAACGCGGCTTCAGCACATCCCCTTAACCTAGCCCAGATTTCAAACTTCCAGTCAAATTGACTGCTGATTTAATGCACCGCCAGCAGCCATGTGGGTCTTGGCACGAGGCGGCACTCTCAGCCTTCAGTCATTAACAGGCTCACATAGTGTGCAGTGCACATCAAGACACAGAAGTTAGCTACACAGATCCCAACACTAACTACATGCCAGTTTACTTGGTATTTCTCCTAAACAAACCCAGATGAGAAAAAGTAGCAATATCCAAAGATAAGCATACAGAGAGCGGGCGTCTGCACTAATCCAGGAACTCCAACCTTCTTAAGAAACTAAAACAGGGCTCAAAACACCCTACTGTACTGAGTGGAAACAGGCTTATGAAGTAGATCTACCCACAGAGCTGCAGCAGTGACAGCCTAACTGGTGGCTTATGTCTCAGTTCTTCCACAGTGATGGAGAGTGCATTTGGTCCCTCCACATGGATCCAAAATGGAAGTGATTAGCCCTGCAGGGTGTGTGTGTGTGGGGGGGGGCACTTTAATCCCTGTGGGTCGGGTGGCCATGTTGACGCCTCTCCCTTCTCTGAGTCATGGGGGGACCCACCCACCGCTCACAAAGCCATGTTCTTTTCTCCTTGACTATGACGCCACAGCTATGAGCCCTCAGTTCTACAACCCAGAGACAACAACACACACACACAGACACTCACACACCAAATCAATTACAGTTCTGTGGTTTTAACCCGACACTAAGTTCAGTAAAAAAATTTTGTTTATTTTTTTTTGTCCTGTCTTAACTGCTTAGATACTGTACATAATTAGAGTGGAAACACATTTCTTCTCTCTGAAGCCTGCATGTCTACAGTACAGTATAGTCTCTGAAAATCAGAATACATGGTTAATATATTTATGTACACATTATTTCTTATTTTACTTTCTGATTTTTTTATCATTCATATTTTCTTTTCTCTATGATAACAGTATGTGTCTGTATCATCGTTGGTTATGGAGACGTTTATCTAAATAACATTTTTGAAATTGTATTATCATTATTATTAGTAGTAGTAGTAGCAGTATATGATAGTAGTATTTAGCAAAATGTTAGATGACATATTTTACATGTGCAACACCTAAATTTTAAAAATGCCATTGGAAATAAAAAGCTGTTATCATTTTTAAGTTTTTAACCCTTAAACCTGAAACCCAAAAATTATTGTTCAACAACATCTCTGCCAGTAGTGTCCCTATGTAAATTGAAGTGATAAGCTAAAGACTGCCTGATGACAGTCTAATTAAATAAGCCTTTCAGTGCTCTCAGTGGAGCAGTGGGATGTGTGAAAAGGTTCGGTAGAAGGGAGATCCAGGCAAGGAAAAAAAAGCTGTCCAAGCAATCCCAACATCCCAACAGGCTGCTTTACGCCAAGTCAACACCCAGTCACGTGAAATATGGTGATACCTGGCCCAGCACGCGTCCACACACTCTGACATATATGCAAATACACCTACAGTGTCACACACAGAGAGACACACCTTATGTTACCTTTACTAATGGCACTGGTGTCCCATTGACCTCATCCCCTAACATACACACATTCTGAACTACACCTATGTTTGCATCCACACACACACACACACCCACACACATTTCAGTCAGAGCTGCCAGATGAGTAGTGAATTAATTTGTGTGAGCCACTCGAACATTAGGAAGGTGTGTTGAAAGGTGTCTGCTCATGTTTCAAATTAAACGCGCTGCTGGTCAGCATTAGCACCTCGCCACCCGTCGGCAACTGACACTTAGGGGGCTGGGGGGGATGGGGAGAAAGGAGGGGAGCCCATCCGCCGTTCACACTGGAATAATTAGAACATGTCAGGAAGAATTAATTTCCTCATTTTTCAAAAGGATACACAGAAATTACCATGTTATTATATGACAGAGTCCCTGGGAGGATTGGATTAAATTTGATTTCTTGTGCAGCCCACACAACAAATTAAAGTCATAAATAAGATGGAAAGAAGCAGGGCACAGAGCATATGTTTATGGCAGTGAGTGAAGCCAAGGGACCAGAAACAACTATCTTCATTTCATTTTATTTAAATCAGGCCGACACCGTGTGTCTGAATGACAGCAGTTGCTAATGAGTCAAGATTAGAGGCTTCTTCATACTAATGCAGAGATCCAACAACTTCTACTAAAAAGTGATGGAACATACAGTATTGTGTGTGTACTAGTAGAGGAGCCTCCTCTGCACAGAATGAACAGTTTTTGCTTGAGCTACTGCAACAAAACATTAAACGTATTTAATTTATTTTGTCCACTAATTTCTGACTTATTTATTCAGCTTTTCTCTTTAAAATATCACACATGCCACAGGAGGAGAGTAATGCTCATCAGCCTGTGTGAAACAGAATAACAACATCCAACCCTGATCAGCTCACACCCCATTCATGTTGGAGTTTACAGAAAGCTAATGACTGAATTTGCCACAATAAGTGTCACACATACCTAGTTCAGAAACAACGGCATTTACAATCTGGCCCTAAATTAAATGTACAAATGGTTTTGTACCTGTATTAATAACTGACCATCCTTCACATTGTACAATTCCCCACAGAGGATAAAAGTACATCTAAGGAAAAAGAAAGAATCTCAAAATAGGAAGAAGTGATAATTACATTCAACCTTCTATATATGATGAGATTCATCCAAATTTAAAAAGCATGTGCCAACACAATACTGTACACCAGGGCTCAGATTAGACTTGTTGGCTTACTATTAGACCTAATACTGGTTTGCCTGAGAAGATTTTTTCTTCTCTTTCAAAATGGGCCGTCATTAGATCCTAGCACTCCCTTGGGCACCACAAACTTTAAATAATTTGCGAATCAATTAACTGGCTACTCTCAACGCAACAGGGATTTCACACTCCAGGGTCGTGGTGCATTATCAGTTGGAGACGATTCACGGTGTTTTGGGAGAAAAGTTCATGGTTGAAATCATTAATTCATTTTACCGGACTTTTAGTTATGCATTACTTTCCAGCTGGGGTAACAAGAAGATTAATGGCATGTTCCCTGGTCCTGCGTTCTGCAGTACAAGGGAACATACCTTGAGAAGCAGGACAGCAGCCAAATCCATATTAGGTTTTTATTCTACTGAAAATGAAATAAACTTCATTAAATCTTCAAATAATATTAATGATAAACTAATGGGTTAGGTCATTTTCATGTAATTCAACATAGATCACAGTTAATCAGCCACTGTAAAGAGAGCCCAGACAACACTACACCTAAACAATTTGCCAACAGTTAAAGCATATTTTAGTTTAAGCACTTCAAAATTAGGTTATCTATGAGTAATATGGGGAGCAGGCTATTATTTGCATGCAGAGTTTAGGAAGTTCAGGTGGATTTTCACATTCTTGCCAGGTAATGGCATGTGCAACAATTTTTTTTCCTAATTCGCCCTGGGATCCTCTGAAGTAATTGAGGCTGATGAAATTAAAATCTTTGTTTGGCGGTCTTTGTCGAGCAGTTTGTGTTCAACAACATATTGACCATAATCATTGCAGGGTCAGTGGACTGAAGAGGCTCATTTGATAAATAATAGATGAGGAATAACCATTCAGAGGTTATTTAATTTCATTTTATGGTGAAGTGCTGTTTATTTAATTTCTGACAAAATGGCTCCCCCGCATCCTTCCCCTTCAGTGGTGCTGTGACAGTGGGCAGAGAGCTGTGCGGCAGCCTGACTGTGGCTTATTAAATAAATGGCACATACTAACAAAGTGTGTATATGGCCTATTCAGATGATCTAATGTATCCTCAGGTGTTTCCAAATGAGATTGCATGAGTGTAATTAAACTTGTTGTATAAGTGCTTCAGACAACCTAAATTACTTCCTGTCATGTTTTTTTTTTTTAGATTAATTAAACCTGTAGGTCAATGGATGTAGATTTTGTATGAGGATGTCTCGGTAGAGTGATATGGCAATGAACGCTACACTAGTACGCTAGGGTGTCACGCAGTATTTTTTAAATAACTTTATAACTTCATTTCTAAATTTCATAATACCAACAGATGCCAGATAACATACTCATTAACACTTTAGTTTTGAGTCTTAAATATCAGGGGAAAATCTATCAACTATCTCGGAAACACTTTTAACTGGACCTGCAGGTGGCAGTAGACACAGCTGGTGACAAGCACAAGTACATTATCAATAATTCTTTAAGTATTTTAAATTTTTCATTTGCGTTGCACTGTTTTCAAACAGGCATATGGCTTGTAGCAGCTTGTGATGTTTCTTTGTTTCTTGCTGCATGCTGCTGGGCATTACTATACTGTAGATAGGTTAGTTTTACAGCTAAACCTAAAGACATTAAAGATACAGAATTTATCTTTTTTTAATGTCTTTTTTTATATACTCCCAAACATATTTTAATGTTGTTCTGCCAAAACCTCCTGTGGCCTAGACTTATTCAACAGTCACTGTCAGCAATGCAGAGATATTTCTATATTTGTTTTTAAAAGTCTTTCAGTGAGGCTCACCCTTCTAACCAATCAGGAAAATGTCCATTATTTCTGCTTGATTAGTAAGTTTGGGAACATTTATTGTCATTTGTTTTCTGATTTTCTCATGTATTGTAATTGTAACAAGAACGACCTGAAGTACTGAGCAAAACATTGTAGAGTGTAGCAGAACACAGCAGAGCAAGGAGAGAGAAGGCTGGACAAAGCTACATGGAGTCATTTTAAGTCTCATGTCATCTCTAGATTAAGTTGCATATTGTCTCTTTAACACTGAAGGTAGTTTCTTACTTTTTTACAGTAAACCATGTAACCTGTCTTACGTTTCAACAGATCCTAATGCAGGTGACAGCATAGAAGGAAGTCACTCCTTTTTTCTTAAACCTCAACATTTACTGTTTTGACGAAGAAATAAATGGGAATTGATCTTTTGTATATTTTATTACACTGTCTGCTTCTTTGTGTTAATTTGTTTTATACAGTATTATTATAAAAATTAACATCGAGTGTTACAAATTATCCAAAAAGTTTCAAAAGAGATGCTGCAGCACGTTACTTATGAACATGATAAGGTATATTATAAGGTACAGTATATATGATCTGCTCACACCTGTTAGCTATTAGCAGTCACAGAAATATTGTTCTTAAAATTACATTAAATTGTAAACAAAAACTGTACATCTACCGTGTGACTGATGAGTGATTATCATAGTAAGACCATTTTAGTTCAGTCCATTCACAACAAACTAACATGCAGCAGCAGAGGCAGCTCAGTAGCACACAGGTGCATGTTCATCTGAGCAGAAGGCAGCATGTGACATGAGATGGCATGATTAAACAATGGTAAATGGTCATGAACTTTGAATTCTGAGAGATATTTCGCAGCTGTTATTGAAGAGCTTCTCAACCACATTAATATCACTCCCATGATATCTCCAACTGACATTTGGAAGAAAAGAATAACATCAACTAAGTGTCTCACCTTTATTTGCTTAATATCCAAGATAAATTTTTATTAGAAAACCTGCACGAGCAGCAGCTGAGCAAAGATTGTTAAAGTAATATTATATTGATGCAGAGAGGAATGCAGTATTTTCTATTCTGTTTTTTTAAGCAAAATGCCGCACTTCATGGAAACCGTCTTACTGTATTGCTCTGAAAATTAGTACTTAAATCATTTTCTGAACTGATATTTTGACATAGGACCAAAGTTATACAAAGCTTGTTCTGTAACTCAGACCTGAGTCTTTCACATCTTATTTTTCTTACATGTACTCAAATGCATGTGAAGGTACACTACCAGTCAAAAGTTTAGACACACATAGAAATGACCATGTTTGTGAAAGAAAAGCAGATTTCATAACATCAAATTGATCAGAATGAATGTGTAG
>JAUMHL010000018.1:9786160-9805197 GCA_032362345.1 Sandelia bainsii
TAAAAGGATAACTGATCATTAGAAAACCATGTGCAATGATGGTAACACAACTGAAGACATGTATCTTATCATGAAAAACATGGTAATTCCTATGCGTGTCCAAACTTTTGACTGGTAGTGTATGGTAATGATCATGACCTGTTTACTATATGCAGTTGTGGGATAGTGGAAACACTGTAGATGTCAAGACTGAAATTTGTTTGTTTTAGCCAAAAAGGTCTAATCTTTAAAAGGCCTGTCAGTAACTTTGTGCCTTTATATCTATCTAACTGTGCATACATTTTGCACCTTTACAATTGTCCACCTCATTTGATGCAGGTGTTCAGTGTGGGTGAAAGACAGCAGGAGTGTATGAGACATGTGGCAAGACAGAAATAGCTGAAAAGGCAAATTGATACTTACAAAAACTGAAAGACTCAATCCCCAGCTTCCAGATATCACTGGTTGGTTAATTTTGAATTCATGTAAGTAACCTGAAATATAAGCAAAAATAAGACAGAAAAGGACTTTTTAAGTGTGTCCTTGTAGGCAATATATTATCATTGTTACTATTGTGTCAATAGCTTTCATTAAAAAACACCAGTGAATTTGGAACATGGTTAAAACCAACAAGGGTCCTAGATAACCATATTTACCTACATCAAAACAAACAGAGACAGAACAAGAGGAAGAGAATTTGGGCCATAGTGACTATTGGCTGAGGGTCAGAGTCTCCACAGCTGAGTTAAAACAGCTTTGTCAGTGTCTGACCCCCAGTCCTCACAGCTGTCACCAATGGGAATCCATCCTAGACAATGTTTAAAATCTACTTCTCTGTTACCTCATTAATCTGTCTTCCAGTTGGCAGATTCCACTAATAAGCATCTTTCATATAAAGCAGTTGTTTTATTTAATTTTGCTTTCTTTATTCAAGCACTGCCTGCTAATGATTTATTTAGGGGCCATGCTCTGCTAGTTTCAGCATGTCTGTTAAAGGACTGCAACTTAAGAGCTTTGTTGGAAACACACAAACAGGAAACTCCAGCACAGTGTAAGTGCAGAGATTTTTCGGCATCAAATTCCAACTTGGGTTATGAAGTAATGACAACAGAGATAACAATTCACTGGTCAGAACCTTCCAGTTTGAGGGATGAAATGCTGTAAGCTCACTGATGTTCATTTTCTCACATTATCTTGTTTTTCACAATAAGCCAAGGTCTCATTACCAACTGATTTACACAATTAGCCCGCTTCAGCACTGCCAATTAAACAAGGCCAAGGGTTTTTAAGGTCATGCTTAACTGATCTGTCACTAATTTGCACTACAGCACTTCAGTCGCCTATTGCCGGGGCCAATAAGCCACCAACAACAGGACCAGATAAATGTACCAACTACCACTGCATTGTTGTTAGACCACAGCACGGAGTCTGCAGCGTGGGAGGCTCGAGGGCTAACAGAATGAGCCAGATAAAGGCAAGAGTTGCAGACGGGTCTGAATATGGTATCCTTGAGGCTGGAGGTGACAATGGGGGAGTGGGGACCCAGGTGACCCCAGATGAATGAAAAGCTGTTACATGAATAGCACCTCTGAGTTTAAAGTCTATGTCTGCCTCTCAAATCGTGCTAAACACACACTATGTCGCTGTTCTGAACTATGCTCTAGCTGCAACCACCCACTCCTGTATTCACAGACACACACGATTAAATTGTATTAGCAGCTATTCAGTCTACACAACAATCCTTCGCTGCTGGATAAACCACATATTATATGGCTGGTAATTCAGTAAACCAGTCTTTGTCAGCATCAGAATATAGGCTTAATTCCTGTTGTGTCTAAATAAATGAGCACTCTTATAATTACACAGAGTAGATATTAATAAACCTTTGAATTCATAATCTGATGTTAATTGAGAAAAATGAGGTAAATAATAAGTGGGGAATTGTATGATCCCTTATTCATTGGTTATTTAAGTTAACTATTTGTCTGATGGGGGGGGGAACAAAAGAATATGATTGCAAATAATGAGCAACCCCAAATGATATTATAATGAAGCAAATGTAGAAATCCCTGCGGTGTAATAAGAGTCAGTGTCAACCAGCCTATTGTAGCTGCATGTAGCAGCCCTTTTCCTGCTGTGAATTAGACCTACAGACAGGAAACATAAAACAGGCACGCCCCATTGCTAATTGGAGGACTGAGGACTTATTAAACACAATTCCAGTCAACCCCAAATTCACATTAGTTTGACCACATTTTATAAACAAATTGTCAACCACTTAACCAGTATATTTTCCTCTTTTTTTTATTTTTTGTTAGAGACAGAACCTGTAAGCAAGAGAGGACAAGATGCCAAGTAAATTTGGGCCCATTAGAACACATGTGACTAGTCACACCAAGGCACAAACGCTATTATTTCACTAAACTGACATTACTGAAGGTTTAGCTTTCACATATAAGAATCCAAATAGACTGATGTAGCTGACATCAAAGGAGCAGGTACAGAGAGCCACCTGTGGCATTTCTGTCAAAGAGTGGCCTTTTCTTTAGCTTTGGCTTGTCATAGCTGCCTCACACACACATATACACAAAGATACACATGAAAATGTAAACATAAACACACACACACACACGCCTCCATGAAAAACTTCATATGCAGTGAAGCAGAGTCGAAAATTATAGCGTCAGTTCTAGCTCTGAAATTTGTCAGGGAATACACAAACACACACTGCAGTGAAGTAATATTGGGGGAACAAACTGAATAAAGCATCCCTGATCCATACTGTGTTAAAATCAATCCAGAATTTGTCATGAAACTTGAGATAGCTCAGACATACAGACATATGCACAGTTTGTCTGGTCACCACACTGGATTTAAATTCCACATTTCTGCAACAATACAGTGTGTAAAATAAAAGGTTAACACATTCACTTGTACGAAAACCTCCCACAGAGAAACTTCTCATGTGTTATATTACAGGTCAAATATACTGTATGCTTACTGGAATTGATACTGGAAAACTGCAATTTGAACTAAATTCTCTTGTACAGTACACAGAGAACAGCAGCTTTACTTCCACAGCTCACAAATATTCACTTTTAAATTAGCCAAACCTTCAAATTCCAGACAAAGTGTTCATGTATAGTTGGGTTAAACTGGGCCTAATTCAGATTCCATGTTTCTTGTACTCTAGTTAACTCTATATTGTATTCATACTAGTACAAGTAGGACATGTTTAAATTGCATATATGCAGGTGTAATGCGTATGTTTGTGTCTACTACATACCGTACATGTACGCACATGTGCACATACAGTAAATGTATGTTTTACGTTGTTGTAGCTGTGTGTGGATATACATTAGGCAAGCTAAAACTTGTACTTCAACTTCTGTTTGGAATTCATCCAGATCTGCAACATGTTAAAAAATATCCTCCCAATCCTCCATTCCAAATCCTCACTTTTTCCTGCGTCCAAACAAGCTAAAGTAGGAATTCTGCCGAGTTAGTTATTTTGACAATAGAGGTAATCTATGCCATCAGCAGCCTGCTCCCTACCTGGATGCTGTGTGGTTATCTCTGCAGAAGCAGCAGCCACACAGTCAGTCAGGCCGGGGACTGCATGGGGGAGTTTGGGATGCAATGAGGTGGGGCTATAACAGTGGTCCCAGGGGAAATAGGAAAATGGGAAGAGGAGGTGGGGGTGGGGGGTGGACGGTGAAGAGGCGAAGCGCAGAACATTCTGGCACAGAAATGTCTGATATAGTAATTGAACATGTGTGATTGTCTGTTAAATATCCAGTTCCATAAAGTCAATCCTCTCTGCAGTAGCATCATGTGTGAAATATGAAACGACAGCTTCCATGCAGTGAGTAATATCCATAGCCGGAATGAGAGAATATAGCTGGACAGGAAACAGCTAGAGTCAGGTAGATGTTGGACCCTTTGGCACGGATCAGTTTATGAAGATAGTATTTGTGAAGTCATTTTTAGCTTATAAATGTATTTCTTTTCTACTGGTGTACACTCTGGGCAGCACTGACAAAGTAAATAAAGCTTCCAGTGCATTGCAGTCTAGTGTCGTTAAAAAGACAAGCTGAATTTCTGCAAGAGAGCCACCATATCATTGAGTTATTTGGTGTTGGAAACAGGTCAAATACATGCAAACAGCTGTTTCATGCTCCAGCACACTGCTAACTGTCACAGCCTTACAAATATCTCTGTTCTTCTCTTTTTATCTTTACCCTCTTGCGTTCTTCTTTCTCTGACTGATCCTTTTCATGACATTGAACTACAACACTCTAGACACTCTAGTGACAACACTAAAGTATCAGGAAAAACTACCAGAGTGTCATTCCAATTAAAAGATCTTTGTTAAGAGTAAAACAGTGACCTGTATTTTGGCAGAGCTGAAGTGCAATAGTGTCAGATAAAACAGAAAAACTCAACCCTTGAGCAGCTTCTTCTACCCAGTTTGTTACAAGCAATAGTCTAATACATTCTAATACTGCGGTTGAATGAGGGTTTCATGTTCTGCTTGGCAAATACATTATCTGTCATTTCCTCTGCGTCAAATAACAAGAATAAAAGTCTATTTACTGAGCAACTGGGTTGAGGCAGGGTGAAGGGAGAGAAACGACCAGCAAATGGAATGTTTTCCTCCACAGTGGACGGCATTCAGTCCCCAGTGCTCCTAACAGGCGGGTGTGCAACCTATCAATTCTCTTTGATTCCCTCTCACATATTCTTCACTCCAAAGACTGTAAAGACAACACAGAATAGGCTTGTCTTTTTGCACACTGAGACCTCTTTTCTTAACTTCCAAAAGAAATACACACTTTTTTTTTTCCTTTTTTCTTTTCTTTCTTTCCTTCTTTCTTTTTTTTGTGTCTTTCTTATTCTGTGTGGGGTTTGTATATTTGTGTATGCTGGGGGCAGGGGTATGAAAACAAGTCTCTCGCTCTCTCCCAGGTAATGTGTTTATTTTCCTGGACCCATCTTCTAGTTTACTGCGTGGTGGCATTTCTCCCCTCTTATCGCCTGGCCCTCGCGGGGCACTTTAGCCCCTCAAATCCTGTTCACCACATACTGGTTTTAGAATCTGTGAAATGAGTGCTAGAGAAGCGTGGCCACAATGTCTGCCTGTGTTGCTACTGGACTCAAATGGGCTTGGTGCTTTTTTGTCCAGGGAGATGCATAAATGGAAGTTTTTAACACCTCAAAGGAGGCTGGGCCTTTGTGGAGCCACACTAGAGAAGCCTGCCAGTCTCCCGAGGAGGCAGACACATTGAGTGCTGCAGGACAAAGAGCTGGAGGAGCAGAATCAGCAGGGGCATCACTCTGCTCTGGGCACCAGTCACACACACACGCACACATACACCCACATATATAGCTGTACTTACATACAGTACAGAGTGCACATACAAATACATACACTCACAAGCATCACAAAGGTTGAAATGACATGTTTCAACAATCTCAAATACCTGTAAACACAATGCCAAAAGAAGCAGATGTCAAATATAAAAGTCATATTATATTACTGGTGGAAAATATTAAGTTAGCAGTTGGAAATTCAAAGAACGCACAACTGTAAGCAAAGAATAATATGAATACAAACACTGTATTTCCACCATTTAGAATACAACATAAAGTCCTAACTGTAAATAGATTCATATGTGATTGTACAAACACGCTCAATAAAAATGACAAATACAACCAGCACAACAAATGCTGCCATTTCCTATTTATTGATTTAAGCTCCACTGTTTGAAAAATAATTTCCTCATTTCCATCCCAATTTCTCTTATTGAAATGTTTTTTTCATTCCTGAGTACAGCCCAACAGCTGGCATTTCCAATCAGTCTTTATGCTGTTTAGATGTCTACAATAAGCATTTAGATGCAAATATCTCTGCTTTGTACAAAGGACTTGTAACTTCTGTCAGAAGCAACATAATCAACCTGCAATTGTCTCCTGGCTCCAAGTGGTTTCCAGTGACAAGGCCTAAGCCGTTAGCATCTGTATTCAAATCATTCCCCATTTCAGGCATGGTTTAGTGTGGATATTTTCCAACAGTACTGCACTGAAAATCAATCACATGGTAAATTAAACCAGAAAGGAAACAACTGATCCATAAATGATCAGGTTACAACAAGGCATTGGTGTCCACAAATTATTCTGTGTTTTCCTTATTCCAGGAGAAGCAGACATGTACTATTTGATAGTGGCCTCCTCCACCAATGACTCGTATTGCCGCTGCGCGTTTCCATTTGCAAAGGCAGGCTTAAGCTGACAAATAATTATTTTACTGGCGACCTCAGCATTGTGCAAACAGACAACTGTAACTCAGGACATGTGGGAAACCTTTTTATGGTGTTACAAGTCTTAAATGGACTATGGCGTTCTTAGAAAAAAAATAAAAGGCTACATTGAACATTCATATTCCATGTTGGAAAATGTTCCATTCATATAATATCGTACTCTACATTATACCAGCATTCATTCATTCACTGCTTGTTTCTCCTGCTAAAAACTAATATGTAAAATGTGTTCCGTTTTTCTATTTTGCTGGAATACTAAACAAAATAAATGACTGACAAAAAGGGAGCAGGCACACATGACAACTTAATTTACCTGAGAAAGAATAACTGAAATCTAGATTAAGATTTAGGGGCCTCTCACTGTAAATAATGAAAATAAGCCTATACTGCAGATTCTGTGGCTGTGGTGTAAATTTCATAGTGATGGGGGCATATGCTTTGCTTCGGCTCCACTGGGCCCTGTACAGCCATTTTAACAATTAACATTATAACCTCTGATTTTCTTTTTATTTACAGTTGCAGAGGTCATTTGTCTTTTTTGAAACCCACAATTAATAGCAGCGTTTGCAAATGCAAATTAGTCCATTTAGGGGGAGGGAAAATGATCAGTTTGAGAATATTTCTGCCTTCTTAATCTTCTAAAGAGGGAAATGATTTAAAAGGAGGACACAAATCTCCAGTGACATGGCAGGAACTGTATGGCACTTTCCTCTCTCTCCCTCTCTCTCTTTCCCCATTCTTCCTTTCCCATCTCACTCATGTCTCCCTCCCACTACCCATCCCCCTTTCTCTCTCCTCTCCCCCTCCTTGTTGCCTTGTAGGAGTGGAAGGGCCGGGGGTAAGGGACAAGGAGCTAAGAGCCGGGCTATAGTTGGCTTGTCCCCTCAGAGGAAACAAATGTAGTGTTTGAGTCACTGATCACTAGTATAATCGAGTTTAACACTCCTTTTCTGGATTAAAAAAGAACCTTTGAAATGAAAGGTCAAATTACCTCCACAGTCAGGCAATAAATAAGTCAAACAAGGTAAGAGGTCCCTGCCAGCATATGTTAGTGGCAAATTTAATTAGTGGAAAATCAGGAGGCTCTCTATCAGGCTCTCTTCTATTCCATACTGCATTGAACAAACAGTGTTGGAGTCCCAAGGCAACAATTGCACAGCAAGGAATGGAAATCATCACAATTAATCTCACGATTTATAGTCAAGATTCACAGAGCATGCAACCGACTTATGCCATCAGTACAAATATAAAGTCCCCAAAGTGAAAGAAATCCATCTTTAATATTATAATATTTCCAACATATCCACGGCACATTTTCACACATTCATATTACAAACACAGATTATGGAGGAAAACAACTTCACTCTGGATAAAATTCTCTACTATTAGTTTGAAAACTTTCTAATGCATAATTTTCTCATCATATAAGGCAAGGCAAGGACACTTTATTTACATAGCACTTTCATATACAGGGAAAGTCAAAGTTAAAAATTAAATTAAAGCTATCCGATAGGCCCATTGTCTATTGATTGCACCGCAAGCAAAGGAAATGGGCATAAAGTAGGCTGCAGTCTGGACTGGAAGCACAGAAGGTAGTCAAGAAATGCATAGAACAAGGGAAAGAGAGAGAGCGACAGCACTGCTCTACACTCAACTAACAATGTGGCCTTTGTGACATAATGCACTCTGCACAGCATATTGTGGAAAATAATCAAAAATTTACTGGTTTGCATGTCCAGTAATAACAACTGACATCACAATCTGTACCATATATGCCATGTTTCTGGGCACATTTTACATTTAGTCGAGAATGAGGGGGGTAAGAAAAACATCATCAAGCACTTATTATATTCCCATCATGTCCTGGGAGCCCATTACAACATGGCACAAGCAATGGTAAAACTGAGAAACTCATCAGGCTGAGGCTACAGGCAGAGGGGTTGGGGAGTATTTAGACTCACAGTACAAATATACTGCACACTGTTAACTGCTGGAGAAAGGTATAGTTCAAATAAACACTTTGCACTACCGATTATGTGTATTTAAATTCTAGTAGTCATTACGGCTTAGTTTTTCTGTTCAAGTATCTAGTTGGCTTCTGTTTGCTACCGCTAGTGTTGGGCAAACACCTTAAAGTGTTTTTGCAGAACTAAAAAAAAATAAAATAATGAAGGTAGAAGTGCAGGAGTCCAGACAATAGTAACAAAATGTCATCGTAACAGGTAGGTCACATAAAACATAGTTATTGTGTAAAATTACGATTTTGGGACTAGCCCCACACATGCTTCATATTATTCTACAAGTAAAATTGACATTTGTCCAAGCAAAAGAGAGAAGGCCCTTCATGGCCACTACCACTCACCGCAAACTAATTTTCAAGTATATCTTGAATTACATATGAGTATACATTGTGAAGCTGAGTACACTTTGAACATTCCATTGGGTATAAATGAAAATATAAATAGATTAAATTGTGTGTCCATACTTAAAATAAGTGGTGCAAGGTAAGTAGTGCATGATCAATGTAATAAAAATACTTTTTGGGATTCCTCTCTGTAATAGACATAAATTTCAATTGAATAAGTCAAGCAGACTTTTAAATAAAACTAGCAGACTAGACTGGTTCCCACAACCTTCATAAATGTGGATTCAAATGTATACTGAATAAAACATAAATAAATGTGCTGAAATATGTGACTGTCATTCATCCCAAAAAAAATCTGCAGCTGTACCATTTCAATTTTTAAATGGCAAAAATAATGTTTTTAAAGAACAGTCATGGACAAAATGTGTGTGTTGAGTGTGTGTGTGCATGTACATGTACATGTACTTGTGTCAGTCCACGTGTGCAGGTATGTGTTCATATATCCATGTGTGTGCATGCCTGATCTCCACAACAGTCCCCTAAATGTGGTTTTGGGCAGAATGTGGCCTAACAGTAAAATGTCGAAATTGGAAAAAATATTACCCTTCTTTCTCTTGAATAGCTGAGAGATAAGCACCCTTTAGCAATGAAGCCAGTGGAGGTTAAGCTTATTATGAATACCTCTCAGAGCGCAGAAGCATGTACTGTAGAAATCAAAGGGAGTAATAGGCAGGTAAGCCAGTGTCATTTTAAGAGAGAAGTCAGTTGTGAAATTGTAAAATCGCAAGGCCCTGCTGACAATCTCCTGCCCTCAGAACACTCCCATAAATGATTTCTAATGGCAATGGCTATCACATATCTGAAAAAGTTAGAAGTTTGTGAGGCGAAAAGAAAGAAAATCCAATGGTAATCTCTCCATTGATGGAGACTAATAATAATAAGTCCATTTATCGCTTTGATTAAACAGTACATATTCTGACATTCACAAGAATGTGTGATTCTTTGCGAGTGCCCTAAGCTTCCTGAAGCAGACCTGGCTTTGCAGAACATTCCTTGGTTTCATGTTCAATTGACTGTGAAAGTCCACAGTATTGCTTGTCCATGCTGGACTGAAACCATTAAAAACAAGCAAAAATGGAGGCCATCTTCATCTTTTAATGATGTTTGGTATAGAAGAGCTGCTCATCAGATTTCTGAATTCCTGCAAGAAGCAAGTGCATATACACGCACACTCACAAAAAACCATCAGCTGTAGGGTTATACCAGCATATTTGATTTGTTTGTGCATTTTGTGCCTAATAGCTTAACTTGTAAGGCTCCTCTGCTGAGATCTGCTGTAAAGATGATATCTCAACACGACTGCTTCGAGGCAGCGTGGACTCTGTAGTGCTCACATATTCTACAAAGGCACGAACACGCACACACACACAAAACACACACTGGCTAATACATACTGTGCTTTTCTCCTCTGAATATTCATCCATGTTTCCACATCATCTGCAGGTCTCCTAATCACAGTCACTTCCCCTTTAATCACAGGGCTCTAATTAGGTCCTAATAAACCATTTTGCCATCCTCTTGGAGCGCCTTTGTGTCACTCACACATCAAACCATGAAATACTATATTAAGGGGCTGTCAACCTCAAAGGAAAGCTCTTCCAGCAGCAGTGATACAGATACTGCAGGCACACCCTCTTACGCTAATTGAAATTATCGAAAGCTCTGCTTACATGTGACACTTGGCCACGTCTGAAACCATGGCCTGAAGTACAGCAGTCAAAAGCACGATGGTTGTGCCAGCACTGAGGCTCTACTGGTTTCTCTGATGTCGGGTAATTGTTTAAACCTGAGTGGATATGGCGCAGGGCCCCATGCTGCCTGTTCTGCCAAGAGAGCAAAAAAAAACATTCTCGCTAGCACTTTTCTCCTCTGTTTCTTCTATTCTAATTCAGTCCAGCATGGGCTTCAAGAAAAGCCTCAATGATTCCATGTTCATCTTGGAGAAGCAGTGTTGGGGATGATGATCGCTGACCACAAGTTGATAATGATGACTGTTTAATTAGAAGCCTTTCTTTGGCCTGGCCACAACCCCAAACTCCTCCACCCTGCAGATGGTAACCAATAAATTTAGCTTTGCTGAAGATGAGGAGGAACATTGTACCTTCCCACTTTACCCTCAACCCCACCCCTAACCAAGGACATAAAGCCTTTCTCTTTGCTGACACAAAAACACAACCATATTCCTGCACGTGCTTGCGTACCAGAAAGTGTTTGTGTAATGGTAAAGTCCAACCGTTTCTTCTGAGGTCAATGTTCACATATAACTAATATGCAATTAGACATGTTCAAGGAAATGTATTGAGCATGTATTAATTTTTGCCATCCTTTTGGGAGGTTTTTTCACAAAACATTCACATTAACCATTGCTCCAGAATGTTTACTGTCAGTGTTTTTCATTTGGGCATTTGCTACAAACACTCACTGCAATTAAAGCATAATTACATTTTCTATGGTTATGTTTAAGGAACTCAGAGCACTGAGTTTGAGTTTGAGAAACATTGTGGTCATGCTAAGTACATTATGGTTTAGGCTGGAAAACTGAAACACTTCGTTAAGGTTAGGAGAAACATTGTGAGTATGGTAAATATTTAAAAAAGTCAACTGTGATAGGATGCAAACCTCAGTGGAGAAGTCATGTGCCTTGCTGTCCACCCTGACCTTCTCCCTCTGACTTTACACTGTCGTGTAAGAACGTAACTTTTGCTTTTGAATATTAGTTGCATATGAATAGAACACACATGTGGGAGGGTTTTGAGGGCATTTGTGTATACATGTTTGCAGTCTACAGGGTCATTAACGGTGCTTATATAACATTCCATTAAAAAACAAATATCCATCTTTTTTTAAAAACATTTTTGCTTTTTAATTCTTGTTCCACAATGTCATTTCACTCTCCTTGGTAAAGCCTTTGTAGACTTTTCAGACGTCCTGTTGTGTGGAAAAAGAGTGTACTTTTCATCAGACAGAACTACTCCTCCCATCTTCCTCTGGTCCTCCTCAGTCTAGTCCTCACCCACCTCCTGTCAGTCATCCTCCCTCGGACCATCCCTCTCCTAGAGGTTTCTACACCCGTACTGCCAGGGAGAAACAGCAGTCTGTGTGTGTTTGTGTGTGTGTGTATTGTATGTGGGCGGATGGCGTGTGCCAGAGTGGCTATCCCCTCAGATTGTCAAAGAGGCTCATGGGAAATTTACTGCATGGGCCAAACCACAATCTTTCTCTATCATTTCAGCAGATTTCTCTTTTTTAGTCCCATTCAAGAAAGTGATTATGGCACTCGGTTCTTTCTTTGGTTTATTCTTCAAGCTCTCCTCACTAGAGCTGCACTTTGCTTATAAATGTGTAGCTGAGCCAATCAGAGACTTCTTAGGTGCAATTACAGACTGGGCAAGATGTTTCCATTGCCTTCAACAGTTGTTTCTAAAGTGTGTATGTTAATTCATTAAACCTCAAAGAACAAGCAGGTGACTGTAAATTTAAATCAGATGGGTGTTTTTCTTCTTGGTTTAAGTTCAAAGTTGTTGTTTTTTTTCTTTCAACATTAGTGTCTCTGCTATATTTATTATGGTAAAAACAGAGTGATGGATAAAGTTGTTACTGTAGTTACCATGTACTGGTGCTGGTGAGGGTAAGACACTGACATTTGGAAACACATTAAATTTGAAAGTCAGCCACTAGTATCATACAACTGTTCTACAAGTACAATAAGTATTCTTGACTGCCTTGAAAATTGTGCAAAATTTACCATGTGCAGGTCTGGAGAAAAATCAATTTCCTAGACTTAAGGTGACTGAGTTACTGCTACTTACACATTGGCATAGAGGTCCGACGCAGCATGAACATTATTATTTGTGTGGAGTCTTTAGTCTTTAGAAAATATCCAGTTAGCCCATTATTTCACCAACAAGGCCTTAATACCCCTTTCTTTGTCTCACACAGAGAAAGAGAGAGGGAGGATAACAAAAAGACAGACAGAGCAAGAGAAAAACAGACCAAGAGAAAGTTCTGTGGTCAGGTCTGCTGAAGCCATTTTCTCATAATGCACATTAAGGGCAAAGCCTTGTAACACATCCAAGTCAGTGTAAAAAGAAATTATTCAGAAAGGAAACAAAAGACCTGGGCATGAAGATGCTATGGTTAACTTCATCAGAACTTTAGCCACAAAACCCTTTCCATCTATTCCCCCACCCTCCTTTGTCACTTTGATTTATTTTTGGCACCATATATTAGCATTTTCCACAGGAAAAACTGTTGGGAATCTGATTTTTTGCTCAATATGTCCTTTCTTTTCCATAACTTCCTTGCCTGTTTTTGATGTCACAGTAGCTGCTCCATGATGCAAGTGGTTAATCAGTATTTGTTTCCATCCAAAGAGGGCTGACAAACTATATCTATAGAGATTGAAATTTTGCAGCAACAAAAGAGCTAGTGTGTTTTTGTTGTGAAGCTTATGAAAAAATGTAATAAAACCAACAAGTTAAAGCTGAATTAAGGTTTGAATCCATATTGAAAATGAGTGCAAATATGCAAGATTGGTGCCTCAGGTAATTTTTGCATTTATGTAATTACATGATGAATTTTCTTAATGAAGTAAGGCCTTTGGTTTCATATTTATCTTTGACTCAAACTTGTCAATCAAACTGGTGAAGCCAAATATTTGGACTAGCCTTCTGCATCGTGGACTGAAATGACACATTATAGTGAAATTGCTCATCATGGCTGCATTTCAATAGACGCTGAAGAAGACAGCATACAAAATCATGTATTAAAAACACATACATTCAATTCATATTGAAATTGAATTGAATATTCCTCATAAGCGTTCACACATGCCCCAAGTACAGGAAAAATACAACCATGCGCACTAAAACATTGAGGTGCCCACAGTTGTGGGCCAACAGAACGGTTCCCAGCATCCTAAAGACTCTACGGTGTACAGAAGCCAGATTGGCTGACTTAGTCATAACTATGGAGCATATTTTACATCTCCTGTCAGATCAAGCTGGCAGATAGCAAGCCGGCTGTCAACCTCCACCGGCTGGATAATGTCTAATTGTTCAGCTTTTACAGACAATGGAGTGAAAACTATGGCGTACATAAACTTAGCAAAACTGGATTAATTATATTTCCATTTACAAATGGTAAATGATTACAGCCTTGTGACTCATGCTCAAACGTAAATGTTGAAATAATTGATGAGGGATTTTTTTCTCTGCAGTAGGGTTGCTCATAAGAGCTAAGAAATTCAAATTCATTATATTCCTTATTTTTCCTTATTAGAGGGTGAAGTTTTTAAGGTCAGCTTTCACACTATATTTGTATGAAAACTTTTATTGTCGCAGCTGCCCGTGTTGGCACAAGTGATATTTTCATAGAGTTCTTTGACACTTCTTCCAAGGCAATGGTTTGCCCATGGGAAGGCCTGATCCAAACACAATGGGGGGGATCACAAGGAAAAGGCTTGTTGTGATGCTTTTGTGTGTGAGCAGCGCAAAAGCCCACATTACACTAATCTCTTTTCCCTTGTTGACTCACAAGACAATCTCGAGTCTTCACAGTTTCTCCAATTCTAGTAGGACAGAATTCACCCAGGGCAAAAGATCACAAATTCCTTTTCTTTTATGTTCAATAATGTCAGCATTCTGTAGCAAGGTCGCATGGACCTACATAGACTCTATATGTGCATATCTATTTATGAAAAGTTGATAGATTGATAAATAAGCATAATTTCTCTGTGACGAGGTTAGTGTGACTGCAGTAAGTGAAAGCTGTTGCTGAGTCAAAGCGAAAAAATAATTTTAAATAATGTACTGTAGCTAACAAAATGGTTGCCACAAAAAGGGAAGAGAAAACAAAATGTTTTTTTTAACTAGCTTTGGATTGTGTACCCAAAGGTCTGCAAAAGAAACATGGAGCAACATAAGTGTTTGTTTAAAATTCAGTTTCAAACACCTGCACTCTGTTCACACAACCTGACAGTTCCCAACCTTCGTCCATATGCTGCATGTGTGAGAGAACGTGTGTTTATGCACATGCTGCGTGTGCATGCATCGCTGTGCCTGTGTGTGAGAGAGAAAATGTGTGTGTGTGTATGTGTGTACATGTGCTCATGTGCAGGGACTCTAAAATCCACCACATTTTAATTACTGCCCGGATGCACTATGTGTCTCTTTGATATGGAAATAAAGGCAACCATCTTCACACAGCCACTGTACAAATCTTCATCTGATTCATAAAAAACAATGAGCCTGATTAATTCCTCCACCTGATTACAGTCCCAGACCTGTGTCAGAAACACGCGGCCACCAAGGCCCTTTCAATTAATTCTACATATTAATGTGTGATTTTAAAAAATCAACAGAGGCTACTTACCATAGCCTAGGCTGTTGCATTTTGAAGTCAAAGTTAATTATGCACAACTATGCTATGGACTAAAAGAAAAAATCCAATTATTTTGAGAAAAACATATTCAGTGGGAGAGTGAATGATACAGATCAAAATAGTCCACTTAGGTTACTTGCACAATTATACACTTCCTGTGAAGATACACATATTTAGTTTTTTTTTTTCATCTGTAATCCTTTAATGTCAGCAATACTTTTCACTTACAGCAGCCTGAGGGACACAGAGATCTAATAGAGCAGAAAACCTGCCCCTGCCCTTTTCGATGTTGAGTAAGTGTTGGCATACATACAGTGGTGTCAAAAAGTATTTGCCCCCTTCCTATTTTTTTTATTTTTTTTGCATATTTGTCACACTTACATGATTCACATCATCTAACAAATTTTAAACAGAAAAAGAGAGAACCTGAGTAAATACAAAATGCATTTTTTAAATGTTAATGTCATTTATTAAGGGAAAAAAGATTTTCAAACCTGCCTGGCTCTATGTGAAAAAGTAATTGCCCCTAAACCTAATAACTGTGGAGGAATTTTGGCTCACTCTTCTCGGCAGAATTGTTTTCATTCAGCCACATTGGAGGGTTTTCGAGCATGAACAGGTCATGCCACAGCATCTCAATCTGATTATGCCCGGACTTAGACTAGGCCACTCCAAAAAACCTTGAATTCTGTTTTTTTGCCCATTCTGAGGTGGACTTGCTGGTGTGTTTCAGATCATTGTCCTGCTGCAGAACACAAGTGCGCTTGAGGTTAAGGTCACAAACTGATAGCCGGACATTCTCTTTCAGGATTTTTTGGTAGAGAGCAGAATTCATGGTTCCATCAATTGTGGTAAGTCGTCCAGGTCCTAAAACTGCAAAGCAGCCGCAGACCATCACACTACCACCACCATGTTTGACTGTTGGTATGATGTTATTTTTATGAAATGCTATGTTAGTTTTACACCAGATGTTACGGGATGCACCTTCCAAAAAGTTCAACTTTTGTCTCATCAGTCCATAGAATATTTGCCCAAAAGTCTTGGGGACAATCAAGATGTTTTTTGGCAAATGTGAGACAAGCGTTTGTGTTCCTTTTTGGTCAGCAGTGGCTTTCACTTTGGAACTCTCCCATGATGCCATTTTTGCCCAGTCTCTTTCTTATTGTTGAATCATGAACACTGACCTTAACTGAGGCAAGTAAGGCCTGCAGTTCTTTAGATGTTGTTCTGGGTTCTTTTGTGACCTCTTGGATGAGGGAAGGTTCACCATTGTTCCAAGTTTTCTCCATTTGTGTATAATGGCTCTCACTGTGGTTTGCTGGAGTCCCAAAGCCTTAGAAATGGCTTCATAACCCTTTCTAGACTGATACATGTCAAGTAATTTATTTCTCACCTGTTATTGAATTTCTTTAGATCGCTGTATGACGTGTTGCTTTTTGAGATCTTTTAGCATGATTTCTTGATTCAACAGGTCTGGCAGTAATCAGTGACATTGTGAATTGAAATCACTGACAATTTTATTCCCTTAATAAATGAAATCATCATTTCATGTTTGACAAATATGTAAAAAATAAAAAAAAATCAGGAAGGCACGAAAGAATAAGATGTATTTAAGTACAATTTTTACATTATGATGTTCAAGGAAAAACATGACCTTAAGAAACTCTCTCAATCAGATTGTGGCAAATTAACAGCAATAGCTGGGTGAAATGTAAATGTAAATGTTCAAGATAGTTTTTCAAAAATCTGTTGTAATCAATACTATCTCACACTAATCTATCTCTCCATGATCTCAGGTTTTCATGTTAAGATGGTGACTTAGTGGAGGTGATGCCCTACTGTCTGCTCTTAATGACTCAGTTGACCATTGATTTCATCACTGTTTCTAAAAGTAGTGGCAATGGTGCAGATGGAGAAAAGCCACAATTTTCATCACGTATGAGCACAATTTTATTTCATCTAGAGAGAAAGCATCTGCACTGTACTTACTTCCCTTTAGCCACGAATCACTCTGGCAAACAGGATCTACTCTATCCAAATGCTAACCTTACGAAGAAAATATATTACAAGTTTATTTCTTCAAGTATATTTAAGTAATGTTAAAGTATAATTCCCAAGTGTACTTCATGTAGTAAGTATACTACTGACAATGTACTTACTACCATACTTACTCCCTTCAAAAGGTAAAACACCATGTCACACAACGTGTGACAAATTATTTATTTATAACATCAATTTGTTTCGTAGTTGTTAGTTTCCAAAGTTAAACCACTGAAAGGCATGCGGGGCATTTCTGTATACTTCAGTATACTCCAAGTATACTTTACTTTTATTTTGTCTAATATATCTTTGTTAACTACATAAAAAGTAAACTGAAAGTATATTTTCTTCTTTTTACTTTTAAAGAAGTTTACTAATGATATACTTGAATATACTTCTTTTTTGTAAGGGTACTTGGGTGTATGGAGGAGGATTCCGTCATGCATGCATTCATTATAAATAATACTGTGCAATGCTAAACCACAGTGTCCTGTAAAAGAAAAATAAGACCATGACCAATTGTGACAGTGACATGTTACTGACTTGTCACAAACTTCTTATTGAATGGAACAATTTGCCCAAAAAAAAACTGCTATGGCATATTCCCATCAGTTTTGATCATTGTTGAAATATTCTACAGCAAATTAGATAACACTTAGAAAGACAGATGTCACAACATGTGCTGTCACATTTATTATCTCCAGCAGTCCTCCACCCTTCTGCTGCCCCTCTCCTCTACCTTTACCAGGCCTGCTGTTGTTTACCTCTTCTCATCTTGTTTATCATCAGGTCTCAGCCGCAACCTGCACTACCATGAAGAGAGGGAGACTGGTACCTGTGCATCCCTCAGCCGCTGCCCCCCCCACACACACTTCTATAGCTTTGCTCTCCTTCCTCACATCCTAGCAGTTTCCTGTCACTTTGAATAAAATAGCTGTCTTCCTGCAAAACATAGTATATATGGAAAGATAACACAAGGTGTAAGGTTGCACTTACGCCACCTAAATGACACCTGGCTGTGAGAGACAGAGTGGCTCTTTTGAATTTTGATGTTTCAAATCAAAATCAACAGTGGTGTTTATCAGTGTCAAGACATTCTCGCACTGTATCTCAGGGGGAAAATATCACTCATGCATGCACGCATGCCAAAGCATTTGGGGGCTCACACACACACGCCAGCATAATAAAATCGCTTTTGCAACTTATAACTTAAAATATCAAGGGCCGGGGAGAGTGATGGCGCTCCTGACTCCGACGACTATGAAATAATCTGCATACAGTATTATAGATATTGTCTGCAGCATTGTTCTATCTGCAAATTACAACACATCAGAATATCAGAATTATTCATATCCCCATTGCAAAATTAAATCTATATAAAAATGTTTTTTTTCCCTCCAACCACTGTGAAATCAGCTTATCATGAGTTGGAATTGGTTGTAATATCATTAAAGAATTCTGTTTGGCAGGGGAATACACTCCGGGTAAAACTGTTAAGCAGAAGAGCGAGGCCGTAAAATGAAACCTACACAAACCAACACTTTCATTTGCATCGCTGTGTGGCTTAACGATAAATAACAGCTGCTTTTTTTTTAAAGCAGAAAATAATAATAAAAAACTCTTTAAAATGACCAACATGGATCAGCACTGATTCATGTACTTCATACTTGGTCAAACATAGAATAAAATTCACACCAAGATTTGTTGTTAATTCAGAATTACCAGATTCACCCTCTGTATTAATAGCCTCAGCATAAAGAATAACCAATAATCAATGTGCACATATGGAGTAAATTATAGAGAAATGTTCAAACAATATCACATGAAGCATATTTCTGTCTGCATCTCTTCTCTTTTCACTCTCTCTGGGGGGGGGGGGGGGGGGGGGGGGG
>JAUMHL010000018.1:9805297-9836939 GCA_032362345.1 Sandelia bainsii
TACCCCCCCCCCCCCCCCCCCCCTTTCTTTTCCTCCCTACTTCTCATCTCCTTTTTCTCTCCTGCTTTTTCTTTGATCCCACTAATTGCTGGCACATGACCTTAGTTTAAACAAACACTACCTGCAGATGATAAGAACAGAACTATAAGTAAATTTAGTTTGGGGCACTTAGTGCGAACACATTTTGGGCTCACAACATCCCTCTCACTCAATAAAACAAATGGTAAACTCGTTCTATTTGTAGTGTATAATAATGAAAAACAAATTATTCTCAGCAGCAGAGTTGCTCTTGCAACACGGGGGGATGTGTTTAGACAAGTGAGCCCGGTGGCTTCTCCCTTCATGCCAAAAACGAAAGTCCTTAAATCTTTGAACTTACTGGCACATCAGCGTCAGCGAGTCTAAATGTTACGCTGAGTCCATGTGGGAAATGCTCACCCCAAGATCCACCCGTAGATTAGTCCTTGAAAATACAGAAAAAATGTGCAAGGCCACTCAGTATGAAATATGATGAATCTGATATTATTTTCCTGCAGTTCGGTTGAGTATCACCAACAATTTGCCAGACTTTAGCGTTTTAGTTCATGTTTAATTGGCCCTAATTACTGCGGACGAAGAGCACATCTGTCCCGGACAATGTTGATAAAACTGCAGGAATTAATTGAGGGAAGGAAAATCAGGCTACATTAACATGTAACATTTCTTCACTTGTTAATCTGCTCATTCAAGTTGTGTGCAACAATTGCAGAGCAGTATGCAAAGGAAGGAGGTGATTAATTAAGATGTCGGTATAGTTCTCCTGTGCAAAAATAAAAGAGAGAGATGTTAAATAAGAACCAAGTGCGGTTCCTTGGCATCAAAAGGCTCTGATGCCGCTTTTCACTCTTTCCTCTCTCGCTCTTTCGGTGAGCGACACGCTGAGCTGCACAAGCTGTCAGACACAAACTCTTATAGAGACAGAGCCCAGTGTCCCTGTATAGCAATCAGGACAATGTGCTGAATGGGCAGTCTAATTATAAATGTGCCATTTAGACATGCATTTGGTCTCCTGAACCGTCTTACCTTATGAGGAAAACCTACGTCCGCAGCTACAGTAAGAGCAACTGTTCAAAACTGAACACAAACTTTACTCCGACACCGCAAACGACAAAACGATTGTTTTTCTTTTTCACTCGAGACAATTACACGAGTATTTATTTTTGTGCGAGAAGTTTGAAGGTAAGAACACGCGGTAGATGATTATGGTTTCATTAATGAGCCACAGGTGTGTTTGGTCCAAAAAAAAAAAACGCACGTCATTAGTTTTTAATAGATGAAAGAAAGAAAGACACAAGTGTGCAGAAAAAAACCACAACTTTCTCCTCTTATTAAAATGTTCTAACTCCCGCTGCACTTTGAGAGGCTCCTTGTTGCTCACAGGGAGTGTCTCATTTTGGAAAACATCTTAAAAGAAGGGGCCATCTCCGCGCTACACACGCTGTCAATATCACCATCCTTCAGTACATTTTACTCACAATCTTCTATTTATGATGAAGCTGGAAATGTAATTATTAGGTCGGTGCATCATAAATATTTTCTAATGGACAGTGCACTAAAAAATAAAATTGAGTAAAGTTTTTATTGTGCTGCAAAAAAAACAACATCTAAACAAAAGTTATTTAATTTAAATGTCTGATGATTAATTTTTCTGGAATTGTCTCGCAGCTACAACCGGATAAAAGACATGAAAATAATCCTTTTTTAGCACTCTTGCACTTTTCACAGGAGAACTTCTGTCTGTTGAGCCCGTTGTGCAGAGCTACAGAGCTTTCGGCTTAAATGGAAATCTGTCTGTTCAAGTACATCTTCTCTACATGGACAAGCCCTGCGATTGTTGAATTTAATTTATGGCTTATGCATTCTTTAGAGGTCAATTCCCCTGACCTCCCGAGAAAGTTAAGGAAGAGCAAAATCCCAGGCTACACTGGGGCCAAAAAGTCCCGGTTTCTGGCATAAAACAATCTGAAAAAAGTCTGTAGAACACTTGGGCATTCTCGGGGGGGGCGACGGCCTGAAATGTATAAAGGTGGCCTATAATGGGACATGAGCGAAAGCTTCAAATGATCTTGTTCACCTCACATACAGAGACAGGAAACCTACCAGTGCGCGCGTCATTGTCAATGAATGGTACCGCTTTGTGGACAGAAGTGAAACTGCCACCAGCGGAAGAAAGTTTACGGGACATGTAGACACAGACGCTAAAGCCCCATCAACCTTTAAATATTTAACAGTCCAGTAAGACTCGCCAGTCTCTAAAATGTTTAGTGAAAGTGATTGTGGGTGACAACAGTCCGGGCTGCTCTTAACGCTGCTACACTGTTCAGCCTGTGTCCGCGCTCGCGACTTCGCGCTGCTGAAACAAACAACAACAACAACAAAAAAAAATCTGATGGCAACCCTTTAAGCGATGTGTCAGATTGTTTCCGAGTTAAGTTCTGCTCAAGTTAGATGTTGAGTAAAGCCGCTGATTTGCCGATTGTGCGCTGGAGCCGAGCGCCTCTGAGCCAGCACTCGTCTCGCGTGTACTTCGCTCGCTGTGGTGAAAGCGACGGATCAGATAATCGCAATAATCAAAGTTTGACAGTCGTTTTCCCGCTTACAAAATACTCAAACACGTGTAAACTTAACACATAAACTACTTTCAAAAGGTTTTTAGCTGGAACATTTTACTGACAGCGCGTTCGACTTACAGAAATGAGCAATAAAACACAAGGTGAGAATATCAGGACAACATAGAGCGTGTTGAAAAGTACAGCAAACGTGTTGTTTACCTTGATGATCCGAGCCGTGGAGAAGATAACTGCGCGTCCTTCCCCGTGCGTGAAGACAACTAGACTGCTGTACTTTGTAGAAAACGATCTCTGAGCTATCTGTTGAGTGAAAACTTAAGTCTACTCACACGGGGCCATATGAGGGGATCCTGTACACTCTCTGTGAAGTTGAGCTGTCCAAAACTACAAGTACCTTTTGTTGTCCGCCTATCTGTTCTTTATCTCGCTCTCTCACACACTCAGACAAGAGAAGACGATGGGTAGAGCTGCTGTCAATCTTGGCAATCAATGCGCGCAGCCATGTCGCAAGTATTCAAAGCATTTCCCGTCGTGCAACATCAGAAAGTGAGTGGCCAGGGCATTGATCTGAGGAAGCCAAAGAGGCAGGACTCCCCCCTCCTCCTCCTCCCAGACAAGAGATGCGAGAGAGAGAGAGAGAGAGAGAGAGAGATTTGTAGCGAAATAAAAGTGGAGGCAGGAGGATGGTTGCCCGCAGTTTAGTCAGTTTAATTAGCTTATTTAAATGAACATCACTTACAAGCTACGCGGCGACTGCAAAGTTCAGCACGACTTTTCCCCTCTGGGGATAATACACCTTTCTATTGTTTTTAATTAATTATGTTAGGAGACAAATAAGGCTCTGACCTCTGTAAACGGGCTGAAATTGTTTCAAAATCAACGTTGCTTTGGAGGAAAATTCATCCAGCTGATATGAAATGATGAGAGCAGGTGAGAGAAACGCTGTGAGAAGCTGAAGAGTTCAGGGACTAGTTTAGACTTGTGTGATACAACAGGATTTATTTGCATACATTAAATCAGCACCTAAAATATATTAAGATTAGAGACTCCTGATCTTTCTTATGACGTTTTAGTTAATCATATTAGACATTTTGATCTTCACGCCATCCAGTCGTCTCCAGCTTCTCTTCAGATATTTGCAAATTAAATGGACTTGATGTCACATTATACACCTTATAATAAATAAAAAATAATTATTTTGATAGTTTAACCCACGTTTAACACGATTCTCCTTGTGCAAAGCGTTTTATTATTTTATTGTTTTCATGTCATCAATTTGTTTTTTAGACAATTAAATCATTATATTTAAAAGCACATGTTAAAAATAAAAGACTTTCCTTTTTGACGTGGTCAGTTTTGAGAGCCAGATAATTTAAGTTAACACACCAATTTTGGAAATAAAAATCATTAGAAATTGTTTAAACAATGTGTAATGTGAACAGTGGTACCACAGAAAATGCCCATTTCCAGCAACACACTTGTAACTCTCATAGACTAAAATTATTACAATTATTATTTTTGTGTGTCATTTTCTTTTCTGGGGGTTCACAATAAGCTTGAACTAAAATAATGAATGTCTTACATCATTACGTTAATATATACTAATTTAATATTATGTTAGACCCATGTAATTAATTCAGTTAAATCCTATATTATGTTTAAAAGGTCCGAGAAAAGATCTTTGACATCTGAAATTAAAGCAAATGTCCAGCGTCTGACCCAGACAACCCACAGGTTAAGATCACTTTCCATTACAGTAGCTTTTACAATGAGACACTTATCTGTAATGAATGAGCGTATGTTTTAAATTATCAGCTGAGCTTAGAGGAGGCCCACAAATATCAGTCACACAGAATAAATTACAATAGATCTTTGCACATATCAGAAAAGAACCAAAGAAAGAGCGAGGCAACCGACGGCAAAGTTGTGATCTATGAATCAACAGCAGCATTTTGTAAAAAAGCAGAAAATTGACATGAGCCTAAAGTACATTACAGCACCCATCATCTGCCAGTCTGTATTCTAACCTGCCCTAAGTGTCACAACAGTACACAATCATGTATCACATAACACATAACAGAAAAAAGAAAGTTACTTACAAAGAGAGGAGACAGCAGGAGGAAATTCTGATTGTTAACTGCAGAGTCACATAGAGCTAAAAGAGGGAGGAGAAGCTGAGAAAGAGAGAGAGAGTGACAGACAGAAAAGGAGAGAGAGAGAGAGAGTTGTCTACACAACTCACCCACAACATCGCGTCAGCTCAGACTCTTGTGTG
Organism: Sandelia bainsii; assembly: GCA_032362345.1. NCBI lineage: Eukaryota > Metazoa > Chordata > Actinopteri > Anabantiformes > Anabantidae > Sandelia > Sandelia bainsii. The sequence continues at coordinate 9,810,182 of JAUMHL010000018.1, forward strand.
CCTCACTTTCCCTTTCTTTTTGTTCGTGATGAAGTAAAAACGCACCACATCACCACCACCGAGGAGCATCATCACGTTCAACCGCGCGTCTGCTTTATACGAACCAGTCTGTTTCCTTTTAGGTGCAAAGTTTAATGTTCCCTTTATTCTTATTTTTTTCGTCGTCTTCACGGGCTGCAAATGAGCCTATTTTCATACTGAGATTAGAAAGAAAGAAAGAAAGAAACACTTACCTGTGTGATATAAACTTTTTCTGCAGTTCTGCGGACAGTTTCAATTCGTACGCCTCCTGAGATTCAACAGTGTAAAACTATAGAAACATAATATCTGACACCTGCTTTATTAACAGGAAGCTCTCACACAGTGAAAACGGGGGAACTTATAAACAATCCTGCAACAATCCAACACAGTGTTTTTTCATATCCATGCATTATGAATCATACGTAGTATCTGAGTGCTGACTCTAAAGAAGCGGACTTTCCTGTCACCTCCGGTACTGAAATGTGTGTTTGACGTGTCTCATGCGCCACCTTTTGGATACTGTGCGAAACACCTACAGTGATCCTCCATCCCTCAAAAATCAGAGGACGGAAATAGAGACAAAGTCAGAGGATTTGACCCGCAGCTTTCTACTTCCTTTGAGGTGAACTTTATGCTGCTTAAATGTTGTTTAAATGTGGTTAAACACTGTGTTGTTCACTCATACTCACTCATTGGAAAGATTGCATGTTAGCAGTAAAACAATTTCCTCCAAACACATGAGCTTGTTTCTTTTGGATGACATTGTTGCTGCTTTCAACATGACAATGTGACCTAAAAAAAAATTACGCAAAGTGGCACAACTCAGTGATTTTCTGAACACATTACCCGGCTTTAACCTGTGAGAGATGATTGGGCGCTTATGGGTGCAGCTGAGCAGGTGCCAGCAAGCGCCCGATAGTTCTCAAAACACAAGTACAGGCTGCTATTTTTATAGAGGTGACTGTGATGGCTTCCTCTTTATAGCTCAGATGTTAGTGCATGAAGAGTAAAAGACAGTCCAACTTGTTGGGGGGTAAGGCAGACACATTTGCATACCCTGTGAGTCTTTGATGCATCTAGAAATTCAAGTCTAGCCCATAAATATTTGAAAAGGAGAGTGCATGAAAATCAACATTTTTGTTACATTAAATTAACATGTGTTCTTCTCCTGTTCTGCATGGTTAATTAGAGAACACCATTCAGTCAGTGAATGAGGACGAGGCAGGCTGCTTTGATTACAGTGCAGCCAGAGCAGGTTTCAAAGGTGTGCAGCTGATTCAAGCTGTTGCTATTCAAGCAACTACTGTGATTAGCATCCTCAGTGAGGAGTCACAATTATCTATACTATAAAATAAGAATATTATACAAGGTCTACTTTGACATTTGAGTATGACATTAAGTTAATTAAGGCTAACTTGTGACAGGACACTGCACCTTTAAATGTAACATTTTATTATAGCATTTGTAAGCAGCATATAAACAAGTGACCTTTTTATTTGTTTACAATTGCAGCAGACATATATATATATAGTATATAGTACAGTCTCATGCATTCAGATATATTTTTATACTTTGTAAATCTGCTATAAGTGTGCATTATGAAATTTTTAGTAGTTATTGAAACCTATTATTAAAAATTAATATCATAATATCAATATATTTGTGATATGTGTCGGTATCCATCCCGACTTAAGAGATGCACATGAGCAGACACACCTTTGTTTATTGTGTTATGACTATTGTGATGATGTTTGCTAGAATTAATTTGTAGACAACTTATCAGATTTGCTGTATTTTAATGTGTGAGGCCAACGGGCAACCTTAGGTCAAATGGTGATTGAGAAGTATGGCTCTGTTAAAAATTTACCCCCCTAGGAGTGAACACAAGAAGTGGTGTGGAATTGTGGGTGTGGACACAGCACATCTATGTTTTGTGTAGTTTCTCAGGATAGAAGCTGCCTATGCACAAGCACTGTGCTTAATTTTCGTCATGCACTATAAAACTTGTAAATATAAGATCTTCAATGACAAGAAATGACCTTGCATAAACTTCTGTGAACACCCTGACCTGCCACCAAGGGGATGATTTTGCCAGTGACATCGTCCAATCGTAAAGGACAAACATCCCCAAAACCAACACATTTTAGTCATTACTGAATGCCAAGTTATGCAATTAACTCAAAAACTATTTGCATACATGCAAATCGTCTCCCTCCCAATTGGACTTGCAAAGTGGGACGCTCTGTTCTCATTAGTTGACCCAAATCTCTTACTTGTAACTCTGGATTTCATCAAAGTTTAGTCAGGATCTAATATTTCCTTTCAAGTTAACAGACAACCGCTGATTAATCATGTTGAAATAAGGAGTGTAACATGCCAATTCTAATTATACAGTTATCAGGGATGCCATCACACACCCTGGCCAGCAATACTACAAATATAGACTCTGTAGGACCCATGAATACACCTTGACAAAAAATATGTGCTTTATTTCTAAAAAAAGAAAAAAGGCCCAGTAAAGAATCTGGATATGTGCAAATTTGTTGTTTTGCATGCAAGAGACAAAAATAAACAATTCCTTTTTTTTCATTATTGTTAATGCATTTAAAAAACAGTGAACATCACTATTACATTGTACTTTAGATCTGAAGATATGGTACATTCATAGCCTTTTCACTCATTTGATGTACTAAATTTGACTTAGTTCAGTGTGTATGTGTGCATGAAACTGCTAGATTAAAGCTGAGGCCCAGGGGCATTTGTTCATTTACAAAGCAATTGCTTTTATGTACAAAAAGCCCAATTCACTGTAGGTATTGTAAAAAGCCTTCCGTTTAAGGAACATGAGATTAATTCATTGTTTAATGTAACACAGCACATTCTCAACGAACGCTTAATCATTTATGTTTGAGGAATTGTGTTCTCTTTAAGTTTAATATATTAAGTCAGCAAACATATTATTCAATATTTAATAGTTTCATATTCTCCCTATCATCTCCCAAACGATACCACGATTGTAAAACCGATACACAATAGATTTGAAAATGTGTTGTTTTAATCTCTGTAAAGTTAGGTCAATGTAATGCAGCATGCCTATAATTCAGCTTTCTCTCTATTCTTTTTATAGCATGCGCACACGTTGGGAAGAGTACTCAGTGATTCCTAACTCTTCAATTATTCAACAAATCACCATTGCATTTCTTACATATTAAAAAATGTACCGTATGTGGAGCTTGAAAATGATAAAACAGCATAAAATACTATTTTGAAATCAAAGCACCTATTGCACCGGCTTCCTTGGTTTTGTGTTTGTACAATTGGACTACAATCTGGATCCGTACAGTGTGGGGAAGGAGGCCCCGGCTGGGCTTCCAGTGTAGTCTAATCCTCAGATATTCACAGCAAGTAACAATATTATTTATGTGATGGAAATATAGGTATCACTGGGAATCAGTGTAGGATTTCTCCTTTCTCTGCTACTGTCGAGGGGAAACCTGTGAAAATGTTACAAATGCAATGTGCAGTGCAGTGCAGTGAACAATACAGACTTGAGAACAAGGTCAGGCTCCTCTGCATGGTCTCAAAAGGCTTTTCCTTTCAACCATAGACAGGGCAAAAAAAAAAAGCAACAAAAAGTTAAAGCCTAACTCTGATCAGTGTCACTTTACGAAGACTATAAATACTGGCATGAAGCTCATTTACTTTTTGTGGTTTAAAATGAGGCATCTTATTTACTGTTACTGTTGCTTATTATCGTTTATTTACTTGTACAAAAACTACCGTCTAACAAATCTCCCTGACAGGAAACTGAGCAGTATGTGTCTCAGTCTCTCTACAACTGAAAAAGCATTTCTGAAGCCAGTAAGTATTTAGTAAAGGATTAATGCGGGAGGCCTTGATTGCATTTAACAGAACAGGACCCAATTAGCATAATAGGCTGTCTTTCATTCTCTTTGAAGTCCAGAGCATAGAATAACAAATGTATATGAACCACCAGCCAAACGTCAATACATGGAAATGCCACAATCCTCAGTGGAGGGTCTTGGGTGAATTTTTGCAGGGGAAGGGAAAAACATCCCATTTTATTGCAAAATAAGCAGAACAGAGGATGTGATGGGTCTTCTAGCCACCAGGGCCAGCAGGCTCTGTGGGGCCCCCGATCCTGGAGGAAAGAGGGAGGCAGAGAGGATGTGGCTGCTGAGGGAGGTGCATCCTCTCTCTCAGGTGTTTTCAAAGCACACCACGATACAGACGAGTGAAAGTAATTACTCTCCAATTAAAGATAGAGATGTCGCTTGGGAGGGAGCCGCAACACAACAGCTCAGTTTCAGGCGAGCAAAGGAAGGCGAGGGTGCTGTCTCCATTAAATGTATATGTATCACATCCTGTCAGCATGTGTACCACGGCGATTCATCATAAATAATCACCCTCAATAAATATTTGTGTTTAAAACTGTAAGATTTGTTAATAACAGCACTGCCACACCTTCTGTTTAAAACTCTTTTCTTTTTGAATCAGAAATTCAATAAATGTATTTCTCAGAGGTTTATTTTACAATTGCAATGGAGGCGTAGTTCATGATTTAAAGACATGAATTCTGTACTTCAGAATCCAGAGTTATTAGTATCTACCTTCTTGGTTGAAAATACACGGAATTAAAAATGCTTTTTGAGATGGAAAAAGCTTTGAACTTAAGAAACATTTCAACAAGACTCTCTTTTTTGTATTGAAAGTTCACCTCCTTTGAGCATGCCATACTTTGGTTCCCTTTTCAAATAATAGAATGAAGTTTAATAGGTTAAGGCAACCAATGTGGAGGTTCAAAGAGAATCTTAGAGCTCTGATGAGTGCACACTTTGTACTTTTCCTTTGTACATGATTAGAATAAAGATACGGTCAATAAGTGCATTTTAGGAAAAAGTAATTTTAGTCAAAGTTCCCTATGTTATTCTAATTTCTTAATCACAGTAACAATAATAAACAGTCAATCTATGACTCCCCTAAAAGCAGACATCTTTAAAAAGGAATTTGTGCAAGGTAACTTTCCTGCTTCTTGCATTCAATGACAAGGGAACTTGACGACTCTCTCACTCAGACTATCTACACTTTGTAAGAATATTGCAGCAACTGTTGTTTCCAAGGTGAAGAATAAAACATCTAATAAAATTTAGAGCTGTTAATACAACTCAGTTGTGCATCAGGGAGAAATTAACATTCAGCGTTGTAAGTGATGGAAGAATGTCAAGTGTTACTTGAACCATCGCATCCAGAAATACTCTGCTGGTTCCTTTTTGCTTGGTTTTTGGGATGTTCTGTCTCTCGTGTGATGTTTCTTCAGTTTTTCTTTACAGAAGCTGCTGGTTAAAAAACATCAGTGATGTTTGATTGAAACAATAAAATGTCACTGAAGTTAATTATGAGGCAGCATAAGCTGTGTCACAAACTACTTTTTCATCATTAAAGGAAAAAGGTCAGAGAGAGGTAATTTAATTTCCCTTGAAATATCAGACATTTTTATACTAGAATTGAGCTTTTTTTGGTTGAAACATAGTCACCAGACTTAGATTCTATAAGATTCAAATAAATATGAAACAATTAAATAACAAATATTGTGTTAATTTCTTTAATGACATTTTTATAAATTTCCATTGTGTAACTTCCCCCAGTCACACAGAAAATATGTTACGGGTTATTTTCCTCCTGATGTAAGCAAAAATAATTCATTTTGGCAAGCTAAAAGGACACTGGCAGTGCTACAGGTATATACATGTGATATTCCAAGTGGTTTGATGTAAGAATATTTTTGACCATAAAACACGACACATTTAGAACCTTTTGTCCAAACATTTTGTACCTGAAAAAACATAAACATTCCCATTTGAGATCACACTGCAATTAAAACAATTCAGTCATACCTTGAAAACATGATACAATGTACAATTAAAAGTGCAATAATGTTTAGAAAATATTTTATTATTATGTGATTAACATTTCTTAGACACTCCCATAATTAATATGACCAGTTTTTCCCATAGCAAAATATTCTGTTGTCCTCAGGACAGTCGCTGTCAGCAGCTACAAATGAAGCAACCAGTCAGTGCTGTGAGAGGCTCAGAGAGACAGTTAAGTGTTTAGTACAATTCTTCTAGTTCCCCTTTTCTTGAGATTCCAGTTGTTTGTTGTCATCATAGAATAGCACCTCAGTGTCCAGAAATTGCTTGAGCTGATAAGTGATAAGAGAGAAAAACAAAGTAAGTACAAGAATAGTAGATATCAGAAAACAAGATCATCCTCACAGCAGAATAAATCAGGATGAGATAATACTTATTTTTGTTTTGCTTTGGAGAGTCAAGTGAACAAATGCTTTAAAATATTCAAGCCCAGGCTTGTACTGTCTTTTAAGATGTTGTTTTTGCTGTTAAAATGCAACATTAACTACATAAGTAAACGTGCTACAATATAACTATAATTCATGCACTTTACTAAAGGGGGCACTGGAAGACAGTCATCTATCAAACACAATGTGCACATCTGATGTAAAACTTTCACGAACATGGCACTATCACAGGTTAGTGATCTCTGCTGTAGTTTTATATTTTTATACTTAAAATAAATGTAGGAGACCCTGAATGCTATTTTACAAACCACTTTTACAAACCAGCTACACATTACAGCCCACCTCTGATAGCAGACCTGAACATAGCCGCATAAGCTACAGGAAGAAAAAAAGTTTGAGAAAAATACAAATCACACACAGAACAATACAAAGAAAAACATGCAGTCACATGCACTCTCAAGGAATTGATATTCCTAACACAGCAGGTAATTACACATTCAAATCATGCCAGACTGACAAGTGGTCATTTCATGCTTTTACTTCTTCTGATATGTCACTGCATTATACTGATAGGTCAAAGGTCAATCACAACTAACCAGACACTTTTTTCCTGTGTGTGTTTATTTATTATCTGATTAACCGTGGTGGAAGAAGTACTTAAGTGAAAGTAACAATACTGTAGTGTAAAAATACTCAGTTACTCTGAAGTCATATGCATGTTCAATATGATATCATTGTATTATAATTTTTAGCCAACTAGCTTATTACCCCTGTTTTAATGAGCATATGTTTCAAATATAATAACTACAATATGAATTACCTTACATACCGGAGATCAATAAAGTCTTATGATTATCCTGTGCTTTGTATTATTAATTATATTCTAAAGTAACTGGTAGCTATAGTTATCAAATTAATGCAGTGAAGTAAAAGTACAATATTTGCCTATAAAATGTAGTGAAGTCAAAGTGTGAAATAGCAGAAAATTGAAATACTTTCCTAAGTAAAGTTGAAAACAGTAAAACTACAAAATTGTACTTAAGTACAGCACTTATGTAAAGGTACTTTCCAACACAGCTTATTATATTACATATGTGTCCATGTACAAAATCTTTTTCTAAAAATCTCCATCCAGTTATTTATTCCATACCCATTTGACAATGGGTGACTAATAGTCATATTAATGAATTATTAAATATGCAGAGACAAAATATAGCAATCAAATAATTGTCAGTCAGTACTGATAGATGGAAGGTTTTTTTTTTTAAATAAGGCATTAAAATGACACAACCTCCCTTTCTGCATTCACAGCAGTGATATCTACTTCTAACTTATCTCCGCCAGGCTACAGATGGGGAGCTAATTGGTGCTGTGGAATGCAGCTGTGCCGACTACTGAACTGTCAAGGTGCTAAATCAAAAGCTGTCTCTTTTGTTAATTATACACAATGCTACAAACAGTCATGTTCGTTTCAGCCCTTTCTTTCCTCAACCATCCATAAATATTTTGGCAGTGGTACAAAAAAGAAAAAAAAAAACAATTTACACACAATTATCACAGTGGGATGAGCAGACAGCCTGCAGATGTTTGTTTTGATTATAATGGGAGCAGAGGCAGGGCTTCCCTAAGCTAGACACGATGTGTTTCCTACAATCACAACAGAACAGTAAGCATGCAGTGAGGTGCAAAGCACATAGGAGCCTCTTGTTAGAGAGAATTATCAGGGCCTCAAAAACATGAGCACTGTAAAACATGCATGTTAGGCCTTACTTTATTTCATGGTTTAGACAAATGTGTAGTGAATTCCGTTGCTTAGAGGCGAGGGAGGCGCCAGAGACATGGGAGGAAGAGGAGGAGGTGGAGGAGGGGGCGGGGGAGGAGGGGTAGGGATGTTAGTCTGTGGTGGAACTATAATGAGAGGACAGAAGGAAAAGAGGGAGGGACATTGGTTATTAGCCAAGTGCCCAGTTCTGGGACAGTTTTAAAGCCACACTACAAGTTAGAACTGGTTAAGCACCAAACAGTATTTTCTGAAAGGACACACAACTATGACAGTGATTAATTTCTCTCAGCTACACTTATAGCACGCTTCCTGTGGTCCGGATAATAATGACACTGCAGGTGGGCGACATGGATACAGTCTAATATCACTGTATAATGTATGTTAGGAAAGTCATGTTCGAAAACCTATTTTAATTGAAATAACCAGTTGGGAATGTTAATGCAATGAATATCTACCCCATAGATCAAGCTACTTTGCTGCACTGATGCAAAAGTCCTGTAAATTCAATATTACTGCGGTGTAGACTGATGTGACTGGATACACTTAAGGGATGTCTATTGGTACAAACTACAATGAGACAAACAACGTTGACCAGTTGATCATTTCAACATTCTTTGGTTCCAATATTAAACATCTTGACATAATTTTTTTTTTTTTTTAATCAGTTAATTGAAGAAAAGTTAGATGTCTCACTTATTCGTGAAAATAACTACAGTTGAATTCATACTGTGAAGACAAATCTCTGCTCACAAACTACTGTTGTCTCACAGTATATTTTATTATATCCTCACTCTATGAATCATATAAAGTGATAATACTTAAAATATAATTGTAAAAACACAAAAATGCAATACATGTAATATTTTCAAATACGTCATAGGTTTTTTGGAGTTTAGGGCTACAGTATATTAATTATTCTTGTTACTGATTCATCTGCCGATAATTTTCTCTAATAATTTATAATAGTTTGTTTGAGATCGATTCTTCAGATGTCTTGTTTATGGTCATATACTGTATAACAAACTAAAGTATTAAATTATTTTATTTGAAAAGTTTCAGAACCAATGAACATTTGGCTTTTTGCATGAAGACTAACAAGGTACTTATCACTTATTTTGCCGTTAATAAAGGTGCCACTCTCTTAATAAAAGACAACATCTTTCCACGTGTTTACATCCAGTGGTGTGTGCTTTATTTTTTCATCATCAGACCATTTCATCAGCATAAAAAAAAAGAAAACCATGAATAGTTGGAGACACTACATGCGGACGTTTGTTTAATATTTTGTAGATAATTCTCGCAACACAGAATTAAAGACTCTTTTCAATATCTCAACAAGAAATTAGAAAATACCAAATTATTTAAATTTTGAGAATAACAAATTCAACAATCAAAAACACCTTTTTAATATATACTGTACGCAGTTGCGGGGTGCTGAATATTCTTGCTTTCATGCCAGCATTATTGAAGTCTCTCATGCATAATACTGTGAAAAAGACACTCTTTTAATTCAGGGATTTGAAAGTGCACCAGCACACCTTACTTTAACACCAAAGGGAGAGAAAGTCATTGATTCAGTCTCTACTGACAAGATGCCACCAGTTATATTCTCTGACATTTTTCTATGCTGGAAATAATGTTATAATTGTTGACTTTGCCTCACTGTGCATATTAAGCTTCCACACACTCTGACAGCTTGAGTGTTACTGTGTGTGACAGATATGTGTGTGTGTGTGTGTGTGCGCGTGTGCGAGTGAGGCAGACAGAATGACAATCTGCTGCAGCTACAGTGAAAATGAACTTGCCTGCCTGCTGTAGAGTATGAAAGAGATGAAAAGTGAGCTCAGTGTCTTTTATGCAAGTTCAGAGCTACGTTCAAAGCAGCAGCAATGTAATGCAGAAGGAGCGTGGAATTTGACTGGGTCATTGATCAACACACAAAATGGCCTCATCAAGTGATTCCTCCCCTGTCTGAAAGATTCTACACGGATTGCAATTAGAGACTATCTGAGCTCCTAATAAGGAATAATGTTAAGTTATTAGGAAATGAACAGCCTTATTGCTTGAGCAACTCTGCACCTTACACCCTTCTCATCTCCACTCTATCAGTCCAGCGTTCTTGAAAGGCTGCTTCCCTCTCTTTATCTCTTTTTCAACCAAAAAATGTCAGTTTGATACTGGGAGAAATTTTACGGAAAGTGTCAGCATTGGTGTGCTTTTTTTTTTTTGGCAGACAAAGTAATTACTTCTGTAAGTGTTTCTGTGGAATAATGACTTTTGTGAATGGTTTGTGATCAACTTGACCATATGTGCTTTTTTTATTTGTCTGAACTAACTATTTAATGTTTTACGTATTTTTATTGACATGGGTGTGATGGTTATAAGTGTGATTTACCTCAATTCAAAGTAATCTCATGTAAAATTATGTGACTGACCAACCTGTGACTAGTTTGCTCTTGAGTGAAGCCTCTGAGGCAAGAGCGTAAGACATGGTGATGATCCTCTCCTGCTCCTGTAGAGCTGAGTCGATTGCCACCAGCCCCAAATCTTGCTTGTCCACAGACACTGTTGGTGCTAGGTTTTGTACACTGTGCCATGCACACAGAAAGAAAATAATACAAGAGTGTTAATAACGTGATACAGTGATATCAGTGAGTGAAGAGTAGCCTGAGCTACAGCACTTTTGAAGCTGGAGGGAAAGTAGCATTTTCTCAAGGGAGTTTTTTGCGGTGTTTTGCTCTTACTGCTTGTAACTACAAGACTTCTACCACCCCCGAATCAGCTGTATATCAACCACGCTACCAGAAATAAAAAATAATAATTTTTTACTTATTTAGTTTTACTTTATCTACCTGGACTTTGCCAAAATGCTCTTGATGCGCTCCACCTTACGATGACGCTCCTCTACCTCCTGTGGACTGAGAGGCTCCTCAGGCTCTGAATCCACATACCGCTCTGGGATCAACACTTTCTGAGGCTTGGATAGCTACAAAATAGATAAGATGAGTTAAGATTGAAGCTGCTTTATTATCCTCCCTGCTATAAAAAGAAAATCGACCTACCCACAGAGGTGGCGATTTCCAAGCTGAGAAAATGTTAATATTATAAGTCACAACAAGAAGCAATAGTTCATCTGTGATACATTTAGCTACTTGGTGAATCCAGTAAATAATATATGGTCTAACACACATTAAGTAATGTCTCATTCGTCTGACTATACAATCAACACTAGTTCATATCTTTGCTGTTCCAAAGGTTAATCTGTTTTCACATCGTCTACCGAAAGAGGCTGCTGATGTGACAATACACTGAACTGTCGAGGGACAAAAAGAACAATCCCATAAATTATAACAGAAAGTTCACTTTAATGTACTGTGCTGTACTTTAAAAAGCACTATACCTCTTGCAGTGAAACTTGCTATAGTACAGACGTACTGAGTGTTGCTGTACTCACATGATCTCATTCTGACATAGCCGTATAAAAAACACTTGCTGCTACCATCCACACACATTTCATAACAGCATTCATGTGCTGGTAGTCTGTTGTCTGTCTGTTATATCAAAGACAAACTGTGGAAGAAATAATCAACTTTGTGCCACGTTTGCCTCTGCAGTTTTAATTCATTGTCTGTTCATCTCAATTATGCATTAACTCTCCATTCATAATAAAACCCTTTCATGTGAGCTGATGAACTGAATTGTAGTTCAAGTATTTTATAGGTGTCATGTTTCATTCAGTTATACTTTCCAGCATGGTTAGGGCCATAGTTGACACCTAAATGTTTTTGATGAATTCAAGGTAATTTCTGTGTTTAGAAACAGCAAAGGTAATTCACACACTGAACTTAGCTACATTGTTTTTTTCAGTTCTCAGTGTCTTCAATAAGTTGAATCTTCTACCTTTATCTATTTATTTATTTACATTACACTCATCAACTATATTTCTTTGTTCAGACAAAAATAACTTACCTCTTTATTAAGATCCACATCATAGTCTAGTGGCTCCAGGTCAACTTCATGGGTAGGAGTTGTGGTCATAGAACGGAAGGTCAGCCATTCGTCAGAGTGTGAGCGGGGTCTCTCTTTGTGCTCTGGAGGTCTTTCCGCCCCCTGGACGCTCCTAACTGTCTGTGCCTCCTCCCCCTGAACAGCCCTCTCGAGCAACTGTAGGTCAAACTCCTGCTCTCTCTTCCACTGGACAATGCACACAGGAAAAAACAGACTATGAATCAAATAACAGAGACCTGCCATTAAGTTGTCTTGATTATAAAGTAAATGTGAAACTGACTTGTTTCACTTGTCTTCACACTCATTTTCATGTACTGTACAGGACTCTAGATACCACTGGTATGTACTTGATGGTAAAGCCTGCAGAGAATGTGTGTGTATGCATGTGTGTGTGTGTGTATACAGGTGTGAAAAAAAAAAAAAAGAGGGTGCAAGCATAGATGAGTATGCATGTTTTATGAAATTGAAAGCTCTCAAATAACAGCATGCTGTACATTCTCTACAACAGTGATAAAGAAGACAGCAAAGTACCACTAAAATAAACAGGAAATATCACTTCACTCACACTTCAAACAACGTCACCAAACACAAACATAATGTACTAGTATGTATTGACTAAATGTAATAAATAAAAAACATGGCAATATGTGTTCATTAGAAAATAATGTTTATTTGCACACATTCACATATGAAAAAGGAAGAGTTCTTTTAACTAACAATTAATTAGCAGATAAAACACTGAGCAAACACTGTCAGCGTCATTTAACCTATGATTTGATGGCATAAACATTAGTATTGTCTATAAAACAGGCACCCTCTCATAAAGAAGTGGTAAATGGGACAATAGTGTGCCCCAATCCATAAACTATTAGGCCACCTTCATTTGCTTCATTTAAATATAAAACATCAAGAAGGAAAAATTATATGATGAAGTTGTGATGAGTAAGCTTAAATAGGCATTGGTAAGTGTATGTCAGTGTTTTGGTCAGTAGAAAATAAGTAGGCACTTTCTCACACACACTCCCACACATATAAACAGATTGCTCAGAGACAGCAGCAGCACTTAACTGAACAACTGCAGGCATTAATGTCTAAAAGAGAGACAGGACTCTGGTGGATTCTGGGTAGGTAGAAAGGTAGAAAACAGTATGGTAGGATGGTAAAAGAAAATGCTGTGACAGTGAGCTCAACAATAGCCAAGAAATGGAAAGTTAAATGAGAATGGAGGGATAAAGCAATGTTAGAGTCTACAACAAAATAATGGTAAAAGAACCCAGAAAATGATCAATGTGAAGTAGATGTGGCACTGAAAGCTACCTTTGAGGTAATTAGTGTGTTACATGTTTAATAGGCAAGATATGTTATTTGTAAAGATTTTAAGCAAGACCACACCCCTAGCTGAATGTAAATGTAATTATTTACACTTCAAAAACACTGTTCAGCAGTTATATCAGAACTGTACACACTGTTGTGCTACCTTTTATATAGCAGAGACTGTTACCCACTTGTCTGCATAGACCTTTTTCACAATTTGACATGTTACAATAGGAAAAAACAAAGGTGTAAATAATTTAGCTGCTTCACTTTCAGGGTCCTTGTATTCAACATGTAGGCTCACTGTCGCACTGTCATGGCTTAATGGGACAGTAGAATAAAACAAAGCCATCGTTAAGTTATTAGTAATGTCTACAGTAACTAATAGTGTGTAATAGTGTTTTTCTACTATAATAAATCAAAATATGTGCTTCAGAAATACTCAATTTGAAGTCCCAAATTAACATACACAGTTAGCCACACAGTGAATTACCATTCTGTGCTAATTTATTGTATTGCTATCAACTTTGTAAAAGAGAAAAGACGGACTGCTCTTCAGAAAAGCATGCATTAGGTCACCACTCTCAGTTTGGTTGTCGTCATGCATAAGAGTGTGACGTGTGATGCTGTTCTAGTAACATACTGATCCCAGGTCTGCTGAAAGCGGACGTGACGGCGAGGTGCGCGACGATGAAGAAGCGTGGCGGTCTCCGTGACTTAGGGTGCGTTTGCGCTGGCGGACAAGGGCCTTCTGGTGCCTCTTCATCCTCTCCAGCTGCTCATCAGCGCTCATCTTTCCCCTCTGCTGCTGCTGCGCCGGGTCCCCAGAGTATAGACGCTCCAAGGCACTTTTTGGTCTCTCCTGAGTGATGTGGGAGGAAAGAGAGTCGATAACAAGACTATAAGGTGCATCAGAAGGGAAATTGGTAGAAGAAAATAAAAACAGACCAAATAGCATATTACTGTAGAAGCATTCAATAGTTAATGCCAATAAGAGATGAAAAAGGAAAATGGTACACATTTCAAATATTTCAGATTTTAATTGGAATGTCCAGAGAGAATCAGCGTAAAATGTCCATCCCCACAAATGCTAATCTTCTAATTTTATCCTTTCCAGAATAATACTTCTTTATGAGAAATCTGAATACATTTAGTAGATAATTATTAGGTTCTTACTGACATGTGTAAAATATACATGAACAAAACTAAAAAAGACATTTAATTCAGCAGGGAGAACAATTTTTAATATGTGATTGTTAAATACTGGAAAAGATAAATATCAACATCTGAATCTGACAATGGTTATTTTTTCAGAACACTGTATTCTCATTCTTGTATTTCTAGCGCAGAAATAAAAACAGGATGTTTACAGACTTAACTTCTGTGTATTATTTCAGCTGCATTTTATAGAGTACTTAGGAAAATAAGAGGTATTGATGTTACCTCCAAATATCCAAGAATTGAACTTTACAGTAATTCATTAAGCTACTTATGCTACTATCTGCACTCACTTTTGATTTGCTCTTGACTATTTGATGCTTATCATTTAATGAGAAGACTCACCTTCATGCCAGCAGCTGAGGCTGCTCTTCGAAGGGTCACATATGAGGAGATACTTGAAGACTGATTTAGCCTAAGCGAGCAGCCAGACACTCCTGAGGGAAAGCCAACAAACATTAAAATATTGTCCTCCACTTGAATGTCTAGCCAAAAAAATCTTTACATGAAGCGCTAGTGTGATTTTTTTTAACATAATGCAAACAATATGCTTCCACTTAATGATATCATTCACATACCTCTGCTAGGTAAAGTCTGGTAGCCTCCAACATGTCCAGATGCTACAACACTGATGTGGCTGGAGCCGTCTCCACCTCCCATAAGCTCTGGATCGCTCAGGAAAGGCCTAAGTTCCACCTAACATAACATAATTAGATAGAGATTAGAAACCTTTAAACAGCATAAACACCAAAATTCACACACCCTGTAAGTACCTTAGTGTCTCCGTTAGTGTACTGGCCAATCTCTCTGTCTCTTTTACGTTCATCTGACTGTCGTTTGAGGCCACGTACAGAGGTGTGTCTGATGACTGTTGTCTCCCGGGGTAATGGGGGCACAGCAGGTGGATGATCATCAGGACTGTAGAGCTGAGGTAGGGGAGGTCTGGGAGGCACCTCTTCCTCCCCCTGCACACAGAGCATTGTTACCTACTGACAAAGAGTTAAAATGACAGACAAGCATCTATCTCACATTGGTCTAACTGTGATTTTTTTAAATAAATATCCAATGCTACATAAACATGTGGATATTTACACTGAAGGTTGTCTGTGTAGTTTTTGACCTCCATTAGTGCTATGGAGCTGTTTTTCTACAGGTGGGATTTGTTTTCTTTATCTCATCGATGCTCATGAAGATGCATGCACTCACCTTAAGTGGGTGATGCAATTATTAGTCCTAGCAGTGGCCTAACACTACGCTCTTAACAGGTGCCGGTAACACACCAACATATGCTGCAATGCACCAAAGTGTACAGGAGAAGACGACTGCTAGCTAGTAAACATGGTAAACATGAAAACACTTAAACTAATGTAATACAATAAACTATTAAAAACAGAAAAATGTGGGAGCCCTGATGGCTGAATTGGTATGGCACATGCCACATAACCGCAGTGTCTCTGTACCAGCTGGAGACCTTCATTGCATTGTCTCAATACAGACAGAAATCTTACAATAACATTACATCAGACTAAGAATAATTTAGTTGTTTAACAGAAAATGTGCCATTTTCTCTCGTTTTTCATGCAGCCTTCTTTTTTATACAAAGATGAATTATTTTGGAAGACTCCGCTGAAGTTTACCTCTATGGCAGAGCACACTCACCCATTTAAGTCCACTGGTGATGGTTACAGAGTGATGTATGGGCTGCTGACTGGGGCTGGAGGAAAGGGTGGGGGTGTGGCTGCTAGGGCTGAGGTGGGGGCTGTGCTGCTGCTGTTGGGACAGTCTCATCTCCATAGCAGACGGGCTCCCAGACACAGAAGGCACTGATGATGCCGACGCTGAAGGCACAAATTTCCTCTCTGGGGATTGGGACGTATATAAACATGTAACATGAATGCACACATGGTATAAAGAGAGTGCTTTCCTTTCCCATGGGAAATGTTCAAGACATTAGTACCAAGTATATGATTAAGAGCTTTATAGATAAGATACAGTACCATGACCACATGACTTGTACTACATTGCACAGACAGTATGTATCAAGTATCAAGGTGGCACTTGTCTCACCTGGGTTGGTAACAGAGGAAATAGTGACTTTGTAGTTGGCTTTACTGGCACTGAGGCCAGCGATAACATCCTCTATCCTCCACAGCTCCTTCCTGATCTGGACTTTCTCTTGCTGCTCACAGAGACAGAAACACACACATGTACATGCAGAGGCACATTTTCCTTGACACATACTCTACTGTAACTTGTGTACCGAGGCAGTGCATTATTGACACAAAGTCTTTAATCAATTTTATTTTATTAAAATAACTTTTTAATTTTAGTCTTTGCTTGATACAGATACTGTACAGATACTTTGTTTGTACACATGAAATCAGTACTCAAGTCATTCCCACACACACCCAAACATGAGAGTGAGCAACTGCTTGTGTACATTAAGAGAGATCACTGAGCCACAGACCTGAGAAAGATTACTGCGGTTCATCTGTTCCTGCAGGGCTGACTTCAGCCAGTCCACGTCTCTCTCCAGCCGGCTGTACTCGTTCCATGCATTCTCCATCTCCTGTGGACCAAAACAGAACACACTTCATGTTACAGGAAGACATGAAACAGATTTCTGATAGTGTACTCATGTCACAAAGGCAATGCTACTGCTTTAATGCTTTCAAAGTTCCACCACATTATAGACACATATACAGCCAAACACGTAGGTCTAAACAGTATTTGATGTAGTAGTGTAGTAATAAAGACTGAGGTACTTCAGTTTTATTAGGCTTTCTCAATTGAAATCACATTATTTAAATCTGAATCACTTGGACTTCATCTGCTAGTCAGTTGGACAATAGTCCACTGAGAGCATCACAAATGTTTGAATACAAGTAATGTGGTACAAAGTGACTTTCAGACTGAGAGCCAGAAATACTGTTGTTTACTGTTGTGGAGGTCTGTGGTTTATTTGTAAATGTTCTTTTGAAACTCGTGTTTTTCACTTTAAGACTGAATATTTTGACTATCAATGAACTTTTTGACCGAAGTGGCAGAAAAATGACTTTCTTCGTCGCCCCAGGATTGTCCCTGAGCACTCATCTTGATAGTCACAGTCAATCTGAAACATTGCGCCAGTTGCAGAAACCATCAAAAGGGAACAACTAAAAATAGAAGTGAACATCTTGATTTCAACTAATAAAAACACAACATGGTAAAATTCACTTAGTAAATGTAATAGAAGAGACATTCTGCATAGTTTAAGTCAATGTCAGTCTTACTTGCCAAAACTAAATGAACCACACTTGGAGCCACAATGGACATTTTAACAGTTAAAGCAGCTGTATTTTTCATTTCAACTATGATGAACTTGTGAGTGTTGCTCGGGTCTTACTGTGGAGACTTGAGATACTTCAGCCCTGATGTGAACCACATCCTCTTGCAGTAATTTCTGCTGATAGGCAATCTTCTCCGCATGTGCCGGCTGATCTCTGTACTGCTCCATCTGCTGGTGGGAAACATCCAGAACAGACTCCAGCTTGTCCTAGATGGGGAAATTAAAGACAATGTCATAACACAGTAAACGTTTTTGAACAACACTAATACAGCAATACACAAATATAAATACATACAAAAAAATAAATGTATGTTTAAATTAAAAAAACCTTGTCTTCCTTCAAAGTGCGTATCCTGGCCTCTAGCTCCTGAAGAATCTTGTCTTGTTCACAAAGTCGACTTAATTTCACCTAAAGGAACAATATTTGAAATAATAAGAATGCAGGAATACACAGGATAAAATTTTTAGCTCTCCTTCTTGTTTACTTCAAATATATAGTAGACATTATTCAACAGATAAAGATGTGACTTGGCTGATGATCTACAATATTTGTTTACAACAGATGTCACCTGTTCCACTCTGTCTCCATTCAACTATATTTTAACAGCACAGACAAATCATATGAATTGATTGTCTACTGTAGTCTCAGCTGTCTGTAAATATGTCAATAAGGCTCATCTATGTGAAAATCCCAGAGGAATTCCTCTCATCAGCGCAGTGAGAAATATCAAAAGGCTCTATACTGTCTAGTTTGGGGGCGAGATCTGGTATTGCCCATTATAAGTAATCAAAATCAAAAATCCATATTTTCAAATTCACTTTTGGAGAAAACCGTGTTTATTGAGAGCGACAGATTTGTTTTCCCAGAATTGGGTTATGTGTTTATGAAAACAACATAAGACTGCCTAGTTCACAGTCTTTCTCACACAGTGTATTTTTTTCTCAGATCTATTTATCATTCTGTTCAATTAATAATTAAGCTGTTTTTATTTTGCTGCCGTATATTGTTGTTTTTAATTGCATAAAATATTCATTGTTCAGACAAATTTACTGGCAATTTCTTATAAATTGTTAAAGTGGAACAATGCTAATGATGAAAAGCCAGGACATCCATCTTATTTACCTCCATTCAGCAGAAAACAAAGAATAAGAAAAGCAGGATCAGGCAAATCAAACTGAAAAATTTAACAGCTCAACATCTAAAACTCCCATTACATGTATTTTTCCCTTTAAATTGCAGGGTGGAAAATAAAAGCTGTGGTCGATACTCTCAGGCCCTCACTGTGCAGTGTGGATGGATGTCCCTGCAGTGTTGCAATGTACATACGTTCCCTTCTCTCTGTAGCCTCTGTTTACCACAACTTAAGAACACACACACACACAAACCACGGTAAAACACACAGTAAAGTCAGACTAAAGTCAGCTGCTTCTCTGTAGTGGAACTGGAGAACTTAAAAAAAGATTTCTAAACAGGGTGCCTATCAGACAGTTTTTTTCAAATCTTGAGAACATAACATGATTCACTTACATCAGCATCACTTTCTGCTATTTTCACAGGCCTGGATGGTCTTTCTTTTTTAAAAATCTCATGTCCAGTAACCTGAAATTCCCAGTAGCCACAAACAAAATAAAATGTTAAGTAATCAACATAATTTCAGTACGTTTACTTCCAGACACTGCAATGCGTGAATTTTTAAAATACAGTGAAACTGCTAATCAAGTCAAACTGAAAGGATTTAGATAACGTAATAAACAAACAAACAAAAAAATGACCAAAAAAAGCAAAGCAGCTGCAGTAACTGAGGAAAAACATTTACTGTATGCAGAGGGAGTTTTTGCATCTTTGTGTTCAGGGAAACACTAAAAACCCCAGAGCTGCTCTTTCATGGCTGCTTAATTCTGTAAGCAAGTTAAACAATCAGGCCCTTTATATGAACGATAAGGGTTGGGACTGATTCTTGTATTTGCTATTTAATGACTCAGAAACATATTGGTTTATATAACCAAGATGTTAAGGTTGATGTATACCTTAATTTCACTGTTTCCAGAAAAGGTGGGAGCTTATATTTACAAAATACAATTAAGTTTATCAGTGAACTGACAGAGTGCTTTTGGCAGATAAAAGGTTTGGCAGGATAAAGGTTCAAGTGAATCAACAACTCACAGATTTTTTTTCAATTTAGAAAAACTCCCAACTTTTCTAGAAATAGTGTTTATATAAAATATTACTGCACAGTGTCACCAGTGTAAATGTTAAAGTTATGATGGCCTCTAGTGTCATACATGGTAACACAGTATATTCTGGCACAAACAGTACTGACAGTGTGGACTAAACCAGTGGTAAGAGACTACAGGTGGGAATAATTATAAATAATAATTTGCACTAGACATCGCATTATGGATTTTACAATCATCATCACAGTTTGATAGGTCTTAAATGATTCTCGCTAATCAGTAAGAGTAATACTGTTTGCCTCAAAACAGACTGTAACCACCTTCAGCTTTAAGAGAAATTTGGGAATGTTGAGAAAACTAAGAGTCTACAGCCATGCTAGTATCTCTGTTAGACTGTAGTTTTACACAGTAGTACTTTGAGCTAAATATGCTAACACAAACACAGTGCTAACATAGTAATGTTAAAGTGATATAATCTTAACCATGTTAACCATTACATGCTTTGTTTTGTGCGTCAAGGTACAGCTGAGGCTGTTGGGAGTGTCATTAGTTTTGCAGGTAAACCAAAATACTGGACAAATTAGAATTTTAACCTAATGAGGATGATGATGATGGATCTAGACGTAGAGTCAGAAAATCACCAAAGAGATTAAATTTTATTCTAAGGGAGGCATAAATATATGTGCTAAATTCCTTGGCAATCCATCCAGTAGTTCGTGAGATATTTCAGTCTGGACCAAAGTGGTGGACCAAGCAACAGACCGACATTACTATCCCTAGAGCTATGCAATTAGCATGGCTAAAAATAAGTAAATCTGTCCCCTATGCTAAATTAGTATTTAGTTTCTTCTTATTTTTTCCATTTCCCTGTGTAAAAGTAACAACTGGGCTACTCCTAAAATGTGTTGCTGATTATGCCCATTGTATTTCTGATACATTATACTGAAGTATTCACCCAAAACATATTAAAAATTTTACTCCACAAAATACATTTTAACATCATTAGTTACTAGTTAGTTTTTGCAGGATTAGATTCTTATAAAAATCATTATACATTAATAAAACGCTTATGTATCATTTATGGATTACCTTCTGTCACTATGTGAGTGGTCAAAATCAGCCCCACTTTTACCAACTGCTGTTTGTTCCACAGTCTGTAGGTAAGAACACTTTTTAGTAATAATTTTCAGTTTTGAGAATCTGGACTAGATTTCTACATATATGTTATCAAAAGCATCAAAGTCAACATTGTCACACTGTTTTCTTAGTGAAGTAACATTTAGAAGTTGTACTTCAGTACTTACACTCGAGTAGAAAAATTAAAAAAAATACTTCCACTTGTAGTGGAGTATTTTTCTGTTTTGAGTTCTGAGTTTGTGTGATTGATACACCTCTGACTAGCAACTAAAGCCATCAAATAACTGAATTGTGGTAAACGCCCTCTGGACTGTAGTGGAGTAGAAGTCTACAGTAAAGTAAACTGGATTTTCCCAACTTAAATACAAATGCCTTAATTGTACTCAAGTACAACACCTGAGTAAATGTATTTTCCAGCAGTGCAAGTACTGTAGATAATGGGTCATATTTGTCTGCCAGCTGTTTGTCACAGTTAGTAATGCATGAAGTTGAAAAGTGTGGGTGGAATAGTCATAAGACACCCACATCAGGGTCACCACACCCAGCCCAGTGGTATGAACCAGTGCAGATACAAGACTTAGTTTTCCACCTATTTTACATGTCAAATTACAGTACTACAGTAGTCAGGAGTACTACACTGCCTGTGAGAACAGTTTTAAAATGTTTCTGTGGTTCTGGATGGGGCTTTGTCAAGTCTGGGAAATTACTGAAGTGATCACCGGGATGTCTTAGCTTGGCCTTGGACAGTACAAGTTTTTAAAAGAAGGCCATTTTGTTACCATGATGAAACTAGAGGCCACACAATGTCAGTGGTCACTGTCACATCGTAATCAAATTGCAAGTAGATTTCTTAAAGAGCACCACTGAGTCTCTTATGCTCTCACAAGCAAATCAACAGTGACGTGAGGATATCAAAGAGACAGTCAGTCGTTCATTCAGAAAGGAAGCCATCTGCCATTACGACTTCCCTTCTGTCATCTCAAATCTCATAGCAGTATCAATGAATGTTACAATCAAGGGACGTGCAAAATCTTGCATAATTTCCACAGATGCAGCACATTCCATGTAAAAAGCAGTGGAATGATCTGTTTCACTTTGTATGCACACCATCCTTACATTACAACAGTGCCCAAAACTTGGAGCGGAGTTTTCATTGTGTACTGAAACGACCATCGGGTCAATACTTTGAAACTGTTTTGAAAGAGGAAATGGAGAGGTATTACAGGACATGCTGTACATTGCTAGATGACCTCCCTCCATTCCATAATACAACCATATTTCTAATTAATGCATTGTGGTGTTAAACATACAAATCAATTAGGTGTAATGGAATATATGCCAATAACTAGCTAAATGAGACAGATTGCTTAAATAAAGCAATCACTTACATAGGAATTGGAGTTCACATGACTCAAACGTTTTCAAAATTTATTCAGCCTTGTGCTTTTAAAAACTTCAATTCCCATAAGGACAGGCTTAAAATTAACATATGTTAGGTTGGCATTATTGCATTACCCTACTGAATGTGAACATATACTACTATCATCTAATAGAAAAGACAGTGAGATCAGAACCTTGCTATCACTTTGTGTAACACTGAACTATTTGTTGGATTCACCAGATTATTAATGCAACAATTTATTTTTATCCTCAGGTGAAACATTTACATAATAAAAGTTAAACGATATGTTAATTCCACCATAAGTAGAGAGTACAAACACAGAACAGAGGAAAGACAGGAAAATGTGAAAGAGGGAGGCAGATGTTGGAGGAAGGAGCAGCAGTCCACAGAAGGGAGATGAAGTAGAGGATGAAAAGAATAAAGTGGCTTTTACTTTGTTGGGGCCCACCTTCAGATCTAGATACTCCAGGTCCTTCTTCAGTTGTATGTAAGTATCATCAGCCTTTAAATGAGCAGTGGAGAGATAAATATTTGAAATGAAGCTGCAAAGGATAATGGATGACCTGATGATTCCTAAGGCCTTTATTTGCTGTTCAGGCTTTACTAACAGAACTTTAATTAACTTGATCTCAATTACAGTTTACTTCTACCTCTGTATTTTTATCTGCAGTGAGTAAGGCTAAACTGTAATTAAGTAATTGTATAATTTTTAAACTGGTTTAATGTCTCATGTTTGACCTCATACACAACTGAGTAACACAGGTCTTGTGCATGGCATGTGGTCAAACTGGCTGATTACACATAAACATGGGGAATGACAAGAGAATAGTTGGATGTTAGGAACTGGGTGGAGTTGTCATTACTGAGCACCATTGCAGCTTCACTGTGGTCTGCTAGTCTTACAGCCAGTGCTAGTCAGTGTTTCTGAACAGGCTCACAATGGAGACTAATGGCTGCTTCAGAATGGTAACACCAACAACACGACTTATCAGAGCAGACAGAGATGTGGCTACAAATGTGCAGCATTCATCACATATTATTTGTGGCTGTGCAAGGTTATATATCTATTGAAACAACGTCAGGTTTTAAGTGCAGGCACAGTCAACAAGCAACATGCTTCAAATATGGCATTTTTCTTTTACAAATAGCCTTTTACAAACACGACTTGTTTTTTTGTTTTTGTTTTTTCAGAACAAGGTGGATGCTAACTGTAACGACACTAATGTATATCTTAAAGTCTGAAGAGCAATATATCTCATGCCAAAGTGCCTGAATGAACAAGACAAACAAGCAATACTGCACATTATTATGAATGGCAGGAGAGTAATGTATGGGACTAGTTGGGGAGAGGATGGCCACAGTGCACTGGCACGGGTTGCAGTGAGCTGTACAAGACTTAAGGGAAGTACAAGGGCCCCTGACCTGCATGCTGGGGCCTAGAAGGCCATTGTGCTGGTGGTGCTGCAGGTGAGCAAACGCATCGCTGGGGCTATGCACACCAGCCATCTTGGCCTGATGCCTCCGAAGCTGAATGAGAAGCAGAGTCAGCTCCTCTGGCTGTTGCCAAGCCCAGGTTTAGGGGCCCAGAGGCCAGTGAAAGTGCAGAGGGATGAGAGAAAATACTTGAGAACCATCTGGGCAGTACAGGGTACTTCTACTGTACTGAGCTACAGTAGCTGAGAGAGCCAAGCAGTACAGAGGCCTATATATTCAGCTTCCAAATAATACTAGATGTAAAAGCTAGAGCTGCACTATGGAGACTGGTATGGGACAATGATTTATTGTGCTATCAGGGATCATCTCAAGACAAATGTTACGAGAACTGAGAACAGTTAAACAAATACACTACATACAAACTGAACCAGGATTTTAGGTAGTTTTAGGTATTCAGGTTGTCAGTCAGCTCAACCAGCTCTAGATTCTACATCTGTTACAGAATTATTCCTGTACCCCGATGGGCTGTCCTAGACCACTAAAAATCTATGGCAATGCTATATGTCAGATATCTTTAATAATGAGGCTAAGTTACATAGTGCATGTAATAAAGAGGATTATACCGTTTTGCCATGTAAGCTGGGTGCACTGACAGTGTGTGTGATGTAGCCCATGGATGGCATGGACCTTCTCTCTATTTGGGAAGTCTGTGGAAAAACAACATTCATTAACTTGTTATTAGAGATCCTATTGGGTCAAATCAAACAGAATATTTAATTCAATAAGTAATCTTCTATAGTGTTAAAGGAGTGAGATAGATTACTCTATCACACTGAATCAAAGTTAAAGCATTGCCTCCAAGTCTGCAAACAAATTTGACTACACAGCAGATTTATTTTTTCATGTATCCTTTTCTCCCTTTAATCACTCGTACTTATTTGAAACAAGGTGTGCCCTGAGTTTCGGATGCTACAGGGCTTGGGAAATTTGACGTTTTTGCTTAACATACAGAATTAATAAAAATCAGGCCCACTACAGAACCCTAAAAGGACACAAACAACAAGAGATTTAATTAACTACACATAAATTATACTAAACCTGCTTTCTTAAAATAACATTTGTTTGCTACCAGCAAGAGAAGCACTGTAAGCCATTCCCTTTGAGATTCCCATGCCACTATTTTTTGCTGTATAATAGGTTTTTTATTTAAATGCAAGATCAGAAGAAAGAGACCGCTGCTGATGTTTGAGATACAGTAGAGATGTTTATAGGGTGCTGAGGAGCCCTGGGCAAATTGGATTAGCTGCTAATAAAATATACTTCCTAATGATATTCCAGAGCGGTATACAGATTGCTATTACTTAAGCATACTCCAGCCAGATAGCACAATCAGCCTCAAAGATCCTGGGTGCACCATAACTAAGTTCATCGCCAACTAAATGTAGTTCCCATAAACATTTGCTTCCTTGGATCATCTTGCAAAGTCACTGTGGCTCCTTTTGTTAAAAATGTACGGTGACTTCTTCTACAAGGTTTTCCATAATTGTGTGTCACTCTTTTATGGTTATAATTACTGTCTTGACACTCGGGTGAATGATGGAGGAAACAGAGGATCTGCGACACTTTGTTTACTTGTGTAAGGCCAACGGGTTGGTTATGAGGCTTGTGTGTGTTGGCAAATGTGGCGATGGTTTGGAGGGAGATCTTTTCACATGTGGAGGGTGTGGTGTGGAGACAGCACAGGGTGTGGATGACAGGACGTCCCCTTGCTCCGTCTCCTGCGGCGACAGTGGTGCTGTCTGAGCGCTGTGACGGTTTGGGGAACGGCAGAGTAGCGAGCTTTTACTCACACACGCTCACACCACCTGTGGAGGCTGCCTGGGTGTGGACTGTGTGAATCTGCAAATGATTCACACGAGCATCAAAGTGTGTGCGCTGAGAAGTTGGAGCCTTCTCATGCTCCATATGCTAATCTTCCCATGGTGTCCTTGTGAGCTCACAAAATCCTTCAAGTGAACATCAATAGACACCTCACACCCACTATCCACAGCTACCGTGAGAATGAGACCTTTGTCGTTTGTCTCACTTCATGTGAATCAACAATTTTTACTTCAGTCCCATGGCAAAGACAGACCACTGACTTTTACTGGGTGCCACTATTACAATGTTAAAGCACCAATGAGTGAGTATGAGACAATAAATTCATGAAGGCGACTAAAAAAACATGAATTCATCCATTTCAACATCATCTATGCTTGTTTATTCTGTGCTGGGTTGTGGGGAAGTAGATTTATCACAGCAAATGTTGGGCATGAGGCACACTACAGTACACTCTGAACTGGTCACCAGTGTGGGACTTAAAACAAAAGCATTTTGCAAGTGTCTTTTTGTTAAGTGAGGAAATGATTCAAATTCAATTCAAAAAATGACCATAAATAGCATTTTTCTTGCTCTTAAAATGACTTTACCTCATTGATTTAATCAGTACATCCAATATTTGCATTTTTTTGGTTTCATGATGAGTAATCTCAAAAAACGGTTTTCAATGGCAACTGGACTTGTTTTAGTTCCTTGACTACGTTTCACCCTTCCATTCCAGAG
>JAUMHL010000018.1:9839498-9851078 GCA_032362345.1 Sandelia bainsii
AGTGCATTTTAGGTTCATCCTGAAATTTCACCCGAAAGCCGAATATCCCTAACTTTTTGTGAGTAGTGTATATATATGTATTTATATATATAGATATATATGTTATTATATATATATATCTACATATATAGATATATATATATAGATATATAGATATATATAAAATAATTTAAAAAGTCTAATTTAACAATTTAACAAAGCACACTCTTAAAGATTTGTCATTTGCGTGGAAATAAAACCTGCGAGGTAAAATATGAAGGGAGGAGCAGTAATTAATGTTATATTTTAGCTGATGGGGGTACAAGTTTTCATGACACTCAAGTAATCACATCACACAGAACTTGTTGAAAAATATAGTGTTACCATTTAAAATTTGTTTAATTTCAGGGGACTAATATGAAACTCAAAGTCATGTGTCAATTTCTAGAGTATTGACTTACATTGGCCTCTAGGTGACATTGTTGCACAAGTTATGAAAAAAAACATACAGTGCATCCAGCTAATCTAAGATGTCTAAATGCAGTTTACCACAGGTGCAGTTATCAAACACATCAGAATTTGTTGCAGACTATTTCTGCCATTGACTGTGAATATTTTCACAAGAAGATATGCACACCAATTTCATTTGTGCATTCTGATTACTGATGTAGACACATTCTACAGGAGGTCTCTTGTGTATTGCCTCAGCTGGCAGTGGCTACACTAAGCCTCCTCTATATCAGACACAGATGCATGATGCCATAAACACACACAGATACACACACACACACACAATAACTGCAGAGATGTTACACCCCCAGAACAGATGGACAGGACTGGAGCTGCTGTGGAAGACTGCTGTTAAAATTAGGTCCATGAATGCAAAAAAAGGATTTTTAAAGCCGAATACTACGCAACTATACGACCAGGTTCCCTGTATGATATCTCAAGACATATCTAGCACACAGAGACTCTTGCGTTTTATGGAAGTTGAGGTGTTGGAACTAGTACACATCCAACTAAGTGGAGAATTGAATCCTACTATGTAGAGCGAGACCAACCTCTTTATAGTAAGACTCTGCTGCATCAGCGCAGCCTGGTTCATGGCCCGGATCCAGCCATTCATGTCCTCCTGTGTGTCCGCACTGAAGTAATATGTCCGCATCCCGCAGTGTTCTGCCTGTGAGCCAATCACAGAGTTCTTATTGTAAATGTAGGAGCGCATTCCTGTGTGGCTTGCCTATCAAAGAGAAAGAGATAAAGAGAGAAAAAGAGAACATATAAGGTCATTTCTTCCTGAAAACAGACAAAAACCTGCCAGTGAGGCTGATGAGTGAAAAAAAAAACTTTGCTTTCTTCTCTACTGAGACTGACAGCTGTCAGCTTGGTGGGGTTAAAGTTAACAGCATCACTGAAAATAAGAATTGGGAAGAAGCAAAGTGCTGCAGCAGAAATAATGTTAACATTGTGCTGTTGCTGGCAAGAAAAGGCATAACACAGGTTATGTTTTCCAACTGCTTTTCACAACCTCTTTAGCTCACAGAAATCTCACAGCAACTGTGGCAAACAACCATACAGCAGCAAAGAAAAGGCAATTAAGAGAATCAGTCACCACTTTAGCTGAGATACACAAACATTTTGTCACACAATAAATATTCGCTTACCTTTTGTACCTACAGTATGGCCATTAAATTCTTCACTATGCGATGCACACATCCAGCTATTCTAACAGTAATGGAGCATTATGCACCTTTTGCCTTTGGGCTTGCTCATAAACTGGTCACAACATATCACGCTTGCTATCACAACTGCACATAGATTGTAGGCTTTAAGCTCTTCAGCTTACTGTAGGTGCTTGAGAGTCAAAATACAAACATACTAAGCAACATGGTTTATCAGTTTTGAACAATGTAAAGTGAATACCATTATTCTTCTGAAAATTCCAAACACTACAAAGTAAACTCAGTAACGCATGTGCTTTAATACAGATACTGTGAATTGATATACTGTATACTGCATTTTGCATTGTAAAACTATATAAAAAGAATGCAAAAATGTGCAAATTACTACAACAAACATCCAAGGAAATGCAATGAAATTAGAGAAGAGTGTGGAAAAAATGGCTGAGGTCCTGCTGTCCCACCCCATTATGAAAATGTGATAAGTGATACAGCTTGAAAAGACAAATGCCAGAGCCACTGAACATACAGTTTATGTATACTAGAGTTATGAGTCTCATGTGCTGCCAACTGACAACATTTATAAAACAAATTTAATAAATATCTAGACTGTGCTGCTTGATGGTCCAGCACAGTGGAATTGAAATTAAATGTTGAGTTTTAAATTAAAGTACAGACTTCCACCTTTACTTTGACAATTTATTGTGAACAACCTGCTCTACTTCCTGAGCCAAACTATCATTAAGAGTCTTAAGATTCCCTCTCTGGATGTGAACAATTTGCAGTTTTAACTTTAGATCCAATTTGCTGTAGTGCAGTGCAATAACAGCAGTAACAAAAGTGTTACAGTCTTGACACTTACAGAGTGTACTTAATGTATATATTATATAATAAGAAAAGAAAAAAAAACATAGATAATAGTGCTAGTATGAGCTTTGGCATTGTCCATAGATGACTGCTGCTGTAGTCACATCCATGATAAGAACACTCATGATAAGACTTCGATGCACATTTAGAAATGTGCATTCAGCAGCTAGTTGAATGATATGACACAAAATAAGCTGAGGACGGCAATCCACTGATGATGCTGAAGTGAAACCAAATACCTATTCATGCAAGACAGGAAGCCTGTGTGATTCAGGAAGGCCACCCGCAGAGAACAGTACTCACTCCGCCCGCGCACACACACCAGGTCACAATGGGAGGCAATTGACCAACAGGGAATGAGAGAAACACAGTGAGATGAGCAAAAATAAGAGAACAGAAAACAACAGCATGTTACAGCAGATCAGTGCTGACTCAATAAGAACATAAATGTCTCTGGCTATGGTCTTTTGACAGTCATCACAGAAGCAAGAATGAGTAAAAGTGGGAGAATCATACGTGTTCTAATGCTTTACAATCAGATGCCAGCTCACTGTGCTTAATGGAAGGTAAAAAAATACTCTTAAGACTATTTGAAGTATAACAAAAGGGGTCAAACTGCATTTTCCATAAAAGCAGCACAATAGAATACTATTCTCCTTACTGTTAAAACACACTGAATACATATATTATGTTTAAATCTCTTTTTAAATTCCAATATTTCTATTTTACCCTAGTTAATATTATATTGTTGATTTGTTGCTGTTTTTTCTTTTATTAGTGGAGGCCTGGTAACAACCAAAAAACTAACAAAAAAGCAGCTCATTCTTTCAAATGGCTTTGAGAATAATTTTGCTACCATATCTAGAACATTATTTGTTAATATATCAGACCACCACAAACTGTAATTCACCATACATGTCAGTAGCTCTAACAGTCTGGAACATCCGGTTGTTGAACAACATCAGACATATGCTGAGCTATTGTCATGCTTACTTAGCAGTGACTGAAATACACCTCAGATATAGGTAATAAAATCTCCTGTTTTTAATGCATGATGGCTCTGGGAAAGCTGAGAGGGGATCACTTAAGTAAGTGGTGCAGCAGAATGCAGGCTCTTTCACCTAATCTTACATATTCTGCCCTGCAAGTGGTAGGAGGAGGCAGTGAACAGGCTGAATGTATAATTAATATTCCCAGCAGAACAATTCTACAAATTCCATTGTAGGTAATATGATCTTTGAATATGCAAGAGCTCGTGCGTTACAACACAGAACAGAATCCAAGAACAAAAAACCCAAGTACCAAAGAGCTGAAAGGATTGCGACAGAATACCATGGAGCTACAGTGGTGCATCAAACATTCAGGCACTATTGTTCTTTGCAGCAAGCTCTGTGTTTCCACAGAGGAGGAGCTGGATAACACTCCTGCTGTAACCAAAAGACATAAATCCCTTTGCTGTACTCTGGCAGAATTCACAGGAGGAAGAAAAGAAAGACTTTGCCGCATGCAAGAAAAAGTTCTGTCACACACTTTCAAGTAAAAATGACATTATTACCAAACGCTGGATGGCTGTTTCAGGTATTATAAGCAAGTTATGTGCCATTTATATTTCAGGGAAAGAACAAAGCTCATACACTGTGCACACCATACTGAAGACTGCACTGCTGCAGCTTCTCTAGCACACTGGTGAGACTACCAAAACAAAGCAGAGATTTTGTTGAATAAAATCAGACCATGCTAATGTCTGCTTAGTTTAAAATGCAAATGCTAAGATGATACAGATACAAAAACAATACTTTTTCCCTACTTTATTTTCAGAATTATGTTTTCTACAAAGCTCCCTTGTTAATTTAACAAAATTAGTGAAACCTCTACATCACATTTGGGTTTCATGTAGTCATACTGTAATACAAGCAGTCCTAAATGTTAGCATACATAAAATAAACTATAAATAAAAAGCTTATAAACTTAATCAGGAAACATCTGATCTTACATCATTATACAAAATATACCTGATGCCACAGACATATTTTCTGTTCATAAAAAATAGTGAACTTCTTTCTGCCTCAGTACAACTTCAGGTTTACCTTGAAAGCATATTTGCGGTTTATGTGGTCATCAGGCTCAACTGGTGCAATGACATAACTGGGCAGAGGGATGCTACCGAGCACTGTTTCCTCACGACTGTCTGTGAAGCAAAAAAAAAAAAAAAAAAAAACCCACACACACACACACAATATTGTTACAAGTATCCAAAACAACAACCTCTAATTCTGCCAAAATCTTTTACGATGTTTACAACTGACTGCAGATTTATGAACAGCAGGAAAATTAGAGAGGTATAATTCATGGGTGACTGTTGTCTGGACGGGGCCATGTGGCAGCATGGGGCATGAGTCAACATGTGGCCTATCTATTATTCAGTATGATTAATGGAGAAGAGGAGGTAGATGCTATGGCAACACAAGCAAAGATTACATCTCATAATAAAATACTCAAGTTAATGAGGAAGGATAAGTGAGAGGAAGAGAAAGCCAGGGAGAGTGAGAGATAGCAGGATATGTCATATGTCTAATTACAGGCTGTCATTAATCGGGAAGTGCGTCTTCCCACAGAGACGATCACTAAGGGTTGGTATATCTGATTTCACAACCAAGTCCATGTTAGTGTTTTCTGTTAAACTTTTCATTGACTCACCTTTGTAGTAAAACAAGCAATAGTCTGACAAAACAAACCACTTCCGTTTCCATAGTCGCATGCCAGAGCTGTCCTGGAGGTGACAGGGGACACACAACACACCGTGTGTTTAGAAATCCACCTAAGAACTTGAGTTAATTCACATTTTAATTAAGAAGCATAGTTTTGGAATAGAAGGCTTATTAAAAATAAGGATGGGCAAGAAGAGGTTTTATCAACAATAATTTCAATCAATGTCAGTTTGATATTGTCTTGCAGTGCTTGACAGAAGGCTGCAGTCTCTATATTTATCTCTGTACTGTAGGCCTCTAACTGGGTTTTATCATTGTTTTTAAAAAATAATATCTTAGAATTTTGTGCACACATAAGACATTTAATTCAAAATTCACCAAAATGGTTTTGTCAGGGCTTCCTGAAAATACAAGTTTTAAAGAAAGATAGTGTGACAGTAACGGATTAATGATAAATGCTTGATGTACCGTATGATGGTGTAAACTGCGATATACTGCAATACTTAAGCCAAGGCCATACAGTTAGATTTTTTTTAAAGGTAATTTTAGGAAAATTGTCTAACCCTGGTCCCCAAGAGCAGCTGTCCTGCTTGTTTTCCAACTAATCCTGTCCTACCCTCATTATCTGGATCAGGTGTGTTCAGCCGATCAGAAACTATAAGTGCAGGGATAGTAGGAAAACAAACAGGGCAGTGACTCTGGGGGACCAGGGTTAGCCAGCCCTGGTTTACGTTGTTATGTTGGAGTGGAGTTCAGTAGCTAAAGACAGATTACCACAGTGATCCACTGTCTGCCAAAGATCCTTTCATGTAAACTATTAATTAAAGCCGACAATGTTTTTGAGAATCAACAGAATACCACAAAACATAATACCATGATACTCAAGTCTCTCAACATTTTCTTCCACCACCACTCACCTGTTTATAGAGCCATCCTCTCACCACTACTGGGATGTTGAGGTTTCTTTTGATAGCCTGATCCCTCTTGCCAAAACTATGTATTTTCCCTGTACCTCTGGAGCCCTGCAGAAAGCAAAGAAAAAAGAAAATAGTTAATTATATGATGGCTTTGTTGAAGAGCTGTAAGTCACTTTTACATTGTTTATGTGAGGTAACATACAGTAATGTATCAGTATCTCACAATAGAAACAAAAGATTCAAAAAGGTTTCCTTCTTTCCAGGAACTCATTTTAACACATTATGAGAAGAGGAAATTCAAACTTCCTATTCCTGTGGATGTGTCATTTATACTCAGGCATATTTTTAGACAGGGTCATTTCAGATAGAGGTGTGAAAACTTTCTTTAGATGGCTTTCAGAGGAAGCATTAGAAATGTATGATTTTATTACTGTCATATGTTTCTGTGGTGTGTCCCATATCCAGTGCAAAACATGTCTGCTGTAAAAATTTCCATGCTCACACTGGAAACAACAGCAAGCCCTTTACAAAAATGCATTCAGTACACCGCACCCCTGATCAGTCCCACAGGATGTGCATTCGAGTTTTAATATGCTAGAAGAAAAAAACATTTTTTATCAGTTTTAGGCTAAATTTGCTCTTTAAACATTGTTAGATTTTGAATGTTTAGGTTTTATATTTTAAAAAAAAGAACTAAGACAAGCAAACATACTTGACATGACCAGATGGACTCTCAAACAAGAGAAACTCACCTTTGACCCTGAAGTGGTATCCACTGCTGCTGAGGTCACAGCCTTGGAAGACTCTGTGACCATGCGGGGGGACCTCTGACTGGCTGCTGACTTGGACATATGGGACTGTATCCTACAGTTGAGAAGGTAACAGAAGAAGGAGGTCAGTACCACATAATGAGAAACATTGGATAGGGACGTTCCTTTTGAATTCCTGTGACAAACTCCAGTGATCCAATGAAACGGAGTGCAGCCCTGTGCTGAGCTACAAAATAAAAAGGATATGACAGTTTCCTGACACTGCCACGCGACCTGTCACAGCCAATGGCTCTTCACTGGACACATTAACGCTGAAAACCCTGTGTTCGGTGACATCTGGCCTGACTCTCACCCAAGGACACACAACAATAAGATAACAACCCCAAACAAACAAACAAATATAACAAGGTCCTTTTTGGCCTAAACCAGCCAGAGCACATATATGATATGGACATATCAACAATGATTTCATATGTGTAGGAACATGCAGTACAGGTGTCCTCTTAGCATAACAGTTACAAATAATATTGTTTCTTTAATAAGAAGGTCTCTTTATCTGTGAGTCTTTAGTGCTTCACTTCCCTGTTGTGTCATTACAAAAAAAACAGTGTTCGCATTTTGTTCCCAAATTTACTGTGATCCATTTATCTCTGACTCATCATTTAGCACAGCCATATATACCGTATGATGCCTTATAAGGTGTTAGGATGAGTCGGACAAATGAGAAAGTTTTAGCTACACAAAAACAATGAAATTAAGTTAGTAGCAACTCATGAATAATTATCTATAAAAATCATACAACCAATAATATTTATAGTTTGTTAACAAATAACACATTGTACTATTTATTAATAAATATGTAGGACAAAGAATTAGTTTACACTATAATAATTTTAATTCATAAAGTTATATGTACATGTAACAAAATTAAATGTAGTGAAGTAATTTCACAAGGCAATAAACTCAGGAAAAACTAAGCCCATAAAGTATTTAACACTGCCATCTCCATGTTGGGCCACTTGGTATGGTGTATAGTATAATCATTATCATAACTGACTCTTTACTTTATGTTACATCATGT
The DNA here is from genome assembly GCA_032362345.1 of Sandelia bainsii. NCBI lineage: Eukaryota > Metazoa > Chordata > Actinopteri > Anabantiformes > Anabantidae > Sandelia > Sandelia bainsii. The sequence continues at coordinate 9,847,500 of JAUMHL010000018.1, forward strand.
CTTTCAAAGTATTGCATCACATAATTTACACAGAACATTTGGTTCATCTGAGAACAGTTTCAACCTGAAGCTAAGAACAATGTAATGTTGTAACTATTATTATTATTATTATTATTATTATTATTATTATTATTATTATTATAGATACCTCTGAGCATAAGTAATTTGCATAAGCAGATATAAGAAATGAAGGCTTCATAACAATACATTAACAATAATATTCATAACTTTTATTTGTCTAAAACTTTAAAATTATATTTAAAAAAGAACTGATGCTACATAATGTATGTTCTAGCTATGTCGGCTAGCAGTTCAAGCAGAGTGGTAGCTATTTTCTCTCTAGTTATCACTCAGTATTCGCTCCAGTGACTTTTTTCCAGGCTACTGCAGTGCAAAGGACATGGTTCAAAGATAATGAGAACAAGGATCGTTTTCATTTAACAAGGTCTCCAAAACATTTCTCATGAATTATAGTCAATTCTGATGAAGTATTAAGATTGAATGACTGTGAAGATTCTCAGTCATCCAGGTCATGGTTATCCCAAATAAGGTTATTCAGTGGCAACTGGACTTGTTTTAGTTTCTTGAAGACGTTTCACCCTCCATTCTCGAATAGAGGGTGAAATTTGAATTTTAGCACAGACCTTCTGTTACATCACAGTCTAATGCACCTGGAACTGTGTTCAGAGGATTACTGCTTGGTTACCTTTGATTGTTTTGCTCTAGTAAGTCATATGAAAACATGCACAAGTGTGGGTGCAACAAGCATTTTGGTGTGGCTTATCCTTTACCACACTAACACTACCATCTGTTGACAAAAGCCAAGGAGCGTTGCCAAGGCCAGTAGATCAGGCACCAATAGTCAATTTATATTCATGGCCACTTCCAATGTTTATTCCAATAGTAGTTAAGTATCTTTCTGACTGCATTGTCTGACTGCTGTATGCACAGAGTACAAGCAACACAATTTGCATCCTACGGTAGTCAGGATACCTCTGCAACATTTTAAAACCTCATCTGCAGCCAACCAGCCAGTATAACTGACATACAACTGCCTACTACTTAGAGGCACCTCCTCTTTCCTGATAGCAGGAGAGATCTTACGATGGGAAACAATGTGTGACCTATCTCTCTGACACTACCACAACTAGCCCCTTCCCTTGTTCTGCAAGAGGCTAAAAGCAGCACTGGCCCTCTTGAGGTGATTAAGCTAGAGATGTGTGTCAGAGACTAAAAAAACATCTGGTAGAACAAGGGGGAAAGAGAGAGATCACAGTGGAACAAAGCTGATAGTATCTGCACTGATGGGCTGGACTACAGCCAGCATTTTACAGGATATTTCTGTCATAAGGGGACTGCTGAACTGCTGTTTTATGTGAGGCTTACACACTGTTTACCACCACTGTCACTGGAATGATTCCCCAGGAAATTTGTTATGGAATGTGGTGGGGAGGCGCAATATTTCACATCAAGTAGTGTTAAAGAGAAGAAGACACATGTGAGAAAGACATAAAGTTAAATTTCTCCTAATCTTCTCTTGCTGTGAAATTTGATGGGAATATTCAGGCAGCGAGAAGAGAGTTCATGAATTCAAAGCTTTCAGGTCAGCAGAGTCTCCTGAAGCTCTTATTCCTACTCTGTCCTCAATACAATATGGGTCTCCAGGAAGAGCACTGAGGTTGTCCTTACTTAAGACAGTCAGTGATTCATAAAGGAAAACCACTTCCTACAGAAATCATTTTACACAGAATGAAGCCCATAACAACACCACGCCTGTGCACAGGACGTTTTGCAGTCACCGTGAGGTCATACCTGCATTATACACATTCAATACTAAAACAGCATCCTGGCTGTCACACCCTAGTCTCAAGTGTACAACAGGATTTTCAACAAAGTAGGGTGGAAAAGTGAGGCACAAAAACTGGAAATGAAGTAAATACAAGTAGGTGCAGATGAAAAACAGAAATAGCTTTAAAGGGCACTCTACCAATTTTACACAAGGGTGAGCCTCAGTCTGAGAACCCAGTTGTATAATATCTTCTGTGGTGCTTGAGGGAGCTTTCTAAAGACTGAGAAAATAAATGTGAAATGTCATCAGGGTTTCCTTTGCTTTAGCATGAAACTTAAGTTGCTAACAGGAAACTCTAATGTCTAATGTAAGATGCAATTTGTAGTGCAATATAATATAATGTGTGCAGAAGACCAACTTTGTTGCAAATGCTATGTTTCTCCTAGCTTACAACCTAGGGGTGACTGCTGCAGTTTAACAGACAGTGACTACTGAAGTATATATATCATACATACTTCAGTAGTCACTGAAGTATGTATGTATGTATGTATGTATGTATGTATGTATCATACATACTTCAGTGGCTACTGAAGTATGTATGATATATACTGGAGTGTTAATAATAAGAAATAGGCCCAATTTTTAATATGCTTATATGTTAGACTGATTATCTTAACCTTGTCTTGCCCATTAGATGTATTTTTTGTGAGAGTAGAAGAAAACTGACTCTATTCTTACTATAATAAGCTTTAAGTGATTAAGATTGACATTTCAAAGTACCAAGTCATCATTTTGTTGTTGAAACTATGCAAGTGAGGGAGCCATAACTTTAAAGCTCCTTGATGGTATACAAATCCATGGCTCAACAGAACTGAACTAGGGATAGTCAAAATAAATGACAGTGGAAGATGCAGATTAACCACAATGTGTTTTGTGTTGCTTTAACAGAACAGCTTTAATAAGTGAGAAATTGTGACTGACCTGAAGTGTCAAGTGCTTAACACGCAAAATGCTTCTGCTTGTAGTGAAGTCTTTGCTATGAATGATCACCTTACACAAGCCAGCTTTAGTGTGATCAGACACCTGCTGCCTTACATTGCCTTATGTTGTTTTCAAGGTTTTGCTGGACGAGATTCACACAACGGCATAAAACAATAATAATTAATTCTCTAGGTAACATTGCTAAAATAAAGCAATGTTGCCATTCTGGTACTATTAAGGTGAACATCAGGGGCCCTTTTCTTAAAAAAGTGTACACTGTCAGAATTATTACTATAAATAGCATTAGGGCATTGTTTTGAAGATTAAAACTAGGAACATAGGATCAGGATCCGATTCCAGTCACAACAGTACAGTCAGTTTAGAACACCATGATGATAATGAACAGTGAAGTTACAAACTGATTCTTTAGTGTTCTGACTATGACTGTAGCTCAATTTCCTCATGAACAGCTAATGGAAGTTGACTGTTTTTACTTTGTGTGTCATCGTGGAATAGAGTCATCCCCCACCTACCAAATCATATGCTTCTTTATGGAGGATGACATACTATTTCCCCGTCTATTTCAGGAAACCTACTGCATGACCTTGAACTAACCTCTCTACATGTTTAAGCATGTGATATATACACTACTCACAAAAAGTTAGGAATATTTGGCTTTCGTGTGAAATTTATGGGAAACGTAAAAAGTTCACACTACAGTGATATTATATAATGAAACTAGGGCATTTAAGTAGAAGCATGCAATGGTGATTTCCTCATCTCAAACAATTTATTGAAACAAAAGCCAA
>JAUMHL010000018.1:9855184-9961514 GCA_032362345.1 Sandelia bainsii
CTGGGACTGAGAATCGAACCGCTAACCCTTGGGTTGGGAGACGACTGCTCTACCCACTGAGCTATCATGCTGCCCCAAATATACTGCAACTTGCCCTTTCAAGGGCACCATAGTGTCCTTAGTGTCTACTTGTTTAAAGCACTGGTTTCACTGATACTGACCTGTGACCTAAACTAAGAGGGAATCGAAACTAATCCAGAGGAATGCAACCCAAGGCATGTGTGATATTACTTTTATTGTTAATAACTTGTATATTTTTAATTTTATTCAACTTTTTCCATTTTTTGGTCAAAAAACGTGTTTTGGGAGTCATTTCATCAACTTTCCTCCTTTCATCATCATGCTGTATCGTCATACTTTGTCGTAGAAACGTTATTCAAACTTTAAACGAGTCCAGACACTTTCAGCTTTTTCCCTGTAAAACAGCTTCTTTATATCTTTTATACTTCTTGAATTTGGGCAGTTTTAGTTTTAGGTGAGTGTTTAAAAGTTTTAAATTTCTCCACTGATTTGAATGGGCGGAATGTTGGTGCAGCTAGAGTGATGATGTCACTCCCACTCGATTTTCATTTCAGCTTTTTCAACTTCTTTTTGCATCTTTTCTTCTCTTCTTCAGTCAACTTTCATCTTTCTTAAACAAATTATACATGAAAACGGAGGAAAACTTGTGTGTGTGTGTGTGTGTGTTTACTAACTGTCAGTGTCTGTGTGTCCGTTACCATGGCAACGTAAAGCACCATGTTAACTCCTGCTCTCTGTTTGGCTGAGGCTTCATCAAGATTATTGATGATATTAATCCATTAAATTGGCACTCCTTTCCTCTGTTCTTAATTTATAATCATTTCACACAGACACACACACACACCTGACTCCACCCTGAGAGTTCTCTTTCAAACATTCGTCTCAGTGTCTCACTATGGGGAACGCTCTCTCAGCGTTATCCTCAGAAGCCTCTATGTCATTATTCCAGCCATCATAGGCTAGCAGTCGTGACGCTTGCGTCGAGGCGGAGCCCCTCCTCTCCTATAAAGGGGATTGGCGCAGTGTCACTCGTCATTCAAATTCCTCTCACTTTACTCAGAAAGCATCTCTTTCTCTTCTGACTGATAACGCCAGTGCCTAGCTTAACAGTCCAACTGAGCGAGCTAACACCTCGGTCACCGGACGCTAGCGCAGACGTGTGTCAGTCACCACAAGCTTGCTCTTCACCACAGAGTGAGCAGGGAGAGACCGTGTTAGCTGTCACCACACGGCTGCCACCACTTGTTGACGGTCGCCAAACCAGTTAACACAAGCGCTAGTCACCAAACTAGCTAGGCCCACAGTAGCTCACCAAAGCTGCCAAAGCCCAAAAATAAAATAAATAAGAACGTGTCCTGCCCACCCAAGCTAGCTACACCAAGCTCCCTTAACATGGCAGACAACAAACCACCACCTAGGATGTGTCCCTGTGGTTGCAAAAGACCACCTTGTATCCGATGAGGAGGACGAAACTCGCTTTGCACCCTCTAGCCATGGTATAGCTGCATGGGGCAGACGGGGACAGCACGACAGTCGCTCAACCCCAGAGCATGGAGCTGCTTGACGTTGCAAAACACGTGGCTGAAAAGCTGGCAATTCCGTGGCCCGCGGTGACAACCGAGACGTCCACCTCACGCTACGAGGGAAAAAGGCTTCCCAAAGCGAAGCGAACCACCAAGCAGGTTTTGCCCATCTTCCCAGAATGTATGGAAGAGGTCAAACGCTGCTGGGAAAAGCCGTTTTCATCCGCCAACCCCGTGCAGGGCACATCGGCATTTGACTGCGTCAAGATGAAAGAAAAAGGCCTTTACCAGATGCCCACGGTGGAATCCCGGGTGGCCTCACATCTCCACCCAAACCAAAAGCTGTCCATGACGTCGTCTGGACCAATGCTACCCTCTAAAGCGGATCGTCTGCAGTCTGCCCTAGCTGACAAGTCCTACAATTCGGTTGCAACCACAGTGAGGGCTCTGAATGCATCGTCGCTTCTCCTGGCCTACTCAGCTGAGTTACAGGAGCAGATGACTACTAACCCCAGTGCCAGTGAGCTGTGGGAAGAACTAGGCGTTGTCACCGACCAGTGCCTCCATCTCACCAGAGCTGCGGTCCAGGCTGCAGGAAGAGCGCTCAGCATCACTATCCTACCGGAGAGGGCAAGATGGCTGAACCTGTCGGGGCTCTCTGACAGAGAAACGGGATATACTGGATGAGAGCATTGACCCTGCCGGCCTCTTTGGCACCGCAGTTGCCACCATGCAACGGCAATGCAAGGAGAAGAAAAAAGAGGGTGAAGCTCTGCAGCTATGCCTCCCCAGAAAGACCCAGGTGACACCCACCCCGCCCCTCCATCATACCTTTGCACAGGTCGCAGGTCAGCCAGCTGGCATGCCGGCATTTAGAATCCCTCGCCGCCCAGCTCCCCAGATGACTGCTCCAGTCCGACAGGGACCGCATAATCCAAAAAGTTAGTGGCCCAAGAAACCCGTGCCACCTGCAACAGCTCGAGGTGACCCACCAGGTTCACAGGCGGCCAAGCAGTCGGACCGCAAAAAGAAGTGGACGGCCTAGCCTCCCCCGGGGAATCATCCGAGCCGCCCCAGCCCAGGCTCCTCGTGTGCTCCACGGTTCAGTTCCAGAGCCAGTTCAGAGAAGCGAGTTCTGCCGCTCCTACTCAGCATGTTGGGCCCAAGCTGGATCCCACAGAACATGTTCCGACGAAGAGACGAAGAGACTCTGTTCAGTTCAGTCAGACGTTTCACTGTCTCACAAGCACACAGGTTTCATTAAAAATACACCCAGTGCAGCCAGGCATGTCGCCAAGGGCACGGTAATGTTGTGTGAAAAAAGAAAAAAATATGTTGAAAAACATTGTCCCAATAACCTCACTTATAACATCGCCAGAGGCCATTGCCTCGGCGGTGACACGCCACACGAGCGCTGTCATAGTGCAGGCTCGCGCATGCGTAGTTCGGGCGGGGTCGCACAACCCGGTATCACCACCAGATGGTGCCAACGCACTTCACTTGGTGACAGCCCAGACCCTGGGTCCTCTCTCTGTGAAGATAGAGAGATGGAAACAAAGCTGTGCGCCACAGTGGGTCGTGAGAGCGTTGGAGAGAGGCAATCGCCTACAATTTGCAATCGCTCCTCCCAAATTTCAGAAAGTACTTTTCTCCCAGGCAAACGGGGAATCAGCCAGGATTTTGCAAGAAGAGATGTCCTCTCTGCTGTCAAAGAGAGCTGTGAGGGAAATACCACCAGAGCAGAGCCCTCCGGGTATTTCCTCGTCCCCAAGAAAGGCGGCGGGTTGCGTCCAATTCTGGATCTCCGTGCGCTGAATCAGCATCTGAGGTCATACAAGTTCAGAATGCTGACAAACGCCACTCTGCTGCGCACACCAAGGTGATAGTGGATCATCTTATGTCTCTGGGGTTTGCCATAAACTACGAAAAGAGTGTTCTGGAGCCAACGCAGAACATTTCTTACATAGGGATCTCTCTGGATTCAGACACTTTCAGAGCACGCCTGTCTACGGACAGGGTGGCAAAACTGCCGTCAAGTGTAAATTCGTTCCAGACAGGGAGCTATGTCCCATTCAGACGATGTCTGCAACTGCTGGGTTTAATGGCATCTCCACTAGTGGTTATTCCACTGGGCAGACTGCACATGAGAGAATTTCAGCGGTGGGTGGCTGAGCCGAGCACGCCACACCCACTGGCGGGTCAAAATAACCGCAGATTGCACTGCAGCATTGCACCACTGGGGGAATCCAGAGTTCCTTTCTCAAGGAGTGCTAATGGGTCAATCCAGGAAGGTGGTAACCACGGATGCAAGTCTCAGGGCTGGGGAGCCACTCACGAGGGCAGAGTAGTGAGCGGTGTACGGGACCTGCGCCACAGGAATGCCCACATAAATTGGCTGGAACTGCTAGCAGTGTCTCTAGCACTAAAGCATTTCCTGCCATTATTACGAAATCACCATATACTGGTCAGAACAGACAACACCACTGTTGTGGCTTATATCAACAGAGAGGGCGGCCTGTGTGGTCCCGCCCACTGCACATGTTGGCTCGCAAACTGATCATGTGGAGCAATGCTCATCTGCTGTCACTGAGAGCCACTCACATTCCAGGAGTCCAGAATATTGGAGCAGACCTGCTCTCCAGGGGCAGTCCCCTATATGGAGAATGGACTCTCGACCCACAGGTGGTGACTCAAATCTGGGCTCAGTTTGGTCATCCACAAGTCGATCTGTTTGCCTCAGGGTAGAATGCTCAGTGTCCAATGTATTTCTCCCTAAAAGACCAGGAAGCTCCGCTGGGTGTGGACGCACTGGCACACGAGTGGCCGCGGGTTCTGCTTTATGCATTTCCCCCGCTGGCCTTAATCTCCCCCAAACTAATGAGAGTGAGGGAGAGAGATCCAAGACTGATACTGATTGCCCCCATGTGGACGAGGTGCCACTGGATAGCAGAGATTGTCCCGCTTCTGTGGGGCCAACCATGGCCGCTCCCACTGCGCTGGGACCTGGTATCCCAGGCCAGGGGGGAGATTTTCCATCCCTATCCGGAACGCCTCGCCCTGTGGGCTTGGCCCGTGAAAGGTCGAATCTAGATGCGGTGGGACTTCCGCAGGGAGTCATTAACACTATTCAGAGTGCTAGGGCCCCGTCCTCAAGATCTCTGTATGAAAGCAAGTGGCGGGTGTTTGAGGAGTGGTGCACTAGATCTCATGTTGTGTCATTTCAGTGCTCAGTGCCTATAGTTCTTTCTTTTCTTCAAGAGCTGTTGGATAAAGGCAAGGCCTTTTCCACTATTAAAGTGTATTTAGCTGCTATTTCAGCCTGTCATGTGGGTTTTACAGATGGTTCAGTGAGCCAGCATCCCCTAGTCTGCCGGTTTATGAAAGGAGCGTGTCGACTCCTTCCAGTATCCAAGGCTCTTGTCCCTTCTTGGGATTTATCTCTGGTGCTGGATGGAGTCTCTCGGCCACCGTTTGAACCGATTCATCAGGTGGACATGAAAACGCTGTCTTTTAAGACAGTTCTGTTGCTGGCACTGGCTTCAGCTAAACGAGTGAGTGATGTTCATGCACTGTCAGTTCATGCACATTGTGCCCAGTTTATGAAGGGGGATTCTAAGGTAATTCTCAGGCCTAATCCTGTCTTTGTGCCAAAGAATCCTTCATTGGTGTGTGTTCCCTTGGAGTTGGAGGCATTTTATCCTCCTCCCTTTTCCTCCCCGGAGCATGAACGCTTGCATTTCTCTGCCCGGTGAGAGTGCTACAGGCTTATATTGAAAGGACTATAACCTTTAGAAAGTCTGATCAGCTGTTTGTTTCTTGGGCTAAACCCCATAGGGGCAAGCCAATAACTAAGCAGTGTCTCTCCCATTGGATCGTGGGAGCAATTGATATGGCCTACACAAGCAAAGGGCTCCAACCCCCAGCTGGACTCCGAGCTCATTCCACTAGAGGAATGGCAACTTCCTGGTCCTTGTTTAAGGGGGTGACTTTGGATGAAATCTGTACAGCGGCAAACTGGGCTTCTCCCTTGACGTTTGCTAGGTTTTATAAGTTGGATGTCACTGCGTCATCCATATCCATATTAACATTATACCTCACAGACGGGCAGTCAGTCGTGTAGATGAGCTTATCTGGCAATACGGGAGTCTGCATATCCCCATAGTGAGACACCGAGACGAATGTTTGAAAGAGAACTTGAGGTTACTTGTTTCGTAACCCCTGTTCTCTGATAACATGAGTGAGGTGTCTCACCAGAACACCCTCCTTGCGTAAAGCGAGGAAGAGGTGGGGCTTATCTTGAATGACGAGTGACACTGCGTTAATCCCCTTTATAGGAGAGGAGGGGGCTCCGCCTTGACGCAAGCGTCACGACTGCCAGCCAATGATGGCTGGAATAATGACATAGAGGCTTCTGAGGATAATGCTGAGAGAGCGTTCCCCATAGTGACCTATGTCCTCAGCTGTTTTTACTCACCCGATTACATCTCCCTCCCTTCACTTGGTCGTTAGTTGCACTTCTTTATATTCCTGTTCTACCAGTCACTACTTGTCAGATCGTCTGCATTTGTTCCCTGCTATGTTGCTGCACCTCTTGTATTTTCGGTCCTGCCAACTACTCACCTTCCTATGCCTCACTCGTCAGCCCCGGTCTTGCTCTGCTCTGCTCTCCTGTCTCTCCCGTACTTCGTCTCCAGTCAGTGTCCCTTTTGGTGAGTAGTTTTGGGTTTGATCCGATTGTGTTTCTTCTTGTTTTGTCTCGTCTTCAGTTACTGGTGTTCGTTTCCCTGTGCTTCAGTTTATCTGTATTTCTGTCTGTTTTATCTCTCCTGATTAGAGTTTATGTTTTTTTGAGTGTTTGTGTTAGCCTTTGATCAGTCTTTGTTTAACCCTTATCTCCCCTGTTCTAATTTAGTGGTTCTCTTTCATTTCTTAGTAACTAGGTTCAGAGCTTCTTGGCATAGGCGAACTAGGCGGTCGCATAGGGCGCCACTTGCTGGAGGGGGCGCAGCTTCAAGCTTAAAAAAAAAAAAAGATAAGAAAAGTTGCTTGCAAATATCGTCAGTTGCGGGGTTTTGAGCTTGTTTTCTAAAGTGTAGTTACTTATTTGGGCTTTGCTCCCTGTATGAACCCCCCATGATTCTCTCCCAGCTCTCCACAATAAAGTGAAACGCGATAGTTAGTTAGTTAGTCCTTTTCCAGCCAGGATCCGTCCGCCCGAGCCGGTGTTGTGCCAGAAAGAGCACCCCTGCACCCCCGTTGCGTGAACTGGCACAACACCGGCACACCCCCCCGCCCGCCCTCACAGACACACACACGCACAACTCCACCTGACAGAGTGACAATGACCAGGAATAAGTCGGGAAAATATAGAAAAACATATTAAGGAGTTAGAGAAAGAGAGAACAGTAAAAGACTGGATCCGACCTCAAAGACATTCTGCAGATTTATCAAGTGTGAAATATGAGCTCTGCTGCAGCTACATGTTTTACTTGTACTGCACTGTACAGTAACAGGTAATTGTACTCTACATCTCTCAGTGCATCTGTCCCGGACAGGAAATAGTTGTTTTATGTTGTATTGTTTGCACATTCTGCTAATTATTATTAAGTGTAAAATTATTCAATTAAATTAAGGTTAGGTCATGGACTATGCGCTCGTGGGGGTTAGGCGGTTGATTACACTCCCATCATCTTCAACTCAGTGCTGTCAGTAATTTTAGATGTGGCGTCTTCACATTGTTTTTGCAAGTCTTCAATGACCTTTTCTTTCTCTGTTAGCTTCTTCTGCAGTGTCTCCAACTTGTCCTTCAGTTGTGTCATCTCATGTCCATGTTTTTCTGCCTGCTCTTTCAGTGTCACTTGTACCTTTAATTCCATCGATTGCAGCTCTATTTTCAGGCTTGATATCTCCTTATCTTTATCCTGCATCACTGCCAGAGAATCTCTGTATTCTCTCTTAGTATCAATTACCTGTTGTTGGAGTCGTGAATGAAGTTGTTGAGATTTGTATTTGTTGCGTGCGTTGTTGTCAGTCTGCAGTTGTATCTGTTCTTTGATTGACCTGATTTGTAGTTTGAGGTCCTCTTCATTTGTGTAGGTTTCTTGCCTCTGTTTCTGAAAAGTTAAGATGGTTTTCTGCAGAGAAATTATCTTTTCATCTTTGGAAGAACATTCATTTGTCCAAAACATGAAGTCTTGCTGACATATCTCCCTCAGCCTGTTGAGACGTTGAATGTGTTGTTCTTGGGTTAGCTGGCCTTCTGGATTTGTGTTTGCCATTGCTGCTTCACTGGTAAACTCGCTCATCTCTCACTTGTATATTCACAGGAATCAATCCAAGCTAAGCCTGTGATTCTGGAACAGGAAATGATGTCACAGGAAGTTCCTTTGATCCTTTGATCATGACTTGTCCACTATTATGGTTAGTTGGCATTTTGAGTTACCACGGAAACGCAAGTCGCCATGTTAAATCCTGCTCTCTGATTGGCTCAGGCTTCATCAAGAAGGTTCAGGGGCATTTCTTCAGAATAGCACGCACCAAGTGGCAGGCACCTTCAAAGTTTCTCCAGGAACTTTCTAGTTATTTTTTGTTATTTTTTTAATGCATGTTCTGTTTTTTAAGTGCTGACATAACTGTTAAGCTATACAGTGACTGATGAAGATAAATATGTGATAATCAGAATGATGAATGAGTTTCAGTTCAGCAGCTGAACAAGAGCTCATCTCTAAAACCAGTGTGACATAATAAATGTCATAAATGTCATTTAGTAGCCTGCATTTGGTCTGACACAGATCAATGTTGTGCAATTCTACTAATCACCACAGAACACACAGCAGCAATCGTTTAGGTTAGCTGAGCTGCTGACTTCATTTCCACAGCAATTCAATTAGCTGTAAACAATATATCATTAATATCAAGTTATTAGTATAGAGATCATATTTTTGTGTAGAAACCAAAGAATAAGCTATTTTTAAGATAGGTTGCAGGCATAAACACGATAGGTCAAATGAGGTGCTATGAACTCCGTAATGACAGTAATTTCTGTGTGTACGACGGCCTACCCAGGCAGTGTGAAAGTGTGACAGGACATTACATTCTGTGAGAGAGAGATATAATGGAGCTCCAAACACATCCTGCAGTATCCCAGGCCTAGCTGGCAAAATTAATTAAGCCCTAATAACATTGGTTTGTGCACAGCATCCAGACACAGGGAGCCATTAAGGAGATAAGCAGTCTGCAGCAAGATTTTCACATGTTGACTGACCTTTATCAGTTTCATACCAGAGCACTTCAGCAGCCTCGCTCAGCTTCATTTCCCCGACATTTCTGGAGAAATTATCTAGACGGTCTATCCAAGGAGTTATCTCACTGCCATTCAGTATAGAAATGAGGGAAGCTAACCAAACACATTTCACACCAGCCTTTCCCTGTCATTGAACTCATTGACTGCTATCATCATCATCTTTATTGTTTATTACAAGTGCAGAAACTCCAAGCTGAGTTGACAGTATAATACACTGAATACGACCCATGTTGGAGAACAGCTGTGTCTCTGCGTGCATGTACAGTAGTCTAAAACAGTATCAATGAAACAGGAAAAAACCCTGGTACAAACTCTGCTTTTATGGAGGTTGCAGTCATCCAACAAACCATTCAAGCAGCACTGGGAGAATACAGGCTCAAACAGGCCCAATGCTGAACAGAAGCAGGTGCAAAGTCTTGCCAGTGTCTGAACCAGTGTCAGACAGAGGGTTTGGCAGAAATTGAAAGAGTTGTCACCTTATTAATATTCAACAAGCACATACTGACACAGCACATTTCAGTTCAGTCACAATGGTCCTTTAGGCCACGTTGTACCAAAACATAAGCAACAGCTAACAGCAATGCAGTGAATGCAAGAAAAGGTCTGTGTTGGTTCAATAATAAAAACTTAGTATGCAAGGAAGTGCTCCCTAGTCTAGTTCTGAGAGAAAAAAAAACACTACTCTGAGTGAATATGTATTGCTCTTCCTTGTCTGGGAACTGAAATCTTCACCAAAGACAGGTGCTGCCCATCTGTTAAATCTCTTTTCAATCCTGCTCAGTTGGAAATTATATTTTCAAACTCTAAGAGGACAGCAAAAAGAAGTAAAAAAAAAAAAAACAGAAACCCATACAACTAAATTATACATAAGGATGTTTGCTCTTCGTTATAAACTTGTCACAACCTGCAATTGTTCATATAAATGCCTACAGCCACAGAGAAAATGGCCTTAGTGAAGGATCAATACATACAGGACTGTGGGCACTACTTTTGCCCATTGCCAAAAATTTAGCTGAACTGATTAATATTTATAAAGGGTGATTTGAAGTAACTGATGAAATGAACTGTGGTTTTATAATGCCTCCAACCATGGCTATAATAGGACTTCCAAAAGCACTTATCTTAGCGATCAATAATGACAGGAATATGCTGCAACAAAGGAAAAATATTGAGAAGTTTTCTGGAGCAAGCATTACTATGGAGAATAAATCTATAAAGGGTCCCTGCAGCTTCATTTGTGACATCAAGAATCATCAGTGTCTGAAATGTGTGAATGTGCCAGTGTGTGTTTTGCAGGAAAATATGTTTGATACCTAATCTATATTAAAATAAGGTGATCCTAAAGGATAGCTTCACTGGTTCTCAACCCAGCATTAGTGACGTTCACCTTTATTTACAAGGGTGCATGCACAATCCATCGAGTGGTTTAGATCTGAGAAACCGACCATCTGAAGCAGCTTCCCCCTGCCACAAACACACTCAGTTGTGACAATCAATCAAGCCGTCCCTAGCTCACATAAAGTAAACAAACCATGCTTTCTTTAAGGTTTAATTTACTTAATTTTAAAACAGCTTCCTGTTTCTGGCCCAAGAGATATAAGATTATAAAATCCAGTAGATGCACAATGTGTGACCCTCTTTTAGTCCATAGTAAATGTGTGACAAATTGTGAAAGTGGCAAATCTAAACCTTTTCAGAAAGAGAGATTGGAGTACTCTTCTTTGATTGCAACACTCCATTTAGAGTAGTTTGCAAAGCACATGAGACAATCCCATTAGTCTGTGCTGTAACCCTTTTTGCCCATGGATCTTATCAGTGGAGTTCAAATTATCCAATAAACACGCCGTCCTAAAATGTCTCATAGGTCAGACTAAGTGATGTGCTGACAGAAAACTAATCAACTCTTTACTTTAGCCAACTCTGATCTTAATGAAATGAGAATAGCCAATGCCTCTTTCCTCTCCCATCACTGTTACCCTCACTAGAGGAGGTTCAAAGGCATTCTGTTGTTCAAATGTACAAAAGCACTTCCAGAGTACTGTGCCAAGCTTTAGCATCGCAGGTCCGAGTCGATATCAGATGAGGAGCTCAAGAACAACATGAGCCACGCACACTGACCTCTGACCTCCAACCACTGTAGGTAAGAGGGAGAAATACTGTAGATAAATGACACACACTAAAAGGGGGAATTTGACCTTGAAAGATGAAGCACGACAAGGTCATCACAGTGTACATGGCCACACAGTGAAAACAACACGTCAGCACTCAGCAGGACACCAGCAACAGCTGCATGTCTTTCTCTGTGCACGCAGTATCTATTAGGCTGCAGGATTTTAACTTTTACAGGGCAAAGCATGAGGACTTTGACTGTTCTGTACTGTTTCATCCACAGCTTTAGTTTGCTGTATTAAAACAAAAAATAACCTATTACTAACTAAATTCTTGATTTTCATGAGCTGTGAGCCATAATCATCAAAATTAAAAGTATGAAAAACTTGACATTTTTATCTTTACTTGTAATGAATCTATAATATGTGAGAGTTTAACTTTTTGAATTAAATTATGAAAAAAAAAAAAAACTTTTTCACAATATAACTTTTTTTTTTTTTAAGATGCACTTGTATGTAAAACATTTATGGAAAAAATATGAAGGTGTATATGAGAAATGCCATTAGCTTGAAAGCTATAATGACACTACGTATAAAATGTGAAGGTTATCTATGATTTTGGATGAGAATCCTTCCTCCCATTTAGCGAGCAGTGTGTATACCGTTTTTAGCATTTTGAGTCCAAATTTGAGTTTTCTCAAACAAATGTAGTAATGCCTATCAATGTGTACAGTCTACCATTGAAGAGGAGGTATTCCTGCCTTTTCTGTGCTCACACAGCTCTTCTCTTCAATTGGCAGACAGAAAGAAAGACACCCTGGTTCATTCCATTTCATTGTAGAAGATTTCCCAAATGTAACTGAGTCTAATATGTAGCTGCAATCAGCCATTCAGGAGGACTAATCCACAGTTGTCACCGGACAGTCTGATGAGGCAAGATCTGGGTCTTGTCTGAAACTCCTCTTAACATTTTCACAACCACCAAACAAAATGACACTTTCAATTTCAGTAAGATTAATTAAAGCAAGTGTTAAGTATCATATCTAATCAGATATGTAATCTAATCTTTGCCTGTGGCTAAATAACACTGAACTAGAGCATCTGCTTGGGTGTTGCATACTGTGCCTCAGCAGCTAAATGCGAAGTCCAACCCACATTGCAACGCCAAACGCAGCTAATCGCTTAGCTGTGCAATGTAGGACAGAAGGGGATGTTAAGTGCAGGGGAATGTTAAAGCTGAAAATCTCAGGCACGAGATAGACAGAGGGCTTGGATACAGCTGTGAGCGGGAAATAATTGTGATAGGTCAGTGGCAATGATGTGCAGCAGCACTGATAATGTGTTGATAGTGCTGCCATCTGTAACCTGAAAACACAAAACCACCAAGAGACTCTGTGTAATAACAGAGCACAACAAAATCTTAAAATGTGAAATACTGTTAAGATAACCTAAAAACTGTGAAAATCCAACCACTGAAAACCAATAAAAATCATACTTTTATTTTGAAATGGTGCTAACTGATTAAACTTTTATTACATCCCCAAGAAAGAGACTTAAGTAGTAATTCATTCGAATTTGACCGACTCACCCTTGAATCCCTTCAGGGAGCTCCACCCATGTGTACAAGGCTTAACTATAGCAAAATGATCATTGCACTGTCAGCAGAATAGAAATGAAGATTATTAAAGAGCTTGAGGTTACCGAAAGAATCAGACAAGATAACACGCCTTCTATTCAACCTCCTTAACCACAAGCTTCCAAGAACTTATGAGTCAGACCAGGCCAGATTAAAAGATTTTTTTTCTCTAACGTCAAAGACATCCTATACACATCACATATTTTCATCCAATTTCACCCAACAGCATATTTCCATCTATTTTCATCCAAAGGGCACACCACCCCACTATTCAAATACAGTAGATCACCATAATATTTAGATTTACATTTTCATTTAGTCATTTGGCAGATGTTTTTATCCAAAGCAAGTTATAAGTGATACAAAGCAAGCAACAAATCTCAGACATTTAAAGCAAAGTGTCATGAGACGAAAATGTCTGTTTTATAAGAGATAAGTGTCAGATAGGGGAGAAACACACATGCAGTAAAACATCAAAATTGTCTATTAACTCAAAACCAAAGGTCAAGCCAGTGTTGGCAGATTCTGTTGTGCTATGACGCTTAACATCACATGATGTACAAAGGTAAATTTAATGAAGAAAATTCCTTTCAATGGAATGGAAAGCCATATTACACTATTCCATGCAGTTCAGGATAAAATACAATAAAAACACTATTATGTTACTATGCTATTAAGTAACATGTCAAATAGGGACATCACTTTTGTTTGAAACATTTACTTTTGTTGTAGAGAAAACAGCAGACAATAAGAAGATCAGTTTTGTCATCTTTTCTCAAAGTACAGCCCACAGAGTAAAGTATCCTCAAGGAGGGCAATTAGATTAGATTTTTTTTTTTTTTTAGATTAGATTCAACTTTATTGTCATTACACATGTACAAGTACAAGGCAACGAAATGCAGTTAAGAGCAAAAGTTAAAAGTCTAGATCCAGTGACCTTGTCAGATACTTAAAATGCAGACATATAATCAATAATAAGCAGCCTGAACTGCAGCTACTGCATCTGAAATGTAGAACCAAGATGTAAGTTGAAATTCTTTACACCTAAGAGAAAAAAATTGTTGTACTGTTGTTTGCACCTTGTAGATACACACTTTTAATTTAGACTTTGCGCTCAGCAATGGCGTTGGCCTTCTAAACATATACTAGAGAAGTGTAGTCATTAAAATGTGCATTAACTAGTTTAAAGGTAGAATTTACAAATGAACCTGATGCTCAAGAATGTGGCATGCTTTGATGTTATCAATGCAGAAGTACAGCAAACATACTCATTTCCATGTCCCTGTCTACTCTGGGCAATATTGTGACTGCCACTCATCACCTACTGTGTTTACAGGGATAAAGATTATTTAACATTCAAACACAAAAGCACACAAACACATTGATTAAATGCTTCTCAAACATTTCTCTACAGCAGAATATGAGTGGAGGGGAGAAGAAGAGGTGACCAGGGTGAATTCTAGGAAAACTCTCTCTACACTATATTTCAGCTCTCAATGAAAAACTGCATTTTTCATTGATATTCATTCAAAGAACACTGTCAGACTGTTACAGCATTCTCCCTGTGATAAAACTGATTCTGCATTCCTAATGGAGATGGTGCACCACTGCATAGGCACCCAGCTAGCTTTCTACAAGATGCATGTGTAAACCCATGTTAAGTGCCTACTTATGCTGCTGGTTATGGCTCAACAGACACTTTATAGTAAGACAGCTTGTGTTGAATTCTGCAGTAATTTGCATCAGATGCCAGATGGAAGTGACAGCTTTAGAATAACACAATAAATGACCATCAGTGATCACAAAAAAAGTAAAAAATTATAGGATCCAGAGTTGCAAAACTTGTAGTCAGCTATTCTTTCTGCTCAAAGACAACACTCTTTCTACTCACTAGTCCTAAGACCATTTAACAGAAAAGCACTTTATCTAAGGTATTGTGGAACAGAATGGCTTACATATGCGAGTCAATATTGTAACTAGACAATACATCAGCACCTAAGTAGCCACATGCACCTTCCAAATGCAGTTATCACTCTTAACCCAAACAGACACACAACATGGAGCAAGTGTATCAAAACAAAGATGGTTTACCTGTAGGTTCTCAGTGCAAGTACCACGCAGCAGCAGTCATCTTTTCCTAGACTAACACCAAGCATTTTTCTTTGTCTTCAAGTTCAGAAGTGCTGCCTGCTCCCTAATGTTACACAATACCAAATGAATGACCTGCAGCACGACTCTGCCTGATTCTGCCAAAGTAACACAATCTATGATACTACACACCCATTCGCAAAAGCGCACACACATACAGACACACAAAGACAAATTGCATATGTTTTTGGTTAGATTATCTGTCTGATCTCTAAGCCCCATAATCCCTCAACATCAAAAATAAATCTAACTTCACAAAACTCAAATTGACAGACAGACAGTTCTGGCAAAAACTAGCAGGGAATCTTTGTGATTATCTCAATGTTTGAACAAGAAATAATATGACTAGGTCGGTTTACCTTTTATTCTAATTAAAGCCAAAATGTGAAATTCCAAAACTGTGCAAATTATGACTATATTGCATATATATTGCACTTCTGCTAGATGGTGACAAAATATAGTAATTCACAGAATTGATGTCCACCCTATAAAATAATGGTTGATAGGTAAGTAGGTAGTTGACTAGGTAGATTTGATGACATCACATTTGTAATTGTAGTAAAAAAAAGCTGCAAATAAATTGTCTGATTAGGTCTATAACACAAATGAAAACGGCAGAGCAGTTTTTTCTTTTGTTATTAACATGGTCTTGTGAAAACACCTCTGTAAGAGCTGAATGTCAGTGTAATTACACTCAGTAAGCTCAAGCACAACTGTTCTCATTTATCTCTTCTTTAAATAGAATTAATTATTATGATGATAATTAGCAAACATGTATCATGTATATATAAGATACAGTGTCTTCATGCTGTCATTCCTTTTACCATATGCTCTGTATAATGTAGAGAAACAAAAGTGTAGTTGAATTTCTTTGTATCCTTAAGGATTACATTATGTGAAACAGAGTAATGCCTGTTTCATGAAAGCCAGTTCACTTGCCAATGCTTCTGTCCAAAAGCACAGGAGCAGATCAACAGCCACTGGATCCTCTAACAATCGGATTCAGCAGCTCTCATGCTGTGAAACATGTCTAAATCCCTCACACAGTCATGTCATGTTAGAGGCATTACTATGTCATCCCACACACATAAAAACAAGCATTTGTTTTAACACTGGGGGGCTTTTGTCAGCAAGATGACAGTGGAGGAATGTATCAAATTATCCCACTTCTGAAAATGCCCTGTAAAGAACACTAAAAGACATGTATATATATATATATATATATATATATATATATATATATATACTGTTCAGAACTGCTTACATTACATTACTCTTCTGGATAATGTAAGGGAGCAAATGATAAAGTCATCACATTTAAGTAGCAATACAGAAGCTACTGTATGAGAGAAATGTGATTAGTCTGGTAAATTCTGCTGCAGAGACACTTGGCCCACAGGGTGTCTGAGCTCGTATAGCGCAGCATACTTTACTGCAGCAGACCAGTCTTTACAACAGTGTTTGTTTCAGTGTGTACAATGTGTTACCAGTGGAGGAAAACACTGAAACACATAAGAATTGTTTGACTGATGACTATGATTAGCAAATACCTTCTCCCTCACAATCCAGCATATGCATGTGTGCGTGTGTGTGTGTACACACGTGCACGTGTAATATTTACTCTCTCTCTGCTAACTGTGTCCAGACTGGCTCCAGCCTTGGAGGGGCCCCTCTCCTGCAGTTCTCATTACAGAATCTGAGCAGACACACAGCGCAGAGGAAAAAAACAGCCACTCAACACACTCCCACTGGGGAGTTACATTACAGTGATACAGAGGGTTAAGACAACACAGCTACTCCATGACTGCAATGTTCAATGGGAATGAACAACAGACAGGCACCACAAAGAGGCATCAGTGGCCCAAAAAACAAAAAACATTTACTATAGGGTGATTTTTTAAAATGTCATTGTCTTGTTAGTTAATGCAGTAAAGTGTGGATGGCTTGATGTCCATACACAAAGCTATCAACAGGTTTCACTCAGTATCAATTCCTAAAGTGTTGCCTTTTTCAATATCTGCATTACATAAAAATAATGTTATGTTAACATAAAACACAGCAATACAAAAATCTAATAAAGATTTAGTTGAAGCCCACTCCTGACTGTCCCTCTGTGTTGATACAGACACACAGATGTTCATACTCATATTATCATTTTGTCGAGGAAATGAAACAGATGGATTAGATGAATTAGGTGAGGTTGCACTTGGCTGGCAGAGGGTAAATGAATTTAGAGCCTATTTTTAGAGCTTGTAGAGACTTACTAGGCCTATTAAGTCAGGCATCAGTGGAGGAAGCTAGTGCACAGCGCTACACCTAACTGGCCAGCAGGACTGAGAGGTTAACACTCCCCTTCCACTCATGAAGGCTGAATTAAATCAGAATCGAGGGAATTTAAAAGGTCACGGTCTTCATACAGAGAGAACATACTCCCTTTTCAAATGCCTCAACTCTCTGTTAGGTATCATCATTATGTCTATTCTTAGAAGTATTAGATCTCCCTAGAAATTTGCAGAATGTCTGTGGTTAAGGAGAGGTCCCCTCCTTTCTCTGATACAGTCTCTCCTTTGTCCATGAATATTCTGTCCCCTGCACCAATTTTAGGTGTAGTCTTTCAGACTCAAGTGGTCCAGCCATTAAAACCCACACTTAACAAAGATATGACCTCTATATCAGCTAAGCATACTAATGAAGCGCCGTGGCTTTTGGCCACATTTCACCCTGTTGCCAAGGGACGAAATAGGAAGGATGAACTACACTGGGTGTGACCGAGCTGTACCCAACATTACTGGAACTGACTGGGTGGAGTAAACACAAAATCAGCTGTTATCCAACACCTTGAGTAGAACCAGAGTTCTCCTTACATAATCCGTTAAAAACAGACAACAACATCAGACTGAACAAATCCACAAGAGACTCACTGATGTTTGTTTAAGGTGAGCTAGGTTATAAATCTAGTTATATATCCTGCAGTGAAAATAATATTGATTCAAAGCTGGCTCAATCTGTCACCCTCTGTTATCTGCTGCTGATCCATAGGTGAAATTTTGCTGCCTGGTGTTTTACAACTCATTGCCTCTGTGGGTGAGAGCATAGCAGGGGGGCTCACCAATGAAGGAGCACATACAGAAATGAGGCTAAGTAACCTCACACTCCCAGATAAAATGATAATAAGCTTGATAAGTTTTGCATGGATCAGTAAATGGTAAGATCTATGGCACTGTTTCAGTGTCACAGTTCACCTAAAGACCTAAAATTTGTAGGTTGGCTGATTGTATTCATTTCACCATAGTTCTTTTCAAGCCATGTTAATGTATAGCAGGCCACATACTGCAGCATATGTTTCACACATTTTCATTTGATGCTGATTAACGCTGAGGTGAAATTTCAACACCTATGCGTATGTGACACTTTGGCTAGAGAGCTCACAATTGCATTGCTTAAATCTAATAAGCAAATAACACATAATTTAAAAATACAACTCTTAACAATTTCACAGTCTGCTAGTTTGAGGAAATCTATAACATGAGCAGATAATGTATAAGAGTCTATGTATCTCTGTATATCTCTTTGGGTCTGACTGTGCGTGGGCTAGGTCCCAATAACAGCTGTGCTAAGGATTTAGAAGCAAATCCATGTAAACAAGTACATTCCTTCATCACTTTCACTACAGTCTAACATATAGAGACATCCCACATTAACCATGTATATCATAGTCTGCTTGATAATTTCTGCTGACATCAACACAGCGGTCAATGACCTGTGATCATGAGGCACTGCAGTAAGTATCTGTCTCTCTTTCTCCCTATCTGTCTTCTCATTCCTGTGAAGACTGCTCCATTAGTATATATTGATATTTATACCAGCCATTTCCCAAAAGAGAAGCCAAAGGGTAAAGGCAAAACAGCTCGTTGCCTTTTCTGCCACAAAAGCAGATGATAGGCACTTTTCAACATGCAAGTACATTCTCCTGCCTGCACATATAGCTTGCACAAACACTTAACAGCATGCAGTCTGAGGCACTTTAACTCCTGCAGCTGCTGGAGAGCTTTAGCAGACACACCTCCTGAGTAGCTATGTAGCATTGCAGCTGCACATATTGTATGGGTTGGGGAAGGCGCTGAGATACACACCTGTGAGTCGCCTGAAACACTGGCTGCCTCTTGTAAGGGACGCGTAAGGCTGACTGTCCTGGTTGGCCCAACATTTTTGCCGCAGGTCTGTGATTTGCTGTGCAGTGCTCTTCTCAGTGGTGGTTGTGTGTGTGTGTATACTCTTCTCAGCTGTTAGTGCTGCTGTTGCTGACGTCCTCTGCTGAGCACTGTGGCGTCAATTCATTCAAAACATCCTCTTTCCCGCCTCTCCTGTGCTGGGCTGAGGTGGTGCTAAAAATACATGCAATCACTGAACTGTCCCTTGTCTCTGGGAGTGTTGGGCTTGTGATGGGTATTATTAAGGCCAGCCAACATCACCAACACATTGTATACAATAAATAAAGGCAGAAGGCATTACCCATTACCCATATAATTAAATTCTCCTCTCTCCCATTCCCTTCTTGAAGAGGTACTCTTTCTCTTCTAATGCTCGACAGCAGACCTCTGCCATCAGTGTATTTCCCTGAACCGGACGCTCCCTCTGCAGTCATGCAGGCAAGCATGCACAGCAAGCAAGAAGAGCAAAGTCAGGAGTGAGCAGGGAGAAGGAGGAAACAAAGTATAGTGAGTATGGGAACAAGAGAAAAAGAGATGAAGTTATAGAGCCAAAGGGACAGAAGGTGCACTGCAGCTTTAACATTACATGCTATGATATGGTAGATAGTTGTATTTACATTTGCTGATCTTAATACAATTTCAGTATGGTCAGAGATGATTTTTGATGCAATAGCTCCTACATCTTTACTACACACTGCACTGTCTGTGACACAAAAAAAAACACCTCATCTAAAGAATTTAGTAATTTCACTGTGCAGGTCAGATCAGATGGAGGGAAGAGAGTGTGAGTTACAGATGAGATGAGAAATGGAAGTAAAGACTGGGCTATGACCCAACAGCTAAGTAGAATGATTTCTATGCCATGCTATAAATGACTTCTATCAACTAATAAAGTAAAAGAGAGCAGGGGCGCACAGGAAAAATGCTTTCTTCTGCATCTGAGGACTTTGGAAGTCAACTCACACATTAATCTGACACCACCTGCACATACACACACGCAAACGTGCAGGTATTACATCCAGCTGCTTTTGCCCTCATCCCCTGAGTTTTATCCTCTGCTGCTCTTTCTCATCCATCTACGTATACTCTCCTTTACATCTCATTAGCATACCCTAGGAGTCGAAGGCACTGCCACTGCAAGCAAAGACATTTTCAGAGATCTAGGCCTAACCACCACCAAAAGCATTTTGAATTCTTCATCAGGCTTCTCCTACTCTGCAACTGCAACATGCACACAATTTCAATGTAAAATAGCACAAAAAGACAGAAAGCAGATTAGTTCCAAAGTTTCTGCAATAACAAAATTGATGCACATACTAACTGCAAATAAGAGAAAATCAAATATTTGTAGGAACTAGCACTTTACAGGAGCCTTTCTATTACATGTTTATTTATCTTATTTATCTTATACTAGTTTATTTTGTAGATTTAGGTTTTATATGCATAGCATTATTAGTTTAGAAAGTGGTGCATTGTGTAAACTATTATAGTACTGTATACTGTTGAGTACAGCTATACAGTACTAGAATAGCAATCATAATTGAATAACATATTATATATATATAATACATAGCTAAGTGAGAAAATAATACACGAGACGACAAAGCAATTAAACATCTGAATGCACATAATAAAACGCCATATATCAATAAACACATCTAAAAACAACAATTAGAATAAAAAGAACATAAATTTGACCTAATTTTTTTTTGCAATTTTTAAATGATGAAACAATAGCATAGCCTCCATTTGGTAAACAGGCCATTCTAATTTTCCCCATGAAAAAAAACATGTCTGATGTCAATATAAATAGGCCATGGATTCCTCTCCCTTCTGTCCTCTACTCAGCTTATTCCCAGTATCTGACAGCTTGTCTCTTCTCAGCTGTACATTTCACTACATTGTGAAACTTACCACTTGGTGAGCAGACGCAGAAGGAAATTCAAATGTCCAAATCTTTCCTTACTCTGAAGATGATCAAATCCAGACGGTCCTGTTCTATTCTGTTCCCTCAACATATACTAACTGAGCTTGTGTGCACTTAGCTAGATGGGTGTGCGAAAAAGGACACAAAGGGCAGTGTCAGATAGAAGTATAACTGCTGTTTCAGCCCCCTCATCTACTCCTGATCACTCACGAACACTGCCAGCACTTACAGTACACAGCTCTACTTAACCTCTTCATGTCATGGTTCAGATTGTCTTCAGTATTTAAGCCAAGTAGACATCGCCAGCCTGCTCACTTTACCATGGATTCAGCTCATGCACTTGTTTCTACTATTAGTTGGTAACCAGCACTGAGGTTCTGTTTCGCATTAAACTTTTTGATCAGTGCTTCATGTTGTTCTTACTCACATTCTGCCATCATAGTTTAGCCTCTGTTTGTCCCATTAGTTTAGGTTTACATGTTTGCCTATGTTTGCTTTAGGTCCTTTCCTTTCCTTTGCTCTTGTTAGTCCTTAATCACATTCTTCTTTGCCCTTTTAGCCCAAGTCTATTTTTATGCCCTCTGTTAGCCACTTCACTCCCCAGCCTTTACATCATTACATTCTGGCATGTTTATTTATGCTCACATCATATCCTTGCATGTTTAGCACATACGTTATTTTACCTTAGTTTATGATTCCATTTGCCCTAACGTCTGTTTTTCCACATTTAGCTAGTTCTGTTTGCCACACTCGAGTTTAACTTTAGTTTCTTTTTAGCTGATATCTTCTTTGCATTCTTTTGTTTCCCTACTCAGCATTGGTTGTCCATGTATTCTTTTACCCTCCAGTAGATGTGACTTTGAGTTTGTTCAGTTAGTTATTGTGTTCACATTTGTGAGGTTTTCTTAAGTCTTTTCCTGTCAGATCAATTTCTATGTTATGCATTGGGGCTCTCAAAATGTGACATTTCAGGGATGAATAAAATTATAATGCTCCATTGTTCAAACCAACTTAAGAGGATAAAGATAAAAGAAACTCTTAGGCCACTGCACTTTCTAGTGACCAGATGAACAGTATTCACCTCACTGTGTTGTCCAGTCAACATAAAGTGCTGACCTCGGTCTCTGCATGCAACCAGAGCCTTCTGCTTCACCCAGAGTCCTCTTTATCAGATCACATCCCACTGAGGGAGAGAAGTCTTGAGGATGGAGGGCAGACTAGCTGAGTAACTGGCTCAGGCAGCTGCAGTGCCAGTTCAATAATCCACAGACAGACATATAGATAAGAGTGGAGGACTGAATGAGGTAGGTTTAGATCAATTTGTACGATGGGCAGCCAGATTAACACTCTCACTCTGTTTCCTATAGTGTACTTCTGTTGCCATCCTAGCTGTTGTATAACAAAATGAAGTTTTAATAATACTGTACTGCTCTGTTCATCACACCAGAAAAAGACTTTGCAAATATACCACAGGTTTAACTTGAAAGACTCAAAGATATAGTCAAACAAGTATGCAATACAGATCTTAATGTAAAGGTAAAATATTCTGTCATAGTTAAACTACAATAAACATAAAACAGAAGACACAAGCATCCACAAGGAAATGAGCATGAGTACTAAAAATACTTTTTACTAATTAATTTCTGGCCTTGATTAAAAACTCACAGAAACAAATATTAAATTGTGTCAAGGTGTCAAATTGACAAAGACTCAACAGCAACATCTAGTGGTTGCAAACAAAACAGCACTTAATAATAACAACAAATGTGCATGAGCACACATTCTACCAGGTCTCAGTGATTCACTGACAGATAAGGACGTTCATCATGAGTCACAGTGATTAGAAAAACTACAAACATAAAATATGCTGTCAAAATACAGCTGTGCTGTTCAATCCAAGCTTTATCTCACAAAGACAAAAACCAATCACATCAATCTTAAATGATCAAATCGCAAACATTTAGAAATAAGTCAGATCACAGATAAGAAATCAGCCTTGCATCTCTGCACTAAAACAAATTAAAATAAATCAGTTTGAGAGGACTCACACAGCTGTGTGTGGTCAATATTTCAATATATGCTGCAGTGGGTGAAACTTGCCACCAGATCTCACTAGCAGTAGCCAGACGGGCCATTTCATTTATCTTTTTCACACTCAATACAGCATTAATGGGAATAGCAATATTCAATATTGTAATCCACAATGAGAAAGATTTTTTAGGGCTCATACATTCAATCTGCTATAAAACGTAATTGAAGTGTTGGGTTATTTAGAGGTCAGACAATTTACCTTAAGGAATGCACACACTGGCCATTTTATTAGGTACACCTGTACAATCTAATGAAATACAATATAGCTGGAGTGCATTATATCAATTTATGTAAATAGGGTGGCCAAAACATTAGAACCACCTCTTAATATGATGCATTCCAGTATGACACCCACTGTGATCTTAATAATAAACATATAGTAGAATTATCACCTTTCTGACAGTTTCAACAAAGTAAAAAAGTAAAGTAAAAGTAAAATTCAAAGCAGAGCTGCTGTGTTGGATTACATCGGATTATACAGATTTACAGTACATTATAAAGTGGCCAGTGAGTGTAAGCAGACAAAGGTGTATAGATCATCAAGGTGCTAATAGCGGTAAGTAGAGAATTTGAACACTGTCTACTGGTATCAGATCATGGCTACATTCCCTGTTCTTACAAAACCATGGGGAACACAGAAATATCAGACATGTTCAAGGTCATCTTGTACTTGACAAGTAGTTTTCTTTGCATGTTTCCTGCCTTAACTTGATTTCTCCCAATTAGTTCACACAGCAAACACTTCTTGTGCATGTAGAGTCACTGTTAGGAGGCACATAGTAATTCAGTCTATATTTTTTGGCCACTACAGTCAACCTTAATAAACCTGTTGGCAAATGGTCACTCAGCCAGCAGAACCGGATGAATTTAAGTCCAATATTCTCACTCAGCTTCATCAAATCCTGAGATAAATATCTGGTTCTTTAGCTGCTCAATGCATCACTTTGTGCTTTCTGCTTTTTTGGTGCTGGGAAAGTAGTGAACAAAAGGTTTATCATAGCTTGTTTGCTGAAAACAGCTGCCTGCTAAAGCTGGAAGCAACACTGATGAAAGAAGCAAGAGTCAATCAAAACAGTAAAACCGAACAATGGGCTGCATGCAAGAACATTTTAGTATTTTTTTTAACGTTCCTTCTCTGTGAGGTTTGTTCATTTGAGTCTCCCACATCAGTTTCACCAGACTCTCTTAAGCACACAAACATGTTTCATACTGGTTAATGAGATTTGATAATTAGCATAATCAACGCTCCTCAAATTGACATATAAGGCTGGCTGTTCCTCTTCATTTGTGGTAAAGTTTCATTCACAGAAATGTCACACGAGCTTTCTCATATCTATGACGCCCCACAGGCTTTGACCATGAATGTGTGGTTTTGACACAGCATCAGTATTCGACACACTGGGTGGATTGATTTCGGTTCTCATGCTACAGTTGGTTTGATACCCGAAAGTTACATTTTGTAGCTTTAAGAACAAATCTGTTTGTACAAGTGTTTTTTGCATGAGACGTGTGACCTGTTATTTTCTGTGGCTGCTGCACAATAAGTGACACCACTTACATTAGACACAGTGATCCATTGTTAATGGAGATAAAAATTGAATATTCGACACAATACAGTTTTAACACTGTTACTCTTATATTAAACGGTAATTCAGATGGAAATAGATCGATTTCATAGGTCCTACAAATAGCACTTTGGTGCTATATGAATATAACTGTATTTAACTGATCTGAACAAGTGCTCTGTAGCAGTTTACACTAAAACTAAGTGAAATAGTTTTCATGCTGCTTCAAACTTTTAACAGATGGCCAAACCCACACTGAAACCAATGTGCTTTTTATTTAAATTCTTTTTTTTTTAAACTTTTACACAAAAAGCTTAGGTCTCTGAAAGACTCTCTTTTTGTATAATATCCAAACTTACTAGTCGTTTCTTTTCTCACTCGTCTGGAGAGATGAGAACAGTGTGGGACCTGCATCTCTCTGCAGTGGCTCCAGTCACACTCAGGCTCTGACAGAATGCGGCAGAAAAAATTGTCATCTTAATTCAATCAGAGGGAGAGTATACAAACACCTTTCTTTCCTTCTGAGAGGCAGCTGAAATGACTCAGGTGCAGAGTTTCCTTCCTCAGCAAAATTTTAAAAATGATAAATCACAACAGACAGAGAATCTTGTTTTTCTATCATATATATTAAGATGTAGGATTGTCAGCTGTTTGTTGCATACTAGTTCCATTCATTTGCAGTACATTATCATATCATATTACAGTTACCCATATCATAGTAACACTCGTGTGTATGAACTAACACTTATTTCACACACAGATATAGCTTCAGTTTCACTGTGTAATAACATCAAACCAGTGTTACCTTGTCTCAATCTGCCTCTTCTCCTTCTCCACACTGGAGAGCTGCACCTCAGCAACCAGCTCTGTTTCATGATCTGCCGAGTTAGCCCCCTGACCAAGGGGCAGACAACTGCAACAGCAGGTCCCCATCCCGGCTCGGGAATCTCCCCTGCCCCGTCTCTGCTCTGACTCCTGCTCCGGCTCCAACTGGTCAACCTGCTCAAGCTGGCTCGACAGTGAGTGACTCATTCTAGGTAATGTATATCATCACACAGAGCACAACTCAGGCCTGCTGCTCTTAATGTATTCACTCATTGCAGGTTCTCGGGTTAAATATTGCTAGACCACACAAGGCCTGATGGAAAGCTTCCTTTCTATTCTGCAGCACAAGCATACACTGTACCAGACATTGAATCTACTCTTTGTTTTCAACATCTTTATCCAGTTCATTGGTTTGACCTCTAACTCTGTTTGTAGGCCCTGACAGTACTGTACAGTATGCATTGTTTAACTGTCACAAGCTTCACAATAACTCACCACTGACATGATATTGACAAGACAGCTCTGTTTATAAAATGGCCTCAAGGTTCAGAACACCAAGCAAGCAAGGAGAGAAGATAAATGTGCAAACATAACAGCTCTACACATTTTTAAAATGATACAAGGCTCTGACGATAATGACATAAATCACCCTACAAGGGTGAAAGGACTTGCCATCTCATCAGCAGCCCATTTACAATTGCTTGGCCATGAATCCTAATATCAGTTTCTGCATCCCTGCATCTGCTGCTGAAGATGCTGTTAGCATGTGCACAGGATTAATGATTCATGCTTCACGGCAAGGTTTTGAGTCAATGCGTGTCTGTTATAGGGAAATGAAGAGTTTTTAATGTACCATGCAGTCTGTGTCTGTGTTCACACCTTGGTACTATTTTCATGATGGCGTAAAGGCTGGTAAAACGGTACGACATCATGCTTCTATTCCCTTGA
This sequence comes from Sandelia bainsii, assembly GCA_032362345.1. NCBI lineage: Eukaryota > Metazoa > Chordata > Actinopteri > Anabantiformes > Anabantidae > Sandelia > Sandelia bainsii. Next base: position 9,881,491 of record JAUMHL010000018.1, read on the forward strand.
ATTTTAAATGCATTTAGCCTGTCCATTTAGTATTTTAATTATCTGCACAGCCTACACAGTGCACTGGTGGAAAAGGAAACACAATAATTAAATTAAAATGAGGCAGTGCATGTTAAGCTGCTGCTATTTTGTTAAAAACACTGATGCCGCAATAAGCCTGACCAAGGACATTGTGTTTTCAGCTCATTTGATACTATGATAATTTCATCAGCAAGTATAAACAAAATGCATAATGTTATTGCCTCGGTCACAGAATAATAATCCTTTCCATACCTGCACCAACCAGCAGGCAGCTGGCAAAATATTTCCTGCAAAATGGAACCATTGATAATCTATGATAATGGTAAAAAGAAAATTTCCTTAAATATTAAGTATTTTTGCAGTCTCCTGTCATACTAACAATGACACCAAAATCAAATATATTTTGCAAAGATAAGGCAGGAAAAATCTGATCCATCAGGATTTTGGCTGTCAAGAATGACTGTTTTCAACTGAAGGTCACTGTCTGAACAAACAGCTTTAGGGAAGGTTTAGAGAGAAACTGATTTCCACAAAAGCTCACATAGAAGAGTCTTCAGAAGCGTTGGTATTTGAGCCAAATAATTAATACCATGTCTAGACACTGTGTTCTGGACTATAAGTTAAAATACAGACTAGGCCTGTGCCATAATATATCGTGATGATTTCTCCACATGAGCCACATGATGAGAATTTCATCATATCATCAGTATAGAAATATTGACAAGATAGGTTTGCGTTGACATGTTTGCATATGAGCTATAATGTCGGCATGTCACCTACAAACAGAAAAGGCATAGTGAAAGACTGGCACAAGATGCCAATTTAAACTGTTGACGAGGGATTCAGTCAGACCACACATACTGCTATGAAGTAAATGTTTCATTCATGTTTTATTTTTTAGTTACTTAATTGTTTTAATCTGTTTGGGTTTTTGATGGTATTTATTGATGATGTTTAAGCTTATTGTTTTTGATCACTGTTTGCTGATGCAACTTGGAGCTAAGAAGATACTGTTCAATTGTACTACTGTCATATATATCGTTATCATGCAAATGTATCATGACATATGATCAGTCAATATCGTCCACCCCTAATACAGACCTAGTGTGCAAATGGTACATGTGTAAATTACATCTATGTCATGAAAATGTAGCTTGATATGAGAATGATATATGTAGTTCATTATGCTGAAGTTATGCTAAGTGTATAAATTATACAAGTTGGTCGGCGATGAGCAGAAAGTAACTGTTTCTTTGATCCATTGCTGTTAACATCTTTGATTTGTGCTGCTGTAGAATAGAAGGTGGTGGTGTCATGGGATTTTAGTAAATAAAACATCTGTGATTGAGTAAGCACTGTAAGCACAATAGATTGATAACACAGAGGACTGGTCTACTTAAGTGTCGGTAAAGATGAACAGCTGCCTCACTATTTCTATCACTGTTGCTTACTTTTTGCTAAAACAAAAGCGTCTGACCCTTCTCCTGTCTCCTCCCTGGGGCAGGAGAGCTCTGTTTGATTGGTATTCATTGTTGTGTTTCAGTGTTTCTTCAAAACCTCCCATGGTTTAAACAGCATTCCCTTACATCTACAGTGAGGCTACACAGCAAATAAAACAGGAGTCATTCTTTCAGTACTTGTAATACCCAGTGGCATTTTAGACTAATGTCAGTGAATTATGTTGTTAAGCTTAAATACCCAAGGATGAAGTTTTAAGTCACATTCTCAGTCATAACCAGACTGTTGAAAAAAAGAACAACCCAAAGGAGGACTAGCTGCAAAGAACACTTGTGATGTGTGTCAAGCCAAATTCACATGCTAAATCCACTGAGGCCATATAGACTGATACAGAATGGTCCTGCACAAAGAAACACACTTTTAAACACGAGTCAATGTCAAATGTACAGTTTTTGAGTTAGAAACAGGGATATTTCCAACATACATGCCCAAATAGTTAAATGCATTTTCTTGACAGAGCACAAAGCTAACCTCATAACCTCTCTAAATATGATTAACGTTTACAATCTAATATCTGAAAGTTTAGTGATATACATTACCTGTAAGTCATTTGAGGACCTTGTGTCTAATTTACAATGTACTTCTTTTGGCAATAATGTTTTGAACTGGGCAATGAGGTATGGATTTGCTGTGCTTGCACAAACACAACGCATCATTAAGACAGCCTTAAGATAAGGGCCAATAGGGATATTAAACTTTTTTATCCCCTACAAAAATACCCTGCTTCCAAACTCCCAAAACATCCCATATCTAATTAACTCACATTGCCCTGATCAAAACACGTGCTTACTAAAAATGTAAGCACAACGTAAAATAGCAAGCAGCAGGAGAATGGGAAGACAAACACTCCTCAAAATTTGAGATAACAATACAATATTGATGGGATTATTACATCTGATGAGTAGATGAAATTGATATGCGAGTTCTAGTGTGGGTATCAAACAGCTCTTGCTGGACTGTGCCACAGCACTGTAAGTACATTCAACAATGTGAACTGTGTCCACAACAGGACACCATTGTACTTCACCGGGGTCATTTTTTCCCTCTGGGAGCTATAGGATTGCACCTTTACTATGCTCAGTGAATGATGTGGTGTGGAGTAAACCCAGCTGAACTCCCACTTTTACTTTAGAATTACTTAACACAACTACTATTAAAATTTGAATGGATGCTTAACTTAGCTGTAACATTATATATAGTATGTTACACATCTAATTTCCACATCTCAATTATCATCCTTTTTTCTTTCTGATTGTTTCTAAATATTACTGATCGAGACTCATTAGATGTGTGGACGTCAACGCAGGCCTGCATGACTTAATGTGCACAGACCTCTTTCATCTGTAGCACATTATCTTTAGGGATCGAAGGGGTGATTTTAGAATATGATTTTCAAAATGGGTCGCTTCCTTGGAGATTTGCCAGAAGTATGACAGCCAGACACACACTACTTCAATCTGCTGCCACAGATGACAGCAGACCTTGCCCAATGGTTTTGATCATTTTCTCCTCCAATTTCCACATCTTGGTGTAGTGATTTCTTTATGTCGGTATGTCTGTGCTGAACTACAACTATATTAAACTATATGTTATCACAAATAAAACCTTCTTAGTTTGAGCTAAGGCACTGAAAAAGCTTAAAAGCTTACATTTGTGGTACACTGAACATAATAGCAGCAACCATTAATCATAATTCAGGTCTGCAGGCCACAGGCCTACAGAACAAGATGTAAATAAATGTGAGTTTTGCCACAGCAGCAGTGTCTGAACAATCCCTCCTTTGTACTCCAACTCAGCTAAATTTCACCATCAACACACAACCAAATCTGCCCACCGTTGTCACGGCAGCACCATGTGGTAACAGTTGCACCAGACTACCGTTTGTTGCTTGAGTTTGTTGCTCTGTGCTTCCTGGACGGCTAAGAAATGAGAAGAAAATGGGACGGACGGCAGTAGACAGCCTACTTCCTTTGTGCTAAAAAACCTGACTGCCTAGCTAAAGAGAGCTTCTAATAAAGTCTGATGTTTGAAAATTATAGAAAGATGAGATCAAATTTATACCCTGGATCAGAAAAATAAACTCACCTAAATTCAGTGCTAATGGGGGTTATGCTTATTATGATAACACTTATGATGATAATGGTCTGAAACAGGACACGGTGCAAGTTGTCCTGTTCCTTTCCAATTTTATAATGTGATTTAGAGGAATAAATCCACTGAATATGAGCTACCTGTCCTCAGTGTTTGAGCTTTACCAGCTGACATTAATAATTTCAGTTATTTTGCACCATAGCCGTTAAGATATTTCTAGACAGTAGGCTGTTTTACCCTTTAATTGGCAAAACCAAATGATTTGTATGAACAAATTAGTAATCAATTAGCCAGGCTTGTGTATCCTCTGAGTGCTGGAGCTAAAATCATTGAGGGTAGCAAGACTGGGTATAAAAAGGAGCATCCACCAAAGGCTCAGTCTTTCTAAAGATGGGACATGCCTCAACACTTTGTGCCAAACTTTGTGAGAGAATTGTCAGTTCAAAAAGAACATTTCTTAACCATCTACAGTAGATAATATTGTGAAAAGATCCAAGAAAATCTTTGCACACAAAGGCCTAGGGCGGAAACCACTGCTGAATGTGCATGACCTTTGAGCCCTCATGTAGCATTGTGTGAAAAACCGTCACCCTGCTGTGATGAAATTACCTACATGGGCTTGGAAGTAGTTCAGAAAACTATTGTTACTTGTGACAACACAGTCCACCAGAGTTCTCTGGGCCCAAGCTCATGTCACATCCATCAAACAATCAAGACACGTGTGATTTCATGTTCTGTTTTGTGGTCAGACACGTTCACGTTTCAGATTGTTTTCGGGAAAACGGACATCCGGCTCTCCGTGCCACAGACTGAAAAGATCATCCAGACTGTTATCACCTGCAGGTACAAAAGGCAGCGTCTGCATCAGTGTCCATGGCCTGGCTTTTTTTTCACACACCAAAACAACATGGAAAAATTTAACCTGTGCTCAAAATAAGCTGAATTGAACAGGAGAACAGTCTTAAAGTGTTCCTGTCCACTGTTTGACTCCAAGAAATAACTAGAAACAATTACAAAGAAAAAGCAGGGAGCAGGAGCAAAACAGGATCCTTCCACCGAGCCAAATGGACAACAAGTGCTCTACTGGTTTAACAGCCTGGACATTAAAGCTACCATATATCACACAGCTTCACTGCTGCATTGCTCTCGCTTCTGACCAAGAAACGTTAGTGAACGAGGGAAACACAAAGACCTTCTTTATTCTACACACAATGTAAGAGTCAGCAACAACAAATTAGTTAGTTGAAACCATTTTGGGTTTTTCTTTAAAGCCCAAATCTTTGGATGTCAGAATGTCTTTACAGGTGGGTGTCCACTTGTTTGAACCAGAACTACATGTAAGTTGTATTGAGTGGGGTTTTCTTTTTATATATATAACAACATGATTTATACTTATTTCTGAGTGAAGCAGACATTTCTAAAATAAAATGAAATCCAAGTGTATTTATTGATATTCACTGCTGCGAAACAGTGTCTGCAAAGCACTGGATGTTGCTGAGACCTACTGGTGTCAGACCTCACAAAAACCGCAACTATGGGGATATAAAATCTCTGTACCTTTTGTCTGGAACAAATGGGGCAAGCTGAAGGGGATATTTTTCCAGACTATGGGCAGAGTACTACAAAACCTTAAACAAGCTATGGTAGGAGGACTCGCTGTAATTTGTAATGATCCAGCTCCAATGAAGAACTTATGTCTCCACTTAGTTTTACAGTGGCTGTTCTGTTTGCCATTGTTAGTCTGACTTATCCGATTGGATACTTGTGTCCTGGTTTCTTTCACAGTTAACTACCTGATATACTGTATTTTGACAGCTGCATACCAGAATTCACAATAAAAGAGTGCAGATGAAAATGCACACAATTCTTGCAAATTACCTAGTCTTGATTCATTTTTATTACTTATTTTTGTTCTGTGAATTGAGTATTTAGTATTTGTGTTGGTGTTAATCTTTCTTTTCTTTCTTTCTTTCTGTTTGAACGGAGAGCTGCTGTAACATGCCAAAATAATTTCCCTCTGGGATTAATAAAGTGTTTTGAATCTTGAATATACAGCCACACAACAGATATCCCTGTCACTTCCACATTTCCTATCCAAATCCTACAGTATATGGGAAGGACGTGAAAGTCTGGCAGAAAATAACTTGAACAGCGTGGGCTATGACTTTGGAAATTCTGTCCTCTCTGCTTCAATAATGCAATTATGCCATACATCTCTGTCACCATATGGTCACACCCCTCTCCTGCAACCTTTACAGTCTCTCTGCCTCTCTCACTCAAACACACACACACACACACACACACGTACTGGAGGCTGTACACCTATCTATTAAGAGGGAGTAGAGGTCCTGCATGGTGCATGTGAGGAGAATTTTAATAGGTTTCTTCCTGCCCTGCCAGTCCCTGTCACTTTCCATTCGTAATGCAGACAGAGATAATTGGTTTCACCTATCAGATGACACCCATGTTTGTTGTTAATGCACATGTCAGTGTGTTTCTGTGCTATTTCTCATGTACAAACAGTTTTAGATAAAAGAGGGTTTGACGAACTGCACAGTGACGAAATCAATGACAAGAGTAGAAAAGCCTTTTACACGCACCACTTTAAAACCAAACAACCAGCTAATGGGATCAAATTTTACGCGGCTAAAACAATGCAACAACAACGCTCATGAGCCACTCACTTGATGAAGTAGCTGGCTCCTTCGTCCGTAAATCCCTCTTCCCATCCTCTCGGCAAGTCTGTAACACGAACACACACACAAAAAAAGCATGAAACAACCCGCAACACACAGAAAACACACTGCAGCAAGAAAAACGTCTCCTCGGTCCGCTACAAATCTGATCATCTGTCGCGTACCTGACCGAATCATGTGCCCAGAGTTAACAGGTTCACCAGTGCGTGGATGTAGCCAAGTGGTGCTACGAGTTTTATCACTGCAAGAAAGACACCTGTTACTGATCGTTAATAAAACAACACAAATCCTTCACGCCGCCTTCATAATGACTCGTAAAGTACCAAGCGATGAACAGTTAAAGCCGCTCACTTAATAAAGAAGACCCGGCCATCTCTACAAACTCCATACGACCAGTGGTCAGGTAGAGTGTCCCGTCCGAGAGGTGCCGCCATGATCTCTCGTCTCCGGCTCGGCTCGGCTCGGCTTGTCCCCCCCCCCTCCTCTCCCTCTCCGCAGACTTTTTCCAGGGATCCCAGATAATACCACCGCTAGGGCTGCATACTTTTAAAGGGGAAGAATGCCAAACCGGGCACCAGACTCACTCCAGAGCACCATTTTTGTTGTAATCTGAGCAGAGAAAAACGAGTTAACCTGCTCCCACACGGAGCTGCCTGGTACATGGTTAAAACAAAGCGTGGACCTCACTGCGGAGAACAGCAGGGTGTTGCCCCAAGGGTGTAGTAGAAGATTATAGACTTTCAGTACAATGATTTTAGCACATAAATAAAACCAAAATTAATACATCTAATACTAACACAATTTCAGTGAGAGTATACTCACACTAAAGGAAGAATTTAAGTTTTAAGGGATATTAAAGGATTGCATATTTCAAAGGAAACTTGCTTAATTATCTCTTTTTTTAGCGATGTGTCAGGAAATGTTTTGTCACAGACCTTCTAAGAATCACATAGGCCATATGTTTGAGGGGAATTGGATTAAAATTATCTGTTGAATTTCATTTTCAGCCAGCATTTCTTTTAGTTGGGAATATTTGAGAGCAACACTGTCCAAGGTGTTATGCAGGAGCAAAAGAAAGTTGGTAGCAAAGCAGAATTAACTTAAACTTAACAAAAAAAGGCTCATGGTCAACTAGGTGAGTAAAGACAAAGGTGATGCCAAACAGCATTTCTATTTGTACACACCCACACAATTGGTGGGTGACAATTTAAAAGTAAAAACAGTATAAAGTGTCTTGCTTAAGGTGTTGGGCCGCCATGTGACGCTATAATAGCTTCAGTGCCCCTTAATTAGCATTGATTCAACACGTTTTGATCCATACTGGAGGGATGGATCACCATTCTTCCAAAAGATATTCCTTTTGGTGTTTTGATGATGGTGGTGGAGAGCTCTGTCTTACACATCCGTACATATAGCTGTACAGCTGGGGTCAGATCTGGTAACTATACTCCATTCAGTGACCCCTCATGCCCTACGAATGGGGATGTTGTCATCCTGTAGGAGACCACTCCCATCGAGATAGAAATGTTTCATCACAGGATAAAGGTGATCACTCATAACTTTGTATTGATTTGCAGTGACCCTTCCCTCTCAGGGGAGAAGTGGATGCAAACCATGCCAGAAAAATGCCCTACAGCATAGCAGAGGCACTGGATCCCTTCACTACAGGAGACAAGCATTCAGATCTGCACCATTCTCTTAATATACGCCACACATGCCTGCCCAGTAGTTGAGAGTATGGTGACGGATCAATCATCTGACCTTAACACTTTTTTCCACATCTATGTAGACTCGTGTTGTTAGTTTTTGCACCATTGAACTCTCAAATGTGCATTCATCTTTGCAATGAGGGGTTTATGCAGTGCAGTACAATATCCCTCTCTGCGTAACTGTCGATGAACTGTTCTTGCTGACACAGTCTGATCGCCTCCTGCATTGACATTCTCATTCAAGTGAGGAAGAGTTGCTCTTCTGTTTTTCCTAACATATCAAACTAATGCATGAGCATCTAGTCATAAATATGTGCCAACAACCCCAATTTCTGACCCTATTTACAGACGTCTTTCCCAAAGACCTAAATGCAGATGCCATGTTACTCTAGAAACTCTGGCCACCTTGGTGCTGACAAGTTGAGCAGACTTTGTGACTGAAGCTTCTGCCAACCGTGTCCCATCTATAAATGCTATTTCAAGGTCACTTAGCTCTTTACCTTTATCCAAAGTTACAATAAACTGGGCCTGTTACAGCATTTTTATACATGTTACAAAGCATGAGTGAATATGACAAAGTATTTAGAGTTATACATTCAGATAGCCTGCCGTTGAAATAACCATCCAAAAATCATTTCACGAATATTGGATTCATGTAAGAAATTGCATTTACTGCTCTGTAATGTTTACTGCATACTGCATAAAATGTACACATAACCACATTTGATAGCCAAATGATGGAAATAGATTTTTGTGTGGTGGTATAGTTCCCCAAAAGTGAGGCCCTGGGGCATTAAATTTTCACATAGAAATGTTTCGAGATAAAGAACCAGTACAGTTAGAAAAGATCTGAACAAAACCGCTACTCTATGTGTGCATGGAGCACAGCTTGCCTGCATGTGTGTGCCTGTGCATAAATTATACAGGAAGCTTTAGGTGAAGTTTAACAGTCTCATAAGTCTCATATCACCTTCACTACACTTTCAGGACAATGAGCCTTCCTGACCATGACACATTACAATAATGCTTACACTGCATCAAACAGACCTGCCCAATTTACCGATGCTGCCATAAATTTCACTTGAGCTACAAGAGTGCAGGCAGTGTACAAAGTCACAGCGGTGTTGACACGGGAGTTATTTTGCTGAACATCGAACACAAGCAGACAAGCAGCAAGGTTTTAATTCATCATTTTGTGCTCTTTTAAACAACTGCATTCTCATTAATATGATCTTTCTGTGTAACATTATGTGCATTAACTGGGATAACAAAAGGTATCAGTAAATGTGTCTAACAACTGTAGAGAAATACCAGAACAGAAATACATATTGTACAATGATACAGCAATAATAATAATAATAATAATAATAATAATAATACAGAAATACAGCAACACTTTACCCCAGACTTTCTTGTGTTTCCAGTGAGGTGTAGAACAATAACCCATACGTGTCCATTGTGAAAGGAAAATGCTCTGGGGTGTACATCAGTAAGCGAAGAGCAACAAATATCTGATCTCTGATTCCCTTTTGGGGAGACTTTGTTGAAACACTGGTTGAAGGCACTGTTCTTCAAAGGCAGAAGAGATAAAACAACTCCTGGAAAAACATTTGTGCAGCTTCTGTGCTCACACCAGTTCACTGTAAGCCTTGCAAAGCCTTATTTGCTTTACATTAAAGTTAACAAAAAGAAATAATTCTAGAGTTTGTGTTCATATAGGACAGATAAGTGGGAATACAAGTGACAACATTTATGGAAAAACTGAATAAGTAAGTTTAGAAACATAACAAATGCACATACTTACACCAGATCCAATATCTGAATTATAAAATACAGTGTTACAGTATGAGAAGAGCAACACAAAAATGGGTTCAATGAACTTGTGTTCATTGAGAAACCTAGTCTGCCAAATGAAGCACCGGGTAGCTGGACACCATACATTTTGCAATGTAATCATCTGGCATCCCCCACTAAGTTGCTCTTATTTGACCTTGCTTATTTATCATCATTCCTACAACATATACACTTAAACCTACTAATTTACACACAAAACTACACACATTGTTGATGCGCAGTCCAGTGAAGCTCTGCAGTATAGCTCTGCTGCTTCTGCTGCTGATTCCTGCCTCTTGGCTGCCAGAGGCTCACAATGCAGCAAGGTGACTCAATGTTATTGTCTTCTCCTCAGAGAGCCCCCTTGTGCTGAATCACAGATTCCTGAAGGTGTTGAGCAGAAAATATAATAAAGATTCTCTTGTTGTTTTCAGGTCTTCAGCTAAGAATAGTTTAGAAACTATCTGGCAAATGCCCACATGTGAAATCAATACCATCTTTCCTGAAATGCTTTTTTATTCAAATAATCCCTTTATTGCAGCACAGTGAGGTATATAATGAGTGCCTGGATTATTAAATCACTGTAAAGTAATATTTAGACAATAGTTGTCTGTTCATTCATCATTTAATCATCATATGGTAGTTTATTATAAAGATGTTGTGATCATCCCCATCTGCTGGAGCTTTCTTTGACTTTCCATGTTAGTTATGATAACAGACAATGATTAATTACCTTCCAGTCCACTGAACTATTACACTGACATCTAGGGCATGGATGTTATATTTAGTCATAAGCCAGCCGAAGCAGACGAATATTAGATTCATTGCCTTGATGTACCTGCCAAGGCTCATAAAAAGTATTTTTGTACTTTAATTCCAGTACTCACAGTTTCAGTAGAAAGCCAACTCCCAGGGGAAAAAATTATGTCCAAGCTGGTCCAGCCAACTGTTTAAGGTGTTATCAAGAGGGCATTTGATTTGAGCACAATTTTCTCTTGAATGATTTTTGGTTTAGTGTAATGTTCAGTGTTTATAATTAGGACAAATTAACAGAACAACTGCTGCAGGTCTTAACAAGGATCATAGTTTCTAGTTGGTTTTAATTGTGCACTCATTAACTCCTGTGCCTTCAAGCATATTTGACCAGTTAAACTAAGTCTGAACAGATGGCAATAATGAACTCAGCCAATACATCACAACAGCGAACTCTGCTGGAGAGATGGGAGCTCAACATGTGATTCTGCACATAAAGTAAAAGTGAGTGTTTTCCCTGTACTTGAAGATAATCGACTTCTCTGTCTTGTGCAAGTGACAATAGCATCATAATTCATTCAACTGCATGTGATTTTGGTGAAAGCTGCAATTTTACAAATAACCAAACGGATTATTCTCAAAATGCCCCAACATACCAAGGGCAGAAAACAGCATGTAATCAAATCATAAAATATCCCCAGATAATGTGCATTACAAACTGCTACACATGGGACCAATGGATCCCCAATGCTGTTTTCATCAGCCTGTAAAATGAACATTGCAATGACAGAAATGTCACCATCTGTAAGTACAGCTGCAAGGTCCCAGGTAAGATCTTCCTCTGAGGGGTGAGAGGTGGACTCGAGCCATTAATCACAGTATGCCGCTTCTTGTGTTGAATAAAAAAGAGACAGTGTTCCAGATGTTTGCTCCCTTCATTTCTACAGAAAGTATAGGAAAAATAACAGAAAAGATACAAAATTAACATTTTGAAAATAACCTCATAACAATGAAATTAGCTTAAAGCTGTTACTGACATTGATATTTGGTGATGTTGTATTCTTGTAAGAGTAGTGCCATGCAGTGTTCAATTATAGCTAGGTGTACAGTTTTGAGATACTACTATTCAAATATATATCTGCTCCTCTGCATGTACCTATAAGTTTCTCTGCAGATTAATATTTTACCTAATTTATGTGTATATGCACATTTTTCAAAACTAACACACAATATCAACAATGAAAGGCCCTCCAACTTCCACCTTATAACTCTTGTGCAAGGGCCCTGTGTCAAAATCTAATCTAATGTGATGTGCCTTGTTGTCCATTAGATAGGATATCTAACTGATCAGAAATAGCTGAATTGTGAAAATCAGTTGAAACTTAAATAGAAAAACTATTATAAATTAACAAGACGCTAGGAAACAATGGTTATAAAAAAAGACACAATATCTCTAAATATGACCGATTTTATCTGCCCTGCAGTTTCCTGATGTTGAGTCTTTCTAAATGCTGTTATCGATTTCAAGAATGGCCCGCCCACCTGCTCCGTCGTCATCTCGCCACGTACGATTCAATGCAACTCAACTTGCTAGTCCGTTTGACAGGAAGCTGAACTGACCAATGCGGTTAAAGCTAGCACGTACACAACTCACCGTGCTGACTAGCGAGCTAACTTCCGATAGAACGCCAGCTGGGAGGAAGCAACGGGAGTAAAGCAGAGCAGATGAGGTCCACGATTCATAATAAAGTGAGTATACTAGTGACACACGTCTGTTGTGCTTTTTAGTGAAGATTTTAACACCATCGTTAGTGTTTTGGACATGTTACGTTAGCTGCGCTGTTCACACTGAGAGTTGTTACACCAGTGGCTAGCTTTTTAGTGCTTGATTGTCATTAGCCAAAGCTGTTCGTTTGCTAACACCAACAGCTTCCTCTGGATAGTGTTCGCCAGATAAATTGTGTAGGGTATTCGGATTAGAAAATCTGATTGAATAAGAATTTAACAATCCAGAAACGTGCTGATTGTTTATCTTCACGTACTCTTTAATGTAAATAATGTAAATGCTGTAAAGTAAATGTTAACTCATTGCTTTTATTTTCAGATGTGCCGGAGCCGGGCCCTTTACACCGGCTGGGCTCTGCTGCTGCTCCACCTGCTGTGTTTAGAGGCAGTGCCCATCAGCATAGATAAGACAAAAGTCAAAGAACCAGAGTCAAAGCCAGAAGAACCTCCAGCTAATGTGGTAAGATGTAAACAACACATCACAATGTATACATAAGTTGAAAATTCATCACGAAGCATAATTCCTGTTCTTTTGTGGCCCCAAAATGATTTCACATTGCACAACAGTGGGTTGACATCATGGTCTGGTTGTTGATTATTTGACTGGTTTTGATTAAGTGCTGAAAATCAAGCAAAAGTCCAATTTGCGCTCTTCAGTTCGTCAGCATCAGGTGTTTTAGCTTTGTCAGTGGACACGTTGGAGTTTCCGATGTTCAGTATTTTTATGTTAAATATCGACATTGGCTCATCAGAGCTTAAACAGATGTCATGTAGAGTCTGTTTTGAGGTAAAGCAACCTTTTTAAGGGAGAAACAATGACGGGCACTTGGAGAAAGTGGTCTTGTGTATTTTGTAGTAGGTAGCTTCATGCAGTGTATAGGCAGACATCATAACATAACCTGTCATCTCTCTACATGAGAGAGAGAGAAGTCAGTAGACATGTATCCCATGTAGGCAAGATATTTGTAATTCAGTCTTCAGTATTCATAGTAGTATATTATTTTGTAAAGTGACATAATTGAAAACCAAAGACTAAAAAGTGATGATCATTTTGGGGGATTACTGAGTATGTTGTCTGTAGTATATCACATTGTTCTTACTGTAAGTAATTTGCCACATTTTGTAGGACACTGGACTCCACTATGACCGCTACCTCAGAGAAGTCATCGATTTTCTAGAGAAAGATCAGCACTTCAGGGAAAAACTTCACAACACAGACATGGAAGACATCAAGGTATCCTGCTTTTCTTAGGTTTCCATCACCTATGTGTAAAGTGCTATGTGTAAGTGGCTTTCACTTGTCCAGGAGTGTGAGAAATTCCCTGGGAGAGTTGTAGAATCATATATTACTCAAAGTGCAAATAACTAAGTAACTTTTTTATCGTCCGTGTGTAATACAGCAAGGTAAGCTGGCCAAAGAGCTGGACTTTGTCAGCCATCATGTTCGAACAAAACTGGATGAGTTGAAGAGACAGGAGGTGAACCGGCTCCGAACCTTGATTAAGGCAAAGCAAGACCTTGAAGGAGGGAACGGTATGCTGCACAATACAATTTAAATTTAATTTCCATTTATCTTTAAAGTATGGTACTTCAGTTTAAATTGTAAATATATATTGATATATGTCATCAACTATTCACTGGATAGACATTGCAGTGGACCACCAGGCTCTGCTGAAACAGTTTGAGTACTTGAACCACATGAACCCACATACATTTGAAGTGGATGACCTAGATCGACTCATTAAATCGGTAAAGTGTTTATTATACTCATTTAAACTGCTGTTGACCTTTTTTATTAAAGTACAATATTTAGTCAGATATTCAAGCCAGATGGCAAACACGCTGTTAAGAGAAATGTTGTAATTTGTTATAGTGGAGTGCTGTATGTTAAAATAGACAGGCACACACAACTGCTTCATTTGTATTCCCAGAGAAATGGCCCAGGAATAGTTTCATGCATGGTAGACTGACATAGGCATTAGTAGATGCAGAACATTACATTCAGTAGGAAAACCTGTCATATTCTGCAGCTGGGTGCCTCTGACCTACTTTCCATTATCAGTAACTGCCAAAATGTTTTTCCCTACATCAAGGCCACTAAGGACCTGGAGAACTTTGATAAAGAGAGACACGACGAGTTCAAGAGGTATGAAATGATGAAAGAGCACGACAGACGGGAACACCTGAAAACACTAGATGAGGAAGAAAGGAAGAAAGAGGAGGAGCACTATGAGGAGATGAGGAAGAAGCATGCCGACCACCCCAAAGTCAACCACCCTGTAAGTCTGATCTAGGTGCAACAAGTACTCTTGTATATACAAATGTTGTTTTTCTTTCATTGTAATTCTAATGTGATATTGCTTCGATGTTTCAGGGTAGCCAGAATCAACTGAAGGAGGTGTGGGAGGAAGCTGATGGCTTGGACCCTGAAGATTTTGACCCTAGGACCTTTTTCAGCCTGCATGGTAAATTTTTTACCAACCAGTCTGTTAGAGTGGATGGATGAATCCGATACGACATTATAAGTATTGAAAAAAATACTTGCATTTGCTCATTAGTGTATATTCCTTTCTTTATAATACAGACACCAATGGAGATGGCTTCTTTGATGAACAGGAGCTGGAGGCATTGTTCACCAAAGAGGTAAAGCCATTGCATCTGAAAATTAGTAATGTTTCAGTGAATGATCTTTGCACTGACCTGACTGTCTGTGATTTCAGCTGGAAAAAATTTACGATCCCACCAACGAAGAGGATGACATGGTGGAGATGGAGGAAGAGAGGCTGCGAATGAGAGAACATGTTATGAATGAGGTACCATAAGTTACAATAAAGACTCTATTTTCATGATTCCCTTGTTAGCTACAACTAATTAATGTACTCAAGGCATATTGTAGAGGTCAGTTAGAAATGAGACACCATATTACAGAGATTTCCAGTGAAGTCTGCTCTTTAGTTTATTCAGACTATGGCTGCACCCACTTTATAGAACAAATAAACACAATTATCACCTTTTTACACATGGACAATAGTGCCACGAACGTGAAAGCTGTGACTGACACCATACTCTGTTAAAGTGTTTTCATAACTGCAGAAACAAAAGTAAAACAGACCTCAATTTTCACTCCAGCTTGATTTGCATCCAAATATTTTTATATTGTCTTTGACTGTCAGTGAGTAATTGATTATGTAAAAACCTCTCTTCTCTTGTCTTTGTCATAGGTGGATTCTGATAAAGACAGACTGGTCTCGTTAGACGAGTTCCTGGTTGCTACAAACAAAAAAGAATTCTTGGAGCCAGATAGCTGGGAGGTGAGACACAACAAATAATACTTTATCATACTGACATTATTTGAGGACAAATTATTTAGTTAAAAGAAGCAGAACTAAATATTAAAATAAAACGTCTTCATTAGACCCTGGAGCAGAACCAAGCCTACACAGATGAAGAAATGAGAGAATTTGAGGAGCATCTCGCTCAGCAGGAACAGGACCTCAGCCAGAAAGCCATGGACCTCCAGAAACAGAGGGAAGAGCTGGAACGACAACAGGAGCAGCTTAACGCACAAAAAATAGAGCTGCAACAGGTAAGGGGATGGAACACTTGTTTAAAAGACTTGATAGGTAGGTTTACTCCAGTAGTGAAAGTGGTAAACTGTTTCCATCCAAAGCAGATTCTGTACATTTTAAATAATGTAATCATTTTGTATATGTTTAAATTGAACAAGACATCAAAGGAGGACTCACACTGTGACTGTTAATTTCCTTGAACTTCATTAATCTTTTATTAAGCTATGGAATTACTGTAACTATCCACAGTACTGTGTGCACTTTACAAATGTATAAGATACCTTTGTTACAGGCAGTTGAGCATGTGGAACGGCTGAAATCACAGAAAATAGAACCTCCTCCAGAGGTTCATGGTGAGTATTTAATGCAGCATTTTGTCAATTGATAGCTGTTTTATTTATACAGGCTGACTTCTGAGAATGCTTCTTTGTTACATTTGAAGGCAACACAATTTCAGAGATGCATCCAGTTGACAATCAAGAGGCCCAACCACAAGAGCATCAGCTACCACCCCTATCTCCTCAAGATACACATCAGGAACCACAAAATCATGAACAACTAAATCAAAACCAGGCCCAGCAAGCTGTTCCCCAGACACATCACGATCAGCCACCAGGCCACCAGGTTGCAGAAGGCCATCATGACCTGCCGTAACAATGCTGTTAAAACTTGTGTCCACAACCAGACTTATGCAGCACCTCCACTTCAGCGTGGAGAGGAACAGTCCCTCCTGAGTGTTGAGTGGTCTCTAACCAGCATGATTTAGGCATTTAGAGGACACTTGAGATGAGGGAAAGTGGCACAAAAAGAAAAAATCCCTGTTGAAAGTATTTATTAACTGTAATCTTTGAATTACATAATGGAAGTACAGTAGTAAAATGACCAACCAAGGAAGTACATTTTAGGATGTGCAAACTTTGTGTGTTGTGTTTAAATACATTAGAAATAATCAGGAATGTTTGGTAATGTGATTTGGTTTGATCCAAGAACCTGTTGGATAAATACAGTGCAGTTGTTGAGGGAGATGAGGTGTAAAAAGTCATTTTCAGTTTCATTTTCTGACAATACTATCAGGATAATCCCCAATATATTAAAAAGACATTACATTATATTTTAACAAGAAATGCCCTTGTAAAGTCAGGTTCAGAGTCCTCATACTTTTGTCAAGAACTCATTTTACAAATACTTTTGCTATTTTCTTAATGTTCATTCTTGTTGCAGTTAACATATAAGATGTTACATACCACAAAACACACTTTAAGTTAGATTTTCTTAGGTTTTTAAACTTCAAACGTTGTCTGATCTGCACAACAAGACATCAGGTACTGGACTGCCTTTGTTTGGGCCACACTGCAGCTGCTCTCTGCTGACTTTTACATTAAAATAAAGGTGCTAGGTTCTTAAAGTGAACGTAACACCTCGAACAACAGTTCCCCTATTTCTTTACAACCCTAAGACCATGTTTCTGCAAATAATTTGTGTTGTTTCCACAAAGATTGAGAAAATGTTGAAATACTACATTTGCTCTGTTAAGCTTAACAGCACAATGGGAATTTAAATTTTTGTCTCTTCATACAGAAATGTGTATGTTATTTATGATTTGATCATGATTTTTAATTTAATGAAACATTTCTGATGTTGCTTATTTTATCAGTTCAAGTGTAGATTCTTGTGTCTACATCAAAATTCCTTGTTAAAGCAACTCCTGGATTTCTTGAATTTGCTTAGTTAAAGATTAATTTATGGATTTTAAAGGGCAGAACTCTGAGTCATTAAGTGCTAAGTCTGAAATCACCATGGTCACATTAAGCAGCTGTATTTTTTCATTAATATTCATTTTGCCTGTTAAATTAGGTTAAACAGGTTGGCTTTTTTGTATTCTGTTCATTGAATTTTACACACCTGTATTATTTGATCTTATTTGAAAATTGTAATAAGGCATATTTTCCCCACAAATGACCACTTTGGTGTAATTGCTGTACTAGCCAGGTTGCTTTTCCTCTTGTAATGTTGTGGTTTCTTTCAGCTGGAAGACTGTGGCCATGGAAAGTAGGTGTTGACAACTCTGCCTTACTGTGGTTTTACTTTATACAAACTTTTGACATTGGATAGATACTTTTTTGCAGTGTCATCTGTTTTCTGTGTGACAAGTGTTCCTTTGAAATAATACTGCATCATAATTTGCACAAATTGTACAGGTGGTGTTT
Organism: Sandelia bainsii; assembly: GCA_032362345.1. Classification (NCBI taxonomy): domain Eukaryota; kingdom Metazoa; phylum Chordata; class Actinopteri; order Anabantiformes; family Anabantidae; genus Sandelia; species Sandelia bainsii. The sequence continues at coordinate 9,899,673 of JAUMHL010000018.1, forward strand.
CTGATCGCTTGCTGCTGGATAAAGTCGTTTGACCATACTGTACACTTCAGTTCAACATAAAACAGTTATGAACTTTAAGTTTAACAGGTTGGATGACTGATTTATCAAGGTACAATGTAAAACAGCAGTTAAAGATGGTAGTGCATATAACATTAAAATTTAAGGCACTGGCACCTTGTTAAAGTAGAAATCATGACAAAATCAAGGACAATGACAAAATATCCTAAATCTGATTTTAAATATTTGTCCTTATGTTTATTTTTAATGCCTCATCTTAAAAGGTATGTGCTGCTAATTGCCCATAATACCGTTAGTGAAGTACAAGTCATGTCTGACAGTGAAGAGTGCACCGGTTTTCAGTGAGATGCTTTCTACAAAGATATAGCAACATCTAAGATGCTATAATTAAACTAAATCTACATCCTGGCTTAATTACCTGTTAATACAGATCTGGCTCAGTGACATCCCTAGTATTCCCACTATCACAGATAGTAAAAGGGCTCAGTGACTCAACTAACCACCAAAAAATGAATGTAAAATAATACAATTAAAATAGCAGATTGTAATATCGTTAAACAGAAGCTAATAGAACACTTTATTGAAACAGTCTCAACAGTGTACAAAGAAGTAATGGTGCAAGAAGTGACAGGTTAAAAAAAACATTAAATGTCTTTATGAAAATAAGATCAAAGGGGAAAAGTGACTGACAGCATAGGGCAGAATGAAAATCATTCTCATGGAATCAGATCAACAGTGGCAGGGTATTGTTTACATTTATTTTGTACAAAAAATAAATTAATGAAATCTTTCAAGTTTACAGGAATATCTGTTTGTTTTACATCCCAGACTTGCTGATAATCCTATGTGGTGACGTTCAGCATTTTGTGTTAAAACATTACGAGGATCTAGACAGACCAAAGCAGACTGATAAGTAGGACAGGAGATTAAAAAAGATAACATCACAGATGAGAAAGAAAACATTGTTATAAAAGTGAGCTGGGGCGAACACATTCAAAAATCCTGAATGTTCAACGTGGCGTAACTTGAAAGTCCTTATATACCTTTAGGATCGCATTGCTTGAGCATTACCTCGAGACAAACCTCGAGGTCCTTGGCCAGCACCCCGCTTGTAGCCTTGCTGATATCCCTCCTTGAAGAAACAGGGGTTTACAATGTTTAGCCATCTTTTAAACTGAAAATGTACAGACAATAATCTGAAAAAAGAAGCTATTTGACATAAAGTGGATTATAGTTATTAATCAAAGAAACCTTTACCTGCTGGTAGGTGCTATTGGAATAGTCCCGAGATGTGTTAAATTGGGTTTGACAATAACCACTGGCGGGAGCATTTGAGAAAGGAGGACGATAGCCTTCATATCCACCTGATGACAAATAACAATGACTTGTAACTTACATCCAGGGTCCAAAGTGAACTTTTTGATTCACCGGCCAAGGTGGCTGGTAAATGGAGGGGGATATAGTATGTTGTGGCAGAGAGAGAGGCAGAATACAACTCAAGAAGTCCTAGTGTTTGTTTTGGAGACACAGATGTTAAATTCTGAATCTAATATGCATAAAGGTTCCACTTACAGCAAGGAGAGAGTAAATATCCATCCCAGCTACCAACATTAGTTGATGGTACAGAGAAATATCCAATTAGCTGTTTGAATATCAATCATACAAATGTTTGTCCAAACACTTAACTGAAGTCTTGTTGCCAGCCTACCATGGTTTTTTTTTTGTCAAACTCTGACACAGTGCCCATAATGCAGTAAAGACTTTCAGGATATTGATTCATTACAAGACTATTTTGCTACAATCATTTACACACCAGTGTAGCAGACAATCTTCTGACATTTACTTGCCAAACTAAACTGCATCTGTTGCTTAGCAGCTTCTAATTTCAAACCCTGCTTATGTCATGACAGTGAATAATGAGGCTACGTAACTATTTTATCTCTGTAAAAAGTTATTTGATGCTTGTACCTCTAAATCCATTGGAGGAGCCCCGATATCCGTTCATCATGCCACGGGCGTTCCTGGGTCCACCCCTGGGCACAGCTCTGCTGTTGTAATAGGACTGGCCTGACTGTCCAAACCCTGCACCTGAAGAGGAATCTTCATGGCCACCTGCTGGGGGCATGACCTGGTCTTGGGGCTGGAACCCACCGACAACTGGACAGAAACAAACAAAAAACAAGTGTATGATGCACTGCTATGTGGTCAGTTATGTTTTCTCTTGGCAATCTGAAAAAGCAAAAAAAAAAAAAAGGACAAACTCCCCCCAAAAAACTAGTAACAGGAAAAAAGTGGAAGAAACCTTAGTGAGAACAACAGGAGGGATCCCTTCTCCAGGATGAGAGAGATTGAGGCTTCATGAACAGAGCACAATTTATCCCAGACACCAAGGACACATAAATCATTCTGAAAGTGTGACTGAATGTAAAGGTGATACCAAGAATGTCAACAGCTTTTCCAGTGTACAACTGCTTGGTCTGAAGACATGCAAAGTTCAACCCTCACCTGATTGTAACGTCTCCTGTGGGATGTCTGGCTGGTCTACAGGACTCTCTGACTGGCTAGTATAGCCCTGTCCATAGCCACCAGCGAACTGGCTGTGCTGCTTCAGTGTGTCTGCTTGGCCATCAGTGGCTGGGGGTACAGGTGCATTCATATTAAACACCTGAAGAGGGAAAGAAGAGTTTTTTTCTGTATTTCCATAAGTACCAAAACAATGTCAAAGTTCATCTGGGGAGAAAGCGGCACTGTAGGTTTCAAATTGTTGCCTGTTTAGTGCACAAATAATAATAATCAACTAGTGTTTTGCTACTTTTTATAAAGTGTATTAGCTAGCTAAACTACAACTATGGAACCTGAATGTTTCCAGCAGAATGTATTTGTTTAGTTGAAAACATTCACTGTTATATTGTTTAATTTGTCCCAGATAGAAAGCGTACCGCTTGCACTGACTGGAAGGGTGCGGCGTTGACATTGATGCCTCCAGTGTGAGTGGGTTTGGAGACAGGTGGGAAGGCAGAGGACAGGGAACATGGGGCGGGGGACTGCTCAGATGACAGAGACATGGAGGCCTGAGGAGGGAGGAAGGAAGGACGGGATTTAGAATGCAAGGAAACAAGGATTGTGGTGAGGTCAGCGGAAAGGATGGGATGTCTAACTTTTCCCTTTAAAACTGCCTTCTACCTTATGATCACATTCAATGAATCAAATAACTCCCTGTAATACACAGTGACAATCAGACATGCCAGGATCACATTTAATCCTTGTAGTAACACTTTTAAAACTCAAGCCCACATAATCCAAGAAATAACTTGTATAACAAATGCACTACTCTTTCAGGCAAATCAAAACAACCACATTTCACCAAACACTTCCTGCTGTGCTTCACTCTACTTACCTGTGAGGATTCCTGCGGTCCAGACACTACACTTGATTGAGGAAGTCTGGAATCTGAGTGTGCCGTTTGGGAGACATTTTGAAAAATAGAAGCACTTCAGAAAAAAAATATTAGTCCAGGCAATAGTCTGATAGTTACTAGACGCTAATCAGTAATATATGTGAGAGAATCTGTTCCAAATAAGATAACTGGTGCTTACTGGAAGGGCAGCCTATCTGCTGTAGGTCAACAGTCTGCACAGGTTTCATCGGCTGGGCAGACACAATGGCTGGGTCCAGAGCCTGGCCATCAAACTCCAACATAGAGTCCTAGGAGAAACAAGCAAGAGCGAATAGATTGTCAGGTCATGGATCAGACTTATAAGCAGTGCTGTAACAAAATTATGATTTTATTGAGCTATTTTACTTTACTGTCAATAACAAAATAAAGCTCCATCTCTGAGTAGTAACAATGCTGCACTAAACACTACAATTGCTGGACCTTCTCACCTGCATGAAGTCGTATGTTCCTTGCATCTGTGCCATGAGGTCTTGCACGGCCTGCTTTCTGACCACTGGGTCAGTGGCCGGAGAGGGAGTGACATGGTTTGCAGAACTGGCTGGTTCTGGAGCCAGCTGGGCAGAGGACTGGTGTTGGATTGAATTCGCCATCTATGCAACACACAGACAAGTGACAGGCATATTAGAGTAGATTAAAATGCAAGGCGTTGAAACATATGCATAATAGCATTAAGGACTGTTATAATACAAGAGTGCAGCACACCTGAGCCTCCACTGTCCACTCCTCCACTTGATCTTTGTCTGCACTGCTGTATGTAGTTTCTGGAATGAACTGTCTGTTTACAAACTGTTAACACAAAACAAGATACTGAAAATTAAATACAACAACAAAAGAAAACTGTTGCTTTGTGTGTCTCACATCATTTATCCAATACTCAGAAGTCTCACCTCTGTGGTTTCCACTTTAATTGGTTCTGTGTATTTCTCAGTAGCTGTTCCTTCTGGTAAAAAGAAACAAATGTGAAGACCATTTTTATTCTGGGTTAAAAAAAATCTCTTATACGTATTTGCTAATGTGTTTTTTGGTTACCAGGTTCTGACGGCTGTTCTCCAGACTTGGACTCAGCCACCACAGTCTGCTCCTCTTGTCCTTCTTCCACTTCACAAGTCCCATTCTGATGAGATTGTGCTCTGTCAAAGTAACCACTCAGTAGCACTTTGTCCAGAGTGTCCTTCAGTGCCTTATCTGGTGCAAAAACAGTGTGACAGTAAGAAAACAAAAGAATGGCTAAATGACATACATTTATTATTAATTAACTACTCAAATGTGTTTTTGTGGTGGGATCAAGAGCCACAGAAATACTTACATGTGGTCCCTGCCACAGCCTTGTCTCGACCTTCGAGCAGTTCCCACAGGTGTAGTGACGCTTCTTCGTATTGTTCAGTCAACCTACAAGTTACGCAGGAGGGTAAATATACAATTTGGTGGTTTATTATTGACCATGTGCTAATATCAAAATGAAGCTATTCACAGGTTGTAACCATAATTTATAGAACATATTTAATACTTTAAGCACTGCTCAAACTAATGTGCACACACACGCAGTCATGTCTCATTGACATAATGTGTTCCCTACCCCCTTTCCCTAACACTAACCATCATGACTAAATGCTCAACCCTAACCATTACCGTTATTCGTCCACACAAGGAAAAAAAGACATGCAAGCACACACACACACCTGACATCGTAATTCCTATGAGGTCCCACCAGTTTGTAAAACTCATCAAGGGATGTGAGGTCTGTATCAGTGAGCAAAGAGGAACCAGTGGCATCAGGCCGTTTGAGGTCCTGCCTGACGCGGCCATCTCCCAACTGGTCCAGTAAAAACTGAAGTTCCAAAACTGTCTTCAGTCGCCGTTGTTCCATCTCCTCCCGCTGCAGCTGTTCCCGTCTTGCAGACTTTTTCACTGCCTTTTGGACCTAAACATACAGGCAGACGTGTTTCTAAACAAATCAGAACCCCGTCACGTTGCACCCTGCAGCACTTGTAAAGTATCTAAATTATAAGTGAAAATTCACTCTCCTATCCACTCACTGAAGTGTGATATTCCAAGTTTTCTGACACTCTCAATTCAGTGAATTATTGTCATGTTACACTGTGATATCCCTGGACTATGGTATCAGTTACAATGGGTTGAAATTTATAAACAAGGTCTTAATACAAAATTGGAGCTGAAGGAAATACAGATCATGTATTTTTCCATAGCTGCCACCAAATGTTATTAAACTGTATCATACTAATAAATCTTTAAAATTAAAGGATGAAGTTATCTGCAAATTTTAAAAACTGTAAGTCAGGACTCACCTCTTGGCCTAACGCTAGGAAGCTCTTCTGCAATTCTCGAGCAAACTCAAGGTTGTTGAGAATCTCCTGATACTTAGACAAAGCCTCCTTCATGTACATCATTGAAAGAAGAGAAAGATTTGTGTATCATTGAAAAATGATTCAGATAAATGTGCACTGTTTTACAGAATACAATATAAAACTAATAGGATTTTGACATAGGAAGGAAAACAGAACAATAATGCTGCTACTTTATGTAAATATACATATTATTAGTGTACATGATTAAATTACACTTTTATTGTAGCAAACTGCTGTACAACATATATGTAGAAAACAATTGTCATTTGCCTCATCTTACCAGCTGATCCTGATTCAATCTTTCTCCCTTATTCTTCTTTGCCTGATAGTCATCCAGTTTGGACTGTAATAATATTATAAGAAAAGATTGATTCATTTCCAGACAAGTAAGAACAAACTGTGACCAAGAACTAGAATTGTAGCCAAGACAGATAAAGATCTACTGCTGCTGTGTGGCACATATGAAGAAAAATATCATGAAATTCTGAAGTAGTATCATAGTTTAGAAGAATTAGCAGTTTCTGAGAAGTTATGTTAACAGTTATGTTTTGGCAGTTTTTCAGTCAACTAGAACAATCCACTCCATAACCTTAAACAGTACAAACAGTACCTGATTTTCCTACATTAAGAATAGAGTTCTTCACCTGTAGTTATGTCATGTCATTTTAACCCTTTACAACATATTTCCACACTGAAAACAAAAATCTCACAACCTGTTTGATGTTAAAGAAAAGAAAATGCTTCGAAACCACACTTTAAATAAAAAAAAATTACCTTTTTCTTTTCCATATTGCGAACCTTCTTGTCAGTCACACCAAGAAACTGCTTCATGGCCTCAGAATGACTTCCATTTCCCAGGTCTGGAGTGGCAGACTGGACAGCATTGTTGCCAACTATTGCTGAAGGCATCTATAGGGATAAATGTATTTCACACATTAAAAGATTAATTGTTTGGAAATGTTCATGCCCAAATTGAAGGAACAAACAAAGGCTAATGTAATGAAGAGCAGAGGCAGAAACTACAGCAACTTACAAGTCTGTTGTTTGGTGAGAAGTACACCGTGAATGAACTGCTCTAACCTAAATAAGTCACATGACTATAAATTTGGTATTCAAGATATGAACTGCAATTTATGGACAGCTGATACTTCTTTTTCACAAATAAAATCATAACTATTAGAGAAAAAAATGATTCGATCCTCCCTGCAACTGGCATGGATAGACTTGGATGTACAACAGCTCTGGATCTGTTTGTAAGACCTCAGTTTTACTTAGACTGCTTCTGCTAATCTGCCCTTTATCTCTAACATCCTTGAAGAAGTTGTTGCAACGCAATTATGTGACCACCTGCACAAGAACAATCTGTATGAAGATTTCCAGTCAGGATTTAGAAAACATCATAGTACAGAAACAGCACTGGTGAAAGTCACAAACGATCTACTCTTAGATTCAGACAATGAACTTGTCTTGATAGATCTTATTCAACACTATAGATGTTAATGTTAACGATAAGTCTTCCATGCACACAAAAGTCAGTTATGGAGTTCAACAGGGTTCTGTGCTTTGACAGATTCTTTTCATTTTATACATGTCTCCTTCTGGCAATATTATAAGGAAACACTACAAATTTTCATTGCTACACAGGTGACACCAAGTTGTATTTATCTATGAAACTAAATAAAACTAATTAATTAGTCAAACTTCAAGCATGTTTAAAGGACATAAAGGCTTGGATGTCCTGCAATTTTCTACTCCTCAATTCAGACAAGACAGAGGTTATTCTATTTGGGTCTAAAACCCTTAGCGACATGTTATCATATAACCACCCTAGATGACATAACATTGACCTCAAGTACTACTGTGAGAAATCTCTTGAGTTATCTTTGACCAACTGCCTTCTCAGTACTGGTCGTCTTAGAGTTTCCAAATGTAGACTGGGAGGCAGAGCCTTTAGCTATCAAGCTCCTCTCCTGTTGAAACAGCTCCAAGTTCAGGTTTGGGAGGCAAACACCCTCTCTACTTTTAAGACTAGGCTTAAAACTTTCCTTTTTGATAAAGCTTATAGTCAGAGCTGACTCAGGTGACTCTAAACCATCTCTTAGTTATGCTGCTTTAGATTTAGCCTGCTGGGGGACCTCCCTTGATACACTGAGCTCCTCTCCTCTCTTCTGTCCACTCATTTGCCATGATTGCATTATTAACTTTCTGTCCTCTCTCTGCACCTTCCTGCTGGTATCCCCGGCCTGGGAGCTCTGCTGGAGGTTTCTTCCTCTGTCACCTAATGCTTGCTCAAGAGGGACTGTTGAGTTTTCTACACAATTCTACATGTAGTTATATTCTGCGAGGTTTTAAACCTTACGCTGTAAAGTGCCTTGAGATTACTTAAGTTATAATTTGGCGCTATATAAAAAACCTAAATTGAAATTAATTAACGGTAACATTAGCGAACTTACATGTAAAGATGCTAAGTTACAACAAATTGATTTGACAGACGCACGTAACGTTAGCCCAAGAGAAAATGTCGGCCTTGTATTCAAAGTTTTAAACCGGCTAACCTCATTGACAAATGCTAATAATACACATCTAACCAGGTCAAGTAATGGTAGTTAATGTTGAAAGCAGCTCTTTTTCGCTTCGTTAGCACGCTAGCTTTGTACCGGCACAACGTTAACGTTAGCAGGCTACATCAAATCTTTTTAAATCAGCGACGTTCCGAGGACCTAATCTCCCGGTCCCATTGTTAGCCGAGAAGCTAACATGCTTGTTAGTGTTATATGAGTGAATCGCATACCTTTAAATCGACACCAATAAAATCACGAATTTATGTTTATATAAAAGTAAGACTACTTCTACTACAACGTTTTTAACGGTAAAAAACAAAACAAAGACACCCCGGGACACTGCGACAAGTCGTTTTGAGCAATCGTCTCGTGTAAAGGTACCTACAGACGATTTATTAAACTAAAAGACATTTATGGGCGATGGCATTAATCCCATACCTTTATACTCTTTGTCTTCAAAGAGATTTCCTTCGTCGGATTCAACGTTATTACTGTTTAACTGTCCTCCGTATCTTTTACTTTCAGTGGTATTTTTCTAGAAGGATGCTCAAGTCTCACACCGGCCAATGGCTGACTAGCTGCTTCTGAGCTAATCGTAGCGGCTACAAGGACCCCTCTGCTTCCCTCGTGATTGCCTGACAGTAAAAACTATATACTGCAAAATAGACTAAAACAGGTGTTGTAGAGGCTCACTTACAAAAGGTGAGATAGTAGAGATACTGTGTTCACTGTTTGTTGTTTGTGACTTTTAAAATTATTTTACAGTTATTCTAAAACAGACAGGTGAGATGATATGTATGTGCTATTTTATTCTGTATTTTTTCCCAACACAGTGTAGAAAAGAGTAGTCAAAATAAGGTGAGCAATACATAATGGAGAAGTAAAGGACCCTTAATTCATTTATTTATTTTTATTGGTCTAAAATTGGTCAAATTTGAATATATGCAATCTAAAAATACTGCCGTCCGTCAATAAACACTCACGATGAACTCACAGTGTTATCCAAGTACCTAAAATGCCCAATTTCTCAGAATATATAAAATGACCTAACCTCAGTCAATATCAGTTTTAGCCCTGATTTGCTTTACATGCATTTTCAGTCTACAATGTGCTGAAAAGCTGTCACTCTTGAAGCACATATTTCAAACACATGACAGAAAGGTTGGTTTTTTTGATTATTAATGGCATTGTACAAAATATTTAAGGTCCTCTATTGGCAGTTCCATGATCTCTCCTAAAGCAGCACTCTGAGCTATCATAAACAAAAACTGTAAAGAGCTAAATCTCAGGATGAGATAAAGTGATGAAGGCAGTGTAGTGACTTTTGGCCCAACTGAAAAAAATTTCCACCAGTAATATCAAAGAGTGAACAGAAGATGGCGCACATGTTCAGGATACAGGAAAAGTATAATGCTTAAAATGTGCTAAAAAAACATCCCCAAGCAAGATACTGTAGTTGCTCAGGTAATCATCTTACTGTATGTGTGTTCACTGTTTTGTTGTTGAAATTTTGTATTGTTCTGTCTTGGTGTTTCCATGTATTTTCAGTGGGTACAAGGGTGCAAAGAATTAACAACCATGTGGTTATGTACATAGTAGGAAAATAAATGTTAAAAGAAAATGAAAGATCAGGTAGTGTAGATTAGGGAGTGTACCACAGTGACAAAATAACCATGCTGTGCCACATAAATACAACATATCAAGATGAAACACAACATAATGAGTCAAATCAAAATTTAATAGAGGAAATTTAATGCTTTTACATTATCAGTGTAGGACAAAGTATTTGGACAGTTCTTGGCATATGTTGTTCTTGTCATGCCATTATCTTTATACTGTAACTCTAATGGTTTCATTATGGTCGTGCAGTGAAGCATATCTGCTTACCGTATCTGTCAATGTAAATACAGTTGTAAGGAAACGCAATGGCACCGTTTGCACTTTCAAGCAGTTCTGTACGGAAGAATGGTCCAAAGTTTCTCCTAAACGTTGTGCAGCTACAGGAAGAACCTGCTTGATGTTATTGCTGTCAAAGGTGGCTCGACCAGTTATTGAAACATAAATACATGAAACATCATAATATCATAATAGAAATAGTGTTTTTGATGATATTTTGAACTTTTGTGAAGATCGTATTTCATTACCAATTTATGTAGAAAACCAGGACATTGCAAAGAGTGGCATTATTTTTTCTTGCACCTGTAGTTTGCCATTAAAAAAACGGTTCTTCAAATTCTGAATACAAAGTCCTGCAGGCTTTTTGTATGTTTGTATACTATTTGTTTTGTTTCATTCTTCATTCTACTCTTGTCTTATATTTACATTTGGGAAGTTAACACTGAAACACTGTTCTCTGTATAATTGTATACTTGGCTAATAAACTGATTCTGATTCTGATCACAGATCAGAAAGTTAAAGTTACGATCTCTCACACTTTGCCTTTTATGGTAGTAGTGGATCAGTGTTATCAAACCTTTTTAATGCACTTTCACACTGAATTTTCACACCTTTACTGTCTGACTTTCTGTCTGTTTCTGTATGCATATATAGTCTATCTGAGGTGGGGGTGTATAGATCCCTGCTCTTCTCTCTGATGTGGGTTGCTGAGTAATGGCCGTACATCCTTCAGTGCTTCTCTTCTGCAGAACATCTGACTGGATTAAATATGTGCAGACGATTTATTGGCTGAAAAACCACAAGAGCCCCACGAACACTTTGGCCCCAGACCACTTGTAGTGCAGCCCAGGCAAGCTCAGGAATTCATCTACAACCCCTCTGGCTTCCTCTGTATCTATTTCTACTCTCCCTTTCAAATAATGCATCTTTACATGTTTTTATACATTAACCTTTCTCACACTCTTATTTACCTTAACAATTCCATTATCATAATAACTGTTCTTATAAAGCACCAGAAACACAGAGGTAAAATCTTGGGTGTTTTCAGACATTGTTGGGGGGGGGTGATGGACTTTTTCCATTCACAACCTCTTTTCAATTAGGAACCATTAATAATTCATGTCCCACATGACTCACAGACAGATTACAAGCATCTTCACTTAACTACAATCATTATCTTTATTAGCTGGACAATTGTATTCACCATTATGCAAAAAGTGATTCATGCATTGTTTACTATGCAGTCCTTTGGGACAAAATATGATAATTAGTATTTGGTCTTTTGCATTTACACTTTGCATTTACATAACCAAACACTCTGTTTTCACACAGCAGTTTATTTATATGATCATACCAGTGATGCCTTTCAGGTTGTGGGTATTTTTAAATGGCTGATGATGTTCTATACCACAGACAATTGCTGTGTAGCTGATATTAATACCCTAATAAAATAAATCTGTGATAATACTGGCACAGTAAACCTCATGCTGTATGAGGCCCATGTTTGCTCAGACATTCATTGAAGTACAGATCCATCCACATGTTCAATGGCACTGAGCCTGATGTCACATGGCCTCTCTGTATGTAGATGTGCTCTTGTAATTTCTTCTCAGTTTTTGAGCACCTCACAACATGTCTTAGTCCTACCCCCACGTCCTGGTCTCTCTGTTTAAATGTTAAACCTAAAATTAAACCACAATCAACATATGTTGGCATTTACATTGATAAGAAACTGAGCAGATATTCATTAACACACGTAGAGTTGTATGTGCGCCAAACAGTTTTACGAAAATGTCATCAAGACTACAGTGTGATTTTACTGAAGTATCTTTCATAATTTCTTAAGATCCAAGGAATGCATGGCAGTCAGCATCCAAATCTGAAATAATATGACTGTTGTATTCAGTTGCATGTAATTAATTAACTGCATACATCAAACAAAGTTGTACATTTGCCTGTAAATAGCATGTCAGTGGTATTAACCTCTATGTATATTTACTTATTTGCTGCATTCAGTATCTCTGAATGAAGATGTACGCTCACACTCACTGTACAGTACATTTATGTGTGTATACAGTAGATGAGTAGGTGGTTATTTTTTATTTTCACATATAGCAGTTTTAACTTCTAAAGTGTAAGTCTTCCTGCTTCCCACTTCTTCTTGTTGTTTAGCTATTCTTTTTGGTCAACAAAAGTGCTTGATCTGCATATGAAAGCCACACAGAAGTCCTTGAATTGAAAATACCATGACATGATTTATGTGACAACTGGTTACAGATTATATAGAGCTTCAAGTCAGAACATCTGCTCTGCATATTACACAGTTCAAGAACAACTGGCATATTTTGATTCTTGTTGGGTCTAATTACCAAAAGTGTTTTTGTTGTTATTAAGATAGAACCAACCTTAAGAACAATTAAGGCCAGAACTGAGCTAATGTAATTTGGCATTATGTGTGCAGAAGTTTAATTGGAGACAGTGGTTATCAGTAGCCATGAGTCACTGGATTAGATTTAATTGCATCAGGTAATTAGCCACATGTACATGAACTCAGCATCATGGGAAGCCAGCTGCAGGATGAAACACCACAGTTTCATAATTTTCAGCTACCTCTGAAACTAAATTTGGTGAAACATCTGTCAGTCATGAAGCAGCTTCTCAGTTCCAGCTACATAATTACTATAAAATATCATAACTAAACAAAAGCCAATTTGTGCAGAATTAAGGCAAATATTGTTTGGCTTATTTTCTGATTTGTTTTTATCATTTTCTGGGACTTGAATATTTTGTTAAGTGGTTAACATATTACTGTTGAAAAATTCTGAATAACAATAACTGATACAGAGATTCAGAGCAACTTGTTATTCTTAACCAACAAACAAAAGTGAACCCATTAAGCCCCAAGTTAATTTTTTTAAATTCCACCTGAAAACACATACCCAAATTTAATCAGTATTAGATCCTGTATTAATAATATTAGACCTTTCCAAAAAGGGCGGAAAACGTTGTATGGTCCGGTCAAAATGGTGCCCATGATTTGCACATTCAAAAAAGATGCTGTCAATCCCAGTACCAGGATTTTAGGATGAGACCTGAAATAAATTGATAAGTATTAAATTACCTATCAATAATAGATCAATTTGTAGCAAACTGAAATAAAAAATATGGAGAATAAAAAAATACCCTGAATGAAGTCCAATAAAGTCAAAATGGGCAGATGCTATGGTATATTTAGTAGATCCTCCAGAGAGATAACAAGAGATGACTTTAGTTGAAATACATGCTTTGAAACACTATGCAGATGGAACGTGTCATGTTTACTCTGGGTTTAGATTCAACTCAATTTAGATGAAAATCTAAACCTAAACTTGGTGCCAAATAACTTCCACTGTCAGTCTGTGTATTTCAAAGTTATGGAAGAGGTTGAGTCTTCCACTGTTACCTCGGGTGAAATCTATACCCTCAGAAAAACAAAACAAAAGAGATGTGGAGATAATAATGTTTCATCCAAGCAAGTTAAACAAGAAACATACTTGGATGTAGCCTGACCCCGAAGATGATATCAACCACCAAATGTGAGTGGCCACAAAAAATGTCTGGGTTCCTAAAATTAAGTTTGTGTTGCAATAGTAGAAATTCATTCTATCAAATCCTTAGTCAGGCAATTACTTACAGAAATATTGCAGATCTATAACTTTCAAGTCAGTCAAGTTAAAGCCTTAATAAGCTGATTTTAAATAGCACCCTCTTAAATCTAGAGCCCATACTAGCTTATGAAATGTAAAAAGGCAGACAGGGAGGACCTGTGCAGAAAGGGTCCAGATGACTGACTTGGAAAGACAGTGCCTAAATAAGAAATACAATACACATTCATCATCTGCCAAGTCAGAGTTTAAACAAACAAGTGCAGACCTGGACAATGACAAATATGACTGTTTTAAATGAGTGTGCACACAGAGCTCAGAAACATGCATAATTGTTTCCAATAAGCATTCATAGAACTTCAGGACACACAGGGTGGCTGACGTCTGGTTTCCATCGTCAACAAGAGTCTCCGTCATGACTCCCCCATATCCCACAATTCTCTATGCTTCTGGTGAAATCTTTGTACAGAAAGAGAGAGTATCTGGATCCTGTCAGTGTTTCCCTGAAGACTTCAATTATACAGCCTGGCTTAATTAGATCAGCTTTGATTGCTATTTCAAATGATAGAAATAACATGAGGCTGTGTGGTTGTCATTCCCACCCATCCCTCAATGTCTTATTGCTATTAGGGTGCTGTGTACACTTCTGTCTAGGTCCATGTCTGGAGCTGGTGAGTAAGTGGGTGTTGTAGCAGTGATGAAGGGCTGATGTGGCAGGTGCTCTGTGGATGATCTGGGGTCAGACCCTAGATTGAGCCTGAAGAGCTTTTAAGGAAAGGCAGGGTTTTGACATTATGCACTAGGCATCTGTCACAGTGTGTGGATTTATTCAGAGTAACCAGCATCTTTAGACTCCATCACAGACACACCCACACACTGCCATGCACAGGGTGACATCCACTTAAGAGGAGTACCAGAAGCACAGCAAGTACACCACAGTGACCAAGACCGAATTTAGTCACCGAGAGTTCTACAACGGGTCACTGTTTGTATTATATGGGCATGGGAAGAGAAGGTCATGTGTTTCTGCCATTTTGGTATACAGTACCAGTACATACTGTGGGTGTTGTCATCACCAGACTGCTTTATGTGCTTCAGTAAAATTGCATATTCAGAAAAGGCACATTTTCAGTGATCTAACTCCACAATTCCCATTATTTAATCCCTACACATCATTTTATTGTTTTAATAGCATCAAGATTGAGGTAGAAAACAAGCTTATCATGCAAACATAATGATGCACTAATATGTGATGCACCAATAATGTTTTTCTGATCGTAAATTATGTACTGAATGATATTTTATGAATGTTAAGAATGTTTCAGTGTTGAATTACTGTGGTGTTCTTGGACACTCATTCCACAAAATGTATAAAGATTATTAAAACTGTAACCGTCCCATAGATGTTTCTTAAAATTTTGCCTCCAGCAGTTCACCTCATTATCATCAGTAGTGATCATGTCATATTGTTTACTGAAATGTACTGCATGCATATGTATATAATAAATACATATATGTGAAAACAGGCAAAGCAGTTTCTCACAGTTGGTAATGTTTCCAAAAAATAGATTAAATAAATTTCAGAGTTTCTATGTGACAGTTAGTAGTTGAAAGTAAAAATCCTATTTTATACCTATAAAAATAGTTCTGATTGTACTTCAAGGGAGATTGTAGAGCAAGATGCAAGCAGAGAAACAGAAAAAGGGAGATTGTGTGTGACTGACATTTGAGTTGCAACAGTTCATTATGTAGTTAAAGCTGCAGATCAAGTGGTATTGGTGGTGGTGTGACTATGCATTCATTGTGAGGCAGCCTTATGCTACATCAGGTAGAGAAAATTGAGCTCGGCAACGTTCCCATTTTCAACCATCAAATTACGTTGGTTCATTAAGTTTAAGAAAAAAAATATCCAGAACATATAGTTCTAAAACTGATAACAGAGTACAACCTTCAAAGGCAACCCCATTCCAAACGCTACTTCTGACGCAAATACACTCGCAATTATGTTCCAACATGTGTAAACAGTAACTGTCTTGAATTTGGATGGAGGTAGCTCTGGAGCTAGAAATTGACTTCTGGTATTATGGTAAGCAAGATTTTCCAAACTTGTTTTCATTAAGCAAAAAAACAAAAAAATAGTATTCACAGTCTGGTGAGAGATGTGTTCATGTAGGATTTTTGGACTGTGGCATTTCATGACTAATTAAGTCAACTAAACCCTAAGACATTAGGTTTTTGGGGAATAACAAGCAAAGAAGCTGTACTCACCCCATACAGAAACACAAGTATCAAGGAAAAGCTCAATAAGTAAATGCACAAGCTCTTTATACTGATGTAATGGCACACTGTTGGCTTATTAATTACTAAAGTAGAATTTTTTGACTTAGAAAGAGCGGATTACTTTGCAAAATCATCTATCCCATAACGCAGTGACCTGCTACCCTTTGACTTGCTAATCCGGTGGCTGTTAGCCTTGTTGCCTTGCACTAACAAGACTAATAAGCATGTACTGCTGCAGTAGCCTCCGTATGTGTTACCCTATGTATCTTGGTCAAACATGACATCTGTTTTACTCATCTTGCTTTGACTTATGTGAAGCTGGGGTTAATCCCTCCTGATGCTTTGTATCTGCATGGGAAAGAGGAGACTTCAGTGACAATTGGATTTGTGCTGACTGAGGCTTTTGATGTTCCACGTCCCTGTGTCCTTTATACAATTCCTAATGCCTTTTCAGTAACAGTGTTTTTCTGTGTTATCTTAGTCTCCCTGGTCTTAAAATGAGTTGTCTATCTGCTAGTTTCTACCTCAATTAAAAAGAACTCTTTTGGTTGCAAAGTATAAAAAGGCCTCTATCATGCCCATTGAGTTCATATCAATAAACACTGTTTTTAGGTCAGGGGGTACATGTCTCTGTTCCTTGGGATAGGAACAGAGCTGTGGTTCTGGTTTTAAACACAGTGTATCCGCCACAGGAGGAACAGAGAGTGCCTCAGAGACTCTCCTGTCAGTGAAATAAGGCCAAGCCATGCAGATAGCCAGCAGGGTTTGTTTCCCCCTGTCAGTAAAGAGAGAAGACCATGAACAGCGTAAATGCAGCACTTCCTCCTCCTCATGGTTTTCATTCTCATCAGCATTCGCCTTCCACTCAGTGCATCTCCTCACAGATCTTTCACAGACAAAAACACACACAGAAATGTACCCACAGACCCAATTAGGTACGGCTGTGTGTCCACTTACGGACAATCTATGTGAAATGACAAGAAACAGTGTCCAGTCCCATGCTGACAGAACAAAACAAGCAAGAATTAATTTTTTATGCAGTTGATGTTATGTCTATCCAAAACAATCTCATCTGTAATTACACTTGACATAATTCTGCAACAGTCTACGTCAGGACAAAATCACAGGACAAAGTAATTACAGTGACCTTATAGATGCAATCAGGAGTTCAGTATCCTCCAGCAGTTCTCTTCTGTTTGTTCCACGGGACCATCTTAAGCGCTTGTGTTTGCTGCTTGTTCTACAAAACAAACAAAGACAAGCAGAGCTGGAACAGTGATTAAAGAAATCAACAAATCCTCGACAGGACATGAGCACATGGGCCTCTAGGCCCGATCAGATTCTTTGGAAAGGGTGAGTCAATGAGGTTAGAGGACGAACCATGAATGTGAGGAAGGGAGGGGGGCAAGAGCTCTGTTAGACCAGAGGTGTGAAGTCCGAGCCTGCAGAGCAAGCTCTCTTAATTTAGTTTACCATATCCGTCATGGGAACATCACTTCTATTTTCTTTTAATTACAAGACCAATCTCTTCACAATCCTTCAAAACAACAGTGGAATAACAGTTTATTTCCTCTGTGTGGCCTTGGTGAAAGGTGGAATGAATGTAGTCTGCCGGAAGCTCTTTGTTGTTGAGCTCTGTGCTCAATGAAAGTGGAAACAATCTCTTTATTCATTCTAAAATTAAAGTTCCACCATTTTCCCTCTTGATTTTTAGTCATTTTTAACAACTGTAACATCTTACAGTTGGAAGGCTCACAGAGATGCACATGATGTTGCAAATACACAAGTAAAGCTATCAATAAGAAAATATCAATATTTATGTGAAAAATATTTGCAGATGTTATTGATGTGAAAACTACAGTAAACTATGTTTTTGCTGCACAGCACAGACCTTTTTGCAATTTGAAAACATGAGCAGATGTTTCCCTGCATCAGTTTATTTGGTCAGACAGGTGAGCGATGCATAATGACTTAGCTTGACATGCCTGTGCGTGGCTCAGCTCTGCCTCTGTCTAATTGTCCATCCCACACATAGCCAGGCTCAGATCACCTCTGGTAGAGTGTTCACAGCAGACACACAAAATCACTCTTCACACATGTGTGGAACACTTAAGCATCTGATTAGAGATTCCCTGGGGACCTGTTTAAGATGCGTTTCACTGTACAGATGGCCCTGATGTGAGGTTGGGTAATGTGGGTACCAGAAAAACAAAAGAAGATAAAGATGCTGATAGCAGGATCTTGGTTGGAGGAGTCTGTGAAGTTGTTAAGGTAACTTAGGGTTGGTTGGCAAATGTGATGATGTGATGCTTTTGTTGGTGGAAATCTTCTGGAAATCTGTCTTAGATTTCAAACTCTTCCAGATCCACACAGAAAAATGTTGCTATCTGAACAAGTACAGCCAGTCATATCCATATAAATATTCTGTATATATCCACATAATCAAAAGCTAGCTTTCTCCTGTGAGTGTGGTCTGAGAAAGGCAGCAAATCAGTGCTGTGATAGAAGGAAATAGAATAATGGTTAAGTATGGATATGTTGTGACGTGATATTCTTTAGAAGCCCAGTTTGCTGAAATGTTTATGGTTTATCTCTGCCAGGAGTCCTTGAGATAGTTTCCTGCCATAATAGCATGTGTGAAAAAGAAGAACATGAGCCGCTCATTTTGATAATCATGGTAACACGAAAGTGGAACTGGAAAATGTCTGTTTTGAAAAATAAATCCAAGCCTTATCTTATGAGTGAATCAAAGGGATGTTTTGAACATTATGTTGGCAATTATTGTCTGCGGACTATGGTGCTATCCAGCTATTCAGAATGTTTTTTTGAAAAAGCCAGGCTCTCTGTATACCCCTTTTTTGTCTGGGCTTAGCTTTTAATGTAACTGCAATCAACCACAACAAGATATTTGAGGCCCAGCGTTCATCTCTCAGAAATCCCACCAAACGTGAGTAGTATTGGAATTCCGGAACACCATGCCAACCGTGAAGCCTCCCTGCTTCTTACAAGTGCTGCACGGACGGGCAATTTTCCTCCGGCTGAACTTCCCAAAGCTGCATCACCTGGAATCAATCTGTAACACAATCGAAGGATCCTGACTTGAAAGCCCGTTTCTTCCCTTTGATAGTCTCTTCTTAGTAGCCTGCATGGCGCTGGAAACAGGCCTTTTGTAATCTGCAGATACAAAAGAACTGGGGATTGAGATGAGTATCCACCCATCAAAGTGTATTATGCAAATAATCGAGAAACGAAGCTCAGACATTCTCCATTTTTTCTGCATTTGTTCTTTGGATGATGAAGAAATTGGACTTGTGTTTGGAAATTTTAAGTGTTGTTGCTGTTGTCTGCTACTTTTCTCTGGATCATAGTGTTATATTTTTCATTTTACGTTAACTGAAATAATGAGACACACACTTTTCCAACCTCTTTCAGTAGCTCTTAAATTGACCTCACCGGTCTTCTCACAGTTCTAACTAAGAGCAAGGAGAGCAATTAAAATTTAATAGCTGTCCATTTGTCTCTCCCTGGGAAAATTAGTCTAGAATCAACATGTCAAACCTGATTTTCTTTTTTTTCTTTTTTAGTAGTTTGTGTTTTTTGTAGAGGTAGAGGAAAAAAGTTTATGTAAATTAAAAATGAGAAACTACTAATGGGAATCAGGTAAGATGAGCTTTAAACTATTTTATGGAATAGCTACAGCAACGTTCTTTCTCAGACATCCAAAGGAAGAAAAAGTTATTTCTGTGCACCATCTTTTGAATAGGTTATTTACTTGCTCATACATGTGATTTCAATAGGGTGATTAGCTGTAATTGAATCAGCAGCAGAGGGGAGTGTGGATGTGAAAGCATGAAATGAAAAGGACATTTGTTCAGGGAGCCCTCACAGTCACAGTCCCTAACTTTGACAGGCAGTAAGTCACGAACTGATGGCAACACTCAGCCAACAGTGTGCCCTTTGCTGCTCTACTCAGAGTGAAGTCCAGCCAAATTGTACACACCTCTGTTCATTCTAAATAATCAACTTACCCTTCCTACCTGTGATGTTTCTTATCTTCACATGCAAAGCTCTTATTTAGTACAGTTGTCATTTTGTTTCAAAGCCAAAGATGTTAGACTCTGAAAATATTTTCTACAATGAACTTCTGCCTTGTAACAACTACTGATGTCAACTCACACATGATTATAAATACTATAACGATGCTATGGATGGATATTTAATATTTAACGCTGTACTCACTGCTGCTGCCAGCTGTCAGACCTTGTTTGTCCCTCATTATGAGACCTCAAGATCAAGTATTTGCTGAATTGTCAAACACAGTTTTCCATTTAGGTATATTCAGTGATACAGTAGGCCTGTTTACTACATGCATTTTTACTTCTCATAGTAGAAAAACTCAGATGTTACTAATAAAATTAACAATGGTCCTGTGTCTTAGTAAGACATGACAGTGTAACAATGAGCCACTTCAGTCCACAGTATCAGGAACCTGAAACTGAAACAGTGGAACTGACACTTTTATTTAATAATATAATTATATTATAAATTAAAATCAAATGCAACTATATGATCTCCTACACATAGTAATGCATTATGAACTGAAAAACCCTAACAAACATGTAAACTCTATACAGAAAGGCCATAGTTGACCCTTGTGGGAGTTGGATCTTTGGACTTTTTTATTGTGAGGCAACTGTGCAAACCACAGAGCCAGTATGTTGTTCATATTTTAGGTTGTGCTACAAGGCCATTAATTAGACTGCCAACATAAAGAAAAATACCCTTGAGAACTTTTATAATGACCATGAGTGCTGTAATATGCCCAGAAAATCCTTAAAATGTATGTTTCAAGATAACTTAAGTCTATTTAGGGAAAGTCTGAAAACAAAGCACGACCAAGTCGATCCAGCAGTATTCGCTCTTCCTGAACTGCTGTGTAGCTTTATTTTATATTACTGCGGCTGAGTAGTTTATACTGTCTCCCAGTTCAACAGCTGGCATATCAACAGTAATGCAGGACCACCACATGCTGCTCCTATTTACACTTCTTCATCAACCCAGTCTCCTAAAAATTCAGTTTCTGTTGTCTTCATGTCATCGTTATAACTGAACAGACTTATTAACCTCTGCTCATTGCTACCGAAGCAAAGGTGAAATGACTTTACGAGTGTCATGGAGTTTGTACAACAGATTATTCAGTATCCTCAGGCACTTTAGACTCTGTCATTTATCTTCTGCTTTCACTGCCTTCTCGGACTTGTCACCTCTCCCTTTAAGTCAGCAGATGTCATATTATACTAAAACAAATTGATTTGTCTCGCTTTTTTCTAATTGCTGATCAGTTTTCTGTTGATGTATGAGTTCTGCTGCTGCTTTTTTTCTATATTTCTGAGCAAAGTTAGAAATCTGGCAAACATGCATGTTTGTATGCACTGGGTGCTGTTATTATGAGCTGTAGCTGTATTGCATGTAAAGGTTGCATATTGTTGTACTGACTAAACATTTTGTAAAAGACAGCAGTGTCTCAGTGTTTGTTTGAACAGACTCAGGACAGAGTGATCCAAGGTTATATTGTAAGATCAGACTCCTTCAAATTTGACTTGCACGACCCCAGCCTCAGTAAACAACATATGCAGCTTTAATTGGAATCACTTGGTCACCCTAAAGCAAGACGAACAGGGCTTTGTTGCCAGAGTGGCAGCTCACAGAACCTGATACACACATCTCCAAGAAGGTCACTGGATCAAAGAAACCATGTAACTGTGGACAGTTATAGCACTTTATTATAATCATTAGTACTCATAGTCCCAATAATAACACTAATAATAATATCAATGATGATGATAATGAGAGAGACATTGACAGAGTTGATACTGATCCTGTTGAAGTTGTTGTAGTTTCTTTCATAAAATCAGATTTACACTGACACTTTCAAATGTAGCTTTTTTTTTTAACTATAGAAAAAACA
The DNA here is from genome assembly GCA_032362345.1 of Sandelia bainsii. Lineage (NCBI taxonomy): Eukaryota > Metazoa > Chordata > Actinopteri > Anabantiformes > Anabantidae > Sandelia > Sandelia bainsii. Next base: position 9,921,863 of record JAUMHL010000018.1, read on the forward strand.
ACAAGGACTCATTGAGTTATCATTCTAAAGTATTGATATGTGCATTGAAAATGTATTAAATAGATTAGAATTTCAAATTCAAATGCATTTTAAAGAGTTATAGTATGACAAAGGCCAGGAAAATAACAATGACACAAATTTCCATGACTAATTCCACAGATGCATGTTTTTAATTTACACACACTTGTTGCTATTTATCAAGTGAACTTTTAACTGTTTAGAACATTGAAATGTTTCCCTCCTAAATAGATAGGTAGAATAGATTCCCTCCTGTATACTTATAGATACAAACATATTTTTACATGCAGTGAAAGTAGGATGTAGCACACAGAGGTTTGAAACAGGTATGAGTTGTGTGATTAATAAAATATGCTGCAGAGTAAACACAGTTATTATGATGCAATCCAGTGGAATAGTCTGTTTAGGTTTTGTTGAGACTGCATCATATTTCTGAAACACACAAGAAGCAACTGAAATGTGTTAATGTACAGTATATATGTATGGGAAACTTTCTTAGTAAGTTATTGGCTGTTGCTGCTTATGATTTGTTCAGGTTTATGCACCTGCAGAATTGAGATGAGAAGATTTGTGAAGATCATTTGCATTTGTAGTTAGTAGTTGTGTTGTATTGGTCTGCATTCCACTGAGAGGCATTTTTAATATCCTGTTCTCAAAGGCATGGTCACATAGCAAACTAATAAACATAATAAACTCTTATGTGTGCCATTGTGCCAAACAAAAAAATCTGAGAAGAACTCTCTTTCATATCCTTTTTCAACCTTTTACATCTTTCCTATGAACTAATTGTTTAATAAATGTTTAATATGACTAAAGGCCACGAGACTGACTTATGAAATGTCAGATGGTAAGCGTGACCTAAATAATTACCATTCATTCTTGTATGACTCCTCAAACTTTCTTAAGTTAATAAGTGGTTGTCTGAAGAAAGGGGCATCTGCATGTGTTTGAATGTCCTCTTAAATTAAATAAAGAACATGACTCTGATTACACTCCTGTTTGAAAGGATGTTTTTTCCCCACAGCTTCCAGGACATTCCAGGATATCAGGCCAATGAGTGAGCTCTCTGTTTTCTCTTGGTTCTGACCTTTGCTAAAAAGGTCACTAAAGGGGTTTCGGTGCTGGTCATCAATGTTGTTTGCTATTCTGTGTCTCAGCAGCATAATCACCCATCGTTGTCATGGACTCTTTTAATAGAGGTGCAGATGCATTCAGCTCTATGAGGTTCAAGATTGACATCAAAACCTGGAAACATGAAACAAAGTTTAATTAATGTTGTTTTCATACATTTAGTAATTTGATCTTTGCCTTCAGTTTAAAAGAAGTGAAGGTGAATAATTTTAATCACTAGTTTTTTCATTCTTGTGAAAGTGCATATTAAAGATATCTTCTACTCATTTGTGTTGGACAATGAAGAAACAATTGTGGGAGCACATAACATAATGGAAACATAATAAACAAAAAAACACATTGACAGATATTGTGAAGAAAGGCTCTATTACTACTACTAATTATTAGCTTAAAACCCTTTACTTCTATAGAATACAAGGACGTGGGGAAACAAATCTTCAATTAAGTTTTTGCATGGTTTATCAGAACAATCCTTCACCATTCTCCTCTTAAACATGTTTCCTAATTGTGAACAATGGTGTTTACTGGCTTTGAATCTTAAAATGTTGTGGTGACTCTGTAGCACAGCCAACAGTCATCCATTGCAGCCATACCCATGGTGCAACAGAAGAAACCACATTTCCATTAAATTGCATGCAGAAAGCTTTGTGTGCAAGTCTTGGTTATCACTAAGTGTGAGATCTCAAGAAGAAACAACACCAAACATGTCTTGTGAATCATATTTCAGGAAATAGACTGTATTGTTTTGGGGTTTTTTAAGTTCATCTATTCACTCACATACTGTAGAAATTATTTGACAGGCAGGTTTCATGACTTTTTCCCTGCTGTCTTTGTACTGGAATCAAATCCTCTCTAAGCTCATGCAGTTGCCACATAAGTTGTTAATGTGTCTTCATGCTTGTTAAACCACTCAGACAAAAAGTTCAGTCTCGTCCAGAGGCACCATGTCAAAGGCTTTAATTAAAAGGAAGTTGTGTCTGTGCGACACATGACTGTTTCATGTGGAAACCCATGTAAGACAATGCAGAAAACCATTTTCAATTCTCAAGAAATTATAAATTTTTGTGTTGGTTCAGCTGTAAAATAGCAAATTAATAAACTTAAATGTAATGCTGGGTTTGTTGCGTTTTCTGTACAATTCTATATTTAGCTATAATCCACAAGGTCTTAAACCTTACACTGTAAAGTGCCTTTAGATGACTTTTGTTGCAATTTGGTGCTATATAAATAAACTGAATTGATTTCACATTTTGACATTTTTATCATATTTCATGTAACCTTGACCTTAACAGAGTCATCTCAAGGCACTTCACATAGTTATACAGACAGAAACCCAAAAATCCTCTTTGAGGAACCACTGAGCGAGAGTGGAGAGGAAAGACTCCCTTCAACAGAGGAAACCTCCAGCAGAACCAGGCTCAGGGTGGGCGGCCATCTGCCTTGACCGGCTGGGGTGAGTGGACAGTGGAGAGAGAAAAGGAAAGCAGATAAAAACAAGCAACAGACAGAACAATATCATGGAGAATGCCTGCACCTTCATCTCAGCACCTTCCTGGTGCAACCAGCCAGTAGGACCTGGGCCACACAGCCACCTCCCACGATGAGGACCTAGAAGAAGAACAGAACACACAAATGAGAGGGAGAGAGAAGCATACTGTCTGTATGGTCATGCACTTAGGAGAGAAAGAACAAAGGATTAGATGAATGCAGTGATTTTCAAAATAAATAACATGATCACGTCGGCAGGACTACTATGAGCTACACTGAAATACTGGGTCTATTAATTTATTGAGACTGAAACCATTTCCCTTGGAAGGCTGCCTATTTTACTCAAATCTTTTTTTAAAAATGCACCAAGACAAAGAAAATGCACTGATACTCTGTCTTGACATCTGTGCTCATGTTCAGCAGCAGCCCTGCTCTTTGACCTCTTCACTGTGCATCCCACATGCTGCCGTGACCCTCTTCTCTGGAGTCTTGGTGATGTCCAGCAGCCTGAGTTCGTAGGTCAGAGTGATGACAGCAAGCACCTTGCTGCGAGACTCCTTTCTGCCCACCAAAATAAACACAGGAGGGTCTGCTCCAGCCCTCCCACGGCACCCCCTGTCCAGCTCTGACTGAGTCTCAAAGATTAAACACTAAGGATGCACAGGATCCTGTCTTCTAAAATCAAAATACTGTCAGGATCAAAGGTCAAGCTGGGAGATCACAGGCAACTTTTATCCCAGCTACACTTCTCCACCAAACATGGCTTTACTGTGATGGACAGATAATTTTTGGCTGTTTTCCTTTGCTGGACTCTTGTTTGAGGAGCTTTTCACCACCACCTGTTTGTCTTTCCCTTTTCTCTGCTTACACAGCAACCAGTGAACGAGCTGCAGTGAATTCTAACCGAAGTACATGACAGTCCACATCTATCACTGTCTCAAGAATCACTTTAAAAACTACAGTTGTATGACTGTCATTTCACTGTATTTACAGTTCAATCCATCAGAAGTCTACAAGTCTGTTGTTGTTGTGCTTCACCATAATGTGATGGTTGCTCAGTACACCCGTGGTTTCTTTCTTTGTCAGGACAGCCTATGCCCACTATTTGTTCAATGTCTCTGATTGTTTTCTCCCTCTTTTCTTAGATTCAAAATAGTTTGATTTTCTACCATAAACAACTACCTGGTCTTCGAGTTGATTTATGCTCTGTTAACAACAAATACAGTCTTCACAGGTAAAACCCAAGGTTAAAAACAAGAGTAGACATATAGAGCTGGTTATTATTTGAAAATCAATCTCACAAAACATAGCTGGGTAACAACAAACACTTGTTAGTCCCTTGTTCCAATATTTTTGCTCACTGCAAATTTGGGTCATCTAACACAAAAGGTACTATCTTCTACTATTTAATGTATATTTGTGTGCAAATCAGCAAATAAGAGCTAAAATTCTGATCTTTCATCTCTTATCAATTGATTGAGCTTAAGCCTAAGTGTCTCTGGTGTACAGCAAAAACAAACAAATTAACGTGTCATTGTCATTCTAGACAGGACAATATTGTATTACCCAACATATTGTTACACTGCTAAAACATTTGCTTAGGCAAAGATTATAGTGTTCATTGAATATTGAAAAAGAACTTAAAAATGTTTATCATACTTTAGTGTCCAGGAGCTGTTATTGTAGGAAAACAAATGAAATACATTAGCAATGAGTAGTCTAAAAATACTACCCCTGTTTCCAAAAAAGTTGTGAAGCTGTAAAATGTAAATTAAAACAGAATGCAATGAGTTGCAAATTATTTAAATGATCAGTTTGGTTGAAGATTGTACAAAGACAACACAACAAATGTTGAAACAGAGAAATTTCGTTGGTTTTTGGAAATGTGTGCCCATGTTGAATTTGATACCACACTGTACAGCATCATCTTTTACCAAAACAGATTTTTTTCCCCATTCTTGCTTATTGTAGGATTTCAGCTGCTCAGCAGTGTGTGGCCTCCTTTGTTGTGTGTTTCAGTTCACAATGTGCACAATTTCGCTACACAATGCTTTCAGTCAGCCGACTTTAGCACCTGGACTCTTTTACTATGAAGTCAACCTGTTGTAATACATGCACAATGTGGTCTGCCACGGTCTTGCTGAAATAATCAAGGACTTCCCTGAAAAACAGATTTTCTGCCATGTGCTAACCCAAAATCTGTACATGGGCAAGATGGTGGCATTGTTTATATATGTGTCCTTTTTGTATGTAGCATTTGTGGATGCAGCGACGAACCATGTTGATTTACAACATAGAACCATGTCTGTTTACAATACGATGCTGCCCGAGGGCCCAAAGCTCACAACCATTCAGGACTGGTTTCAGCCCTGCCTCTTCCATACATAGCAAACAAACAGTCATGATACTGTTCTGTTGTCAATTAACCTAATTAATTATGAGATGTACCACCAGGTGTTTTTTTTTTTTGTATTACTCAACTTTTCCACTCTTTTATTGTTCCCTCCCAACTTTTTTGAAATGTGCTGCAGGCATCAAATTCGAAATAAGCAATAAAATGTTTTAGTTTCTACATTTGATATGTTGTCTTTGAATAATTTTCATGTTACACCATTGTACATTCAATAAAAACCTTAAGAGTGATAAAAATCTGAACTGCGAGAATGATTTTTCCTCCAGAATATATTACATACATAGTTGCACATGATTTAAGAAGTTAACTTAGGTGAGCTCATAGTTTGTGCTACCTGCCCATCACGAGATGCAGGGTAGGATTGAAATAAACAGGGCTGGTGAAGAAAATCAAACAGAGACATATAAGATATTTTGTCAGCACCAATATTTAATTTAAGCCAGGTCTATGTTCAACAATTACAATATAATTGTTTGCACATTACTCATAAATATTCCATAGGCTTGTATAAGATATCACAGACAAGACTGTGAATTTATTTACTTTGTGGATTCCAGGGCCAAAATATTTCTCAGTTTTAAATGTGAGATATTCAGAGTCTGCTGCATAATATGATTAGAAAGTGTATATTACAAAACTGTGTAATCCAAATATACTATTTTATATGACTAGACCATTATAAACCAATAATGGTTTCTGATACAAGCTGTTTGTTACTGAAACAAGTTTCTTGGGAAACCTCATAAAACCAGATACACTATTGTGTTATATCAACTTTTATTTTCCTGGTTGGGTACTGAAATTGTAGGACCAAGGTTGAGGTTAGTTTCAGGCAGAAGATCTTCATTTAACAACCTTGAAAATATCAAGCTATGTACTTGGTCTGAATTGAAAACACTTGGCGCACTGCAAGTGAGTCTGGGTATACACAACCATCAGCTGTGAACAGCTTTCTTGTCTATTCAAAAAAGGCCTAAACTATAAGTATACGTTTGAAAGAATGAAGCAGGAGACATGCAGCATGTGAAACAGCAATGTGAATAATGGAAGGAGAACCTATGGAACCAAAAAAGCTGATACAACACTTCAGCATCTGGACATTAACAAAGACAGGTTGGTAGGAGGGAGACAACAAATTGCTGGACATTTGTGTAATTTATTCAGAATACAGTGTCCTCTAGATTGCAGTCTGCAACCTATTTGCACAGCATTATCCCTCAGAAGTGGTTGGAGTTGGTTGAGGTGCCAGTGCGGCATTTTTTAAGTCTCTTCTTAGCTGAACACATTAGTATCACATGTCTCCAGTGCTTGTTTTTACTACACCACACTGGAAGTTAAAATTGTGTATTACTTTAGTTATATTGACAAAACTTTGGTCTAATTCACACATGAATGTATTCAGAGCATCTTTAAAGTGTATGCATCATGTAATATGTGCAATCACCATGTTCAAGTGCTATTATCCTCTGAGGAGCCCTGTGGACATATTTGTGGCTGTTGTTTCCAGAGATTTTAGAGCCAAGTGAAGACCTCCCTAAAAGTTTTCTGTCCTGTAGAGCCAGCACAGTTTCTCTTGGGAACTAAATTATAGGTACGGGCACACACTAGGCAAGAGAGGTTACCAAACATGCCAAGCATTAGCCATTTAAATGCCAGTGGGTTATTGCTAAACAGTCAAGAATTTGATTAATGGCAACAGCTTATTCTGTTTCTTTTCTGTCTCATGCACTCTTAATAACTTTATGTTATGAATGTATTCAGAGACATGCATTCACAAATAACTGTGTACTACAGCATGAGGGCTGACCCCTTGTTGTTTCCCATATTGTGAAGGCACCTATAGCTCTCAATCCCAGCTCCTTCCACACACACATTAGTGTACTTCAGCAAGATACTGAATGCAATTGCTCTAAGCAGGTGAAATCGTCTGTTCCTTCAGACAAAAACATCTGTTGAATGTCGTGTGAGTTTGATGTGAAAGGTGTAAGTTTTGTGTGCACGTTTACAGCTTCATACTCAGCATGAAACACTTTTAAATCAATCAGCACGTGGAGCTCAGGGTTAAACCTGAACAATTAGCAGCTCACCAGATTCTGGAGGTAGTCACATATGGGACACATTTCTTCACATTCTAATAAACTTTCATCTGTGGATGTTGTGGATGTTGAGTGCGGTGCGGATGGGCTAGCCTCCATGTCAGACTTCCTGCAAGTTTTGCAGAGCCCAAAAATCAAGGTGTTTTAAGGAAGGCAAATGGAAAATATGCTAAACTGAATCCACACAGACATATACAGTACATTCAGCACACAAAGTGCACACACAAATATGTACCCTATCACAGAAGACTGGGAGGATGAGACTGCTCGAGAGATTTACAAATTAAAAAAAGATTCAGAAGGAATTGTGACTCCACATGTATTTATACATTATTGTATATTTATTGAACAGTGGAAACATTTCGGGAAAACAAATTGTGTCCTCATGAATCAACCCTGATGGGAACTTATCTTTGAACCTGTCATAAGGTGCCAGATGTTTAAAGCTTCTCCACAGGAAGTACAGCAAATGTTTCACTAACATTGTGTGCACTGTGCACAGTGTTCATGTTCCAAGATTATACACTAACCCAAACTTCTAGGAACAAAGTGAGAACAGATGAGTTTTCTATCTTTACCTCTTCAAATTCAAGATAATTGCAGCCATTTTTCTGTACTCTATCTTCATTTAATTTGATCAAAAAATCTTCTGACACAGTGCAGTCGCTCACTCATGTGAAACCAATTTCAGAAGCACATAAAAACCTGCACCAGAGCTTCAAACGGAGAGAGAATCAGCTCATCCAGACCCTCGATATCCCATAGATTTCCCATAGATGTGTGAGCAAGCAGGTGTGTTACCACTGCAGGGTCAAAAGGAACGAGGGGAAAGTGTTTCACATGTTCAACAAACAAAAGGCTAACTCTATCACACAACCTGGTGTACACGTGAACAGTCAGGACCACAGAAATATGATGTAGTGGATTTGAATATAATGGCTGAGGTCTCCTGTCTTTTAGACTGTTTATTTAGAATTAATTCAACTTTCTACCATAAATCATATGGCACATAAAACTGTGTTTTCTGCATTTTGTGACAGCACTAATTTGATTTACGATTCACTGATGTACAATGAATCAGAAAGTATTAAAAGAATTTATACATCTGTGTAGAATTTTGTTTTACTTCTGTGACATTCACTAATACGCACATTGTGTTACAGCATCACTGTGCCAAAATCCACAGCGAGCACACATACAGAAGCCCAGTTGAGAGTTAAAGTGAATGACATACTACCAGCAAATATGAGTACCATAGAAATGTATTCACTTGCCAGTAAAGCTTTCCCATAAGTGTGGGTGTGTTACATCAAGCATACAATTTCAGACAGTATGGGAATGAATGAATGTGGTGCAATGTGTTTGTTTTAAAACAACATATTTTTAATTTGATTTATACACAGTAACTGGCATTATAGCAGCTGAACAGAGATATCAAAAAATGATAATAAATCCAGAACAGCATAAACCACTGTGAGCTGGTGTAACTGAAAAATGTAAGTTTGAAAAATCAGTTCTTCACTTGCTGCAGATGCCTTTCAGCTGTGACTGCTCCAGTGAAGCACCTTCTGCACACAAGTATAAAGACAATATGTATGACTGTTCTCATTAACTTTGTATAGGGTGTACTGGGTGGATTCAAACTTTCAGCATGGATACAGTGTTTTCATTATTAGCAGAGGAAACAACAATGACACAAAATGGAGAGTATTGAAAGCATAAGGAAATTTTTCATCATGTCTGATTTCTTTACACAACATTTTGAATGCTAATAATAATAATTAAAAAAATAATACTGAGTTGCTGTTGAGTTAAGTGAACACTCAGACTCAACTTTACATTTCAAGTTAAAGGAACTTCTGTAAGATGTTTTGATTTGCTTTGAAAATGCGATTTAGACATTTGAAGTTAAGCATCTCAAGTAATAAAACGTATATTTATATTAAGTTTACAACATTAGTTGATTCCTTTGCATTTCTCTATGATGTTTGGAAGGTTGATCTACATTTGCATTTAATAATAATATGTGAGTAAAACTACATTTGACCATCTGTGCTAGTAATGAACTCGGCACAATAAGCATTGTGAAAATTTCTTTTGTTCAGATTTACAACATGGCAAGTCTGTGAAGCACATTGTTGTGTTTGTTCTCTAGAGTGTGTCATTAAATCTGAGATTCAGAGGACTTCACTCATAATCTACAAATCAGTGCCACTGGCTCAGCTGACTCCTTCAGAACTTCACCCTCTAACACAATGTTCTTTATTTTATTTATGACTTTCAAAAAGTGAAAATCTTTTGCAGTATGTGGGATAAAATACCTGCTATGATACAGCAGGCCAAAGTATGGTAGGAAATAATTGTCAGTGTCAGTGCAGTATATGAAGAATAAATCATACAAATGTATAATACATGGTGAAAACAAGTCTAGCTCTGCTTTTTATTTTGTTCAGTAATAACCTAATTTATAACTTATATGAAGAAGAAGGTGACAATTTCACATTGAATAAAAGTCAAGTTGCAAAAATATGCAATAGATATAAAATAAAAACAAAATGTTTATATTACCACTATTAAAAATACAGATACACTGCAGATATTTGCATATCATCAAGATGAAACACTTGAGTTAGCTTATTTACTTTGAAAAAGACAGAATGTGGTCCAGACTAATTACAGATGTTTTACCTACGGTAATGAAATGTGGTGGCTCAAAACATTCCTCCGTGCTGATTTGTCTAGTGCCATAGTTATTTAAATCATATGGTTTTCAATGCCTACTGTCTACCATGTAATGTCTTAAAAAATGGCACAGACTGTGCTGCTTTGGTTTCAGAAATGCTCAACAAATCTCTGCCGTGCACAAACACAGTGTATGATCCTTACTATGTACTGAGATGCCCAAATTGACCCTGTGAAGATGGAATTTCTCTTTTGCTGTTTGTAAAATTAAATATCAGCTTGTGGCTGTCTTTCCTTCCTGTTTTGCTTTCCGTTTTATGTTCATTTCCATTCCCGAACAAAGCCATCTCTCCACGGTGTATTAATGCCCACCAAAGGCCTCAATCAAGCTGCTTTGCCACAGGCTAAAGTCAAACTGGAGAGGCTAAAGTTTAATGTTGCCAGTGCAGCGAGGATGTGGGCTCATGTCTCTTGTGGGCTTGTTTTCCCTCGCATTCACAAATATCTCACAATTCTGGCGACTGGAACAAGGCATCTGAAAACAGCACACACAAGGTCCATTTCAGGGTCACTAAATGTGACAACAGTCTTACTCATTGTGCTTCTCAATGAGTAGCACAATGTTTTACTCAGTGTCTCAATGTACTCAGTGTCTTTACGTATTTCACTGACATAGTGGAAAATGCAGAAAATAAAACATCATTACGCAGGGCTTCCTAAAGAATTAGTCACGGCTGTGAGTCAATAAACTCTCAGTTTAGAAGTATCCGGCAATGAGAAATATTTAAGAAGCTTTTGACTGTCTGCTGACATTTTCTCTTCTTGAATGGAATATTGTGTTTTGTATCAGTTTTAATTAAACTTCCCTTCAATTTATTAATCAAATTATTATGACATTTTTTGCCACGTAACTGTTAAACTTACACAACATCTGAATTGTAAGTAATAGTTAATGCAAAAATAAAGAAAATGCTGGGTGATTTATTGATACAGAAATGTTTAGCAGTCTGTTGCCAGTTAATGTATTTGTCAGTATAATAAGATATAGATTTCACCAAATGAATGTTTTATCATCTGCTGCCTGTCATCGTGTTTTCCTAGCAGATTTAAACCAGTTGTCGCTCCACAGGAAAATAAAAGGTTTTATTTAACTCTTAATCACCCCAGTCAGTGACTTTATATATTTAACCTCTGCCATCAAAGGAAATTTTCTTTTGAAGGAATTTGCTTAAATATAGTTTTCAAATTGGAAGTAAAAAATGATGCCGGTCCTTTCTGTTTTGTGTATGTATTTATGCAGAATGCACTTTCTATGAGTGTGTATGTCCATGTGCGTGTGTGCTTTTTAATACTCCCTTATTTACTGCAGGTGGGCCTACTGTTAAGGGAAGCTTTCACAAGATGTGCCAGAAAACTGACGCATAAATAACTTCTCAGAAACACAATCACTCTGACCATATCATGCTGTAAAAAAAAAAAAGCAACTATGCATGGTTCTTATAATAAAGCAATTACAGTTAATAAAACTGGGGACACTTTTCTCTGTGAATTAAAAGAGGATCAAACAATGCTTGTGGCCATAGGGTGAACCTCCCCCTAAACATGCCAATGGAAATATAAAACACACTATATTCTGTCTTTATTTACAGCAGTTGCAGACTTCCTGGAGCTACACTAGAGATAAACACAGACTAGAAAACACTTGGGCACATACCGCATTTCAGAGTCCTACTCATGTATGTGTGAATACCACATGTGCAACTTGTTTATGTATGAAATGATTAATTGATAATGTTTCAGTTTCGGCACCTGGTGGTGAACAAAAAGTGTTTAAATATTAAATATACACCAGAAACATACTACTAGCACAAAACATTATTGATTTACAATGTAGAACTAGAGAGTGACCGAAGTCCCCTCACTGAATAGGTAAAATAGTGTAAAAGCACATTACAGCATCATTACCTAACATCAGCTCACTAAGAATAGCACAGACAGATGTACTTTGTTCCAGCAGGTTGAAAATTTGCCTTAATAATCCTTAAGTCTGGTTCACTGTAATAGATCATGCTGCTGACATATGGAAATAGAGTTAAAAGTAATTAGATATTTGTCTGACTGTATTAGATGGAACACAAACTGCTGTAAAGTCATTTTATCTTTATCCCCCTTGAGACACTGAGTTTGCAGCCGAGCCAGAGCATGAACATTACATCAGACGTACAAGTATGGACACCTTTCAGCCTGATGGACTTAATTTAAAAACCAATCATGTAAATGGAACAGATTTCAACTCCTCTTTCCCTCAGTTGCTTTCTTTTTTCTCTCACACATGTGCTTGTACTGTATGTGTGCATGTGTCCACCATGTGTGCATGACTGAATGGATATGATTGTGTGTTTGTTGTAGTATGCACTCCCTAGCTTTGGAGCTGCAAGTCTGTTACTTTTTTATTGGTTGCTTAAAAGTTCAGTGAGTGTGCTAGTCAAGAGTGCCACCATAGAAGAATATACCAAACTGAAAGGCAGAGACGATCACACACTCCTGAAGAAAAACATTGACCAAACTGTATTTCTTAAATCCACATTTTTAAAACAATTGGGAAAATCTTCTGAATGTTTCTGAAAGAGTTAACTTAGGTTACATGAGATTTTATGTGCACCATTTAGAAGATAGATTTCTGTGTGAGCATGAAAGTTTCCAAACTAATGGAGCTTTTAGGGACGTAAGTACATATGAATGGGAGTGTGTTTTCTTGCGTGTGTTTTATGGCACTCTTGTATTGTATTGTGTTGTATTGTATTGCACTGTATGTCTTCTTAATTTATACTGACATCACACTGCTTTTATGAACAGACCAAAACATGGAAATAAAGCATAACACAATTGTGTAGTATTGAACTGTGTTGAAAATAAATTCTTTTTTGAAGTCTTCAGTATTTTAAGGGCATATCAAGGGCCAGTCATGTGATTCACTGTTTTGGATCTGGTAGAAAAACTCAAACCTGCGTGATGTTCTAGTGGAGGAAAACGTGTCTATTGGTGATGGTGAAAATGGGGAAAAAAGTGTGATTTTTGTTAATTTGTCTTTACAGTACATTGTTGTTCACTCAAAACCACACAGCAAAAGTTGACTTTAAAGAACATGTAATCCCATAATTTTACTTATTTATGTTAATTTCAAGTATTGCAAAGCACAGACTTTTTTTTAATTATTGTTTAGTAAGAAATTATATAGATTTTCTATTACAGTTGTTTAATGTCAAAACAACTTACTGCAGGTGGCCTTAAATGAATTCACATATCAGAAATTAATTTATAAATACAGTAACTTTACAAATAACTCAGTGCTCCTGTTAATTAAATAAAAAAAAACGTATCTAATGTCACACAGTGGTAATATAGTAACATTATTATTTTAAATTTGAGTCCACCTTTATTGAAGCAGACCGAGTGGACACCATGCAAAACAAGTACTTGGTTCCTCAAGCTGTTCACATGAAAGATAAAAAAAAGATTAATGCTGAAATAAAAAAATAGGATGCAAGTGACTCCAAAATTCATTTGAAGTGACAATTGAACTATTTCAAATTTCTCAGTTTACTGAGAAGTCACAGTTTTGACTGTAGGGACACAATCGTCTGACTACGTATAATTTATCCTTGATGAACCATTGCAAATGAAGCGTAAAATTGTGCCCTCTCCGCCCCAGTGCCATCAGTCATAGGTTATATTCGTATCCAAATTGCATTAATGTCATGTGTTAACCCCCCCGCCCCTGTTTTGCAAACTGCCCCCCTTCTTCAGCTAATAAGCGACCTAACTCGCTCATGTCATCAGCATAATCACTTGGGAGAGGTCTTGAAACCATGAGATCTGGGTCCCATCCTCTGAGGAAAGACGGGTTTGTGTAACTCTCCTCAAACCTGAGAGGGGGGGTTTGGAGTGTTTGGTCAACGACAGTGGTTCCTGGAAAAGATCTGAATCGTTTTATAACCAAACCCAGCTGCGCTCTGGTGTGCTCTGGAGTCTCTGCGTGCGTGTTTGTGTGTGAGGTAGAGGCAGAGGAAGGGGTGTCTTCCCTTTCACGAGAGAGAGAGAGAGAGAGAGAGAGAGTTTGGACATTTTCTCCCCTTGACTTCTTTAGGCATGAACGCCGAGACCTGCGTTTCATACAGCGATATGACATCCATGGATTCATATTATAGCCCTTCTGCAGCGCAAGGTAGGGATCACCAGACTGGCCACTTTAGGACATTCCCAGCCACTGACACCAAATACAGCCCCACCGCCTTCTTGTCCAACAAAGGTCAGGCCTACGGAGAGAAGTCCAGGAGCCCCTTCCAGCAGGAGTGCCAGTCATTGGATGCCGCAGCAGCTGGGCAAGGCACTTTCAGCAAATACCACCTCTTTATGCAGACGTCTTCTTGCAAAACACCCCCAGAGGACAGTAAACTGCATCAGGAGAGTGGACACAACGGAGCGCTCATCCCCTGCTATGGTGAGTGGGGAAAACAACTTGATGATAGAGTTACAGGCATCCTATGACATACTTGTGTCCAAAATTGTTTTTATTAAGCTATTCTCAACACAGAGGAGAGAAACCATCACGAACATGCATATGTATAATTTATGCGGTACGCAACGCAACAAAGTCACACACAAACACTCCAAGTAGTGAGATATTTTCTCAGAACTACGTGCGACATTGGTTTTTGTGTTTGATAACTTATCACATAGGAAGAACATTTCTCGCTCACCGGTCCACTTGATCTTACAAAATCTGCAGGTACGGCTTAAGTGGTTTGAAGGTTTCGATCGTAAACAATGGTACATGTTGCACAAACTTGTCCCTGTGGTTCCGTTAGCGCACTGCCAGAAGTCAGATTTGCGGCGCCGCGCTTGTCTTCATCGTAAATGCCTTTGCGTTGTCTCTTTTTTATTTATCTCTGAGATTCGTGCGTAAAAAGCATCATCAGCTTTTTCTCACCAGCAGCAGCACGCAGGACGTCCAGCTCGTAACGACGTGGCCCAGGAGTTATGTGCGTAACTCAGTTACGAAGAGACATAATCTTCCCGACTACCAAACTGTCCCCTTTGGCCATCAGAATTGAATTAGGGCTCATTTAATGTGATAATCTGCATTACAATCCTTAATGTTGGATCTGAGTCACACAATTGAATTAACAGATTTTCATATGGCACAAACAGTAATCTGCAAACTGATAATATTTTAATTTCATTGCTCTGATTGACTCCAATTAGATTTAATTGCGTGGGGACCCTGCTGTAACTGGTGAATGATGAGGGTGTAAATAAAACTTTGACCCTCTTTAGGCAGGCGGACACTTTGAAGCAACATTAATTCGTGTTGTTTTTTCTGAAAACCTTTTTCCCTAACCTGAAACACACGACACAGTATTGAAAACTGGATTATAGAAACCTGCCATTAAAAACAGAGCCGTGATTGCTTTTGGTTAAATAAAACGTGGACAAACAAACTCTGCTGCATCCCTGTGTGTTCATAAAAGAGAAGACAGTAGGTGCTCTGTGTTTTAATCCACATTTAATGTCACTGTTCAGCTTTGGTCCAGCAAAAATCGACAGAAATTAGTAAACAAAAAGTAAACAAAAAACAAAAGTTTTCAGAATGACTCTAGATGTTGAGGAGAAGCGTATCTCGTCATCGCCTCTGTTTCTCATATTTCAAAACACAAATATTAAACACTGATTCCATTTTATTAAATTGTGCAAAATTCCTAAACGCAGCAGAGGTTATGTGCACAACGGAAGAATTGTGGTCTTGATTGAAATCACAAAACCTCACTTACTCTCTGTTCATATATCAAATGCAATTTCGATGCGTGAAAATAAATCCACCAAAGATTATTTTAGCCAACAAGCTGGTCTATGCAGGGAAGCACGCAGGCCTCAAACCCCCAAATAGTAAAATAAAAATAAATACATAATAAATAAAATAAAGGCCGGAATCTTGTTGTTTTTACAACGGTCAAAACTCCTTTACACGAGCTGCTGCTCCATCAGTATCACACTGAAATGTTTAGTGGAAATAGTTTAAGGATGTTTTCACAGACTCTGGATATCGGCCTGCTGGGAAGCCGTTTATAGCTCCAAAGACTCAAGAACGGAGGTCAATCTTTTCAAAAGCTCGACAGTTATTTTATAACTGCTGTAAAGGTTTTATTACCAATTAACCTTGACATAGACCCGGTAAATCGAAATCTTTAATATTGTGCTGTAAATAAGCTGCAGCTATTCTGTTTTGAGCAAACTGCGTCTTTTAAACGAATTCATTAGTCTGAGAAGAACAAAGTAGGCAAAGGATTTTTTTTTAACTATAAATTTTATGATTTGTTTAAATTTTTACGCTCAAGCACGAGAGAGAAATCATGAGATGTCTGCAACAAACCAAGTGCGCATGAAGGCGTAGGTTAGTGAAATTTCCCTTTCACTTCCTGACGTCTTGAGATTTTGATTTTTTTATTTGTATGTTTGTTTTTATTTCAGACGTTTACTCACAAATCACGAGATAAATAAATAATGATCAGATTTATACTGAAGAAGGCAGAAAAAAAATCGTGATGTAAAATAAAATTACATTTGCATTCATGCGTAACGTACGGAAATCTTCAATTTAAAATAACATATTTTAAAATCCGGATCAAACGTCGCTGACAGTTGTGTGATTATCTCTGACTGAAGGTTCTAGTTAACCCATCTTTTTACTCCTCCACCGCTGACTGGACATAAATTGAAGGCAGCAGTCAAATATGCTGAACCTACTTCCTGGGAAGAAAAATGATAAACGATGCCTGATGTTTTTATTGGAAAATGCTTCCACTATTTTACTTTCTGGCTTATTCCGTTTTATCAAACCTGTATTTTACAATATCGCTTGGTAAATTCTAATAGTCAAAATCTTGCTTTGTTATAATTTATGCCTTGAGCCTTTCAGTCAAGGTGACGTGATGACTGGTTGGAGCTGCCTGAAGCTGCCAGCTATAACTGAGACATTTCTGGCTGATAGAAAACAGCATGACTGTCTAATAAACATTTACATACATTAGAATCACTGCAAACACATTCATATTGTTTTTACTCAACACGTTGCCAATCATGTTGTTATATGAAATCAACAAGGCAGCCGCTGGAGCATGGACAGATTTCAGCATCTGACTCACTGAAACAGAAAGAAAATGTGAAGCAGCAGACAGAGGAGTGTGGTCTGAGAAAAAATTGACTTAGCAGACTGTGTTACAACAATAACACAGAAAAAAGTAAAAAATAATACATAACTAACTGAAAAAGTAGAAAAAAGTGACACAGTGGTGGAAAAAGTACCAGATCATTTCCTTAAGTAACAGTAGCAAAACAACCGATTTAAGTAAAAGCCCTGCACTCAAAATTCAGTCAATTCAAATTAAATCACAGTGATATTGTCAGCAAAATATACAT
The DNA here is from genome assembly GCA_032362345.1 of Sandelia bainsii. Lineage (NCBI taxonomy): Eukaryota > Metazoa > Chordata > Actinopteri > Anabantiformes > Anabantidae > Sandelia > Sandelia bainsii. The sequence goes on from JAUMHL010000018.1 coordinate 9,939,167, forward strand.
GGTTAAAGTCATCATGCAGAGATACACCTTTCAGAGTGTTGCAAATTACATATATTATAAAATAATCTGTCAAATAAATGGAGTAAATCCTAACATTTGTCTCTGAAAGATGGTCTAAAATGTAGAAAAAATAAAGAACCTCAAAAGTGTACTTAATTTACTTTACACAATTGAAAATACATGTTTTCAAGTATATAGCAAAATGCACGCGGGACAGCAAACAATGGTAAATATACAGATTGATGCATTTACTGTATCAAAATTAAAGCTGGTCTGATTGGAGAGGGGCCTCTTGATTCAGTCACATCATAGTCTCCATGTTTGTGAGCATCCAGAGACAACACTCTTCCCCTTTTGATGCGTCTGTGTCTCCTCTCAGTGTGTGACCTTTAGCTTGGCTTTCCTGTCCTCATCTGTTCGGAGAAGAGACCGAGTCCCTGAACATGAGCACAGCCGAGAAAATCCATTTGAAACCCTTGTTCGAAAGTGTCTGGTGTCAGACCAGAACTTTTTGCAACATTTGGAATCCAGTTTCACACAGTAAACATTTAACTACACCAATAAGACAGAGGATGTTACTTTGTTGTTACCCGGGTGTTGAATTGTAGGCCTAATTATGGTGGGATTGTGCCTTTTATCACTTCTTTGAATTTTACAGTGGTTTTGAATAAAAAGACGTAGTTTATTCCAGATTAAATTACAAATCTCTGGAACAAATTGAGAATTTAATGCAGTTCTGCTGCCCTGCAAGTGTAAACGTTTAATTTCCTGCAGAAGCAGAAGTATTAGAAACAATATTCAGGTGTGATAGCATTGCCTTTGTTTAACCCTATGCATTGCTTCACCATCTTTAACCCAGTGCAACCATATCAACCTCTTGTAATGGCCGTCTGTGCTGATTGGTTCGAGCAGGGAGTAATGGGAACCAGGCATGAAGCCCATACCACTGAGGCACACTTCAGCAAGTCAGTGACATGAGTGGAGGTGACAAGGACTCAGAATCATTATACCATTTAGTTAAAAGTTTGGCAGAGCAATTTACATTAGGCTCAGTTTGCATGGCCAAGTGAGAGCAGCAGGGCGAAAAGGTGCAGGCAGTCCAGGAGTCTATTTGGTTTCTTTGTGGTCGCTTCATGTAAAGTGAAAACTGGTTCAGAACCAACTGTGGAGGACTGCATCAAGACTGCACATTAGGTTTTTCTTGCAGCTGATAATATGTAAGGTGACTTTTTTATGTGCACTCACTTGACTTTATTTGATTAGATTTCAATTTCTATGTTGTATTTAAATTGCAAAGTCAAGTTAATTTTTGTATATTCTCAAGAGTAATGGCCAACCGTTGTCCAAGACACTGACAGCATTTAAAAAAAAATTACACAATTTCTGGAGAAAAAATTAAAGTAAATTGTTTTTGAAACGCTGACAAAACTTTGAAATTATTCACTTAGAAACTAATATTTAACAAAAACACGTTATGCTTTGCAAGTAGTTGTTTGTTTGTCACAGTACAAATCTATTGTATTTCCAGGGGTTATAGACCTTAAGACCTTAAGCCAATGATCATTTAATAAAACTTTGCTGGTGAGTGAACAGTACAATGATTCCCTATAAACCTAACATATAAAAGAGTTGTGTTTCCAAATCCTACAGCATTCTTGCGTGGCATAATTTTAGGACTGATGTCCTGTGGCATTCTCTCAAACTGCTGCTTTGAGTATACAGATTCTCAATTCCTGAATCTTTGGTAGGATGAAGGGAATGTGCATGCCACTGAGCCAGTTTGCCAGCGAAGTATTTTTTTATTTTTTGTGCATGCACACAAAAGTGCGCTCTGGCTGGTTTTTTCCCACTCAGATGGAATGTTCTCTGTCGATCAGACAGCAAAAAACATAAGATGAAGAATATTCTGTTTCGCTCCAAAGTCTGAGAGAAACGAGCTGGAGGGAGGGAGACACAGAGGATGGGGGGTGTGAGGAAGACAAAGTGTGTGAGAGATGATTTATCAGTTTTAGGCTTTATGGATTTTTTTTCCTTCAATTTTGCACAGACTGCTGAGATGAGTCATTGCTCCGGTAAGTCAGCAGCGTTGAATTTCAAAGTGAATGGCTACCTATGGTGGTCACAAGAGCAAACCTTTATCTAAGAAAAAAGTTTAATGTAATGTGCTGATATTTGCAGAAGTTCTGTCTGTGAGACACATCAACTGCTTCCAAATCACAGTAGTGCCCTGTATCAGTGGGTTGTGTGTGTGTGCGTGCGCGTGTGTGTGGAGACCGTGTGCATTGCCCCAAAATGTTCTGACGAATGGACCTGACACCACACCAAGCAATAGTGCCAAGCTATTCATAGTCATGTTATTTGTACAGTCAAAAGACACAAGGTTGGATTTCAAGAACAGAAACTTGAAACTTTGACATTCCACCAGCGATTTTCACTTGTAATTTGTGATAAGTAGCTTTTTAAAGTCATACTCATGAGGCAAATGGCATCATAAATACTGTACTGTGCGCACTGTATGTATAATATATAAAGTTTGTGTTATATTTGTTTTGAGCCAAAGAATGAAACAAAGTTGTTTAATAAACATGTTTCACTAATTAAACTATAATGAAAGGTCAGTTTTTAGGGTCCAGCTACATTAAAAGTCACGTTGAGAAATTTATTTTATTTGTGTACACTGAAATTTATAGTATTTATACTGCCATACACCCATACACTTATGTAGTCCCATATCAGCACACTGCCACCTCCAACTTTCGTGGTTGGCACTTTGTGGCCACTGTGGTAAACAAATTTTTGTTCAGGGTTCTTTTCATGTTTGCCAGCTGTAATCTTTCTGTGTCGTTTTGTAAATATTGGTTTTCATCTTGGTTGATCCCTTCCCACCATCTGATCAGTCACTGAAACTTCCACAGATCCTTGTGCCAAGTCAGAAGCGATTACCTGTCTGTTTTTCAATTCAAGGTTATAATATATGAAAAGCTAATTTTGCATGGTGTCATTTTTTGGGAACAGCCACTGTGCCTTCTGTTGTTGGTGGTGTGTCATTTCTTCTGCCACCTAACTAATGCTGTGTTCCAGCTTCTCACAGTCTGCTTCCTTACTTGTACACACCACTCCTCACTATGTGGACCCATCTTGCATTACACACAATCAAAGCCAAAACTGAGAGAGCTGTGTTGTTCTCAGGTTACTTTATAATCTTGTTCATGCACTTAGCATTAACTGGAAATCACAGATGTGATCACTTTAGTTAAGTTGAAGTTGTACTTCACGGTGAGTTATTTCAGTCTATGTAGCCTGTTTATTTTTATCACATAAATACTCTACACTTCACCTTAAAAATACAGTTATTTTAAGATGGTGCAATTTTGGACCATTTTGGATTTTAGCAATATTGCACAGTTTTATATCTCTTGTATCATATAACACATGTTTTGACTTGATTGTCCAGCCCATTAAGCATTTAGGCATCAGTGTTGCCTGTTTTTGCAGCCAAAATAGACTGAGCTTTATCTGCTGTTGAAAGCTCTATGTTACATCCCGTTTCATAAATTAAGCCAGTAAAACGTATCCTAAAAGCACATAAAAATAAATACTTTCTCCACCTCTTTGTCTCTACTGTTGGTTTCCTACTATTTCAGATCATTCTTTTTCCGTTATAGCACCGTGTTGTTAATCCCTCTGAGTTGCCATGTGGTGCGTAATTTATGTTTCCTCTGAACACTGTGAGGAGACACCAGTCATCCCAGTCAATAAAGACGAAGGGATGGTGCCCTGTCTCTATACAGCCAGTTAAATTACACTTTGATGTTGCCTTGTAGTTTTCATCTGTGAATTAATAGCTGTCCACACTGAATGTCTGTCTTACAATAGTAAAAAGGAGGCAGAGTGGAAGTCAATCCTTATTTTTACTTTGATAGAAATGGCAATAGTGACATACTATGTTGTCAAAATAGATACTGTTGTGTATATTGCATGTGAAAATGTTGTTCCATAGTCAGGTGGAAATATACTTGAGATGAACCTTAAATTAGCGTTCAGCTTGTTCTGAATCATTTTCTGTGTTTTTATTTTTGCACAGTTTTCTCTGTTTTCTCTGTTTCTCTGTCACCACACTGAGCTGCAGAGTCTCTTCTCTTCAGTGTGCACAGTAATTGGAACAGATGTTGCCAGTTGAATCTGCTGCAGTGAAAACAGAACATTCTGTGGTTGCAACTAAAAACATTTTGCATGGCATGTTCATCTGAAAAAAAAAAAAAAAGGAACTTTTCTTTATGATTATTGTTGTGACCTTAACATTACCTGCAGAGGTGCAGGTGTGCGTTGAAATCATCTTTTGAGTAATGGGAGAAAAGGCCAGCTGTATTCATGAGCACTGAGAGAGATGATTTGATGCAGTATATGTTTTTCACCCCTTCCTGGCTCTTTTCATATGCTGACAGGCATTGTTTGCAGTAAGACTTTCATATGTTCTTTATACATATGGCATTCACAGCAGGAGAGCTCAGTGCTGTTCACCTTGGGCAGTGTTGGAGAGCCTCACAGCTATAACAGATCGCATGGATAACAAGCAGGAGATTGTCACAATATCCCACCCCTGCCAAAAAAACATCAGTGACATGGGATATAAACAAAGGCCTTTGATCAATGAGAGGCCTCATGATTTCAAACAGCCTGACAGCTCTTGCCTTGTGGGGACTGTGGGTGCTGGCCAGGCAAATATGATGAAATAACTGTAGAGAGTATTCATGCTGGGATAAAACCCAATTTCTCCCTTCAAGCCCAACAGGATGTGTTAGTCATGGACAGAGAGGCAATGTTGGGGGTGTTAGACACCCGGCAAGTGGTCTGCCACCAAAACACGGCTCATCAGCCCGAGTCCATTTCCAGCACTGCGCGGCAAACACAGGAACCAGATCCCCAGGTCTCACGGGATCTTGCAGAGTTGAATTGATTGTAGTCTGGTTAATTATCATCCTATAAAATCGCAGGATGTGCAATGCAGTTGTGTGCATTAAGGAGACATGAAACAGTTGGGTTTATTGTGAGTCAAATACAGCAGCAGCTTCATATGACATTGTTCTCCTGTATACACAGCTTCTCTCAGTAAGGCCCCTGGATGACTGAGATATAGTACATGCACTATGTGGCAATCAAACCTCAACCACTCTTTGGTTCCAATCAAAGTGTGCACATACAGTAGCTATAAATAACTAAAAACTGGCATTAAAAGCTTTTTACATTTTTATTTTAATCAGAGGATTTCCTGTTCTAGACATTTATTTTATTTGGGGAAAGTTCCTGTATGGTTGTTTGTATTTAGATGACATTCAAGACATTTGGCTTTTGTTAAAAAAAGGACTTTGCATAGTAACATGTTACTCAAAAATAATCAAAGAAACGTATCAAGAAGACAGCAACACTCATCAAAAAATATTTTAAAAAACAAAACAAAACAATAGCTCAATACTCTTCAATGAAGTCATGATGGAAAAAGCAACAGTCATCAACAACATATACATCAACATAACATTTTACTATTCACCAAAGCTGGGTAAATGTGTAATTTTGTGTTATGATGAATATAACTTAAAGAATAGCCATAAAAAAAAACTAAGAGCAAGTTAAGATGCAAATATTTTATAGCACAAAACAAACCTTCATACCAAAAAGGCTGTTGCATTTGTTTACTTGGAGAAACCAGCTGCATGTTAGGATCAGTAAATCACTGTGCTCAACAACAACACTTTTGAAGTAAACTAATACACAACACAACAACACTAGACTGTGTTTGTGCCCAGTAAAGAAAGATTTGCACTATTTGGGTTTTTTAACAAACTGCCAAACTCTAATAAGTCGTATGATACAGCTAAAATATACACTTCTGTGCATATGTTTGTATGAGAGAGTCAGTGTGTGACAAGCTATCCATTCACCTCACCTTGCAGCACATTACCCAACATGGCTGTGAGTTGAGGGTCTCAGGTTGTGTGTGTGTGTGTGAGTTCTTCTGTGCTAACTCAGTGCTGAGAATTGCACAGAGCTCAAATGAAGGCAAACACTTCCAGGTTCTAATCTGACAAATCATCAGATGGGCAGATGAGCACAGATGTACTTGTACCTGCAAATAACTGCACCTCAGATGATATGGAGGAGCAGGATGGTGCAGTGCTGTGACTCACCACTAGACTGAGCCAAAGAGGGCACGCTCATGACTCTTAAACATGAAGCATGTCCTATACACACTTTCAGCTATCACACTTTCCATGATGGGAATGGGCAACAGCAGGGTGAAAAAAGCTGCCAGCTCAGAAAAGAACACTGGCAGAAACACAGCGGTAGAAATTTTGATCAGAGAGCTGCCTGAAGTTTTACAGTTAAACTGCAGCCGTGAAGTGAGCAAGTGTGTGCGTGTGAGACAAAGAGAGTCTGAGTGGAGGAGAGACAGTGGTGTGCATTTACTGTATCTGTCAACTTTCAGTCTTTGTGCGCCAACAGATTTCAACGCTGTCACAAAATTTCCTCACAAAGAGCGAAAAATTATTTTGTTCCACCCTATCAAACCCCATGAATTATTATACTGATCTACAAATAAACCATCAGTCATGCATTTGCTGCCAGGAACAAGTGACTGAATGTTAGATTATTGTAGAATAGAGGTTACATTTTTTTTGTTTATTTGTTTTTGTTTTTGTTTTGCTTTCTGAAGGTACTAGTATCATGAGAAATATATGTCCTTTTCCAATATCAGAAAACATTTACAGTATATGTGTCATTAATGACGCATATTGTCCTCTGTAAAGTGGTATTTCTGTTGTTTATTGGTTGACGCGTTCTGAATTAAAAAGCAGGAGCATTTTTTCTGTCAGCATGCACAGTATTTTAAAAGTGTTTCAAAGAAAAAAGGTTATCACAAAAAAACTGTTTCAATATTTTGAATGAAGGGAGTCTGAATATTAACAGCTTTATTATCTTACTCATCTAGAGAATCCGCACATGATGCAAATCAGTTAACTGTGCAGTGAAGCCTAAAGCTTGAAGAATAGCAGTAGATCATAATATATTAAATGCACATCTGTCTTATTATTCTTTTATGTGCTGCCCACCAAACATGACAGGTTGTGTCTTTAATAGCCAAGTGATAAGTCTCCTCTTTGCTGAACATCATGTACAGTAATGACTTTCACGTTTCCTTTATTTACACATTCATGTTGAGTCAGGCGGTAACTAATTTACTAGGATCTGTTTTGAGTTTATCTATTCAACCTCGATAAAATTACAAAAACATAAATCTTAAAACTTTTAATAGTTTTCATTTCCTTCCTGTCTCTGCAGGTAAAGACAGCTTAGGTTTGACAGACTCTGATTTGGCCCCGGACACTGACTCACCTGGAATGGACACCAACTACCTGACTGTGAAGGATCAAAGTGTCAAGTCGGCCTCTGACAGGTCACCGGGCACTGATTTAGCAAGCTCTCTGGACAAGGCTGATGGCACCGAGAGCAACAAAGGCAAGAAGAGGCGCAACCGCACAACTTTCACAAGCTACCAACTGGAAGAGCTGGAGAAGGTTTTCCAGAAGACACACTATCCTGATGTTTACGCTCGGGAGCAGCTGGCACTGAGGACTGACTTAACTGAGGCTCGTGTGCAGGTAAGGCAGGACGCACAACTGGGTTTCAGGAAATTTTCATATAAAGCTAAATAGATGATAAATTTAAACAAAAAACCACAAACCAGCAAACATATCAGATTTCTAACAAGAGATGAAAGTTAATTAAAAATTAATAAGCAAAAAAAGTTTTTCATTGCAGCAGAACAGGGAACTTTTAAACAACCTCATGGATCCTTCAACATCTGCGGCTCTGCAGAGATAACGTCACTAACAGAATAACATGAGAGATTTATCTGGTAATGTGGGAGTCAGGGAGAAAGAGGGGGGAGAGTGGGAGCTAACAGAGGCCAGGGGGCCCAGGGGACTGAGGTTTGAGCTGCCTGGGCCTCACATGTGCAGTTCTAGGAGAGCAGACTTTCATCAGCATATGAACAGACCCATTTGACTCTGCTGTGTCTCAGTGGCCTTTTTCTTTGGACCTGAGTTTAGTCCAGCTGGTCTTTAGTTGAGCCTGAGGCGTACAGGAATGAAAGCCTTCTGGTGACCTTCTGGTCAGATTTACACACAAATTGATCATGACTGCTATAAAGCACTCCATCACTTGTGAACAAGGTGGAGATCTCGACCATTTTTGTATGAAGCCTGGACTACCGAAGCTGGATTTTCTGTTTTTCTTTCATTAACATCCTGTCCAGACAAAAATGTGTCCCTGCTGTGGTCTCCAGGGTAGGTGTGAACCCCTTCCCGTGGGCTCTGAGCAGGCTAGTGATTTATTTTTAATGTCATATCTGAATTTTAAGCAGGTTTAAAGCATTTTGCCAAAACTAATGCAATGATACCATACGTTTGCTACGTTTTTGCGGTGCCAGTGGTCTTCATGGGATGAGATAAGAGCTCAATTAAAACCAGTCTTATACACGATGACCTGGAACAGTGACCAGAAAAGCTCAGTAGTCAAACACAGGAAGTCTGTGGAGTCACAAGGTTATAACTCAACCCTGAGTCTCTGAAGGTATGCTTCTCTGCTGTGCAGCTCATACTATCACAGACCTGCCTCCTTCAGATGGACGCAGCTTTACAGCCCTGGGCCCTCCCAGTGGCCCTCTTAAACACTCAAGTTAAAAAGATAAAAGACACGAGATGCCTTGTCAGTCAGAGAACAGGATTCTGCACTTGATTCAGTTAATTCACATGCAAAAGGGCTCACAGCTTGTGAATTCTGCATCTGAAATGAATTTTTTTTACAAAAAACCTTTACTAGTCCAGGAAAAGTTAAGTAGCATTTTCATTTAAATGCAAAAACAAAAAAATCTGTAATCTGAAGTGATTATAGTTCTGAGGATGATACTTTATACCTTACTGTCCCATGGTTCTCACTCAAAAAACAACTTCCAGTTCAAAAACGTAAGACTCCAGAGTTGTTTGCTTTTTCAGTCTTTGGGTTTCAAAGGGAGAAAGTTCAGATCTGAGTCATATACATGGGGAGGTCAGGGGTCAAGGGTCAGGGGTTTCAAAAACATCTTAGATTTGCCCCTCTGTTAGTCCAAAGGCCTGAGACAGATCTGATATGTGGCAAACACAGGTGTTAATACGAGTTCTTGAATCCAAACAGTTAAAGCAAAATTAAACTGTAGGAAAGCCTGATTTGAGTTAAAAGCAGAAGACACGACTGTCCCTGCAAACAGATGATCTGTCCTAACTAAAATGCTAAAATAGCCAAGATATTTTTGTCATTTTATAAATAAAATTTAACTAAGAAGAGAGGAGTTCTCTGATGGTGAAAAACCATGAAATAATTTTTATGAACAGTTTAATATAGTAGTATTTTAAATCAGCTAGTCAGATGATTGGCTGACGTTCTGAAGTCTGAAGTCATTGGTTTATTGATCAACAGAATAAAAATAACTATTTAGTGTTTAAAATAACTATTTTCATAATTAATTCATAATTAAATGTTTGAGCTATTTTACAAGCAAAAATGGCAAATAGTTCCTTGTTCTCTTTTTATGTGATACTAAACAGTCTTTTTATTTTCAAGCAGGACATTTGTCAGATAAATCATATTTAATAAAAAGTGGAGATGCATAATATTTAAGCTGTAGTATGTAGGCAGTGGTAGGTTTATAACAACACACCATCAGTTACCGTAAAGCAAATACAAATATCAAAATTTGTATGTTTCTTTTTGCTTCAGTTCTCCAGTGTCCTGGACTTACCTTTAATTGATACTGGAAACATAAAATTATGTGGTGGAGGATTACTGGGTAACAGAGAACAAACTCATATTTAATGAACAACAACACTGGTCAGAGGTGTTTGCACATATTATTAGTGCTTTGGGGGTGTTGGAAAACCGCAGCCAGGCTCAGCCGTGAATTTCTTTTTTACTTTGGTATGGAAGCTGACATGAGTGACAGCAGAGGCGGGTTATCAATCCTCTGCACCGGTCTCTCACTTCAAAGTGTTTTCAGCCCCATACAGCTCTCCTGCTGGAGCCAGTTTGGTATTTCTCTGCTTTTTCTCTGTGGAGCTGTAACATAAATAAAGCCTCATTGAATGTCCACCAGCTACTTAAGCTGTCAAGGTCTTTACCAATTACTGTCACACGCCGCATGTGTAACACAAAAATATGTTCTCCTTGTATAATAAGCAACAGATTCGACATAAAGCAGAGAGTGAGTGGACGAGGGTTGTTGGTGACACTGTATACTAAGAAGTAGAGACACTTTGCCATCATCTTTTAATGTATCGTAATCATAAAGTTACATTTCACATCTTGTGTGAGGTTGTAGATCCTGACCAAGACAGAAGAGAGGAAGAAGTATGAAAACATCAAGGAAGGAAGGATTAACGCCCTCTGATCTGTGTGCTTCTATAATTTAGGAGGAGACAGCATCTCAAAGCCAGAGCTTTAGGCCTCAGGAAATTAAAAAGGAAAATGCAAACAAACCTCAGTATAATCCCCTCTCACTTTTCAATTTCCCATACAGCCTTCTTAGAGTTATAGTGTAGTGTACGGGCAAAGAGCAGATGACATATGATAAATCATATCAGAGACAAGAGAAAAAGAAATAATTTTGTTGTTAAATATGTGTGACAATCAGTCCAATCAGGTAGCTGCAAACACGTAGTTAAGACCTGTATAACAAACCTTTAAATATTGACATTGAATTTTGAAGACAAACTTAACAAGAGACAAATGAATTCTGATTATTCTCACACGCTCCGGTTATATAATGCTTTCGGGAAACAGTGGTGTCATGTAGATCTCGAAGATGACTGCAGAAAGTGTTGCTAATGAGAAAAGTGCCCTGCTCTTGTCAGACAACAAATATACAAGTGTGAGAGCGACAAGATCTGTTTAGATTTCATTTGGGAACCTCGAGAGAAGTTAATTCCAGTTAGAAGTGCACAGACTTTGTACAGTATAACTTGAAATCACCTCAGACTTGTGCTCATGCCTGTGCACTAAATTATCTAAAGAGGTTGAGGAAAAGAAGATTGCATCGTGCGCTTGAGAATATCATTTTTGACATTCATCCTTTCAGTCTTTTGGCAGCACTGCCTCAGATCTTTTTCCATTTTAAAATGAAACTTAGATTTATATCTATTGTAAAGTATTTCATTCAGATTTGAGGGAAAGCTCCTGGCAAAGGCTCAGGTCAGATTCCTTCTTCTTTCAGATAAAATCACATCAGTTTTATGACATTCAGACAATTTCACTCTGCAGGTGTGGTTCCAGAACCGAAGGGCAAAGTGGAGAAAGAGGGAGCGTTTTGGACAGATGCAGCAGGTCCGGACACACTTCTCATCAGCTTACGAGCTGCCTCTCCTGACACGCCCTGAAAACTACGCACAGGTACAGAATGAGTACTTCAATACTTCCAAATCACATCCTCCAATATCACCATTGCCTTTGTACCCTTAATATCAAGCTACAATTAGTTGGCTAATAGATAGTTAGTTACCTTACCCCAGCATAACGACCAGAAACAGGGAGAAACTGTAAAATAAAAGATGTAAAGGCTATACTAGACCAACTAAAGGTCACTGATTACTACGTAATGACTTGTTGATTTAATATGTGACAATTTTTGGCTTTTTTCAAATTACTTACTTGATCTATTTTTTAACTGGGCACTTCCTGTAGTGTTCACTTGTTGCCCGGTCCACGTTAACACTTTTTCTTATTACTTGCTTAAAGAAAGGTTTTCAAAACTCATACTAAACCTCATACAGTATATGCATTGCTGTGCATTGATAAAAAAATCTAAATATGACAAAAATGACACAAAATATAAAGGCAGATAAATGTTCATTGTCACAGATCTGACTACTTACTGCTAATTGTAAGCAGTCAAGGGCGTAACAGCCAGTACAGTGTTTTATTATCTGTCAGGATATGTTGAAAAGAAAATGAGCTCAGAAAAGTGTGTCTGAATAAATAAACAACAAGAAATGAGCCAATGAGGTTAGCTCTATCACTTTTTAACAAAATTGATTTGCCATCAATATTTCAGATTCAGAACCCCTCTTGGATCAGTGGCAGCAGTGCAGCATCTCCTGTGCCCGGCTGCGTTGTGCCCTGCGACACTTTGACTCCCTGTATGACCCCACACCCCCATTCTGCAAGCGGGGTGTCTGATTTTCTGGGGGTATCGAGTCCTGGAGGCCATGTGGGACAGGCTCACATGGGTAGCCTGTTTGGAGGATCTCCTGGCATGGCTGCAGGCATCAACACCTACGATCTCAACATGGACCCTGACCGCAAGTCCTCGAGTATTGCCGCTTTGCGTATGAAGGCCAAAGAGCACAGTGCAGCCATATCTTGGGCCACATGATGTGTTAATATTTGCTGGATGAAGGACTTTCTTGATCATGGGCCTTGACGGCGTTGAGGTGGCACTAAATACGGAAACTCTAAATGCAGCAGTGACTACCTTCATTAATATTGCAAACAATGATGCAAATACACAGATGAGTGAAGATTAAGAGAAAATAACAAGAGATTTGTGAAGTTAAGCAGCATGGCACTCAACTCCTCAGGTTGGAGAAATCAACCATAGTCTGCAACTGTAAAGCCTGGTCAAAGGAAATACTGTACTGTGTATCAGGAGTTGCAGTGTAGTACTGATAATAGATGAAGGAATATGTTAGGAAAATCCATGCACTTATTTTCTATAATACAGGAAATTCTGTTTGTACAGTGCTTTTAGCGTCATTGTAGTTCTTTGTTTGGGTGCTATTTTATTCTTACCATGTTATTTAAATTTTGAGTGTTGTATTTTTCTCTACAGCCATTTTTTGCTGGTTTTGATTTGACAAATAGTTCAGCAAGCATCCTTTAAAAGTTGAATTTAATTTTGCTGTTATATGCCATATACATATTATCCTAAGGCAATCTTTATCGGCAATAGCGTATGCTTAACCAAAATCACGCTAGTGCTAAGATAAGGCTACAAAAGATGTATATGGAGCAGATCTGTCACGTTATGCAGCTTCTCATATCCAACAGAAACATTAAAATAAACACCTCTGGGTAGTCAGATTTCAGCGACTGAAGAACTTTGTCTAGCATTTAAAAGTCAAACAGATGAAACATGGTTTGCTTAGTGTGGTCAGACTGAGACATCCACCTGCTGCACTGACTCAGCTTGCTCATGGCCAGAGAGGGGAAGGATTGAATGAGGGAGTGTTTGTGGGAGTATGAGAGGGACACAGCAGGCTTGCTGCTCTCGGGGCCGAAGAGCCTGGGAGCAACAGTCTGCACACAGAGCCACCTCTGTTTTCAAGAGGACAGACTCCAAGTGGACATGACTATGCCCCTCGCATTTCCAGTCTCAGGAGATTCAGAGAGAGAAGTGCCTACTAGTCAGTCAGACTGCCAGAAATAACACAAAAACCAGCAGCCGCCACCTTTGAAGCAGAGGAGGCTGGTGGAGATTACAAGATTGTGTTGACACTTTCAAACAGTTAAAGGATGATGGTGTTCAACAACCTTTTCTGGACATTGACAAAGGCTTTCAGAGCTGACCAGTATATGGTCATGAAGCAGCACTGCCGCACGTGCCACTGTATGTCTTTCTCTTTTTATCTCATTATTTATGTCCAAAACAAACACAGGAAGCCATCAGCCAGACTAGTGATATATAGTTATGATGTTAATATATTAGCTACTGTATTAATGTAATATCTATCATGTTCAATAGGGTTTAATTACATCTCAATTCCCCACAAACATGTTTCTGTTCATCAGATTTTACACATCTCTAAATCTGTTAAATTATGGTATTAAGGTGAAGCTAAAGGAATGGTTGAGGGCATTTCTATGTGAATGATGTTAGAGGCATAGAGAACAACTAACCCAGGACCACAAACTCCCAGATCCACTCCCAGATTGTTTGTGTTTGATAATAATTTAATTACAAATTACAGGCAAATGTGTTTAGTAATTTGCACCACTAGTGTCATGTCAACTGGGCCCTGCATTATACTGCAATAATGTAATGGGCCCATGTGTGAAAATCTAGTTCTAGACAATACATTACTTTTGTGCACACATGTTAGTGTTTAATCAAATACTAGAGTAAACTGACACAGAGAAAATGTGGGATCAGATAGTATTTGAGTATTTGTGTACTAGTTGGTTTCTAGATCTTTGGACAAAATAGAGTAAATCTGTATTTACACCCCTACACCCCCACATTTTACTGTGTTGTAAATGTAATTTTATAATAATTTAAGAATTACATTTAAATCTACACACAATAACCTAATATGACACAGTGAAAACATTTTTAGAAGTTTTTACACATTTATTAAATATCAAAAACTCCTAAGACCTCTCATTCACAAATAGAAGTAATTACAGCTTTGAGTGGTCTTGAGTAATTTAGTTGATCCCATCCTCCTGGCAGATATGCTCAGTGAGATTGGATGGGAAGTGTCTGTGAAGTACCATCTTATGGTCTCTCAACAGATGGTATGTGGAGTTTAGGTCTGGGCATTCGCTAAGACAATCAAGGACAGTCAGATTTTTCGTGAAGCTGCTCCAGTGTGGTCTTTGCTGTATGGTTTGGGTCATGATTGTACTAAAGGTGAACCGTCTATCTCTGATCAGTTTCACTACCCCTTCTGCTGATATGTCCCCTCCTAGCATGTTGCTACTATCATCGTGCCTCACCATACGTTATAGCTTTGAGTAGGTATGAGCAGTCCTTGTTGTTTGCCAGATATGATTCTTAGACCAGAGTACCATTGTCTTCATGCTCTCAAAGCCCTTTAAGTTCTATTTGACAAACTCCAAAGGAGCTGTGACCTGACTGATGGAGTGTTACTCATATGTTCGTCCTTCTGCCAGGTTCTCCTATTACTGCAGTTGATCTCTGAAGCTCTTAGAGTGGCCGTTGGGTTCGTGGTCACGTCCTTGACCAAGGTCTGGTATAGTTACATTTGACTGGACTCTAGAAAGAGGCCTGGTGGTTCCAAAGTTCTTCCATGACACAATTATTGAGACCACTGTGCTCATGGGAACAGTCAAAGCTTTAGAAATTTTCTTCTGTCTTTATTGCTTGGTTTATTGTCTGTGCCTTACGGAATATATCCAATCAATTTAAGTTGCAAGCGGACTTGAGGTGGACTCCAGTCAGGTTCTAGAACTATTTCAAGAAAAATTAACACACACTGTAAAATTTTTCATTTTTAATAAATTTGCAAAAATCTTTTTATTCTTTCTATCATAGGTTATTGTGTATAGATTGACAGGGGAAATTAATTTAAATTTACAAACCAGTAAAATGTGCAAAAAGGGAAGGAGTGTTCTGAAGCACATGTATACTGAGCTGTGTGTACCTTCTGCTCGTCAGCAGAACATGGAGGCACCAGGGGCCCCGCCACGAATATTAACAAAAAAAGTTTAATCCAGCCATGGTTACAGAAATAATTCAAAAATGTGAATGGATTAATTAATTTCTAAGTTTGAGTTTAGTAAAACCACTGACATGTTGGGCACTACAAGGAATCTTGTTTCAGGACTAGGGTTTGGAACAGTAAGAGATGAACACCATATTTCTGAGCCTAAATCATGTGCTTACCCTTACAACCCTATCTTTATATCATATCCTATATCAAAAAATTCCAAATAGCAAATCCTTTTTTCCCCCAGTCACTTCCTCCTCCACTGAAATAGCAGATGAGGTTTACCAATGAGGATATGCATGTTCTTCCTTTGTTTACAGGGCCTGATATAGACCTTAAGCATAACAGAGGGTTTCATGCTTATGAAAAGAAAACTTGATATCTTAGTAATACACCTCCAGGCAGAGCAACCATTGCTAATTCTCTAAACTGAACCACATTCGCTGTCCTTCTGGGCAGGTAAGGGAAGTAAGGGTTATAACCTGTCAGCAGAGCAGATCACCCTGAAGTTGTCCAAATTGCATCCAGTTTTACACTCTGGTCCAAATCCAAGACATATGCATAAACCTAAATACAGAGCACATATCTTACGACTGAGAGGGTCTCTTTGCAAATGTGGATTTGGGCCCCCCTGTGCTCTGGCTGAGGGGTTGGACGGAGGGCGAGCCGTGAGGGCGTCTGTTGTGTTCCGTTGTTCTGGGAAAAGGACAGTGCACACAGCTGCGCTCACGGGGTAAATGCAAAACAAACATGCCTTGCACATGCTTCCTCCTCAGCTGTCATGGCTCTGCTTTCAAAGATTCACCCCTCCTAATCACCCACCTCAACACACACACATTGCACCGTGCCTCTCCCTTTGCTCACTTCCACCATGTCCACTGGCCCAAATCTACAGCCCCCCCCGCATTGCAGGGTCCAGCCCAGGAAGGCTTT
Organism: Sandelia bainsii; assembly: GCA_032362345.1. Taxonomy (NCBI): domain Eukaryota; kingdom Metazoa; phylum Chordata; class Actinopteri; order Anabantiformes; family Anabantidae; genus Sandelia; species Sandelia bainsii. The sequence continues at coordinate 9,955,636 of JAUMHL010000018.1, forward strand.
TTAATTAACACTGAGCCATGTGGACGCTATGGACTGCAGTATTGTGTGTCAGGACAGACAGGACCGTCTGTCTTCTGGTTGATTTAGCATTGACTGTTCCACTGCACAGTGCACACAGACATACTGGTACTCAGTAGCTCAGGTTTATATAAGTCATACTCACTATTTTCACCCTTTTCTACATATTTAGACTAATTTACTGTTGAACATATCCAGTGACGGCTTCCTCCACAAGGAACCACAGACACCCTTTCTGCCCCTGGAATTACTTGTCCTACAATCAAATAAGAACCGTTAATGCAAGATTAGCTTTACGTTAAAAGCTCAGATCAGAGTGATGTTGTCATTGTCCACTTTCTTTCTAATACTACTGAAGTCAAGCAATCAGTATAGGAGTAAATGTATGATGAAAATGTGTGGTGTTTTGTGCATTTTCGTGCATGCAAAATGGATTGAAGTTATATGACTCTTTGAAATGTTACTTATTAGATGTTGCGTTATTTTGTATGACAATTTTAACAAGTATTTTTGTGTATCACTTTTTTCAACAGGTGGTACGCTGTACAATTGTATTTCAAAAGTTGCGTTTGAAATTTTTTCTTCTTGATATCCAATTCTTATGAGCTTCAAAAGTTTTTTTTATGTTTTTGTGGCTTTGAGCGGTCTTTTGAAATGAGTGTATGAATTTACTCATGCTTGTGTTATATTTTCTGTGTGATTAAAGTACAATAAGTTATTGCATTTCCATCCAGAATCAGTATTGGTCGCTTAATTTGTTATTAAATGTAGCCTGCTAGTGCAGCATAAACACACACTGTATAAAAATAGGATTTCTTTCAAGGTAACTGACATAGTTGCTAACTCCCGCTCCTCAGCACACTAAATGTTACCACACAGTTGAGCGAAAAAACAAATTCTCCTAGTATTTAGCAAACAAGTCGAACCCAGTTTCAAGAAAAGCCCTTCAAATCATCAACTAAAGACATTGGTTGGCCAAAGTTGTGAATAACTTGTCTGCTGCTTAATAAAAAAAAGAAAGATAAAAAACTGCCTTATTGCATTGCACCACCCCGCCAAAACACTGTCATTCCTGCAGTCACATTCTAAAATCCTCATGCATTTCAGTCGCTTTGAAGGCACAAGAGTGCTGAAATGAGATCGCAGAACCCACAAGAGTATCACACTAATTGAAGCTGACAAAAATACGAACTGCGCCCTTTTGAACTGCTGACATTGAACAGGGTGGATTAGGCAGTGTATATTAACAACAGGTGACAGGCTGGAGGAACAGTGGATCAGCCGTGCCACGGAGGGTCTGCTGCGGATGGTTACAGATTGGAGTACAGACAGAAATGAAAAACGGAAAATGTCTTATCTTCTTCTCACTTCACTCGCATAGAGACGGAGAAAAAAAACATTAAAAGTGTGAGACATAGTTTGGTCTTTACTTTTCATGTATTATAAAGTCATATACACACTTAGATACATAAACTCAGTCAAAAAATAATAATCAAAAATTTCATTGAAATAATGAAAAATAGGGCAAAGAAAATATCACAAAGCAATGTCAATAAAACCCTAAATACTGGAGCAGGGACAACTAGTGATGAACAGAACAAAATATAAGCACACAGAAAAGGTAAAATGAGGAGGAAAAAACAAACAAACACACACCACATAAACAGTTCATACATATTTGTTTTGAAACATAAGGATCTAGGAATTGACTATTATTTGCTTTTCAGTATATCTTAGAATGCATGGTAAACAGTGCTCATTCACATAACTCAAATGTCTTAGTCGATGCTTCAATTAGTGTATTTATAACAAAAGCCTTATTCTGAGTGTATAAAATAACAATTCAATAAAAGCTCAGCAGTATTTTTTTTAATCAGCAGTTTCTCACTCTAAATGTTACATGTATGGTTTGTCTTAATGGTCCAATCCGATGTTAATAAAAAAAAAACACAAGTGAAATATTTACTGTACATTGTCTGTTGGCCACCATGCTGTTTGTTATCACATTCAAATAACCATTAGATAAAACCTACATAGATATGTAAATGAATAATTAAAATATACAGTACTGTGAAAAAGTATTTTCTCCCTTCCTGATTTTTTTTATGCTTTATATTTACCCATGTTATCTTTGTGTTGTAAAGAAAAATCTTAATCATTTACGTGTGACATGATATGCAAAAAAACAAAACAAAAAAATCAGGAAGGGGCAAATACTTTTCACACTGTATATGTGAATCATGTACAATAAACATGGATTACTTTCTCTTTTCATATAGTACAGCTAAAATAATCTGGCCCATGTCAGTGTCTGAAAGAAAAGTAGAAAATCCTTGTTGGAGCATCATAAATTATGACTATTAGCACTGCTGCAAAATACAAATATATACACTGTACACGCTGAATACAGAGTAGCGGGAGCCCAAAGTTTACATCTCCCTAAAACAGTAACAGTGAGGGTCTGCAAGCCTCTCACCAGTCAGCCCGTCAGACATCAGACTCAAAGTGAGCCTTTAACAGAAGTTCATGTAACATTAGTACTAATAAATGTTTGAGTGTATCTTTTACTCAAGCCCAATAGACAAATCCCTCTTATCACTATTCTCAAATTTCAGTGTCTCGTCAGTCAATATATTAACTTAGTGTCCTGTACAATTCTGCCTTCAATTTACATTCCTATTTAAAAATCAAAGTGATAGACACTTGAACTGAGAGGTGACAAGAGCATGTACCACTTCAGTCTGAATACTGACGTCTTGATACAAAAGATGATGGTGGTGAAGGCAAATCTTGAAGCTCTGAGGCTGCGATGAGGTCCAAACATCTGTTACCGGCTGGTCAGAGGCTGCCAATGTTGGGGAAGCTTTTGAGCTTCTCTGGGAAGTCGTCTTTATAAAGCACTGGGTCTGCACGGTGTTCCACTACCTTTAGAGGCATTGTACCAAAAACTGATGCAAACTTGTTGATACACTCAGATCTAGGGATGAAAACACAACTTTACTTTAAAAGCAAGATAGAAGCAAGTTACCTTTTTCTTTCTTTATAATTACTGCAGTTTCCAGCATCCTCAAGTAACTTCTTTATTATTTTTATATTTTACTTATGTTTATGTATCTGCTTACTGGGATGTTGAGACTTTACCATTCTTGATTTTACATGTTTATTTTTGCACAGCTTGTAGAACTTGCTTGTTCACAAATATGTATAACTTGATTTAAATGATATGATTAGCAACTAATGTTGAGAAGTAAAATATAAAGACTGAATATAATTTAGGTGTAACAGACTGTTTTAAATTGGCTATCACACAAATGATATGTCACAATTTAATTTTTTATTGTCTTTCCTGACACTGTAAACTGCACTACCCTGTTTACAGTAAACAACATTTTCTTGCAATGAGCAGAAAAAAGCTTCTGATTATAAAAAGTAAGTTTTTGTAAAAGACAATGAAATGTGATACTAATGCTCTCTTAGTCTTCAAAAAACAAAAATGCTGATGAGTTCATCAATTATTGGGAAATACAAAAATCAGCCAAAGTCATACAAATATTCTACTACTGAAATTTTGCAAAAGCAAAAGCAATGGGGTGGTTTTAATACACGCATTCATGCAAAAAAAAAAAGAAGCTTTATATATAATATAAACAACCTTTAACTGTTCTCATTTAATCCAAGATTTCCAAAGTAAAGTTCCATACCTCTCCACCATGTGTGTCTGATCCAAGGACAGCCCATCGATGGCCGTACATTCAGGGCACTTGAACTTTTTCCTGGGGGTCACCTAAACAGAAGCAGAGCAAGGTCACACCAGTAATGTCAGTTCACTTAAACTCTGTGTTAAACCTCAGCAGCCAAGACAGAAGCTAATAAACTGTCTAGCATGATTAAATAAGTCTGTGACTTCCTATGAGAATGTTTGCCAAGCTCAGTGTGGGGGAAAAATCTGAATTCTCATCAGTGGAGTTGAAGAGAGATGATATACAGCTTTCCTCTGTGTTGCCTCCATCACATCTGCACTCCGACACATCCCTACACCCAGTGATCTGGGATCCATGAGCGTAGGTGTGTGTCGAAAAGAAAGGAAAGTGACAGACAGATGGAGAAGAAGACCAGCGGTTGGAGTGGAGTGTTTTCGAAGGAACCTGTTTGAGATATGGTGGGAGCGTGGGTGTAAGCGTAAAGAAGTGTGAAGCTTGTGACTTGATGGCAGAGTGTGCGTGAGCCCTGGTGAGCTTAGGAAAACATACTCAGAGGGGGAGTGCCAGTGAGTGACGCTCAGATAAGGGAGGTTAAGACTGGGTTTTAGCTTGGGCCGCTGCACCTGGGCATAGTCAGTGCAACGGGGAGGGGAAGAGGCAATGAAGTTGAAGGGTGAGATCTGATCAGACCCAGAGATGCTGGTCCGCTCTGTCAGGCTCCAGCCTCCCCCTGCAGGCTTAAAGCTCAAAGACAATTCAGAGCTATGAATGTACCTTTATGGGGGCTTTCCCTGTGATGTTAGCCACGAGGAAATTCATGGCAATATCTTCACAGTTCATGTGAGCATCCACCCAGTTCTTGATGTCTCCTGGCATCTTGTATGAGTACAAATAGTTGAAATACTGGAATAGAAACAGATTCAAAACAACATATGATTACTAGCTGTCATGTAGATATACTGCAGATTTATTATGTACAACAATGTAGATACTGTTTGACCAGATGACCCAAGAATATGTAGGAGGAATGACGGCGCTAGAATTAGCTTTGAACTTAAATGAGTGTGTGAGCTTTTAAGTCGAGGAGAGATAACCTTGCTGTAGCTATCACACGGTGCTCATCTATCACTGTAGTCTTCTGGCCTGAAACCCTACACATGCCCAAAACAGAGGTCTACAGGAAATTCTTAGGTCCTTTCTGTAAAGTTTTTTAAATTTAATTTACAGCTATAATGGAGAATTTCCTTTTCAAAACTACACCAGGTTCTTTACAGTACTAAGCAAAAGGGTGAACATCCATGAGTGGGAAAACTCTAAGGGAAACTTGAGCTCAAACAGTCAAAACTACTTAATTTCACCCAGGTTTTCCCAGGTCACCTTGTGGTAGAAAGCAGCTCCAGTCAGAACCATGGAGACCTCATTGGTCCACTCCGATTCATACTTCCACTTCCCCATCTCATGGTCCCAGAGGTGCAGGCGGCCTGGGTAGCCCACCAGCCTGTCTGGGAACTCCCTCCATACCTGGAGCAGGACAGAAAACAGATTGTCAGACATTTTCAGCTTAAGTGAGCTAAGGTGAAAACTACATTTTTGTCTATGCAAAAGATTGCAACTCAGAGGCCAATCAAGACATTTTCAGACAGAAGTAGCTTCATGATTGGCTGAATATGTAGACGTGATACCATAATTTAATCTGAGCCTTCTATCTGATTATTTTATTCATTTCTTCCACATAAAACAACATAAAAGCAGAAGAAACAACCAAAAAAAAACAAACAGAACAAAGAAGTGACTAAATAGGTGAAGATGTCATCAATGAAGTAGACATGATAAACCAAATGTGCTAATAGCTTGTTTTTAAAACTCTTCAAACATGATAAGCTTATAGCAATATGCCTTTTTTGCATTCCATACCTGTCCACCACATTAGCTAAGGTGGTACTGGCAATGACTGGTTTTATAAAAAGGAAGAGGAAGATGATGTGCCTCTCTAGTATTATGAAAAAGAACATGAGAGTTAGATTTAAAAAGAAACTCCACAAACAAGATGGAAGAGAATGTTACAAGAACATACACTTTAGTACATATACACTACTCACAAAAAGTTAGGGATATTTGGCTTTCGGGTGAAATTTATGGAAAACGTAAAAAGTTCACACT
>JAUMHL010000018.1:9961614-9996736 GCA_032362345.1 Sandelia bainsii
TGTAAAGGTTATAGTGCATTTTAGGTTCATCCTGAAATTTCACCCGAAAGCCGAATATCCCTAACTTTTTGTGAGTAATGTATGTATATCTGAAAAAATGTTCGACTGCAAGCAAGAAGCACTGACATCTAGTCAGATAGACAGCTCCTCTATTCTGTAATTCACTGTAATTATCTCTAAACTGAGGACAATTTTATTAAATGGCTTTTAAATGAATTCAGGTGAATATGTGTTGGACTAATAGTGGCCACACAAGTATGTGGGCATGGAAATCATCAGCTCTAGACCTGTCATAATTCTTCATACATCAAACACACAACCATCCAGGAGGTAGTCAAATACTCAACTAAGTGGCCGCTGAGACAGTAATCTCTCTTAATGACTTTAAACTCTGGGATCAACTTGAAATTATTCCCTGAAATATCTGCCATCAGGGAAAAAATGGGGATGTATGGTCGTGTGTAAGGGTTTTTGTTTGAATAGGGGTATTTTTCTCACCTCATAGCCAAACTGCAGTTCATCAGATGTTAGCATAATGATGTCATCATCGATCGCCAGCACAGCCTCTGTTTCAATCTCGTCGTAGGGGAAGAAGCGATTACTCAGCTTGTTTTCTTTGGTTCGCACAACTTTAAGAGGAACACTGATCTTTGGCCAAAGAGACTCTGCCAGGAAGAACACAATACAATAATAGCAACTATGTTTATAGTTTTTATGGCAAGAATTTGAAAATCTAATGAATCATTTAAACACATTTTCAATAAAACTACCTTTGGACTTGGGAGTAAGTTATGTGAAGGCATTTTTTTTTTTCAGTTTTTCAGTTTTCTGATATTTCATCAAATGAGAAACTGATCACTTCACAGACATAATAACTTAACTGAAAATAATTCTTTGTTGTAGCCCTACATAGATATACTTATACCATATGTGACACTACAATACAAGTGTTTCATTTATTTTTAGGAGTTTAACAAAATTATAAATATGGCCATCATCAGTGTCTGAAGATGGGCGAGCAATTATGATGTCATCTACCACTGGCAGATATTTGAAGTCTGTCCTGGAGGTGGAAACAGTGCTCTGAGAGTTACACTCACTCACTCACATCGCTACACTAACCTCAAGCACGTGCAAATCTAACCACACGCCAATTCTTCATGAGGCAGCTCAACAAAGTGTTTTGTTTTTATCAGGGGAGTATTTCAAAGATCTTGGGCAGTGTCCATGGCACGGACTGTGGCACAAACAGATCACACAGAATGTGTCCCCTCATTAATGGGGTAACTGGGGCCTGGCAGCCTATAAGAAGAGCTCCAAGTCATCCTAACCGCATCTGAAGTCTTCTGTCAAAAGCTATTGTGAGGAAAACTGCTATGTTAAATGCCCAGAATTTCTTTTCTCATTCTGTCTATGTTGCTGTCAGCCCATCTTTTACTTCCAGTGTTGGAAAGCAAACACTGTTTCTTCTTCCATGATTTCTTTAACTGTAAGAATAAGCTATGTCTTTTATCAATGTCCTCTGCATTTATTGTAGCAGTATAGCAGTTTATCTCAGCTGCCGTACATACAAAAAATCATTTGTACGAACAGTTACAAACACTGAATGCAAGATAAGTGAAGACAATTTCATAAACAATGTAATTTAACATAATAATGGTAGATTGCGTAAAAAAGGATTATGTTACTTGGACACATCTTAAAAACACAGGTGTAGTAAAGGTAGGATGTTGTAAACATATCAGATTAAGGCTTGGTGAGAATGGGGAAGAAATCTGCCTTCATATTGGTCTGCGCCCCATGAGTCTGACCCTTCAGTGGCCCCTTGTTAATTCTAATGGGTCACAAAAGGCCCAGTCAGGCGCCGCTGATGCCTCTAATGAAAAGGCAACTCGCAGCCACAAGAGAGCACTTCAAAGTCGTCTCACTACTTCATTACATTACAGTCTCCGTCTGAGTTAAGCCATCAGAGGTGTAAGGTACGATTAACTGATATACTCTTAATTGCCATATTAAGGCCTATAATTGCTAGAGAGCTCAAGATGCAATAAATAACAACTAATAAGGGCTTACTATGTGACATTTCTGAGGGACTGCAAGTGAAGAAGTCTTGCCACAAGCTAGGAGTAATGAACAGCAGAAAAAACAGAGACAGACAGGTAATAATAAAAGTACAAGTTATACAGAGTACTGCTCGTCAGGAGTGAGACTACTTCTTCTTTACTGGTGTAAATACTATACTTCAATTCAACTGTTTGTGGGTCAATGCTTGAGGTGCTGAGTACTGATCTCAGTCATCTTGAGATCACTTATTACTCTTTTCTTGTTGAGGTTACCAAATTGCGCTACACTTTCATCGCCTACAGAAACCGAGAGTTGTGGCTCTAGGCCATTAACATATCATGGTAGCATGTAGTCTTGAGAGGGGAGGCTTGGCTGCACTTTACATCATCATTCATCTGTGTAGTTTGTTTTAGTAGTATTATGGTTTAACTACTGTTTTTTGCAGTAGCCTTCTTTTATCATTCTTCACGGTTTACATATTGGTGAGGACAGACATCCTCAGACAATATCCGTCACCAAGGTAGGGTTTATTGTGAATGCTGTACATTGTAAAGTTTCCCTGGTTTTAGTTAGTTTAGTCAGTTGTACATTAACGCTTTGCCTAATAAACTGACAGCTGAGTATGTCTTCTATAATTTTCCTGTTTTTGATGAAAATCTGTTATACTCACCCTCAGGGGGACTTTTGTTCTGGTTATTCCACACCACCAACAGCTTAGCTAAGCTAGGCACCTTGGAGATTTCTGTGATGACCCGGAAAAGACTCTCAACACGATCGTAGGTCAGCACCACTGCAGTGAACCCAGGTGCTCTTGGTGGGATGAGTGGCAAAAATAGAGGGCTGTTCACACTGGACCACTTCTACACCAGACAGGAAACAAAGAAAAACAGAAGCTGTTTAGACCCAAATATGTTTTTTTCATTATTTTTTTATTTCCATGGAAAGCTACTGTAAAATTTGCTTTGTGTCTTCTGCGTCACTCCATCTGTCATGTTTTCCATGATTTAACGCACTATAATATTGCTTCACTGGACAGTGAGGTCACCTGCAGTAATTTCCAGATGATGTTTTTTTTATTACGGAGAATCAAATCATCCAATAATGTCTCTCAGGGGCTAACAGAGTCTGAATATCAAGTAAAGAAAATCTCCTCTTGTATCTCCCTTGAGATGTTGTTTTGACAGATGAAATACCTCTGGGACAGACAAGTTTGCCAGGCAGTAAATAGTGGGCTTCACTGCGGAATTTGACTTTTCTTTCATTGCTCCCCTGTAAAACGGCCTGTAAACCCTGAGAGCTGCACTGGCTCCAGATTAGATCAAGTGACCCTGTTAAATGAAGGAAGCCACAGGAGAGTTTTCTGATGGTATGTTTGTCACATATCCCACAGAATATCTAACATTAAATCTGTTGGCTTCTAGAAGTCCATATAAACCGTGTTTCTCCCTTGGCCCCAAGGGGCCACAGAGAGATTGGTGTCTCCTTCCACAGCACCAACACAAGTCTGTCAACAAAGACACAGCCACTTCTTTTACACGTCACTCCTGCACCATTAAAATTTCACTTTACTGGAAAGTGGAAACTTCCTTGTGGTCGTTCTCACATTGTCACACAAGGAGAGCAGGGAAATAATTAAAGTAACACGTATATGTGGTATAGATGCATTAAAACAGAATAAAAGAAGCAGAGACCACTTAAGTCATTTGTCAAACAAAATAAATTAGATGAAAAGAAAGCCGCAGCTCAAAATGTCACCAGCAGATCTCTTTGTAGTTTATACTTGCACTTAAAAAGGAGAGTTTTATTTGGTTATCTGAACTGCTTGAGTGGTTCTTCATTAATCTTTAGACACATTAATACCCTAAAAGGTATATTTTTAAAAGCAAGATAAAATAAAAAAAAACAACTAGTATTTAAATAGCTTCCATATCTGTTTTTCTGTTGCAATATTACCACTGACAAAAAAAAAAAAATTTTTACACTCAACTTTTACAGACCATGTAAGTATTACTAAGATACACAGAGGGTGAACAGTGTAGGACTGAGCCCTTTTTACCATTGAGCGATTATGTCTACATTTTACAATATATTGGTAATCAGATGTGAATGTAAACACCCTCAAAATAAAGTCGAAAGTCAGTACATAAACCTCATAGCTGTTATTTCATTTCATAAATTTAAAATGTCCAACTACCTCCAGACTGTACTGTACCTTTTAAACAAGACAGTTAGTGTATCAAATATGCCCAATAACCACAAAAATCCTAAACCCTGAGTATGAGTCTTAGATGCCTCAATTCTTGTCATACATAAACCGTACATGTATCACCACTACCTACAAACCCCAAACAAAAAGAAGCTTGTCCCTTATTCTGAAACCCCCTACTAAAGGCACCAGCAATCCTGGGAAATGTGCTTTCAATTACCAGCCGAAAGACTACAGGAGGAGAGGGGGAAAAATGTCTGCCTGATTTATTTAGTGTTCTGTGCAAGTTCTTCTCACCATCCATTCACTGAATCAATCGAGAAAACACTTCACCTCCCATCTCAGGCAGGAATGGCCAAAGGTCTGTAGCCTGACACAATTAACCTCCTCTGAGTCTGGACAAATCTTGAGACCTGAGTGATACTGATAGACTAGACTGAGGGTTAGATGTACTGACAAAACATTTGACATAAGTGGTCAATGTCAAGTGTAAATGCTGATTAAGCTGCTCAGAGGAAATCAGGCAACCATAGTCAAGTAGCTCATTCACTGTAAACCTATGAATCATGACTGACTAAATATTTATGGAGAATCACAATCATCAGACACGCTGTTTTTTTATGCCAACGCAACCTGATTGTGACAGTCAACTCTCAAATCTCAGTATTTCTATGGATCTACTTATACTGTGATACTTGTGGACATTTGACAGATGTGAAGGCCGTATTATGCATCTACACAAATGCTTGTGGAGCATGGAAGAGACTCTAGATCAGACCAGGCTGATTAACAACTCCTGAGAGACAGTTGCACAGCCAAGCTGTCTGCAGCCACAGACTCCCACAACCTCAGGGATGCTAAACACACACACCAGTCGTCACATCCAGCACACTCTCTACAAACATAATGACTCAGACATGCAGGAACTTATTTTTCACCACAATGGAGGCATCCTCCTAGTTTAGAACTGCTGACACAAACTGGCTGCCTCACAGCTAGCTGGGTGTTTACCAAAGTGCTGCATGTGTGGCGCTTCAGAAAGATGGAAGGCATTTACTGTCACTCTGCCACAGAGGCTTCGATTTACAAGGCACGGGAGAGTGGGAAAGCTAATGTGGCACTTTGAGCATCTGTTTGGTCAGAGCTGCATCCTGGATGGGTGTCATTCAGATGTCTGCAATAAAAACACTACAACTGACCAGCTCAGTAGAGTAAAGAAGACAGATTATAGATTATTTATATGTATGTTGAAGGAGAGCGGCCTTCAGGGTTTAGATATGTCTATATCTCAGATACTTCTGAAAGACAAAAATTAAAGGGGATGACACAATAATATAGTAATAATCTTACTCAGTGGCTAACAATACCTGCAAAATGCTTGTCAACATCAAGTTACATCAGTTACATACCACCACAGGTGGATTGTTCCATTGCTCGTAAGTCCGCGCAGCATATGGGTAGATGCGGTCATTGATGATCTGGAGCGTTGTCAGGCCAATAGCCTTCATGGAGCTAAAGTAGGCCTCCCAGAACCACCGTGCCTATAAACAGACAGAAAACAACTCATTAAAATGTATCCATAAAAAAGTAAACCCTAAACATGCTTAGAAGATCAACACTGTACTGCCCAATTAACAGAATGCACATAAATTAAACATGTTCTTTGTACCCAAGACTTTCATTGCAGATATAGACAATTTCTCATGTTGTCGTTGCTTATACACATAATGCTTATAAATAATGCTATAAAAACTTCCCTTATTTGTCTTATGGTGTATCGCCATTACATGACAGAAGACAACCCCAGTGTGAAGTCATAACTGTAAAATCCAAATTTTCCCTCAGGTACAGCAGCAGCCCTCTTACCCTTCAACAACCCTTATTCTTAACCCATCTGAAATCTCTTTTGACTGTGCCTGTTTTACTTCAACAGATCACTGATGTGAAAAGCAGACTTTAATGATAAGTGAACTCTTAACCCGTATCTTACTGCTATCACGCTGGCTGCTGCAATACAGAACTCCAACTGCTCTCATTCACAATTCATGCCACTTTTTTTTTAAGCCAAGACTGCAAAGATGAGAAACACACCTGTGCACTGTAATTGTTTATTCAGTGTAGATACTTTGTTTAATGCCTAATCATTTTTTGTTAAGATGCAGAAAGGTTCTATATAAACTGTATATTTACACCTCATACCTTTATGTCTAACAAATATACCACCTTGCCTCCTGCAGGCCCATATTCTAGTTTCTAATGAAACTTCAAAGGATGGTTCAGAGGCAAAAGAACACTATAGATGTTACTCTGTGTTAAAAAATAGGGAAGTGGCAAGAACATGTGACCACTGCCCAAATCAGCCATGCCTGTGTATGGGGCAAAGAGCTAGAGATGTACAACAACACAAAAACAGCGTTTATTTTTATAGAGGGGGCGAGCAGAATCCAAAAAGACTTTCTAATCTCAAGGGGGGAATCCCAATGGCCCATAAATCAGCCAGTGATGAAAGTTTCTTTTCCGACTGGGAGAAGGCAAAAAGCAAACTGTGCTGGCCCAAGGGCCTGTTCCACCACCCTCCACCCTCTTCCAGCGCCTGCAGGAATTTTTATGAGCAGGAAAGAAGAGACGACATTGCCTGAGAGAAAGACAAATCCTTATTCCATCATTCAATTGCAGCATATATACTGTAGTATGTGTGTATATATATATATATACACACATACTATATATATTTGTTCTATTGTTCTATATTAGCAACTCTGACCTTGTCAAACTATGAGCGATCCAAAAAAAAATTCACAAATAAAAACTTTTGTGTGTAATGTAATTTATGTATTTGAGAAATAATGCAAACAATAAAGTCACGTTCAAAATATATTTCTCTGCAAGTCAAATGTAAGAGATATTTGACGTAATGCATCACTTTGTTTAACTGGAAGTTGTGAAGTGCTCGACAATTGATTCGACCAACAGACCAGAAGTGGTCTGTAGGCAATCATTAGTGTTTTTGAGATAATCAAAAACATTGGTGAACCCAAGTCAGTTTCAATCATGTGAGCTGCTCACTTTGAGTATTATTGTGCTCAATATTTATTAGCACTTTTAACTGTGATCAAAAAATTTCTATGCACACAAATAAACCCATCTCATGAATAAATAAATCAAGCCTTATTAGAAAGTCTAAAATAAAAACTAGCAGTATTTGGTGTCTACAGGACCTCAATTGAAGACCACTGCTTTAGGAGCAGGTTTCATGTGGGATTACGCAGTCTTGATGGTATTGAGCGCCGTTGTTTCCTAGATTACAGACTACCCCACTGACAGACCGTAGTTTCATTGGCTCTAAACATTTTGTCATGGGACCATGGGACTGTCCCTCATCCTCTTCTACTGAACCTCTCATCAGTTTAGATTTCATATATTACTTATATAACTTTGGACTGTGAGATTCTGATAACTTCTACATGTGTGCGGATAAGGAGAAAGAATAAGAATGTGGTGGAAGACTTCATCTGATAGCTCAAGAAGATCTGCAATAAAGCTGTACATATTTACATATTTGACTTCCCCAGAAAGCTGTCATCATCCTAGCTGGCTGTACAGATGTATATTAGCAGATGCATGTAGAAAGACGGTTGGACTGAAAGCTGGAGAGGCTACATAGACTACAGTACACAATGTATGAGGGGCTACAACAAATTTGGTAAATTGTGCAGTTGAAGCTTAATACCAAAGCAACAGCAGAGGAACTCCATCTTGTGCGAATTGGCAGAATTGATGTTGCTATTCTTATGTAATAAAGGTGTGAGAGCAAACAAAAATTTAGTTATTATGTGGTCTTTTAATCTTGCCATTTGTGCTTATCACATAGATGTTACATAGATGTAGTAAAATATAAAGTTGTTAATTACTGTATGTTGCATTTCCTTTTAGGTAAGCATTCATTGTCTATTCCTATATTTACATCAAAAGCACAGAAGTCCATATAGGAAGCAAAGCCTGCTGAGCCCTCTGCTGGTAAAAGAAGTGAAATGAAAATACATCTGCTCAATGTTTCCTATGACGAATCAGCTATTAAAACAAATCAAGCTCTCAGCATGCATTAAAATGTTTTGTCGCAATGATTAGAATTACCCCATCTTTTCCACTCGAATATCCACAAGAACAATTTGTGGGTGACGACCATCTCCAGACTTATACTGGTAAAAGTATAAATGACAATACATACATATCTGCTTTGGTTTGTCATGGTGACATTAACTATAGTGACTCTTGTCACATTATATAGGGTGAGGTAAAGGTCTGACACCTGTGTTCTGCTAAGCATGGTAAGATTTAGGTTAATTGGTTTATATAGATTTTTATCAGTTAAAAAACAAGGAATTGCACCCAATGAGCCTGCACAGCACTTTAAAACTCCAATTCAAGTGTGGCATAATCTCTTCTATACATAGCAACACAGGTAGTATTTCTCTATTCATTACAAAGTATTAAATAAAGCCAGAGAAGTTGCAAGGAGACAGTTTGCTTTCATAGCATTTTTGATTATGATGATAAATGGCTAGAAAACATTGTTTTATTCACACAATCTTCTAATAAACTGCCAAAATTGTCATCATTAGTGTCACTGGTAGAACAGCTCACTATGACACCTTGAGTTTAGGCTTAGTAGTAAGCCATTAGGTTCAGTAAAATTCACAGTAAAATTAGTTCTGCAAAGAACTGTATTAGATAAGAATTAGAAACACTCTCCCCATCCCAGGAGCAAGCCATGATTCTCCCAAGCCGCTCTCTGAGCCCCTGGCCTAGATTACCTGTTTGGCCAGTATAATTGGTAAATGGTGTACAGTTGATACAAGGGAATGAGGAGCAGCTGAACTGGTGCACTTCTCTCATAGCTGCTTTTACTTTTGCAGATATCAAATGAAAAGAGAGAATGAGCAGCTCCTTTGCATTTCATTCAAGCTTAAATGAATCTTCTGAAAGCTTTCAAAATCTAGACTTAGCAAAGGAAGAAATTCACACATTTGAACATAAACATACAACATAAAATTAGTTTTAGCATCTGTACACTTGATTAGTTGGTCGGTTAAGGTAGATGCACATCTCCAACATAACATACAAGTATATGAACCCCAGAGAAAACTCTAGACCAATCATCTCTAAGAGATGATTTCTGATGTTTTCTCTTCAATTAGCCATTGGGACTGTTACCTGTCTCTGCATCTCTTCAACTTGTCTGTGAGGAATACTCTTCAGAATAGTGTACATCTCTGACAGCTTCTCCTCTGGAATTACCACGGATGCCCTGTAAAGAAACCGAAAAATTACATTTGTGAACTGAAAATATGGGAATATCAAACTGTTTCCTTGTTTTATAACTGTTCAGTGACTTAGGCAAACCTTTTCCAGTCAAGAACTTCAGAGAATGGCAGAATGTATGAGTCAGCAAGGATGACAGGGACACAGCCAGCCTGCAGCACATCGCTGAGGGCAGCCTGACCCAAACGTGCTCCACGCAAAACCACACAGAATGAGGAATCCTGTAGAGACACATCAGGAGCAAAATGTTAATGGGATATGTGATTCTGTCTTGTACAAACTACCTATTACTTTAAATATATTAAAATATTTTAATATTGTGACCAAAAGTAACAGATTGGATTTTTGTTGCCACATTTAGGAAAGCAATTCATTTTAAAAGGATAGTGCATCTTGAGAGTCTATGAATTGTTTTTAATGTAGTTGTGCTTCCCACCTGTAGAATCTGTGGGTAATCATACACCTGGCCCTTGTAGCAGCGTTTTCGTACAGAGGCAGCACCCTGGGAGAGGTTGCTACACTTGTCCAGTAGAAGAAGTGCTTCTCCATTTTCTTCCTTCAGGCGCTCCAGTTCAGCGCGATACTCTCGATGGATGGCAGTTTGAGAAGACAGAATAAAGTAGCGCCGCGGTCTGGGGTGACAGAGGCAAGTGAAATGAAACTGGTTATCAAGTCATGCTTTATACTGTATTATTAACAGTAAATAACTTAATTAAGACATGGAGCACTATGTGTCAATGGTTCTATTAGGTTCCTCAAGAGAATTATAAGAGTGAAAGTTTGAGATGTGCTCACCCAGGCTGTCTCTCAGGCAGCTCAACATCTGCAGAAAGGGGGCTGTAAACTGGAATGCTGACGTCATAACCTTGTCTATAGGTCCATGTAGAAAACCCTCCTCCAGCCAGCAGTGCTCTGCAACAAATGGAACTGGATTACATCAATGTTTCCACACATTGAGGGCCCAAAAGCCATGCTAGAGAAACATATTTTAAAACAACAAATTCATTAATTTCATATTTATTTCCCCAAGGGGATCAATAAAGTATTCATTATTATTATTATTATTATTTAGTTTCGTTACTTTTGCTACACACAAAGTTGAAGTGAGACATAAAATGGCATCAGCAAAGGGTTAGGATCCTGCCTGACTGATCTCATACTGTGGTAAAATTTCCTGAAATGTATCTGAGTAACTACTTAATCACTGTTTAACTGTCTTATATAATAACTAAAAAAGAGGCACTGTAAACTTTGCTGCCAGGCAGTCCAGTCATGACAGTGTCTCAGTGGCAGAGTATGGACTTATGGTAAACTGTGATCACTGGAATTTGTTATTCAGAGAAGAGACAGAAAAGTATGATATTATGCTCATTACAATTTGATAAAAATGACCAGTGAATAAGAAGTAGTTACACAGATTCTAGATGTTTCGCACATGCAGAGTCTCCTGAGTTTCCAGAGCCTACATACATCAGTTTAAGACAATAGAGATTGTGAGTGTGTGTTTTTTTAATTCGTACATAGATTTTAAAATGTATTCTCAGGCAAGATGAATTAAAATGAAAACACACTTGGAGAGTTACATACACCTGGTTCTGATGAGGCTCCATGCCAAATGGACTCCAGCTGGATGAGCCCAGGAAATTCCTAACAGCTAAAGATAGTGTTCATTGCCTCAAGGCTGCATGTTCATAAACTCAACCTCTTCCATCCTCAGCCATCACTCTAGCCTACAGGACATCTTGAGACACAGGCTTTTTGCGGGTAAATACAACCAGATTTTGAATGTCTCCTCAAAGCCTCCTGAAAATATTTTATCATCCAATTGCTTCTAAATATGTCTTTTATCTTCAAATAATCATTCTCATCACTTTAGAAGTGACTGCAGTTATGGTAAATACCGTAGTTGCACATCATCCGGTGACATATTTGACTAATTCAATTCAATCACCAATGGTGGATACTTTTGATTTAAAGATGAGAGTTTCTACATATTCTATTCAGTTAATGTAATAAATCCCACTTGTACAAACTAAGACATTGTAACAGTGGACATAGCTAATTTTAGATTTCATAATGATTCAAATGATAATGAATTAATTCTTAAATTCAAAGAATATTTAAAATGTACTTTAATTACCTGTCTCTGGGCACGTCCAGGGCAGTATTGTAGTCTGGTGGGCCTCCAGGTAACATGTTGAACAGTAGGTGATTCATCCCTCTGTCCCATCTACCAAAACATACACAAGATTATTGCTGGAATGATATGTTGATTATTATTAACAGATTATAATGTTTTAAGTAATTATAAAATAAAATATCAAGCATTCACTTATATTAAATGTGAAAAAGTACTTTCATTTCTCCATTTTACACAGCTGTTTATTAACTCTTTTATTGGCCAGAAAAGAGAAATGTGGATACTCTGAGCTCTTATTCACACATTATATGGGCATTGGTCGATATTTCTGACATTTCAAGACAAAACTTATTTATCAATTTAACTAGTTCCTTAGTAAAAAAAACTATGTGTTAAATAAAATGTTTGTTTCTATCCTACAATACACATGGTTATGTAATGCCTTTTGGGGATTAAAAAAAAAAAGCTACATTTGAGCTTTAACCCCAATTATGACAACAAAAATATAATATCAAATTGAGAGAGCACCTGAAAGTGACATAGCAGTTAAACTCTACAGCATGGTTAATGCTGATTAATACTTTTTATTGATTGGGTCTTATGTAAACATTTACCTTGGTAAAATCGCCAGAGCCTGTGCAGTCTCTCTGATACGTAGGGAGTTCTGATTCAGCACGTCAATAGATGGGATAAAAAGACAAGCCCTGGTGACGTCATCTGTATAAAAGTCACTGTCAGAGATGGCACTGAGCAGGTCATTGTATTCTCGAGACAGTCCAATGCTGCTGATAGGAACTCCCAATTCATCCACAAACCTCTGCAGAGGGTAGATGTAGACCTATAAAAAAATCATTCCAACAGTGGGTCATAAATTTAACAAGAAACTCTGCAAAATATTGAAGGCATATGTTTAGTTTAAATATGCTCAGTGTTGTGAGGGTTGTTTTGACAGTTATGTACCTTGATTCTGTTCTTAGGATTGTAACCACATCTGTAAACATCAAAACAAGTGTGCATGCGACAGCTGAGGTCACCCCTCTCAGGAATGGGACTGGAGACAGGTAGGCGGATAAGAGGCGCGTCATGGACACTGCGTTTATCAAGGGTCCAGTCTGCTGTGGATTCAATGGAGTGGGGCCAGAACTGAAACATTCCGGTGGCAATTAGTCCAAGTAGCACCACAGAGAAGAGGGTGATGTAGTATATGCGGTGCTTGGTTTTCATCCGCGGGATAAGAGCAGGACCCCGCGAGCTGTATTTTCCGGAGGCATACATTCTTGACACCTCTCTGTCCGGACAGCCACTGTAAAGATAAGAAATCTGTTTGAAATCTGTTTCAAATAACCGTTTGAGACAATTTTCTAAGCAAACATCCCAAAGTTTGTCTGGTTACTTACAGCTCCTCAAACTGAATATACTGTGTTTTGGACTGTTGGTCATACAACACAAGACATTTTCACTACTCTGAATAATTTCGGCATTTGTCGCTATGTTCTAAATGTAGTGTAACGCTATAGCTATCATCATCATCATCATCATCATCATCATACATCATGGACAGATGTATCTACCCTGCCTAAAGTATAACAACGTTGCCTGTAACGTTACACCAGAAATGATACACAGTGCACTAAAATCTAGCGTTAAGTATTTTAATGTAAACAGTACAATACATGTTACCCATCAACAATAACCACCTAACTAACTAACTAACTAACTAACTAGCTAATACAGTACGATGTTGTTCTCAGTGGCTTTACCAAACAATTTGGCTTTGCTGTAAAGTTAGTTAGCTGTCACGGTAACATATCCTTAGCGGCTAGTTGCTACCAAATCAGTGCCACAAAGCAAAAATATAATATGAATGAGCTAACGATGAAAGATGTACTGCCATAATAGTTTTCATAGTGGGTCCTGTATCTTAAGTTAGGGTTAAATAGGTAGGTAGTTTGGCTAACCACAGCTAACGTAGTCGTTAGCTAAACCAGCTGTGTAAACATTCGTGCTAAGTTAGTTCACTAATGCCACCTAACATCACTAAACGCCATAAAACGATCGGAACATATGATGTTTTCTAACGCTATATGTACATGTTTTACTCACCGAGACGTTTAATAGAAGAAAGTTCAACGTTAATTCATGACAACCGTTAGAAACAAGATACAACTATGAATAACCCAAACCTAGCTTCAAGCTAACGTTTGCACTCCAGGGAATCACTCAGTGGAGTCCGGAAGTCATTCTTCTTCGCTTCTGCTTATGCTGTTGTTTCTCGGGGATGGATACGTTGCTTCCCTCTGGTGGGACAAGAAGACGTGATTTACCCGTGAATGTAAAAAAGCTGTTGGTAAAGTTATGATTTATGACCACACTGTATGCAAACATAGTAGCTATGCGTTTGCCGAAAACAGGTTCCTAGCTTCTTTACTAAGCTGTTCACTATCAGGGTTTACAATTTGCAATTTTTATATCCTGTTAAAAACATCTCTAATGTCCACTAACTTACTTTTCTCTGAACTTTCAACTGCACTTCACCTGCCTTCAAAGCAAAGTCTGTATTTATTAGTATAGTATTTATTGCACACATTGAACTATATAAAAAAAACACAGTATTTAATGCTGCATAGATTCTTACTTGGTGTCAATTGTTTGATTGCATGACTAACTTTTATTTAGTCTTACTTTATACCTGCTTATCTTAATTAAAGTGTTGTGATCTACTGCAGCTGTCCAAACAACAATTTCTCCAAGGGTATGAACAAATTGATTTTATCCTGTCTGCAGTACAGCTAATACTACGTTCTTAGCCATAATTGATAGAGTTGGAATTCTGATGTTTTCTCATTACTACTCATAGTAGGAAATATAAAATAAGTCAGTATACAATATGTCTAGACAATGTAGTACTAAATACTACTAAATACAACATTTATCTTTAATTCAATATGTGCTTATGCTGTACATTGTGCTAGCGATTAAGTTTTTCCTCTCGGTTTAGTTGGATTCTACTCCAGGTCCAAGTCACTGTTGCTATTAAACAGACACTACCCATCCATGCTGTGTCATTTGGACACCTCCATAAGGCTCAACAGTAGTTTCTGATCTCTATCAGACCTTCTGTACACTCAAAATACAATGCACCTACACTTTAGATTAAATATAGCTCAGAACAACTCATGCCATCTTTACTCAAAATCCACCTGCACTCAGCAGCTCTAAAACTGATGACACATTCTTTACATCAAATCTAAAGCACAAATGTTTTCAAGATGGGTACATTTGGAAAAATATCCTCCTACTTTACAGTAAGTATGATCCTACTTGTACCCAGGGAACTCAACATCAAAAGTCATTATATCAATTGTTATCAAGTCAATTTGAGTAATTATTTGCCTAAAGGTGCCTACAATATAGTTTGCTTTTATTTTAATTTATAAATAAAACATATATACATAAACATATATAAGGCAGCTTTTAGTTTATATGCTGCGAGTCATTGGAACATTCTGCCTGAAGATCTGGAAAATACTGAAAATATTGGTTTTAAACACAAAATCTAAAACCTACCTTTTTAGTCTTTATTAAAACATTTCTTGGTTATGTATCACATTCATTAATTTAATATATATTTTTTCTTTTTCTCCTTTTTCTCATGTTTTTATTTATCAGTTTTTGTCTATTCCATAAATATAGAATTTTAATTTCGCTTGTATTGATCTTTACTCTGCTCTATTTGATTACATTGTTAATTTTTTATCTAGTCTTTTACTATTAGTATTATTTTATGGTTATTATTTTATTCTTCTGTGTGCATTAGTCTCATTTCTTTGTTTAATTTCCCTGATCAGGTTGTTCTGAACTTCTAATTGCATTTACCTGTATGAAAGGTGCTATATAAATAAAGTTTGATTGATAGTAGTCTTATCACTATACTCCAGCTGAACAGAAAAACATCCATCCTTTCTTAACAATGAGGGGAACAGTCATGTAGCCAATTTAAATAACATAGTCATCACATTCTAACAATATATCAGCAGTGCATGCTGAATAAGATAGGACAAAAATTCATAGTTATTTTTATAGTTTGTAGTTTATTCCATTACAGGCAGGGCAGGAGGAGGGATTAAATACATTCTCATTGTGGGGCAGGAAAGGAAGGGAAGCAAACCAGGTAAACATGGACAAGACAGAGCTGAATTATTATTCTTCTTCTTCTTTCATATAGACCAATTTGTATATCTGCCAATAGTGAATAAATAACTTTCAGACGAAATATTTTTTTCTATATGGCAATACTGGTATTTTTTATAATATTCATTGTCTCCTTATTGTTATATAACTGTTTTCTACATTACTCTATTGGAATTCATCTTATTTTTTTAGACATCTGCATAAATAATTACACATAGAAGATGGTGCTGTACACATCAGTGGAAAGTGTTGTAGTGCTTTCCTTCAGCAATGTTTAGTGTATGGCTGGCTGCAAGCACAGCTACTGAATACAGGAAATTACTGGCCCAACCTTATTGTGTCTTGTCAGAAACTACTGGGACTGGCAGCATGTGTCAGTGTCAGACTGTAAACTGGCTGGAACCGTCTGCTGTGAGTAACCACAGCAAATCCTATTCCTAATAGAAAGACTGTTCAGATTGCTATGGTGACTCTAGGCTTGATGGTGGGGCTTCACCAAAGGTTGCTGCAAGCAGACTGTCATTCTACAGCATGCCTCACAACTATGAAGCATTTGTAACAAAAAAAAAAAAAAAAAAGCCATGGCAGACTGTCAAAAACTTTCACTTGGACAGAAAAAAAGCAGAAATATGTAACTCCTTACATTTTGGAAATGTAAAAACCTCCCCACACTGTCCTAAAAACTGAGAGGAAGATCACTGACATCAAACCAATCTTCTGAAAGAGCAATACGAATAATAATGCCATCAAATATAGCAATTAAAGTGATAACTATATTAACAATAATAAATAATGCAAATTGTGAAACACCTGTTACACCCAGAGTGATATGGAAGATTGTATGCCACATACAGTATTTAGAATTGGCATACATAATGTTCAAGCCCATTTATTAATTCAGTCCAACCTCAAGAAAGTTTGAGATGAACCAGATTAAAGGGAAGCAAACACCTTGACGTCCAAGATGACTTAGAGCACCTTGAGAACAAGAGAAGTGATATCCTGGGACACTTTTATGATACAGTTTGGTACTGTCTAAAAACCTGGGCATTTAGTAAGCCTCTCATAAGTTTACAAATATGATAATTTCAGGACATGTTCAGAGCCTTATAACTGTGACTTAATGACAAGACTTATTATATACCAGCCATGCTACTGTGAAATGCATAAAGCATGCAGTCCTTGACCTGGGCACACTGCTAGAAGAATGCTTCACTAGTTATGAGACTAACACGGTTATTAAAAAGTTCACTATTGTTTCAAACCCAAGGTGCAGAGGGTGTGTTGTCAAAATGAAAGCCATGGCAGTGTTTTAAGGTCAGGATGACATCTTTTCTCTGGTGTTGCTGTTGTAACAGTCTATATGGGAGCCAACAGGATGGTTAGGGAAGGAGATAATGGATCTGTGTTTAAATAAAGCAATATATCCATATACATATACAAAATTACATTTCATAAATACATTTGGCAATACAATGTATTAAATTTTTTGGCGAGGGGGTAATTGAGCAATATAATGTATGAAGAGTATCCAAATGTCAATCTAAATAGCTTAGTGAATATTTCTCTTCAAAGAAAAAAAGTCTTCATGCACTATAAAGAGTAACCAAAAGACTCAAAAACATCCATAGGCATCTGTAATAACTTTCACAATCACAATTTTTTAAAACACATAAATTCTCACCAATGTAACACACTCTCTTGCTCAAAGTCAATTCTTTATAGACCTGAGGAACATTTCATAATGTCTTCTCAATCATAATGACTGACAAATATGTCCATCTTCACATTCCTGATTTAAAAAAATTAAATAAAAGCTGGATAACATTTCCAGAGCTGCTGAGGGTGCAGGAAGTTGTACATCAACCCAGATGATGTGCCTATGCTAACCTCTTCTAAAGTGTTACGTTTTTGCTCAGTTAACTATGCTCCATTTGATTGTGTTAAGTCAGAGAATTTGATATAATACTGATGCGTCCCTACATGGGTGAGACGACAGTGTTTTGGAATGGCATTGTGAAGCTACAGTTATTTATATTTACCCAAAAGCAGCACAGCCCCCTGGCATGCAGAGAGAGGTATCTTTTTTTCTTAGTCATTGCAATAGTGTGAAAATGCTATAAACAGCGTTCGAAGTGGACACCTGAAGAATGGAAATAGTTTGTGAGTCTGTCAGTCAATTTCTGCCATCTGATGAGTGACTGCATTCCATTGCATGCAAGTACTGTGATATGTTTTAAAATTTAGATTGCACCTCTCAATTTAGGGAAAGGACACTGGAATCTATGGTCTACACCATAGATGATAGCGTGTTCTCTTCAGGACAGTGGCAAGGGGTGGATGTTCGTAGGGAATGTATGGCTGGTGGGGCACCTTCACCGGGGGAAAGATCGTTGAGTTCCTCAGATGATGAGAGAGGGAATGAGGGTGACAAAGAGATGCCTGAGGAGGGGTCAGCAGATCCAGCAAAAGTGCGTGGGGGCTTGGGGACTAAGTTTGGCTCCAGTGTTGCTCTGGCCAGAAATTGTTTGTCATCCAACTGCTGTCCATCTCCGAGACATTCACCTTGGCCAAATGAGCCCCGGCCTGATTCTGACTCCGCGTCAGACAGTTCCAGAGGCGGTGAGCTGCTGCCGTCCAGTCTGAATAGAGAGTCTAAGTACTGGGCGAACTCCAGCACTGCCTGACTGGGGTTTCCATTGGAAAGTTGGGATGAAGCAGTACAAGCTGATGGCCTGGTCTCTGCACTTACCTGTTTCTCTGCAGTATCCCAATCTTTCGTTTCTCCATCTATTGGTCTAGAACCAATCTGAGGACTGAGAGGAGTGTTAGGAGTGCTTCCTGGACTGTAGACACCAGGTATCTGTTGTTGATCCTCATCAGGAAGCGTGTTGGGATTGGCATTAGGCTCTGGCTTGAAAGGCTGGGCCAAGACGCTCTGGTTTAGCAGAGCTGGGGAATGGTGTCCACTGTATCGAGGTGTGGCGGGAGACAGGCGCATGGGATAATCTGGGGTGGATCTAGATTCTGGGGTAAAGAAGGGCCCAACTTCACCCAGGTGCTCTGGTGTTGCCTGGCAGAGGCAGTCAGCAGCTAATAATTCAGTGCGCGAACTGAGAGACGGGTTCTCCTCTGGGATTGGTGCATCCAAAGGGAATGGGAGGCTACCCAGCATTGGTGAACCCCTTAGTGCAGCTGAGGAGCGTCGGGAATCCAGACTGTAGAGGGATTCGGCATCTGACAGACTCTCCATGACGGCCAGTGGTGCTTTGCGGTCCCTCAGCTCCACTGCTAGGCGCTCCCGTGCTCCACGCAGCACAACAGGCACTGGGGGAGGAGGGCACTCAGAGAAACCATCCAGAGATATTTCAGATTGGGCACATGAACTAGAGGAGAGGAGAAGAACAGGTCGGAGAGTAGTGACAAGGAAAGGAGGGGAGAGGGGATCCAAAACACAAGACAGACATAAAAAATGGGTTAAAATAACTGGGTTAAAGAAGGGAAAATAGGAAAGTGTTTAAACTATATCTACAAACTAGGTGAACAACAGCTAAACATTAAATAGATGGGAAAAAGAACAGATTAAATAGAGACAGGGGGGCCAGAAGTCTATTCTAGCACATACAGTCAGGTCCGTATGTTTTGACACTGACAATTTTCATCGTTGTGGCTCTATATCTCACCACAGTGGGTCTTAAAGGAAATAATCAGCCACTAATTGGTGGTCTATGAATTAAAATGGCTATATTTCCTTCACACTTCATCCAGTATTTTCAACCAATCTTTAAATTCAAGCTGGTAGACAACATTAATTTCAAATCCTTTGTGGCGGCAAACAGAGACAAAGCTATAAAAATTGTGTCACTGTCCAAATATATATATGGACCTGACTGTACAGGTATATGCTCTTGTATTTGCAACTAAAACAAGAGACATAACATTATAATTCAACCATCACTACCAGGAGTTCACACTGACTTTGGACAGGGGCTAAACCAGAGAGGGCGAGGTGGAAACTGAATACTACCATACGTTGCAACTGCTCTGTGGTCGGATAGCGTGCATGAAAGAAGGGAAAACATTATGCAAAATTATTACCATGCTTTGCTTACCGTAACAATGGTTTTTGTCTTGTTTTTTAAACCATACGGAACAGACAGAAATGATGGTATTGAGAAAACAAAGTAGCAGTTAGTAGCAGTAGTATTTGATAGGTCTGGCTACATTATTTAAAATAGACACGTCCCCATGATTACCTCTACAGTTTATGAAGCAGTTTGCTCCATTATATATTAAGGGGAAACTGAAAATACAGAGGATCAAAAAAAACGTTTTATATATTCTTTTAGGCTCCAAAACACCCACAACGGTGCCTGGTGTACTAACCGAACACTACTGTTCCTGCGGTGGTGGGTTGTAGGCGTCGGCTGCTGAGAAGTTGTTGTTGTTGTATCCATGAACAGGGTCTCTGGATTCAAGTCCAGTTCTGTGGGGCTCACCATGATCTTGGCTGCTGACAGCAAAGCTGTTTTCCCTTTGTTATAGTTCTCCAGGACCTGCCATGAGCACAATGGAATACACAAGGCATTACATTTAAAGACACGAGAACAAGAGAGCAGGGTGGACGTGCATTGACGGAATAGTTACTGCATACACAAACATGCACAAGCTCAGTTCTATCTGGAACCACCTAGATTTAACAAGTTAAGTGTTGTAGTACTATAGCACAAAGCAAAAAAGCTCAATATCTTATTTTGAAAGTCATCAAATAACCCCACTAACTAAAATTAATTTCCGATTTTGTGTACTCTTTCAATTTACTGACACTAGACAAAAGGTTAACATGTTTTTTTAAATACGCCCAAATCCTGTTGTACATCAGCAAGTTTAGATGAATCAACAGATCAATGAATGATCCAGGGGTTAATAATATTTTTGTAATGTGTCACACACATACAAACACACAGTTTTCACCCATAGGCAATATTATTTATCAGGTACAATAAATGCCAGGTCATGAATCTCATATTTGGATCACTCTTAGTAAGTCCATAATCGTTTTCAATGACTTCATCCAAGTAACCACAGCATCTATATTTAACTACAGATATGAACATTTATTATTATAGTGTTAAAAAGAACAGTGTAGTTCACATAAATGTAAGTGAAATCTAAAGGCGAGTTTACACCTACTCCAACTCCCACAATGGAATCCTGATGCATGAAGAAGATTAGAAATGTCCCCCAAAATTTTCACAGTGTTGTGTTGGTAGTTAAAATAAGACGAGAATAAACACTAATGGTAAATCACGTCAACACACAGTTACATATTATTGGTTAACTTTAATGGTCGATGTAAACACCATATGATATAAAAATAAGAGTAAGAACACATGAAAACAGACATACAAAAAAGAAACATACACGTGACAATGGAACAGAAAATGATAAAACTAAATGCAAATGAAAATAATGTGGAGTGAAACTCTTATGGACACAGGTTCATTATGTTAAAATGTCTTTAAATGAACATGTTTAGTATGTTGGGTTATACAGATGGATATGACCCAGAAATGAAAACATGGCAATGTTACATGGGCAAGCGTGACCAATAATACATGAGGACAAAATTACAGCAAGTGTTAAACTACAGCAAATATTTGGCAGTTTAACAATGTCAAATATATCACCTGCAGTAATAGGCACAGCAATCAAGAAGTTAACCAAGTGAAAAATGAATTAGGCATGAAACTGCAAACTCAGAGAGAAATGAGCAGTGTACTTTGGGTTTCACATTTTGCAATAATATACTGCAATTCCTACAGCTATAGATTCATGGCATATATAATTTATGAAAGCATATTATAGCACCATCAAATACACGGTGAAAAAACCCCCTCCAGTTTTCAGTCATACTAATGAAACCCTTCACAGTTCCAAGTCAGTAATAACAGGAAATTAGAAATTTGTTAGACTTGGAGCAGTCATTTTACAGCAAAGCAGTCGAACTGAGCAGAGTACTCAGCATTTACACATTTGCTCCCCCTTTTTATTCCATCTGCCACTGATGAGTAATTGACAATTCCTTGAAGGGATTATGATTGAGAAAAAGCTGAATATGTGCTTTCAAAAGGCATAAAGAAAAAAGGCATCCAGAGAGAAGAGCTGCAGCTACTTAAAAACCGAGCCAAGGAGGAAGAAAGAGCAGTTAATGTGGAAGAAATTAGGTTACCATGGATACTTCATGAATACAAAGAAAACTTGTTAGCTGAGGAACAGGGTTAGCAAGTTCATGCCACAGCACTTGACCAAATGTACCATAGCTGTGAGAGGAATGAAAAAGAATGAAGGGTTGATTTAAGGAAAGCTGGATGATAACTTTCATTAACTGAAGAAAGGAGTGCAGGTGGGTTGGGACTCATCATGCAGTGTTGTAAAAAGGCTATTTTTGACTCTAAGGTTTAAAGAGATTACATAAGACTAACACCAAATCCCAGTTATTACATCAGGCAAAGTGTTTTTACTGGACCTTGAACTTCATGTTATTACTTGATCTGTGTCTGGCCATTTAGTCACAGTATTAATATTCACAATGGTGGCTTGTGTGTTTTATGGTTAAATATTCCACTAACAGGTATGACTATATGGATTGATATTTTTGTTATGCATAGAGGCCAATGAAGGCCAAGTAATACGTGTGTGAGTGTGATGATGTCTATACAAGAGAATCAGACACACTGTTTGACACTGGTAAACTAAAGACCTCATCTTTTTGCAAAGAGCTATGTGATGTTACTATTTTGATAGGAGACCCTTCTGTCTGAGTATAATAAGAGTCATTAGATATCATTTCAGAAGGAGAAGTAACAATCAGATCCACACAAGGGTGAGAGTTGGGGAGGTCTGATTGAATTTGTGGTGGAATGCATGAATCATCTGCAACTGAAAGCGTTCTTAAATGGGGGTCAGAAGGACAGTTGGAAAGTGGCGGAAAAGAGACCAAGCATAGTTGTGAGGCAGAAGTACAGTGTGACAGAGGAGGAGGACCCGACTCTGCATCTAAAAAAGAGGGAAAAGCAACATCAGTCAGAGGGGCAGAGACACCTTCAGTCTCTGTGAGGGAAGCAGTGCAAGATTCGTCTTTGTGGATGGAATCAGAGGAAAGGGAAGTAGAGTTTATTTTTGTTTTTGACGTTATGAACATATTGGTACTGCAGGTAGGTTGATTGACTTCCACTTCCTCTGGTTCCAAGTTTTCCTGCTCAGACAGGAGACAAAGTGCTTCAAGTACCTGCAGAAACACCAAAGATTTCATACTACACACTAGGTACAGCAGACGTAAACACACAACACACACACACACAAACATACTGAAAATCCAAACATCTAACAAAACCAAGTCAAACACGCTGCACACAGAGAGGAAATTTTAATTCTGCAGCCACCAGAGAGTGCAGTCCACAAAGTGGATCCATCACATGCAAACATACGTACAAATAGCCTGTAAAGTTCAGGAAGCATACACTCAAAAAGACGATAGAAGACCACGAATCCAACCAGAAGTGAACAGTTCCCATGCTTTGAGACTGGAGCAATGTGGAGAAAACAAAAGTTGTGGTAAGTTGTACAGTAGGTTAATGATGAGTCACATGCATAAATAGACCATAGAGTCAGATTTCTTCTTCTTCCAGAACACCTAAATAAGAATTCTAAACATTTACGGGGCACACCAACAAAGTTCATTTCAAATTTCAAAAATTTATTTTTCCTGCATCCGTGTGTTCTAACAGTATAATTAAATCAATAACTATTTATTAATTCAAATTTTATAGTTAGAGTCAGTTCACACATCCATCAGTTTAGTCACCCAGTATTGGAAATGAGGAACAAGAGTTAAAAGCCATTTCACCACCATTTAAAAATAGCCCCCACCAAATCCATCTGCATGCACACACATAAAACAGACCTTGTTTAGACCCTCCATCACCATGTGGGGCATGTGCTCATTAAGCATGGCAGGTGATATGATGACCTCATCAAAGGCCTTGTTATCTCCCCACAGAGCGGAGTAGGTTGGCTCCTCCTGGCTGCAACTACAAAGACACAGGAAGAGTGGAATATTTTGTGACAGACATTACAATTCACATTTTGAAAACCTTAACAGACTGACTAGTTGACTAATCGGCTACTAGTGATGGCCTGCAAAGGAACCATCAGTTACTAAAGGTATTATACTTTTGTCTGTGTTATACAAGCCACAAATGCTTTAACCCAACTAGACAGCGTTATGCAACTTGACAAATCAATAAAGATAACAAAAAATATTTTGTCAGATGTTTAACAGCTGTTTTTACTAAGTCATATCAAAAAAGTGCTTTCAAACATTCAAGCATGATACAAAATTAAAAAAAATAAGTGGATATGAAAACAGGTTGAAAAAACAGATAAAGCTATAAAATAAAATACGAAACATATGATGGCATGTATGTATAATATGATGACAGTGCAGCAGATGAACAAGAGAGACCACGTGACACACTGTAAACCCACAGTGTCGCACATACTGTCACAGTATGTAGTGTATACCGTTTCTCACTGAGCTGCCAGTTTTTTTATGTCACAAGTGTGAAACAAATATAAGGTTTGCTTTGAGGTAACTGTGTCCACGCATCACTTATACAACCACTTGATCATTTATGAGCTGGTGCTGTGGTTTAAAGTGTATGTTTCATATAAAGCCAAGCTTTAAGTGCCAATACCACTCAACAGATGACTGATCTCACTTCTGGAATCTACAGTACAAACAGCAAAATACAACATTTGGAGACTTATTAATCTTCTCACAGCTTTCAAATCATTTTTCTCACCATGTCTCTGGAGGATGGTTGTGTACCACATGGATGATCCTGCCAGGAGGATAGAGGGGGGT
The DNA here is from genome assembly GCA_032362345.1 of Sandelia bainsii. Classification (NCBI taxonomy): domain Eukaryota; kingdom Metazoa; phylum Chordata; class Actinopteri; order Anabantiformes; family Anabantidae; genus Sandelia; species Sandelia bainsii. Next base: position 9,986,467 of record JAUMHL010000018.1, read on the forward strand.
GGAGGCTGAAAGGGCAATGCTGAGGTCACTGGGATGGAGCCACAGGCGACTGCTGGGGGGCGCTGCTGGCTGAGACTGAGGATCATCATCCTCTAGTGGAAGCTCTGATTTTGGGATGCATTTGGTGCCTCCCGCAATGATCCTCCACTGTTACAAAAAAAAACATATTGTTGTTAAACATAACATCTGAATCTAAATGTACCTTTATACTGCACGGTCTTCTAAAACAGCCAGGGGTTTACGAAATGATGCTACAATTACAGCAAAGACAACTGCAGGGTTGTTGTGGGAAAGTTGTGCGAAAGCCTGTAGTTAATTCAATCACAATGCAAAGCTGTGATCAAGTGTGATACTACTCAGTTAATGTTGTTGAGTTTTAGAGGTGAAAATTCTAATACGTTGTTAGTCTAGTAAGGTTTATTTCTTAAAATTCATTAGCATTTGTACAGTAGACATGTATTTTGGTTGATAGTCCATAAAGAATTCCCCTAGATAACTGTAAGACCGTACATTTTGTTCTTGCAGGAAAATCTCTTATTTCTTTTGATGATTTCATAGTACAGATGGTCTGTCTGAAAGTCATCTTTCATGGATTATACATCACCTTCGGCTTGTTACTTTTCTGTAAGACTTCCAGAAGGTGGCGTCGGAAACCTTCCAGTTGTGAAAGGCCGAGCCTATGAGAGACCAGAGGCAGATATGTTTATTATGGTAACACTGCAGCAAAGTATAGTAAAGTATAGCAAAGTATACCATAGTAGAAAAGATACCTTGGTACCAGGTCTTTTCCTAATACCACCGATGTGACAAACTCTTTGGAGTACTCCATGGCATCCTCACTGTGTAAATAAAAGAAAAATACAATAAATAAGCAAATAGTACCAGAAGAATGTAAACTATTCACATCAAATATTTAAGGAACATATTTAACTACACAGTGGCTCACATGTATCTGGTTAAGAAAATACTGGAAACTACAGTCACAAAATAAGCAAGATAAACGTATTAAAGTAAAGTGGACTCTCCCTTCCTATTTGACATATAGGCATACGTCACAACATAAACAGGTCCAAACGCCATCAACTCCATTACCACATTTGATTTGCAAGTTAATGAAAAAAAGAAGATTCAAGTATGAGGTACCTGCGAACAGGTTTTTGCGTTGCTGTTTTTTGTACAATCAAATTAGTATAATAAAGGTACATGAACACAGAAAACAACTGCTCCAGTGGCCAGCAGATGATTGTAAAAGGTTGGTTGGATGAACTGAACTTTGGATAGCATGTTTATTAATTTTAGCTGAAACAAGATGGGTATTTCTCACTAGAATCCTGTTATTTAGTCACTGTAGGAGCCTTCAGGTGAAAGAAAGTTACTAATTTCCTACTAATCCTGTGGTTTTACTGAGAAGATTAAACAGCTTTAGAATAAACTTGATTTTAGCATTTGTAGAAAGGGTCAACCTTCGACATCTGAAAATGGGTGCCAAAGGAGAAAAAAAGACCAAAAAAATCCCATAAAACTACACCACAAGTGTCGTGATAGTCCCAGAGAATATCACATACATATGATCAGAGGGGACTTCCTGCACAGGATACTCAACCAGAATGACTGATCTCTTTTTTACTATATACTATAAGAAACACAGTTGACTCACCTAAGAAGGCCACCAGGTGGAGAGTAAGAGTAGCAGTGAAGTGTGGGGTACTGACGTCTCAGCAAAAAGGAAAGGATAGCAGCAGTGCCTGCACCAAGGGAATGCCCAACTATCACCAGTCCGTAGTGCATGGTGCCTTTGCTCTGTGAGAGACACCGAGAGTCATTACAACAGCACACTTTTGTTACCACACTGAATATGTTGCACAGCTAGTGTAGACTTGGATTAAGTACTACAATAGGGTTGATACAAGGTACAGTACAAGTTACAGAAAATGTTCACTGGGTTCAGCATTCTTTATACAATATACTGGAATCAAGTACCAAGTCTCTTCCAAAGGCCTGTGATAAGATCATTTCCTGCTCCAGTTTCTTCTTAATGTATTCTGCTGAGTAAACCATCCCCTGTGAGTGGAAAGAAAGAAATTGATTCAGTGGAAGAGCAGACGATGAGAGAGAAAAAATATGGACAGGAAGTCATCATCATTAATAACTTATTAAAATATCCATTGAAATTATACAATTAACTAAAGTGACCTTAAGAGTCACTTCTTGAAACTGCACAGCAGAGTATAGAGAAACTTAGAGAAGAAAATATGAGATAAGGCTTTACAGTAGAGTATATATGTTGTAGGTGAGTGGTTTAAAACTGTAATGCCTCACCTTGTGGCCAAGCCATGTTCCATGCTGCTCCTCCACAGGCAAACGTTCAGAATCCCCTGTCAGATCAGTCAAGGCATCCTGAGACACACATCACACATTAAACAATTCTACAAAGACAGCATAAAGCAGAGAGTACAATAAAGTGTAAAAGGGTAAATTAAGACAGCTCAGATTCATATAGACTCCATCTGTCAGTGTCATTTTAACTTTATATTTGTGATTACTATTCTTATATTACCGGTGAAATACTAAACTATGTCTAAAGACAATGATTTCACTGGAACCTGAGCAAAGTTTAGCATTCAGACTTGTTTTATTGATAAACTATATTTATTGACCATTTGAGAGTATAAGAATCTGAGATCAATGGGATGAGCAGCTCCTTTATCTCACAAGACAAGACCTTTTTTTAATGCTCATGTAAAAAATGGATAGGACATCTATGCTTGAAAAGTGGACAGTCATGTCTCTGCTCTATGCGTGAAGTGTGTAGGAGTGTGAGAACACTGCATTAAACTATGAGAACTTCACCTGCTCTGGAGGTGTTGGTGTTGTGACGTACTAAAGGGAGGAGGGGCAGCTAATGCTTAGAGAGAGTTGAAGAAATATTGCTGTAAAAATAGAAAAGACAAGAAAAGCTGAAACTCACCTTTGGCGATAGGGTTCCTCTGATACTGATTACAACTTTCTTTTTCGCATGATCCACTGCCACAAAGAATGGAGTCTCATAAACCTGTGTGGACGATGCAGAGTGGACAGTAAAAGTTGGTTAGACAGAAAGACATGCGAGTCGGACAAATGAGAAGAGGAAAAAAAAATTAATGTATGTCATAGTTTCACTTGCAGCCCAGCAAACTGAGCACTACTAGAGTCATCAAACCTTTCTCAACTTGGCACGATACACAGCTATATAAGTCACTGTACGAGCGGAATTTATAGATGGAAACTCAGCGTTGGCCAACCTCACTCAGAAGTGCTCTGCTTTACAAATCACTGACACTGTGTGGCTCAAGTGCTAGTGTGAGTGCTGTGGAAATTCTACATAGAAATATTATTATTACATTTAATATTGGTTTTAATTAGAAACAATCTTTTTATAAACTGCTTGAGATTATTTCATAATACAGAACTAATTGTTAATATGACTACTGCAAGGACTACTATTGCACATTTGAATGGAGAGAGATGGGAATTATGCATGTTTGCAGACAAATCATGTTTACTTTTAAAATTATTACATTTTTTTGTTTTGCAGCCATTTTACTCACCAACTTAATTGCCTAGACCAGAGGATGCAACTAAACACAGGCGAAAGGTCTCCCTCTTACTGCAAATTACTGTAGTATGACAAGTGAGTATTGCATCAACACAGTAACTGTTTAGCACAACTAGTGCATGACTCTTCAGCTATACCTTAGGATTCTGTCCATGACAGTCACAAAATCTGTGACAAAGCACAGCCTTGATGAAGTCCAACACCTACTGAGAACACACTTGACTTACTGCCGAGGATGTGGACACAGCTCTCACTCAGCTTCCTGTATCTAAACTGGTGAGTGAAGTGTTATCAAAACAGAAACAAATTATGTCCAAAACTACAAAATAAAGCCACTAAATGATTGCACTGGCTCCTAGTTTGTGGTTGTGCAGCACTGCCCACCAGCCCTGTGGTAAGTGATGTTTGCTTAAGAAGAGCACTATCAGTACTACTAGCAAGCGTAACACTGTATGCAGGGCTCTGGCACATTAACACTTAAAACAGGACGAACAAATTTAAAAAATTGCCTGATGCAGCTAAAATGCTCTACAACACTCATCCTTTGTTTCATTCAGGATATAAAGCCTAAACACCTCTGACTGCTTGTTAGCTTATTGTCAGATTACTCACAGCATCGTGGCAGGAAGTGTAGACAATGTGAACCTGCTTGAGGTCCCTGTCCAGGAAATGTCTCCGTATGGCCAGGACATTACAGCCACAACAATTGTCCTCCTCCACTGTCACAGACTGAGACAATCGAGAGCCAGACACTGATGTACATCTGGGATGAGAGAGGAATACAAGAAGAAAACAGGAGGGTGCAAAATAAAGTAAAAAAAACAGATAGATTTTTTGTAACATAGTAGGCAAAACGGACACGATTACAGAAATATTCTTTAATATTGCAGTGCAGGCAGTCTGTATGAGAGTATGTGATTAATACACATCTTGTGTTGATGAGTGGGTTTATCTAGAGTGGTATTTTCTCAGTGGATAACCACACCGCAGTTGTTGATGCGTGTGAAATTTGAAACACACTGGAGAGGCTCAGGAGACACAGAAGCCAAAGAGATCAAAACTCTGAGCGCGGGTGTATGTTTGAGCGCTTACGGGCAAGAGCTGGCAAGGCGGCACAGCCCACAGGCAGGCTTCCTCATCAGGTACATCGGCCAACCATATGCAGCCAGGGCAAAGAGCATATAATAACACACATCCTTGTACATGTTCATCTCACCCTAGGAAAGGAAATGACAAACAGATGGGCACACACACACACACACGCATAAGAACAAATGAGGAACAGTAACAACACATTTTCAGACGTATTCTAAATTACATCCTCAAATATGATTTCAGTTCAATATATACTTTGCAACTGCAAGTGCACATACATTGATAGCAAAGAAATACTGTATACTGTAAACCACTGTAATTGCTGCATATGATAAATTACCATTTTGTACATGTGTGAAATATACAACAAAACTCGATGGAACCAAAAGTGCAGCCTCGTGACTTTTATTCAGTCTATTCATCAGATTTATCCCTATTGTATTTTGTGAAACTTCTGGAAAAAAATAACAATGACCTTGTAAAGAGTTGGTTAGCCTTCCTTCTGTGTATCATGTGCAATCATTTACCTCAGAATCGTTTAAAGGGTAAATAAGACTCATGAGAAGCTGTAAGAATGAGTTAAAATACAAATTGTATTTTTTCATTTAGTATTTCATTGTTTTCCTGAATTCTAAACCTTTTAACTTTCACATATAGAATTAATACAAGTCAACCTTAGCTTTATCAGTTTATCAGAAAGAAGAAACTCACCAAATTCTTAAGGTCCAGGTATCTAGTATTACGAGTGACAGGCATTCCAGATAAAAAGGCTAAAATGTCGTTGTTGGCCTTAGCAAGAGAAAACAGAATACAAAAGGTTTTATCCCATTACAGCACATGTGTACACAAGCACAAAAATACAAACAATAACATATTTTATTGAAATTGGTACCTGGTCCAGGATAGCAGATCTCTTAGACCTCTGCCTCTGGCGGAGAAGTACCAGACCAGCAATGATATCACTAGGCACAATGTCCAGGTCTCTGAAGAACTCTGCAAAAAGGCTGGCAACTTCTGAATACGCATCCTGGACACCAGAGCAGCAGATATCAGAACATGTTGGCAATGTAACACAGTAACAACACAAGGTTTGCACTACAGGAGATTTGTCACAAAAGAGACATGATAATCATCATACAACCATTAAACTGTCTAACCCTCTGCTTATTGTGTTCAATTTAACTGAATAACAATCAATAAGCAAATAAAAAATGTATTTTTCTCCCTACCCCACCTGCAATTTTGCTTTCAGCTTCATAGAGTAGCAAATCTTTAGCTTATAGATGAGGCAACTTATCCTTTTCACCAGCAACAAAAGATGTTACTCATTGAATACTGTAACTACACACCTTCATACTGCCCAGCAACAATCACTACACTAACACGAACTTACAAGTTTATATGTCCATTTAAGTTGTACAAACCCAGCAAGGACACAATGTCTTGCACAAGTATTAGTTTTAATTTATGAGGAAAATGCATCAGATTGTTGGAAAAAGCTGAAGGTAATATTTCTGGATGCCTTTACTTTACTTTCAGTTTCAGTTTGGTGTGACTCACTGATTGTGTATCCTGGGCTCTTGTGCAGCACATGAAGAACTTTAGTCTCCTGCTCCAGCTGCTGGCTTGTCCTTCCTCTAGTCTGTGTCTAATGGTGATAAAAATGCAAAGAATACAGTCAAAACTGAATATTGGTAAGAAACTGGTAGGATGTACATGCCTAGATGTTGCGTTGTTGTTGAATTTTGTGGCCACGGCAAAATAAGAGACAAAGAGAGAAATGCTGAATTTAAGGTCCTGTTAATACCTTAGCGTATATGTTGTGAGGTTACGCTGACGCCGGCGAGTGGCTTTAAGTTTGACAAAAGTCCGACCCGTAGGATCAAAGGTGCACATGAGGGTAATGCAAACACTGAATATCACAAGCCAGTTGCATGCAACGATTCCTGCAAAGAATAATAAACATCAATAACATTGAAAAATAAATTTCTTGAGTATTTCCATTCTTTATACCTGCCTTCACTCACCCAAAGCCAGGTTTTTGGCAGTGACATCAGAGCATGGCTGGTAATACTGAACAAGCCAGGCAATTCCCACCACAGCATATACTAGCTCGACCAACAGAATAGCTGGAAAGTGAAGTGAGAGGAGTGATAAGAATGGTGATCAATCAATAACCAATCAATATACATAATGTTCCAACCTTAACTTGAAACCAAACAAATTCTCACAACCACAGTCATCAACATGTAATCCTGTGTAAAAAAGTCCCATATAAAAAAAAAATGCGTGTTTTACCTAGTCGTATGTAGAGAACATACTGCACAGCTTCCCTTGGCTGTGTGTACAAAATGCTGCCTCTCATGCTCAACCACATGATGGCACTCTCACAGATAAGGCAACTGACCAGGATGCCCAGATACCCTCGGCCATGGTCCACCAGTGTTACAGAACAAGACTGATCTGAGCCATAGGGGAGGCCGAACAGAACCACGGATAGAACGACCAACCTGAGTATGAGACAGACAAGCGTAAGGAAGTAAATATAAAATACTGATACAAATAATCTTTTTACTCAGATAAACTTATAAATGAAGAAAACACTGACTTACCAGATGCAGTGCAATAAAAAAAGGAAGAGGGCGGGCAGCACAAGGTCATCACTGCCAACTGACCAGCGCCGCCGAAACATCACCATGCCAGGCATCACTGCCCTGTGGAAAAACCAAAGGCAGACAGAAAACGTCAGGGACAAATGACAACATTTGCAGCATTACTCTCAGAACTTGTCAAGCTTTGTTTCTCCTCAGGTATTTCATGAGGGTTTAACCTACTGTCCTATAAACTGTTTCAAACAGAAAACGGAAGAAAGGATAAACTAATAATGAACAAATGTGAATTTATACATTCTGGACCACACAAGGAGTCAGCTCTTGCTCAAAGTTCAGAATCTATTATGAAACATCAGTGATGTCCTGTTTCTTAAATGCTTTGTATACTAACAAATCAGAGAGAGGTCAGGGATTATAATGTAAATGCAAAGAGGAGAAGAGTGAAAGACAGCGGGATACTTGAGACCAGTTGCTTGAAGAGATGCAGAGAAACTGCCCTACTTAATGAACAAAAGGAAGAGAACCATGACTACAACCCTGTGAAAGAGCACTTTCTTATGTCACTCTGTCCATTCTTTTTGTTGAGAAAAAAAACAACATTGTGAGTACTCAAGTTGCCTCTGGGTTACACTGACACGAACTTTAAAATGCTTATCAGAAAGTAAATACTGTAGTAGGGAGTAGATGGAGAACAGGGAGGCTGATGCTGTCCTAACGGTGCTGATACAGGCTGGTACAGGCTTTATGATTTACTCCTCCTGCATATTTGCTGAAAAAAGAGCAGCTTTCTCTGTCCTGTCAGAAAAGTATGCCATTCACATTCATCCCAAAACTTTGAACTATATACAGAACTACACTAGTTATCACCTTTAAGACAGTTTCAACTTAAAAACTATAACTCTGTAAAAGTAGAATTCACAGTATGATTCACTGTATTGGCTTGTACCAGATTGTACAGGTGTACCTAATGAAATGGCCAGTGAGTGTATACATACACTTTATACGACATACAACAACTATAATATAGTGACAGGGAAGGAAAAGACAAAGCAAAACATCATGATCTTAAGATTTCTTCTTGGTCAGCGTCCAGCACTCCTCTGCTTTTTAGTATTGTTTCAAAACTTTTTGTTCACATTTTCTTTTAGTTATTGTGAAACTGGCAGCACCCTCCTTGATTCACCCTTAAATACCACAGTCATCACAGTTGTTAAAGTCTCACTCTGCATTGTGCCTGCAAAAACAGAACAAGTGATAGTTGTATCATTGCCTGGTTAAAAGGCAAACGTAGGATTGCACAACCATGTCCTTTTTGGAGTGGATCAACACTGCAGCAAAATATGCTGCAATGGATTCCACAGTGGGTTTCACTTGTATTACAGGGATAATTTAGAGCGATTTAAATACAAACTGCAACTGCAAGACCTAAGTTGTTAATTTAAATGCATCAAAGGAGATATGATGTGAAATTGTATATTAAAGTCAGTTCTAGTGGCAACTTGTCAGTTGGACCAAGACAGTCAAGTACTGGCACAACAACTTGGTGGTACAGTAAAATTCGTCATTTGGCTTTGCTTTGTTAATATTTTTCCAACTTTGTTCACACTTCGGTTAACAGACTTTCTGTCTCTTGAACTTACTGCAAGTCTTTCTCTAGTTTCTTGAAACTAACTAGACTGGTACATGTACAGTACATGCAGTACAAGGATGACCTGAATGCCATTCTATTTTTAGTTCAGTAAAGTAAAGTAAGAGTATGGTTCGACCAGTGACACTCTTAGAAGGTGATAGTGCAAGCTGCCAACAAAAATCGCCTAAACTAATGCAGAAAACAGCTGCCTGTCTGCAGAACAATAACTTGCAGTGAAAATAACATCTGTGGTTTTATGTTTTACAATATCCTAGGAAGTGCATCCTTTTTTCACTAAACAATAAAGTGTGTACGAGTTTCCTGGAAAACTTCCTCTGACCAAATCATTCTAATCCTCTGTATATAACAATGTATTATACAGTATGCCTCAAGTATATGAGCTCAGCAGATTATTATGAACTGAAGAGGACAAGAAATGACACCATCTAGCCAAGACAAACTTTATAAATAACTTGAAAATGTAAACAATCAATTCCTGTGTGGAGAATATAATGTTCCTGGTTTATCCTTGAACAAGAAGTGAGTGCTGGGAAGGAAAAAATCAGGCAAAGAAAAACATTTTCATTGAGGCATTTGTGCTACCACCTACATAGCTCTCAGTGGGGATGTGTGCAGTATTACAGAAAACCCAGGCATTTCCTTTGTGGAGATCTGGTGGAGTCTTTTTTTTTTACAAACCCTTCTCTATTCTGTTACAGTACACCCAGACAGAAACACTGGACATCTTGTTATCAGAATAGATTCCCATGTCCTGCAAGTTCATTAAACTTTAACAAAAGTAAAAGCCCAGGAGCTTGGTGTTGGCTAAAATCTTATCTTCTTGCTTATAAATATTTATTTCGTTTTTCAAAGTCATAATATGCATCAGATTTTTATATTTCCCAAGTGGCTGCTTATTGAGCCCAAACACCTGCAGTAATTTGCACTGTCTGAGTACAGATCAAAGTTTTCCCATATTGCTTGGGACCATGCAGTATTTTTACTTTTCTCTGCCATATCATCTATTTGGACTATGTTGCATATGATGGACCACAGTAATTTCACAACTAACATATAGCTTACTTCATCTACTTTTTCCTTTATATTACTATCATTTTGTGTATATATATATACACATATGTATATATATATATATACATACATATATATACACACACAGATAGATAGATAGATAGATAGATAGATAGAGATGTCTTGTACTGGAACTGGTTCTGTACTGGAACAAGAACAAGACATTCATGGACTGTTGGAATGCTACTATACAAGTAACCCCAGTGAAAGAGGTTACATGAAGCGGATGTGGGACCTATGGATTCT
>JAUMHL010000018.1:9996836-10013198 GCA_032362345.1 Sandelia bainsii
GGTTATAGTGCATTTTAGGCTCATCCTGAAATTTCACCCGAAAGCCGAATATCCCTAACTTTTTGTGAGTAGTGTATATATATAAGATTAAGAAGGTAATGGTGAAGTACTGCAGTCCACTTTTAGTAATTTTGATATTTTTCAAATATTCCCAGTACATGCATTACAATAACCCAAATACCTTATTAAGTGTTAGCTGTTTCAATTTCAGAGGCAAGGCCATGTCAGGTATGGTTTATTTTATATGGCTATATTATCATTATTATTACCATTATCAATGGTAAAATTGAAACAGACGACAAAAACAGTTCTCATGAAAACATAAAATCAGCCTCATTATTCAGCTTTTCCCACCTTACTGTGATCATGAAATAAAATAACACTAGACACATTGTTCTTCCCTTGCAAAAATGTCCACATTGGAAGCAGTATCCAACATTAATGAGGGTACAAGAACAATTCTACAAGTCTAAGAAGCATTTTGTGATTGCGATTTCATTGTTGGTCATAACAGTAGGTCGCTGCACTATGTAGTACATACATTTACTGTACCAACATAGATATAATGTCTACATACATACTGATTCTACTTTCTGCAAACCATTATAAAAAATTCTTAATAACACTAAATAAATGTTATACTTGTCCGTAACGTAAAAAATGAAAAGGTACCATGTATAGTTTGACCACTAATGGTTTTATGGAGTAATATTTTATGACTGGTTCTCCATTTAGTTTACTTGCCAGTACTCCCAAATGAGCACAGGCATTTGCACAAGTAAATGGATGACGCAAAACATGCTACTGCCAACAGTTTCATACTGTTCAACAGATCTATAGGTTGTTCAATTGCAGACATGTACCTTTACAAATGCATTTCACTCCTTTGTTAGGCCTCAAGGATACACACTGTGTGTTTTGGTGAGTGACACTGCATGGAGAAGAGCACTTAGAAAATATAACATATTAAAAAATACTTTTTCAAATATTACCCAGCTCTACTTGTGCAGTTTTTGAGCTGGTAAATTGATGTGGACTTCATAGGTACACACGAATCATGGCTCTAGATGTCTTCAGCTAAAAGTGAAACATGACAGGACGATAACGCATGCCAATAATTAACTCCTCTAATCTACTGAAAGGAGAAAACGACTGGTAGAACTACTTTTGTGTTGTTAGTTATCAGGAATACAACCACTATTCACCTGGCTTTGAAATGCATGTTTTGTTAAACATTTATATTCAGCAGCAAAGGGGTCTGCTTGCCTCTTTTAAAATTCCATCTACTCACCTCCAAACAGTTGTCATGATTAGACCCTCACCAACACGGACTGATTGACCCAATAAACAATGTGTGTATATTATGAAATCAATTTTTTTGTGTAATACTCCATACAAATGCAATAATACACCAACAGATTTCATGGAGTGAGCACAAAGACTGCATTGCTGGTGATTATAATTAACAATCTGCATCAAAGCAGAGGGGTCAAAACATAACGTAGTGTAGTGTAGTGACAATTTGAATATTTTCCTTCTGGTCAAAGTGCTACAGCAGGTACTTTATTCAACTGGCACAAAATTAGCTGCAGTAGTAACACAGTAAACAGTGTGACACCCTAATGCAGAACGTGGCTATATGCTGTGAATAGCTAAAGCTGATAATTTAAGGACTAAAGGTATGACACAACTCTTGACCTGCAGATTCCAGTTCTTAGCATGTGGTTCCTTTGCTTTGAGGTAAAACGAGAGTGAAAGAAACAGGGCCATGTGAATTGGCTCATGTGACTGAAGTCACCTCTCGGTTACTTGTAAAACTCTATCTAGGTTAGAGTAACATTAAAGAGGATGGTGGAAGGAGGGAAGGAGGAAAGAAAGAGGGGGAAATAATTAAGAAAACATCTGAACTTCCCTCAAATCTCATTTAGGCCAAAACAATCAGGGCAGTGAAATCAAGCAGATCTCTATATGCAGTAGAAGCACACTGGACCACTAGGGACATGTTATCAGCACTCTCCTCCAGGCCTGTTGTTACAATATGGCTGAAATTCCCAGCAGAGACCTCCACAGTGGAAAAAACATTATGACATAATTACAAATGAAATAAGATGAGAAAGTAAGGCTACAGTCTTGTTATATTATAAATCTACTCTGTGAAATTAGTTTAGGTTGAAGTAACAAGTCTGAATGTGTAGCATCAGTTCCTTCTGTCTCTCTGAGCATCCATACATTTTCAAAAACTGCTTTTCTGTTAAGGGTCACAGGTGACTGACACCTATCCCAGCATGCACTTAGTTTCCAAATTGAGCTTTTTTTGTGGTACTGCAAACTGCCTGTTTTTACCGGTTGCCCTAATCCTAACTTCAAAACAAAATGATTTTGTTTAATATTGTTTTATTCTGATGCTACTATGAAATCAGATATCCTAAAGGGAAGTGATTGTTATCTACAGTAGGAGTCAGATGGAAGCACACTCAGTGATTTTTAACCACTCCTTTGTGTCATCTTAACAAAAAGACATTATGACTGATCAACCACCAAAAAAATATGTTATTTTTTTTTTCATCCTTATCCTTGCTTATCCTTATCCTTGCTTGGTCTTTGTTGTTTTATCTAATGACTGAGGCTACATGTAAAGTTTATTTTAAAATGTTTATAATGCTCAAATAAGCTGTACAAAATGTTAAAATTAGCTCAAAATATCCATCACAATTACACTGAGCCCTTACAACTTGTTTTGTTAAAAAACATATTCTCTTACACTAATAGAAAACAGAGTAAGAAAACAAACCATCACATTTAAGAAGCTGAAGTTCAGAATATTTTTCTGATAAGCTGTTAATGACTAAAATCAATCAAAACTATTCTGAATAGATTTTTGTCAATTGAATGCTCACTTCAGTTATGACCTGTGAAGCACTTTGTAAATTGCTTTAAGACGAGCATTATCATTTGTCTTTCAAGCCAGTCACTACATATTTTGTGAATTTAGCATATGAGCAGCATGTTATATATACTGAGTCTGTATTCAGATTGTGTTTTCACTTTCCATGCTTCTGTCCGGCAACAACAGTAAACACAGACTCTGAGGCAAATCAATATATCCAACTAATCACTCCCGAAGTTCTGAGGAAATCGATATGCCTGAGAACACCTCAGAAAAATGTCTCTTCAACTATCAGTGTACTTTCAAAATCCAGTCGAAAATTACTTGCATGAGTACAGCTGTGCCCATAACATTTGATTTTAATTTGATTTTCTGTTGAATACAAGCATTTTTAAGCCAACCATGTCATTTTGATGCAGTCAGAACCTTACAGTAGGGAGTACACCAGCCCAGTAGCTTTACTGAAGGCAATCTATCAAGCTGCTTCATGACATATCCACGAAACAGGCTATGCACAGCCAATCCAGTGCTAATTAGTGTACTGTGTACACTAAATAATATTCACCTCTGATGAGATCGCCTTTTCTCAAGTAATTTCATGGGAGAAGACTAGAGCCACCGGTACGCGTGACAACCCCACATCCTTACTAATAGCAGTTGCCTTCTCAAAGGCTTTCCCATCCATCACTCAGGGGATGTTGGCCTATTAGTGGCTCTGTTTGGCTTCTACTGTAGACTAGCAAATGCATTTAGACTTTTTTCACTACAGTGAAAGCCGTGACATGTTTTAAACTCATATTACATCCATCTGTTTTCCACAAAAAATGTTACATTTTTGACTGATAAAAAAGACTAAATACATAAATTACAGACTAATACTAATAAATTTAGATTTTGAAGGAAGTTTACATCATCACGTCATTTACATCATCTAAGAGAATCACACCAATGCGATATAGCAGTTTTCCAGAACCACGTCCATTGATTTTGATTTAAAAAATAACATATTTGAGAAGAATATACTTATCAGTTCAAGAGATATATCTGATGTGTAAGTGGGTGTCAACGGCTCCATTGTGAAATAACATTCTTTCAACAACCGAGTCCTAAACCAGAACATGCCCCCCCTCACCCCCATAGCATTACCATAAAGGACTGTTACAGCACCTCATCATATTCACTGTCATGTCATTACACGCTGCTACATTACTGTTCACATTACTTTGTTTACATTACTGTTATATTACTCTGTTTACATTGTTGCGCTATCATGGCACAATGCACTTTAACTTCACATTTTGCACACTGTACATATGCTCTACCGGAACTGCTGCTACACTTAATTTATAACTTAACCCTTACTATTAAAAAAAACAAAAAAAAAAACAACAACTCTAATTTAGATTGCATTTTTATCTTTAACTTGTGCTCTTTGTTTAAGTTGTACTTATTTTTACTTTATTTAGATCTAGGGTTTTTCTTTGTACTTAGTTTTGCACAGTCATAAAAAAAGGAAGCGGTTCAGGGTGCATTTCACTGCGTGTCGTACTTGTATAGCTATGCATGTGACAAATACAGAATCTTGAAATCTTGAAACAACCATAGCAATCTATGTGAGTATACCTAGTTTAACAGCGCTCCACAAAATTGACCAATAAATATAAATGCTGCCAAATACTAAAGCACATTATTGAATAAATAACTACTAAAAACTTCATCTTAAGATGCTAACTAATAAAAACGTTGTATGCTGCATAACTATTCCTGAAATGTAAGGTATGCCAGCATATGTATTATTCCACTGTGCAAAAACCCACAATTTCTCTATTACAGTGGACATTTATTAAACCAACACATGCATTGCTCATATAATGATTTTCTTTGTGATGATGCGTAGTCAGGATAAATGCAAATGCAAAGTCAGTCTATTGTTGATGTTGAGGGAATAGTAGAGAAACTTCCTAATGTTAATTCTGAGGTGGAAATTCAAACAGGTTTGTAGTTTTTAAATCTCCTCCTCAAGTAATTTATACTTTCAATACTAGCACCTGAAGCTGGCAGACACCACAGATCCTCCAGTGTTTGTAACCTCAGATCAAAGGAGCACCTAAATGTCTGCCCTTCAGGGGCAACTCTACTACACAGACGACTCCAGGCTGAGCTGCTGCCGCTGACTCTACTATGATGGCGCTTTCTGCATTCAGGATGAGTCATGAAAACTCTTGACTCTCATCCTGAGCTAGTGACTCCGTCTGAATCCAAATGACATGCGTTTTGTGAAAAGACTGACATATTCCTGCATGTGAGCAATGCTTTTGTGCTCCACATTGCGTGCTACTGTGTGCCAGGCTGAACCCACGTGATGCAACAACAATGATGTAACAACAATAACAGGGCTCCCTGTCCCCCCATCATTATGGCTCTTTCTTTGACAAGGACTTATTGAAACAAACAGGGCACAGGCATTCAGCACAACACCTGACAAGTTTTACTGATAACAACTGCCTTTGAATTGTCTTATGCATCACAAGCAACAACTGACTGAACTAACAATAATCTTATTGTTACTTACACATAATCTGTGGTTGCTAAATATATAGTTCTCCTTCCAATCGGCTAGTACAGACATTTATATCCAGATTGCTACTAAAAGTTAAAGGTAAAACTCAACTGTTCTCACTGCTCAACTAATTACACGGTACACTGAGGTAGCAACAGAGGTGAGACCTGAATCTAAAATCTGCACGAGCAGTAAATTAACCAGCAGCAGGTGTTTTAGTATCCTACTCTTTCATTTTACTCACAGAGAGTCTCCTGCGGCAACAACAGCATCAAGCCAAGCTGTGGCACTCAGCCTGTTGGTTACAGGCTCTTTGTTTTCTATCACATTCTCTCAGTGTGTAACAACTTTACCTATCACCACTCTAACCAAGCTCAACAAGAACATTTACTTTGTATAGCAGGCTGAAAGCAGATCTTGCAAACCTGTTTTAAAACAAACAGGTGAGAAATACTAAACCATTATCATATTGACTCCCAGGTCTTACTGGTTATTAATATGTTACAGTAACTAGAGTTTTACCATTACTGTTTGTGCAAATTAAATATGAAAAGTAGGCCTTTTTGTCAAGATCCTCTTGCCTTTCAACTAATGAAACCAGCTCTGCTTTTATTAGATCCCTAAATCTCACCAAAACGTCCCTTTCAAAGTGATAATCCAACCATAATCTGCAGGATAGAAATGTCTGAAAGTCACCTCCCATACACTTAAAATGTCAATGTGCAAAGGTTGATGTTTCATCAACCTAACTTATGTCACTGACATTGAATTGAAATAAGCATAAACATAAACAATCCAGAATCATCTCACAAATACACTGTCTCCAAAAACTGGTTAAATTTTATATATATATATATATATATATAAGCATATATAACAGTAGAGATATGATAGTGCTTTTTCACAGGCATTATTTGCCATAAAGTAACAAGATTCCTGAATGTCTTAGAAATAAGGAAGCTTTACTAGTGTTGCCAGGTGGTGTGTATTTTGCAGAGACAAACAAGAAATATAGTACCCCTTTTGCTGTTAAGCGAATCCTCAGTGGTATCCTGTCCATACTAAATGCTCTGCTGCATTTGGCGGGCCATAAAGAAGACTTTGTTGTCAATACATCATTCCTGTGGTAGCCTCACAGATCATTCACACTGACAAGTGACCTCACCTCTAACATTTGACAAACATTAATTCCATTTCTGAAGTGCATTTGCTCATGTAATATATATGTGTTGCTTTGCTAATCAAGTAACACACAGTAAATAACCACTACTAAACTACAAAACTGCATCTAGATTTCATGCACATTTGGTCAGCAGAAACAATACACATTGGAGGCAAGAAAAACCATGTCAATTAAGGTGTGCCCAGGGAGACCAAGGAGACTCCAGCTTTCACTTAAGCATCAGAATACATCCTGGATTTATATGACATTCAGCACAGCATATTTACTTTGTGCAGTAAGTCTGATTGTCCTGTGTTGAACCACGGCACGTGAATAGTTATGTGGCGCTTTAATTTTTCTGAATTAAAAATTTATATCTTTTAAAATAGCTAAGAATATCAAAGCTGTACATTCACAGAACAATGTCTTAAATGTTGAAATTTGCCTTTACAAGGTTCAGTCAAAATTGCATTCTAGACAGGATTGACTCACATCAATATCCTTATTGAACTATTGCAATTAATTGTTGAACAATTATCAAACACAAAGTCTGATAGCATATGTTTAGTCATGCAGGTATTCAGTGACTTCACTGTCATTAAGGCAGTTTGTTATGGTGTAAACATCAACAGGAATCTACAAAAAAAACATTTGCTTGGAGGGAAACAGTGAAGGCTGGAGGGGAGTTGTAATGACGTGTTGGACACAATCCTACACAGACAGACTACTGAAAATGTCTACAGAAAAGGCTGAGGTTACACTGGGTTGGCATGATGGCATGACTGCAGCACAGTCCCAAATCTCTCCGTCTCCTCTGCTCTCTGTCACACATCCATCTGCTCCAGTCTCTCTCTTTTTCTGCCTGGGTCAGTGTTACACTCTGCTCAGATCAAGATTCTTTCCAGCATTTGTCACATCCCGGGCTCTGCTCCTGCTGTCTCTAATGATTCTGTCTCTCCGAGTCCTGTCACACTACAGAAGTATTCTGTCCATCCTGCAGAATCTCATCCTGTTCTATCTCCTTCTCACACTCTATCTGCCTTCCTCATCTTCTGCCTTCCCATCCTCTGGCTCTCTCCTTATTCTCCTTCTACCCACACACTCATTCAGTGTTCATATTTTAGAGGACATTTATGAGCATGAAACAGAGCGTGTGCATCTGCACCATTTTCAGCGCAGAGGAAACCTATATTTTCTTCTCCAGCCTTCCCCGGTCTCTATCCTCTTCCTTATCTAGCTAATCCAGATTCTGGTTTTGGTTTCGTGTTGCTCATCTTTTTTTAGACTGAAAGCCATGTGCCACTCACTCCTACTCTCCCTCTGCCTCTTTCTCCATCTTTTTCTCCCACAGCCTCCCACTCAATCCCTTTCACCTCTTCCCACTCCATTTTCTCTTCTTTCGGTCGATGTGATAGTATGTGCACCACAGATTGCATGCATGTGTTTGTGTGTACATGAATGGTTATTTTTGTTTTGGGGTGGTAACTTGTGTGCTCTGCCAACCTGTCTCTGGCTTGCTGCCACAAAACATGTACAGATCTGTTTGTCATTGTATCTGGTCAGATACTGAAAATAACTGCAATAATTCTGTCCATGCAACACACTACTGCAGTGTGTTGAATGCACTGTGGTTCCACACAAATTTATTGAACAGTTATCCCCTCATAACTTTGCTGCAGAATCATATGATTTCACTTCTGCAGCTTACAGATCTTGTAATACATGCAAGTCTATATGTGAAGGGAAGCACATTAACGCACATGCACCTGCAAAACACTTGCACAATCATCAGTACGGTCATGGATATTACCACAGAGTGATACCCTTTTACTCGTGGCTTATTTGGATCACCTGTCCCATGGTGCACTACTAAAAAGAGCAAGTCTAAAATTAATGTGAGTGCCGTGCTATCTACATCTTCACAAGACATGGAAAGACCTAACATTAATCAAAGTCTTGTTGTACATGAACTGGACCTAGCTGAAGGTTATTAGCAACTGCAAACTTGAAACTTTTTACCTCTCATTAACTCCAAGTCTGAACACTTAATATACAGGTTACAAGATTTTCTCATTTCTGTCAAAATTCTGTTGCTAAGTTCTGTATGCTTCTGCTTTGTTAATACCCCTGTTTCAGTACATTTAAAAAAATAATCTGTTATTAAAATACTCTTTACCACTTAACAACACTTGATACGGTTTTACAAAAATATTTTCTGCGCAGATCACAATTACCTTCATGACTGTTGCAGCTTCATAAAAACTACACACAATATTTGTGTTAAACATATGAGAAATGGGAAGCAGAAGATGAAAGGACAGAGATGGAAAATTAATCAAGATATTTACACATAAGGCACAATATTAACTATTGAAAGACACAAAACATCAGCCAAGGCAGTTACACTACATCTTACAGGACAACCCTTCCATTTAAAAGGAGTGACTTCAGGTCAGGACTTATACTTTAATCTTGCGTCATAGTATAGTGCTGTGAAAAAGTATTTGCTCCCATACTAAAACAAACAAATTTTAATATTACACAAAGATAACCCCAATAAATACAAAATGTACTTTTTAAATGATCATTGCATTTATTAAGGGAAAAAAGCTCTCCAAACCTGCCTGGATCTATGTGAAAAAGTAATTGCCCTCTAAAGCCAATAACTGGTTGTGCCACCATTAGCGGCAACAACTGCAATCAAGTGTTTGCGATAACTGGCAATGGGTCTTTCTTTCATATCGCTGTGAAGGAATCTTGGCCCACTCTTCTTTGCAGAACGGCCTGTTTGATGTAAAGCCATCAGCATCTCAACTGGATTTAAGTCTGGACTTTTGACTACTCCAAAACCTTAATTTCGTTTTTCTTTTTTTTTTAAAGCCATTCAGAGGTGGACTTGCTGTTGTGTTACAGATCATTGTCCTAAAGTCCCAAGTGTGCTTGAGCTTAACCATAAACTGATGGCTGGACATTCTCCTTCAGGATTTTCTGGTAAAGCGCAGAATTCATGGTTCCGTCAATTATGGCAAGTCATCCAGGTCCTGAAGCTGCAAACAGTCCTAGATCACACACTACCACCACGATGTTTGACTGTTGGTATGATGGTGTTTTTATGAAAGGCTGTGTTAGTTTTATGCCAGATGTAACGGGACACACACCTTCCAAAAATTTCAAATAAAGTCTTATTAGTCCACAGAATATTTGCTCAAAAGTCTTGGGGACAATCGAGCTTCTGCCTTGGAACTCTCCCATAAATGCCATATTTGCCCAGTAATCAAGCCTGGGTGTGGCTAGTGAAACTGAATGCAGCTTTCCACAAAATGTAGTTAATCACAGTTCATTCATGGAGGGCAAGTACTTTTTCACATAGAGAAAGTCAGGTTTGGACAGCAATGATCATTTTAAAATTTCTTTTTGTATTTACTCAGGTTATTTATTTATTATTGTGTAATATTAAAATGAGTTTGATGATGCGAATCATTTAAGTGTGTAAAATATGCAAAAAAACAAAAACAGGAAGGGGGCAAATACTAATAGTCTACTCCCAGTTAAGTTATCAAAAAGTGTTTTCTAACCACAACATTATACTAAATATATATATGCCCTTACTGTTCTAGATCTGAATTTGAAATATCCTTGATTTTCACATCCATGTAAGGTTGTGTCGAAGTTATAGAAACATGCATTAATCTCTAGTACTATATATTCTCCAAAAGAATTAACATCAGCAGCAGAAATCACTACATTAGTGACATTATTATTGTTGTTGGTTATCTGCTGGACCAAACATAATTGCCAGGAGTCCCAGGAGGCACTTGTTTTCCACACTGATGCCTCAGTACATACTTGGTGAAAAACAGGTTTAGACCTGACACGCTGTGCTCGTCTCAAATTATATGAATATAAAAAGAAATATTTTTAAATTGTGCATTTTACATTGTGGTAGATATTAGTGAAAAAGATTAGGGATAACGTTTTTTAGCTATTTTTCTTCCCTGAAGTCATATCTTATTCAGCTCAAAGACTGTATCAATGATAAAGACTAGAATTCATTATTATTACTAATATTATTATTCATAACCCTTAGGTGTTTGCTTTTCTCATTGGGACTGTGCGACACTCTCCAACTGACATGTTTGGTAATTTGTGAAACACCACACACTGAAGGCATTTGCACTACAAATGGCTTGAACATAATGACAATAGAGAAAAACATCCGAGAGCCATGATAAAAGGAGGGTGTGAGGTGTGAAATTCCCCTTACTGTGGCTGTGCCAGGTCCTTTTAATTATAAAAAGGTACCATGTCATCTTCTGCCCAAACAAAAGCATAGAGTCTGGATAATGGATGATATGATAATGTAATGTAATGAGTTTGTTTAGTGTTGTTCTAATAATGAAAAGACCACTAGACTGATTAATTACCTACTAAATATGTAGAAAAACAAGTCAGCATCAACACTAGTAATGGGGTCTGTCAATTTACTTCAAGTGTTTGGGATTTGGATAGTTACCACAAACTAGGCTGACAAAGTGTCACACCACTTTTGTAACGCGTGTGCCATGTGTTGTTTCGACACATATAGTAAACTAACTGTGAAACAATTTAACAATAATCAGTAACAAAAACACTGAGGCCGTGACCAGGTGCAGCTCTCAGTGTTTATGTGTGCAACAGCATCCAAACGTGTGATTCCAACAAGTCGATGAGCGGCAGCAGCACTATAGTGTCTAATCTCATTAATCAGGACAGCTGCTTGAGCTGGCATTCTGCGGGCCTACATAGCGGAGATGTGGCCTAAGATATGTGTCTCAAACCAGGACTAAAACAGGGGCTAAAAAAGCCGGGTCTCACTGTCCGAACCGGGACTCGTCTCGCTGCCCTACATGTGCATATGTCTAAATGCATTTTTACCAGTCAGGTTAGTCAGTCTCGTCATCCCGTAGCTGCAGCTCACCTGTATTTTGACGATGCCTTTCCAAGACCCACTGCATCGGTTCCGCTCGCTCTCCCATATCCTTCCGACTGCCGACCGCCTCAGCTTCGCTGTCCCCAACACCAGCCGACGGTTGCGGGGAATTACTTCATAAATGTCCAATTATATTAACCGTACACACAGCATTACATCAGGCGCATGAATGGACCCAGAAGCATCAACGAGCTGGAGCTTCCTCGGTTTTCTGCCGGGTGTCAGGCAAACCTGACACATGCCATCAAAGAGTGTAGCGTCGGTTAATATCACGGTGGTTTTCAAACCGCTGGAGGCTGACGGCTGGTTTCTCTGCTCAACTGCAACACGTCGTCGGCCGCGGCAGTTAACTGAGTGTGGGTCCCTCGGTCGGAGCTCGGGGTGACTATTTCGACCCCAAAAAAGATGACAGTCCCTTTGGGTTTGACCGAACAAGACGAGCCCCTCGAGTCTCACGTAGTCAGTAGCTTGTGTGTGCCATCAGCCGGACAACTCCCGAATCCCAGCTAAACGGGGACAGCGTTACCCGACGATCTGGCCCATCCCCTCGGACATTTCTCTCTAAAAAAAAAAAAAAAACACGTAGGAATTGGCTATTCTCCTTCCGTGTTCGTTTCTTTGGTTGCGCAAATGCCGTACATCCAGTAACGTTTTGTGTACGCACAAACCCCGTTTTTTGTGAACGACACGCCGCAGATCATCATAGGAGATCGGGGGATCCAGCGTTGGAAGGGCGCCACCGGTGGTTTGTGAATATCAATGAATCAGCAACTGGTTCAAAGAGAGCCTTGTTTTACGAGAGGTGGTCGCTCACCTTTGTGAAGGACCCCGGGGAATTTCACACTTCCTCTAATCACTCATGTTATAGTTCCTGCGAGCTGTTAGTTTTAAACGGCATTTATTAAAAACAGTATTACCGGCGCATGCGCCGTTTAGTATTTGCCCGAAAGCAACGTACGTTACCACAGCGACGAAACGGATACGCAGGAAAATCCAGACCTGTGTGAAAGAGCAACAGGAACTTTCAACCACATTTATGTTGTTGAAAGTATTCAAAGCATTTATGGTATCTAAAATTCAGGTGGGTTGCTGGATTTGATCTGCGCCGTAAAAATCCTTATATATGTATTCTTTTTATTATTACCAAAATATATTTATTTAACATGTCCTCCGAGTTTTGTTTCTAGTCCTTGCCTAATTTCTTTCACCATGACCCAAGTCAAAACGCTAAATTTGGCTCATGTGATTACACCAAGAGACAATATTCATCTGACATAAAAGCGTAGGGCTACTTGCTTTGATTTTCTTGTTCAGATTTGATCGCTTTGACAGTGTCTTTTCTTATCAACCACTGGGCATAAAGACGACAACTCCGTACTTCACCGTGTAACATCTTGATCCTGTACCATCTTCTTTGCGTCGACGTAAATTGGGAATTGGGCGTGGGTCCGTAAACACGTAGATGATGTGAGATGTGTCTGCAGCTGTAAGCTAAAGTTTATGGTAACCTATTCGTTCAGCAGCCTAAGCTGCTTTCTATGTCGTGAAATTGTTACATATTTAAGAAACACTGTAAGCAAATCTCCAGATGTAAGATATTTCTTAACCTTGTACCAATACTTGAAAAATAAAAATCAAATTTCTTAAGCACTGGACCTTAAGGCTTTTTTTGTCATTAAAGCGTCAGGTGACCATAGAAGCCTTTCTCAGGCGTTGGCTAATCTCTGACATGTGACAATACCAACAGTGACAGTGACTCATGATACAGTGGAAATGATTTTGAGGAACAATTTCAAAAATGATTTTTCTTAAATTCAGAATCCGATCTGCAAAAACATTTTAATAGTTTATACTAAAAATGTACACCGATAGGCCCACTATCCCTGCAGTGAACTCATACACAACATTAAAACAGACCTTTTGTCTTTATGTTCCTTCTGCAAAAAAGGAGCCCTTATCTCATTTCTTTTTATTGTACTTTTTCAGGTAACAAATATCAAAAGCAAAGCACCAAACAGCATTTTAAAGATAAAAAAAAAATTTGACAATATTTATTTTACTGTTAGGAATGTATAGACTTTGGTAGATTCTTATGTCAACACGTCACCAGCTACCATGACAACGCTACCATTCCACGCCTCCAAGTTGTGCTTTTCTGTTGCATCTTTTAAAGGATGTAGTCAAGATCGACTGCCCCTATTTTGAGGACCAGATGGTACATCCCAGTCTCTCCTCCTCTCCCCCTCACTCTCCTCCCTCCTGCCTTCAGTGTCCTCTGTCTCTCCGCTGCCTTTCATTTTCTTATATTCAGGACATTTTAACTTCAGAGACTGCTGTGGTTCATCCTCAATCTGTCATTCTTGCGTTCTCTACGAAGCTCTTGGAGAGGTATGTAATGTCCATATTCCCTCTCATCACATCACTGTAGATTTTAATGTAAAGCATTTTTTAAAGATGTGTCCAGCCTACACTCGGTAAAGTGCAGCTATGATGTGTTCATTCAATTTCAGCAGTATTTATTCATCTTCATCGTTTTTCCTCATTTGCATTTTCACAATTTCTTTTATTGCAGTTGCTGTTCTCTCCTCCATCTTGTCCTCCATTTACAGCACATATGACTCATGCACTTTACAGTGAGAGAACAGAGAGTAGACAGAAGAAGAGATTAAATCTTTATGTTACTGCATCTGGATTCAACTCTTGTAGGGTTTTTAAAAAACCCAAAGATTTCATCCTTGGCTATAAATAAGCTCTGCAGCTGCAAGGCCATTGTCCTTTCCTCCATTACAAAACTAGCAGATTGTCCTATGATAAAGCTTTACACACAAAGCTGCCATAACGTTATGTCTTCAGCGAGGGATTATGTCACAGCAGCTGGGACCAAAACAAACACTTTCTGATCTCTCTGTGCATTGGAGTGTTCACATCAATGTCGTCTTTTTCCAAGGTCACATTTAAGGCCTCATTGCCACATGACTGCTTCACTGCTGTACAGTGAAAACGTGGATACTGAGGGCTCTTTCATATGACAGGCTCTACACTCTGCAGGACAGAGAACATGATGCCTGGACCTAATTTAGACGTATAATCTGTCTGTATCTGTTTGCTGTTTTTCCCCAGTGAAGCGACACAGAGCTGACCTTATAAAGACTCCTCCTGACCAGACCACACCTCTGTCCGAGTCCATGGAAGCCAAAGCCAAGTCTGGGGCTTCAGCACCCAAGGCGGCATCTAAATCAGAGAAAAAGGAGCCAGCGCCCTCACGCAAGGCTGACCCTGCTCCTGCAGCCCCCGAGCCTGAGCAGCCTCCTCCCCAGGATGGGGCAGCAGAAGCTGAAGGGGCAGCGGCAGGTGATGAGACTGCCACCTCCGGCACAGACTCTCTGGAACACCTGAAACCCTTTCTCATTGGTGGTGCCGTTATTGCTGCAGGAGCCATCTTGCTAGGAGTGTTGCTACTGGCAAGGAGAAATTAAAATCAAATCATTATCTCAAGTTGTTTATTGGTTGATGAGCTAGAGCATCATTGCCAACTGGTTCACAGACTATCATGGTAACAGTGGGGGATGGGGAGTCACTGTGCAGCTCATATTTTTTCCTGCTTTTACTCACTAGTGAATTGAACCATTTAAGTTTTGATCCAGGCTGTAAATGGAGCATAATTACACATAGTATATGCATGAAGTTGCTTCAATACTGCATCTGAATTGTAATAATGTATTTCCTATAAAGAAAAAGTCACATTGTAGTACTAAGCTTAAAAGCCTAAACTCTAAACTCTCACTAAAGGTGGCTTATTTAACTGCTTTATCTTGTTTAATCCATTTTGCACAAATATTGACATAACCCCGTACCTTCTTGCACTGGAAATAAGCTTGGTTCACTTTGCTAAAATAATGTTGAAACTAGCATTAATACTGGCTATCAGAGTTATTCTTGGTTTTATTTTACTTTGAAATAAGACAACTGAAAGATGAATGCTGGGTATAAGCCTTGTGATGTATTGCACATATTTTGGCAAAATCAACGCCTAATTGAAAGGAAGTTTCTTTTTTGTAGGAGAGCACATGGAGAGACACAGAATTCCTGCACATAAAAAAAAAGTTAAATAAAAATGACACCATACAATAAAAAAAATCTACTTTTTCAGAGACATAAAAATGAAGCATGCAATGGTTCAGGAATAGGTTGAAGGATTGCTGGTGATAAAACTTGTACAGTATGTGAAAGAGAAGGCTAGTGAAGTTACGTTTTGCGGTAGAACAATAAGTTTTATTTTACCATAAACTAATGTCACAAATCAATAACCTTTCATGTCTTGCACAGCAGCCATAGTCATGCTGGTCCAATCTGTTTACATCTTACCGTAGATACTTAGCTGTAGCAGCCATTAGTGTTGCAGGATCGAGTTTAAAGCCTGCTGCCAAAACATGGGAGTTGCTTCTGTCTTCACTGTGCTCCTCTTATGTGGCTTTAGGAAAGTGTATTGTTTTTAAAAATCTCATTAATAACAAAGTACAACTATAGTGTAATGAGAGAGTGTCATAGGTTGTTAATACAATGACAGTGTGGTGCAGATGAACTACTGTTGTATAGTTTACTCAAAGGAAAAAAAAAAGTCAGTGCTGCACTCTCGCCTGTATAGCTGTACACAGTATTGTCCACTCACATGTAAAGTTCATGTCCCTGTTAGTAGAAAGAGAGTTTTAACATATGCCACTAACTCATTTTAGTTGTAAGTCATTACAAACTGACCAAAAAAAAAATTATATATATAATAATAT
>JAUMHL010000018.1:10021105-10047538 GCA_032362345.1 Sandelia bainsii
CAGCTTTAGTCCTAGACTTCTTCAGCTCCGCTGTGATAAGGAAAGGTACAGGAAGTCCTTCCTGCCAACAGCCATCATCCTGTATAATGACTTCATTATGACAGAGGGCTCTGCTCCAACAGTCTGTCTGGTTATGTTCAATCTATTCCCAATTACTACACATCTGATCCTCAATTCCTGAATAATAATATTGGGTTTTCTGTAGATTAAGTACAACCTGTCCTTGCTTCTGTTTAGATGTGTTTTGATGTGTATTTTTTCCTGTATGTATCTTATTTTTCCAGTGTTAATCTTTATTATCTTGTATTTTTTCTATTTTTCTATACTATTCTGTAATATTATTTTTTAACAGCTACTGCAACACTGAAATTTTCCTTTGGGGATCAATAAAGTATCTATCTATCTATCTATCTATCACACAAGACCTAACTCTATGGAGTGAAAGGCTATTTCTAACCATTTCTAACTCTGTGCCCAATTTAGCTAGTTGGACTACAATACACGGTACCCACGGTACATCTACTCTGGTGCACCTGCAGCGAAATAAAACACACGATCATCAGACTCACCTCGTCGTTTTGATTCAGGTCACTGTAGACATTTAAGCGATCCGTCCTGGAGGTACTCTGTCCAGCAGCAGCCATCCCGTGGGCCTGAGATAATCCAGTTGATGGCACTGCAGCTAGTTTAGTGTTTTTGTTTTCAGTGTAGTTCACACATGCACTTGGCAGATGATCAATGCAAACCGACAACAGATGCACTGTCAATATTAAAAAAAAATGTTTTGCGCTAACGCCTTGTTTCTAACGGTTAGCTAACATTCCGTTCGAGTCCGCAAAAATAAAACTGTAGCTATAAGAAAATATGACAAACCGAGAATACGACAAGCGGACATAAGTTAAGAAATCATATTTTAATAAACACTGAAAAAACACATACATAGTCTTTTATGCAGCCTGTAACTGCACACTATTTTAGGACTACTATGGGTTCGCTTTTTCATTAGCTAATACCACTGTTGCTAATCTTTCGTGAACATTTAGCTAAGTACATCGAAGATATTTATCCGGTTGACAACAACAATTAACTTTTAGTTCCTACGGTGGAGCCCTTTGTGGCTGGATGGACTCAGTCTTTACGGCGATTAAATAAGATAACTAAAAACATACTAGTTAAACCATAACGTTTAACTATACTACCAGAGGGTAATGACGTGTTATTTTAGCTATAAATTAAAGTTGCCGTAACAATATGGCGTCATGTGTGCGCTTTGTTCAATGCTCCGTCGTCAGTTTCCGTTAAACGTTAAACCTGTAATTTCACATTTGCTGTGTGACATTCAGACATTTATACTGTGGAGCAGCAGTTCACCTGGAAGTCTCTCAACGTCGCAAGAAAGACGGTTAAAGTGATGAATTCTGTTGCTGCGAAAAGAGTGAGTCATCAAGTAAATCTTCCACTGATTTGTAGAGTTGTTGGTTGAAGTTTTAATGGTACCGTCGTTATAACATGAGAAGACAAGGGCTTTTTTTTATGCGATTTGACGCTTATTAATGTTATATGTTGCGATGTCATAACATGATTTAGCAATAATCTTTTAATGCTGCAAATAATGACTAAGGACTTCTGATGTTGTAGCATTAAACGCTATTAGTCCAGATGTAAACAGTGTGTCGTGCTGGAGCACATAAACAGTTGTACAACAGGACAGCGTGCGTGATTATGCAATTCTCCTCTGCTTCGTTTTCTTTTTTTTTTTTTTTACTGTATCCGTGTATTGATTTTCAATTTAAGTTAAGTGAACTTTAGGGTCTGTATCTAATAGAAAACTTTGTGCTATATTGATGAAGTTATATAAAGGATGCAGTGAGTTACGTATGGTGTTAACGTCACGTTGACACGTTGTGAAGGCATCATAATGTTTAGCTTCCTTATTCAGTGCTTTTTTATTGTTTTTTTTCGTTTGTTAAAAAACTGCTCAGCACAGCGAAAACTCAGTCTGATGGCACCACAGAGATACACACAACACATATTCATCATGTTTTTTGAAATAATGCCAAAATAAATACATCAACCTAATTTGATACATGATATTTTTTCTTTTCTAAAGAATTTCCTGTCACAGTAAACATAGGGAAAATTGAAATATTAATAGAAGATAGAAATTAAAACAACAAAATATAGTGTCTAAAGTAAATAATTACTATTAATTGCTGGTTCAAAGCTTTATAAAAATATAATATTTGAGACAAATATTTTTTACCCTTATTATCGTCTATATAAAGTCCTCTTTAGAGTTGGACCTTGCGACAGCAGTTTTACTTGTTGATCTAATGTCTGAATAAGCAGTAATAATTTTAGGTAAATGTTCTTAACCAAAGCAATTGTTGGGTAGTATAGTAAGTTCAAATGTGTGCTTTTTGCCTGTCAGCTGGTGGCAGGGCTGTGCGGAGCAGCATGGAGACCAGCGGTCACAGGGATGGTATCTTCTCGTGGTTACCGTGGAGATACGCCAGATGACACCAGGGTTGACCTGATTGAGATCCCTCTACCGCCTTGGGAGGAGAAGCTAGACGAGCCCGCTGACATAAAAAAACGCAGACTTCTCTATGAGAGTCGCAAGAGGGGCATGTTGGAGAACTGCATATTACTCAGGTTGATAAACTGCTTTTGTCCCATCTGTCTGTCATTCAGCCATACTAGTGATTTTTTTTCACCTCAAGCTTAAAGGTTAACTTTTTAAATATTAAATTGCCTACATGAACAGATCCAATAACAGATCTCAATATTTATTACTGACTGCAAGGAGATCCCTCTTAAAGCAAACATGAGGGACGTAGTACAAAATCTATGTTACCATCTGTGAGCAAAAGGTAATTCTTAAATTAAAAAGAATGAAGCTAAGACTGATGCAATGAGGTCTGATTTCCTGGACTCACATGTGGCAGGCCTGAAAATTAAGTATTGCAATAATCCAGGGCCAATGACCAACCAGTTAGTGTTTATTTGAATCAAAGAGCAGAAAACACAAAAATGAGATTTAGAACTAAAATAAACACTGAGTGTACATGTCGGTTATTCTATATTCAGTTGTTCAAAAATACAACTTGTAATCTAGACAAGCATTTTAAATTGTTTGTGTTCCCTTAGAAGGTTTTTCACATCCTGCTGTTCTTTCCAATTTAAATTCCCATTCTACATTCACCAGCAGATCAGATAATCACCAGTGACTATGGCTTTCCAATTAGCCGAAAGACTCAGATTAATTCTCCATCTCTCTTGTAGCCTTTTTGCACAGCGATACCTGAACACAATGACTGAGAAGCAGCTGCAGCAGTATGACAGACTAATTAATGAACCCAGCAATGACTGGGACATCTACTACTGGGCAACAGGTGAGAGAATAATTCATTTTCCTCTTTAGACATGTGATATTACTGGTCCATCTCATGTAGTCCACTACACCTAAAACGTTTAAAGCAAATTTTAACTTTAGTAAGCTTGCAACAGACTCCAGTCAAGAGACATTTCAAACAGTGAAGGGAATGTGGATATACTTTAGATACTCACTGCAAAACATTTAAATATTTAATGACAAAATATTTCATCTTGCAATATTAATGTTTATACAAATTGCATAATAAGACTTTTCTTTTTCTTGATTTGCACTAAGAGTAACAAAGAAATCAGACATTAAACTCGTACATTCAGCGCATAACATAAATGTGGAAAATTCTAGTGGGCATAATTATTATAAATTGTTTTGTTTCGCTTTTGCTTTTCAACTATATAATTATTTATGGCTGCTTATGCTGAAATAATAAACAGCTCTACTTAAAAATTCACTTTAGTCCTGTTGCTGTTTTTTTACTGTTCATTTTGACTGAGAGTTCACCCTGGGATCACATTCACTGTCCCAAGATAACAGCATTTGATTCTTTAAATTTCCTCTTAATGTGATTTAGTTATTTGTATATTTTCTTATTTATATCGACAAACAAACTAACTGTGTGAGAACAACATCAATACATCCAACGGGCAGCTGCACTCTAGGAAACCAAACAACTGTAGCAGGCAGTCGGACTGTAAAGTGAAATATAGCATTACCATGCTGTTACAAAGTGAGGTGGTTTCCCTAATAAACAGAGCATTTCTAAGGTCACACACATAGTTTCTCACTTGAATCAAACTTATAATAATAGAGATGAGGAAGACAATAATATTTGGGGATCTGAGACATAAGAATCAAATGTCAGACAAACTATATTGTTTCTCATGGTCGTGGGTCTTTTATTTCTTATGGTCATGTTGAATCAGCCTTTATCAGCCTTTCAGGTTTATGTTCAGTTTCATGTCCTAAAACAGACAAAGGTGATTTGATCTTACTTTACTCTTAACCCTGTGAAGATTGTAAAAATAGTTTTTCTTTTTTCCAAACAGAAGCTCAGCCCACTCCTGAGGTTTATCAAGGGGAGGTCATGGATATGCTGAAGGAGTTCACAAAGAATCGCAACCATGAACAGAGGTTGGATGCGCCCAGCTTGGAGTACCTGGAAAAGGAAAGCCAATAAGCTCCATGACCTTATCAGGGACATATTTAAGATGGAGTGAATATCGGTGTGATAACTCTCCAGAAAAAAATATCTCAGAGTTTGTTTTTATCGACAAACATGACAGAATGTATGCATTTATTCTGAGCAACAAAAATGTCTAGAACACTGTACTATCAATGTGTACTGAAAAACCCTCTTTCATAAATGTAACTGTACAATGATTTAACTGTCCCTCTTTCCGACATTTATAGGTTGTTTAATAAATGTTGATCATCTAGTGTTATCAAAGGATTGAGTTGAGTGACTTGAGGGTACCAAGACTGACAGTACAGCCCGTATTTGTTACATAATGAAGGTTGTGTTGCCTGCAGTGTCAGTTTACAGACACCAGATGGAAGCAGATCACTTTCAGCGATGATCGAATTAAAGCACCTGCGATCTTGAGGCAAATTGGTCACCTGTATATATATATATATATATTCCACATAGCTTATTTTTTATGCAGGATATAATGTGAAAATATCAGCTGCTATATTGATTTAAATTACCATTTGCCTTCATCCAGCTGCTTATTGACGATGAAAACTGAGATGCAAGCTGCCCGAAGCTGCCACAAATCACCTTCCTGTTACTACACATTACTGCATTTAAGGATAAAGAGAATATCAGGAAATGTGTTTTTATTACAGCATTTATGGAGCAAAGCATCAGTAGATTTTTTCTGTTAAGATGACTTCTTTAGTAAACAACAGATTTCCGCTCAGAGATATTTAAATATAATTATATTTCTATAAATTTCTCTGTACCAGTAGATCAGTGTATACAGTGACTGTGGGTAAAATTTCATGCCTGGCTGTGTCATGTTGGTTCAGTGGAACCTTGTACTGAGAGCAGAAGGGAAATGCCCTCTGGCCAGGAGATGTGAACAGAATCTCAAAACAGATGACAAGCTTGTTTGTGTACACCCATAGAATTATAATGTACCTATGATCCACTTCCAAGGTTTTATACAAACAAGGTAATCGTACATTTAACAGTCAAATATATTGATGTGCATTTTCTTTTTCTCCACTTTAATTGAAAAATGTTGAGTGAGAATACCAGACTTCAATTTTTACATACGTATGTTCTCAGTATGATTCTAAACCGATGTGATGCATGGGTTCTCCTCTGTGTGTCTTTGCTTTTCTGCCACCTCTGTCATCTAAGTAATTGGTTTAGTAAACACATTTACTCAAGTACTTTACCCAAGTACTATTTTGAAGTACTTGTGTGTGAACGTTTCCAATTTCTGTGCCTGTTCTAATTTACTGCAGGATATCCATCCATCCATTGATCTAATCACTTTTTCTCGGGTCGTCTGAGTACTGGAACCAATCCCAACTGTCACTGGGTGAGGGGCGAGGTACAACCCTGGACAGTTTGCCAGTCTGTCACTGTGCTGACAGACAGACAGACAACCATTCACAGTCACATTCACGCCTATGGGCAATTTAGAGTCACCAATTAACCTAAGATTCATGTCTTAGGATGTTGGGAGGATGCTCGAGTAGTCAAAAGAAAACCCACACAGTCAATGGGAGAACATGCAAACTCCACATAGAAAGGCACCCAGCCAACCTGTGAACCTGAACCAGGGTCCTTCTTGCTGTAAGGCGACAGTGCGTACTTAATGTATTCAATATAAATAACTGTACTGTATATATTACAACTAGCTCCACCCTAACCAGCTAGTAAAGTGCTGCTCACAAAAATTTGATGCATACATTTGAACAACATAATAATACTGTGTATATTGATGTACTAGAATACAGATCAGTCACATGGGACTATTACTTGTGATGGAATACTTTTACATAGTTGTATTGGTAAGAAAGGGATCTTAACATTTCTTTCACCACTAATCTTAATGCATAAAATAAACAATGTTAAAAGTTTAAATTAGTTGTGCCAGTGTAAACGTCCTGCACTGCAAGAAGGGAAGGTCAAAATGGAAAAAGAAGATGACACCTGTGGATCCCACATGCAGGGGGGAGCAATATTTACGTCTTTACTGCTCTGAAGCTTGTTTAGAGTGTACATTTAACAGTTACCCACACACACCCACTGTGCCTATCTGTAGCCCAGCACTCCTGTGATCCTCCACTGCTGCTCCATGCATCGTGACAGCTCCCTGTTTTATCCTCAGCCCTGCCATCGCCCTTTACTCCCCTGGAATTTCAATCTCGTGTTCTCTTGTTTCTTCTATCCACCAACAGCAGCAGCAGCAGCGTCCCAAACTGCCATCTCCTTCTCATGTCTTCTGGGGAGTCCTTAGCAGAGGAGTGCAGAGGGAAACTGCTCTCACCAGTAAGAACAGAGGGCTTTCAAGTTTAACTTTGAGGATGGAAGTGTTAGAGAAGTTGGTAACTTGGTCCTTTTATCAACATTTCATATGTGCACAGTTCTTTTCAGAGCAGACATTTCATTAATTCTGGAGGTCAGCACCAAAAAAGATCAAAAGATCCATGTTAATTACCCTTAAAATCTAGGTCCTATTTCTGCCAGAGCTGGAAGAGTGAGGAGAACAGAGAACACACTTGGCTAAATATTTCTAGCTGTTTGTGTGATAATTGTGACTTTATCAAATAATCCATGACTTTATCAGTTAATCCATGTATTTGTAAATAAAGTTCTACTAAATAAGTTGATGATATCAACACCCGAAATAAGACTGAACCGGAGGTGACATCAAGTTAGCAGCAAGTCTCTGTGGAATTTGTTACATCAGTAAAAACAGCTCATAAAATGTATCTGTTTAAAATCAAATTTTCATCATTTTAGTAGCTAAGTTAATTTACTCAAATTTAGTGTTTAGTTACTTTACTTTAATATTTCCATTTTATGTTGCTCTCCCACATTTCACATAGAAATACTTAATACTTTCACAATGTTTGTTCAATCTTAACCTAAAACTTAATTGGACGCATCTAGAAGTTACAGAACTCCACCTTTAAGGTCTGCAAATCCATTTTCCTTCTAGTGTGTGTTTAGAACAAAAAGATCCTATGTAAGTTGAAATGTAGACTTTTTCAACCTTTTAATTGATTGTATTTGGTCAGTTTCTTTGTATATTAATATGTCATGGCTGGATTGAATGTGTAACATTTTGCATGTTAGACTCCTGTGTTAGTAAGATGTCACAATGCTGAAACTGTAGGTGCATTAATTATGTGAGTAAAAATAACATAGTCACACTATTCATTCAATCAGTTTTCCATACCTGAAATTTGTGTTAAATATTATTTTTGATATCAATCCATCAGTACAGTGTTCTGTGTATGCTTCAGCAGAATTCATTTTCAACAGCATTTTTCTGCAGAACAACTACTTTCTTTATACTTTTGGCATTTTAAGAACATTAAATAATAATGTATTTTAGTAAAGCATGATCTGTAGTATGTAGGACTTGTGACTGGCTTGTAATGAAATATTTTTAGATTAATATACCTGTAATTAAAGGATGTGAATGATTTCACCTGCACATCTGACACAACTGTCAAATTAACCTTTTGTTGTAATTTATTTTTGACCTGAGGAAATCATAAATACCAGACCAGAAATATCTTTGTTTTATATACACATTTATATCATTATATACACTGTACAGATTTCAAAAAATAAATGGTTGATATTTAATATTGTGCACCCCACAGATGTGTAACTACAGAGAGAAATGGAAGTGAAAGAGGGGGCTGAGTGAGGACAGAGACATCAACAACCCCAGTAAATACTGATGATTTCTTTTTCCATAGAGGATACTTCATAATCAGTTTTAGAGTATATAAATAAAAATGTTGCTGGTTAACCTCTCTTTGTAACAAGCAGAATGTCCTAAATCTGAAATGTGAGCTTGTCACTTGTGTCAAGTGTACAAAGAATATTATAGCTTCTAGATTTGTTTAAACTAAAACATATCAATCTTTACTGATATTATATATATGACCAATACTTATGCTGTAATTATTAAAGTGAATTTCACTAAGCTGTTGTAATGTGATGCTTTGTCAGCAGGACTCAAAATAAAATAATTCCTTGTTTAACACACAGGGCAATCAGGACAGATAGATGACTGTGTTCCTGGTTATTTTGGGATGTGCCAATGCTCTGCTCTGACCTGAGACGTAGCTAACAGTGAGGTGATGATTATCTCCTGTCTCACCTTTTTTCCACCACCACCCCCCCGACTCTTGGAGAGGGAGCACATATGGTGAAGAACAAGGTGTGGCAGGTTTTATAAGGCACACACAGAACACTTTGTGCCAGAAAGCATGTGTGCACGACGGGGTGTTTTGGGGGGAACGTCACCTGTGATGTTAGGGGAGCCTCCCTTCATTTTTTGGCCTTGGTGAATCAGATCGAAGCAGATCGGAAGGACAGAAAGGACAAAATGTAGCTGCTAATGTTGTAACTGAAAATCTGGTGTACATTGGTAAAAGAAAACACGTTACATCTAAGGTTGTTGTAAAGCTGATTGGCAATATTTTTCCTTTCACTTTGACTCTCAGCTCAGGTATAACAAATTTTGCTTCCTCCCGAACTAAATGTTCATTTAAGCCACAGATGAGGAAAAAAACCCTGCTATGAAGAGAGGTTTGTTCCAGCATTGTCGCCAAACAAGTGCACGGATTCTTGAAGAAGTGACAGCTCTTTAAAAAAACATATTTCTTTGTACATCTGGATTGTTTCATACAGAATAAAAACGGTAAACAACAAAAAATGTTGTTCTGTATTAAACTGGCAAAATAGAACTCAGTGCAGATATACACAAATAGAGACTCACGGTAAATACAATCCCACAAAGTAAAGTTCAAATAGTGACACTCACACACAGTGCAAACACACATACACACACACACACACACAGCCAGTAGACAAAAACAAACAGTGGAATGTAAAAAGACTTTTCTCCCAGATATTATTACTCTCATTTGTTTCCATTCATACACTTACTATTTGGAACTCGGGGAGGTCACATTCAGGCAGTGAAGCAAACATCTGGAAGACTGACCTGTATTTTAGATTAAAATTCTCATGCTAACACAAAATTGCATCTGTTGTTGTCCTTGCACTCTTAGTGCTTAGTAAAATAGAAAAAAAGGGTTTGGATTTTCTGCAATGTCTATTCCAGGTTTAATACACACATCAATGCAGCTGATACATACATTGTAAATGTGTGACAGGCAGATCGTTCTTCTGACTGATTTATTTCACATCTCATTTAGATTTCTCATCATACTGTATTATCATCTGTCACCTGAACATGTACTGCCTGTTTTCAGAAATTATCAGTTCACCCTAAATCATGTTAATTCTCAGATGATATACTATAAAATACAAAAAATACTCAGACGTCATAGTCTGATTCATTATAACACTGTCTCTGGAAAAAGACTCTGTCTCTGCTGAATTCTTCAAAATGCAGTGAACATGGCAGTGAAATCCTGTTTATCTCCTCTGTATTTGGGGAAGGCAGCAGTGGCAGCATTTCAGGGGATAAAACCAACAACATGTGCAGTATATCTCAAATATCTGCCGTGCTTGAAACCACTACAGGTTCATTTAAAATATTCCATCTGCGTCTGTGATTTTGAGTGGACTGACTAGTGACCTCCCCATGTCTTCAGCTAACTTCAACATCACAAAT
Organism: Sandelia bainsii; assembly: GCA_032362345.1. Taxonomy (NCBI): domain Eukaryota; kingdom Metazoa; phylum Chordata; class Actinopteri; order Anabantiformes; family Anabantidae; genus Sandelia; species Sandelia bainsii. The sequence continues at coordinate 10,031,345 of JAUMHL010000018.1, forward strand.
TCAAACAGTACCTTATTTTCACAATCTTCATCAAGGGCTATGGTGTTTTTTAATAGCTTTAATTTAGCTGTGCAAGTGCACAACACTCCCTCGTTTACACACACATACACACACAAACACACACAGAGTAACCCACACTTCCACACTTATTGAAGCTGGCTTTTTGCTTATTTTCTGTGTCTGGAAGAACAGGTTGATTTTCTAAGTTCTTTTGAAAACCAAAAAAGTAAAACACAACATTAATCACTTTACTCACTTTTTTCTGTCAGTTGGGATTTCTCTTCCAAGAAAGTATGTTTTTCGACACTTGCCCTATTGGACCAGTGTTAAATATTCATGTTCATATCCTTTTTTTTGTTGTTAGTTTTGTTGTTGAAGAACTACATTTGGGGTTACAGCACATCACCCACAGCACGCACAGACGACAAAGGGTTCCAGCCAAAGGAGAATTATTACAGTGGTGTCAGAGAAAGAGTGAAAAGTGAGAAAAGATCAAACATGAGTTGAATGTCCACTTCTAGTCCAATTCCCTTTTTTAGGCGGTAGATGGGTTGCACAGGTCGGCACCATTCACACCCAGGTGCATGTTTGAATGCAGCCTGTCTTGCCACCACAGAGGATGGTTGGAACATCAGTTTGATCCATTTTTGGTTCGTAGTTGTAGTTGTATTCATGTGGGGCAAGAGGGAGGTACTGCTCTGATGTTAAACAGAGAATGGCTGAGGGGTATCTAGAAAAAAACAAATCTCACATAAAGAGGGTACAAGGAGGGAGTGAGTGAAGACATCAAAGACACTGAGTTCAGACAAAGGGATGAGGGGTTCAGGGAGGAATCAGAACTTGACTAGGGTGAAATTTAAGGAAGGTGTGTCACAAAAAGTCTGGGCAGGGAATATCAAAGAGGCCTGAGAACAAAGAGATGACACATTTTCTGTAGCCCAAGACTGCAGTCTTAGGGAGTAGGGGATGTGTGCTGAGGTTAGGGACTGAGAGGCTGATGCTGAATTCAGAGAGGGAAAAACACTGTAGGCAGTTTGGTCGCTGGGTCACTCAGGCCTTGAGAGCATGCCACTGGGCCACGGCAGTACGGGGATGACCCATCATGTCTTTCCAGTGTTTTACCTCTGCGGGGCCACTCTTCCATGAAAGATAAATCTGTGGGAAAGAGAGAGTCAGTGTAACTCACACAATATCACACAGAGATTGATGTTATGTGCAGAGAGCCCTCACAAAAACTAGTGGGGTATTAAGTAAAAAACAAAAACAAAAAAACAGTGTAGCCCTTCTTTCACCGCTAAGCCTGCCACTCTAATTTAACTGAAATCCAGCACCAAAAAATAGCCTTTAGAGGAGGAGATTTCACTTGCTGAAATACTTTGAGAAAAGTACGTTGACACTAATGAAAATCAAACACACACAGTCTTTAAGTAATTCTCATGCAGAGAGAAACACATCTCTACATGTCACAAGGAAAACTGTTCAATTTAACACTGTCGTCTAAGTTTTCAGTTATTTATGAGTGCATTGTAATAATAGACATATTATAATGGCTGTGTGTAGGCAGATAATATATGTGATTAGAATGACACCTGCAGTTACTATAGATGTACATGACTGTCAGAAACAACTTAAAGCCTATTCATGCAGTTACTTTCTAAAAATGTTCCTGAAAAGAACAATGAAATTATAACTGAAGCAAAGGTAGTGTTAAATTTAAATGAATTAATTCCAATCAACTGCTAAGCTAGTGTCACGTAGACTCAATTAAACATGCAAAAATGTGACTTTGTCTTCACAGTGGCCCTACAGTTGTATCAGCACCTCCCTGAAACAGTTTCAACACCTACTGAACATTATCACCTTCACCTTCACTTTCACACCTCTCCTTGCCTTGTGGGCTGTAGATCCAAGAGAAATTTTGACTGGCCAGTCTTATGTTTTTCTTTGAGACAAGCAGATAACTCACAGATGAATAATAGCTTAGGTAATACATGGGTAATAAAACAGTGCCTCAAATCAAAATAAGTACTTACAGTTAGTAGAATTAGCAGACTTTTCAACATTTTATTAAAATGGAAAATGTACATTTTAGGGGGTGACCGTATTCGCATATGAGAGCATACACCTACATGGGCCTGCAAATGGGATGTTTAATGGCCACTGGTGTACTTTAAGTCTAAGTAAAATAAAGTGTTTTCAATTCTTATCTCACTTGTTGTATACTCATTCATATGCACAGCAGAAGATTGGTCAGCAAGCTCCAGCAGGGGTCAGTAGAGACTGGCTCAGTGATCAACTGCTGATTGTCTGTCACAGAGTCAGAAAAACACAGAGGAAGAGAAGAACAAGAAGAAGGAACAAGCGAAGAAGAGGGAAGGAGATACCTTTCCAATGACATCATTGCGACTGAGCCTGTCCTTGTCCATGACGGTGATAATTATGGTGGTCTCCCTTAGCACGTGCGCAGGCACATCAAAGGGGAAAGACTCATTAAAAACAGGGTTCAGACAGCGCTTCATTACCACCGTCTTCTTCTTTTCCACTCGCTTGTCCTTGTGCATCAACCACACTTTAACATAGGGGTCTGTGGAGAGAGAATAAATATTGTTTACAATATTTGATGCTGGTTTAATGTGAGTGAATGCGACTGCGATCGGTTTGTTATCATGGATTGAATTACACTTTTTAATAGTGAACAAATAAACATTATTTTCTCAATTTTATTTTGAAGTAACAATGATGTAGAAGGGCAACAATAAAAGGACATGGGAGATGAAGAAGCGTCTATACCAGAAGTGCCTCCAATGTCCATGGCTTTGAGGTTGCGGGCTTTGATGATGCTTACAGTGATGGTGTTGGCTGTGGGGTTGTAGCACAAAGACAGCAACAGATCCCCTCGACTCCCCTACAGAAATCACACACAACAACAGCAAAAATATTTACTTTTTCATTCCCCTTTTCACATCCTTCTCCCTTCTTTTGCTTTCTGTGTATGTCAGTTTCTTCCTCTGGCTGTCTGTGTTCTCTCTATCTACCTGTGAGCCTCTACATATTCCCCTCTATCCCTTCTCCCACCAGCACACTGCCACATTTCCCCTGGGAGTGTCACGGCAGCCAAGAATGACATCACCTGTTACATTCTGTCCCGTCTTCTCTTTCCCTCTCCTTCCTGTTCTTACCTCCTTCCTCCTCCCCTCCCATCCCCTTTTCCTTCTTACTCACACTGCCATCGCTACATGGTTTCAGCTCCTTCCAGAAAGTCTGCATGTTGGCCAGGTCCAGTTTGTTAAGGGGGATGGACACCTCTCCTATGGGATCATTCCTGCTGAAGCGGTCGTAGTCAAGAACCTGCAAGTATAAGGTTCTCTGGACCACCTTTTCATAGGGAAACCCTGAGAAACAAATGAATAAGTCACAGTGATGCACATAAAAAACATCATAGGGCATGTGCAATGAACACTGCTAAGTTAATGTTTAAGGTATTAGGAAAGCGTCATCCATCAAACCTTCAAACAGGAAAGTCTCATTCCAGTGGGGGTTTAGATTCTTCCTCTTTACTTTGGTCTCCAATCTGTGCTTCTTGTCTGGCAAAAGGTAGAGTTTGACAAACGGATCGGAGGTGCCAGAAAAGTCCTTAGCAGGCAAATCCTGGCCCTTCAGGATTTTGACGGTGAGGGTGGAGTCCTGAAAACTGTATCCAACACTGAACTGAATCCGACCCAGCTTCTCACTCACTGGACCTTCATGTTCATCTTCCTCTGAACCTGGAGACAACTAGACAGATAACATACAGAAGAAAGAGGATACTAACGTTATTTTTTATCCCGTTATTTGTGATTTATATATGTTTTAGCGATACTTTAATGGGAGCACAGACAGTGTTTGTGGGTCTGTTATTCGCTTTGTTCAGCAAGATATAATATTTTGACACACTGTGTGTTGTTTATTAGGCATGCACAGTCATGGAGGACACCAAGTTTTCAACATCTATATCCCGTAAGGGGAAAAGGGTTCCCTTCATATGGTAAACATCGCATCTCAGCGACATTTTACACAAATACAAATCACGTCTAATTTGAAATCAGATTGTTCTTCATATTATATTTATTACTTCATTGTGAGTCAGTAAGACAATTTATTTAAAGTTGCATCACAAACTACACAAAGTTGGTGACAAACGAATACGCATTTGCAACAGTGCTGTGCAACATAGGGTTACATCTGTAGTACACATCTGTGGTGAAAATACCAGGGCAAACGAAGAAATTAATAAGTAAATGTCATATTATACTAAACTTGGTGAAAGCGAATTTTAATAGGTGACATTATTCTTTTAATCTAAAAGGATTCGCCTTGAAGTAGTAGTCTTTCCAATAAGAAACAGTCATGCAACAATGCATCTCTCATTGATGAGTAAAAATGATGATGAGTTTAAGTGTTCGAAATTTACTGCTGCTACCTACTGTGTAAATTACTGTGTCTAGTGAAAGAGTGAGAAAGGGAGCGATTTTAGAAATGGCACTATAATTCCTCAGATTCAATGAGAGTTTTAAACTGCTGATTTATATCAATGGAGGAAATTTAACTTTTTGATGAGGGCAGTGAGGTAAAACTCCAGAACACCTCTGAAAAAGTCTTAACAAAAAGTGATCATTAGAGGACAGGATTTATTCCAGCACTGACATACTAGACGACATTACGTGTAGCAACAAATTGTATAATGGAATAAAAAAATTTTATGAGAACTGCACTGCTAGTATCAGACATGAAACTTGGCCATATGCACAGCATAAACACAAAGAGAAAACACTTCCAGAGGAGCTGACAGGTGGTATCACAAAGGAAACTCCACAAGGGGCACTAATTCTGCACCTAAACGTAGAAAACGCAGGTGCTAACAAACTAGCATTATATGTCACAGCCATGTCACATGGCCATTGTCATCTATGTAGTAAGGACAGCAAGTGTCCATGGCTTTGCGGAGATGAGAGGTGGATTATTTGTTTCTTAGACAAACCCTCTGACTGATGGATGGTGCCATGGCCTGGAGGAAGGGAGCAAAATCCAGTATGAAAAGTGCTATCTGATGGGGGACGAGCAAGAGGCATTAGTCAAGGAGCACCAGAAATTTTATATCCAATCCCATGTCTCACACATTTCTGATGGTAATGCTCACCCTTATTCTCCATGCTGAATATGATAACTTTTTATTATGCAGTCCTCCACCAAATAGCTGGCCCAAATAGCTTTTCTCCATTTCCTGCATTTGGGTGCTCTCCCTTTTTTCCCCCCAAAGTCCTCTCTTCTTATTCAGTTCTTAAATTCTCCTCTCCTTTTTTGAAACCCAGAAAACCCACGTATAGTAGATGCAAATTTCTCTTGGAGCACAAAACATGGTGAGGTTTGAGAAATGTATTTGAACAATAAGTCTGGCAAGATTCTACACTTTTGTTATGAAGCAATCCACTGAAAGGACCAAAATCAGAAAATAACTGAGGGTACTAACAAGTATTGTTGGTCTATCCAAAGTTATATATAGCTTATTCCTCTGTGCCATTGACCTCCCATGTTGAAATACCATTAAATACTCAAAAATGAGCGACATAGGCAGACATGTTCCTATTTCACTACAGTGAATCCTGACAATGTAGTTTATTTACTCAATTCCTTTTGTTTGACTAACATGGGCCTAGCTGTTTTAGGAAATTATTTTAAAAAATGAAATGAAATATCTGTGACCAGTTTCAAGATTCTTCAATAATGATGCAATAATGCTGAGAAAGTCAATGATTTTGACACAGATACTGTTGGCTGGTGAAATAAAAATGATTGAAAATTGCAAGGCAGACTAAAGCATTACTGATTTTAGTCTTTTCGTGAAATTTATTGATAATAACAAGCGAATATCAGCTTATTCTATAAAGAAATAAAGCAAACATAAACCTCTGCAAAAGTGTGGATATGTGATGACACGGAAGCAAAGACACATTCACGCCACACAACCCATGCATGTGTGAGCATCACACAAAATGAAAGCAGTGTCAGAATACATCCTGATAACAACCATGTGAGGCTGACATGACCCCCACCCATCCTCCCCCGACCCCTAACACCTGAGAGGGTTGGATGTATATATATTCTGACGTTCAACCCGTTTCACTGCATCCTCAGTAAAGGATACAGTTTGTACATACTACCATTGCTTTTCTTACAGTTGCACAAGTGGCTCAAAAGTGCTGGATGAGTATTTTCAGCATGAAAGAAGGGTTGTATAATATACAGACGCCTTTGGCAAAACTACCCAGAATGAGCATTATCATTAAGCACCACCACTGTGAATTCCTTAGACACACCATGGGATCCACATAATTACACACTGCTCATCCCCATCGCTGCCATATTCTCACAGCACCCATAGCACTGCATGTTCTTTCACAGCTAATTACCAAACCTCGCTGAATAAGGCGCATGTCCCCTTCCCTCTGTGTGTCTTACTTCAGGGTGATGATTACTGTAACTGAGATAGTGTATGGCAAGAACTAACTGTGAAGCTCTACAGGTAGGTAAGCTGAGTGGGATGAAGACTGTACTTTTTGAGTGATGAAAGACTTGGGAGGAGGAAACACTTCTCATGTGACTTTGTTCAACTGAGCTGAAGTGCGTAGGCTTTCTTCTTGTCTCCTCCAGAACCACCACAGTGTATCATTTATAATAGTAATAATAATATTATTAATTGATACTTTATTGATCCCCCACCAAGGGTTTGGGGTTCAGTGTCTTGTCCAGGGACACTTCAACATGTTTTTTTACATTGTTTGACACAAAATGTCTTTAAAGGATATTTCTGTTTTATTACCACTTTGTCTTTGTGTTATTCATGTAGCCTCGACTATAATTTTTATAGCTCACCAAAGTAACTACTGAAGCTGGCAAGCAAGATAGGTAGTTAAAAGAAGAGATCAGTCTGTAAATAGTAATGACTGTTTTCAACAGACAGTTTCAGAAATAATTTAACACCTACTGTGAGTTTTCTCCTCCAAATAGGTTTGGCTGACCTGGGGATTCAGCTTAAAACCTACACCATTGTCTGACTGCTTGTGTTTCTTATCCCAACACACTTCATTTTTAGCAATGCTGGCGCGTTCTCGAATCTCAGCAATTAATTTGGTTAATACAGTGTTATTATTACTTATGGACAAATATACAAAAATAGGACCCAAGTTGTAAGAAAGTACAATTATTCTTTAGCACCAAAGTCTAACTTATCACAAACACTGCTGAAAAGTCAAATATTAGCCAACACTCATAATTAGCCCATTATCACTATATGTCATGTATAAATCAGCATTAGCAATCAACACTTTGATATGCCAATTTTTAAAGCAGTCTAATGACAGGTCTGCATAAAAGGAGCAGCCTTTGAGCCCCATAACAAACACTCTTCATCAGCTCATTAACACCCAGGGACCATGTTTCAGTGAGCTGTTAAACTAAACCTTTATGCCAACATGGACGAAAAGTGTTAAACTCCTCAGAATTATGTTAGGTTTACACACCTGCAGTTCAGTCAAAGACATAATATGAAATTGACCCTGTGAAGAAAATTATTAAAATGATTTGTCATAGAAGGCTCTGTTCTTTGAGGAAGCTCTAAAATACAGAAGAGGTTGGAGAGGCAGTAAAGTGTTGGCAAAGAAACAGTAAAATCTGTTGTAATGGCTGAACTGTACACCTGCATTGATATGAGTCACTGTAACTTTCATTTTAGACTGGGGAAGACAATCTGGCAGGAGCATTTCAAATTACAGTTTTTCATATAGTGTGTTACCATGAGCATGTCACTGGTGACTGAGTTGGCCAAGTCAGAAACAGAGGAGTTGGCATCGTGGCTTTGCCCCTGGCGGCGTCCGGTTTCATCTGGTGTTTGACCTCTGGGGCTGCTGCCTAGTTTGTTCCCTGGGGTCCTGTTAAAATGGACACAGACACACACATACTAACATATACATAGTTATATTCATGCTGGTGCACCCTAAATGTACAGTTTCAGCCTGACACTTCAGTTCCAGTGAAGGTAAAGCTTCTTATTACAGCATACTGCATTTTTTAAGCTAGTGGCATCAGTTCAGGCAAGGTTCCTGTTTCAAAATTACATTGCCTCTGTGAACAAGGAGAGATTTATAAAGAAATGTTCCTCCATACAAGTTTGGTATGGAAGAACTTCCACTCCATCCAACACTTTTGGGACTGACTGAGTTGTGAGCAAAGCTTTATGGGCAATGGGATAACCTGAACCTGTTTGTGGAAGCCTTCTAAAAAATTGGATACCGTCATAGACTCTTGAGGAACCACTACAGCCTGCAGGGCAAAAAGGAGTTAGTCAAATGCATAAGCAGGTTACTTTTCAGACACATTTCCTATGTAGGCTGTTTGTACTCTAAACATGTAATGTGAAAAGCAGCACATGACACAACTACCTACACACTAACTACACAACTCAATAAATCTGTAAAACCTTCTAGAGTGAACACAGTTAAGTCAACAAGTGATAGAATCTCCCTGCTGGCACCTGTAAAGCTCACAAATTAATTAGATCTTGTTTGTTTAATTCATATAAAGCCAAATGGTAAATTTATAATAAATGAATTAATAATTGCAGCTTTATCATGGGTTTTTTGGTCAGGAAGTTTGTCAGTTTGGGCAACTGTTTTTTTATTTACTTTATTTTATTTTACTTTATTTTATTTATTTAACTTTGATCCTCATCACCTGTCACATCACACACTCTGAGGACCAAATTTACAGTGCAAAACCTTTAGAAACAACAGTCAGAAATATATTGGACTGGTAATCCTTGAAAGGATAGAGAAGACACTGAAAACAGTACAGGGTAAATGTACTCCTGGCTCGTATTATGTAATGATTTGGTAGACAGGGAGAATACAAAGATCTGATACCAGTCTAGGCGTATTGACAAATAAGACTAATGAGCACTTATCGCTGTGAGAGACACGACCCAGGGAGAAAAAAACAGAGGCAGTGTGAGTGAAAGACAGATAAGCGAGTGAGCTGTAAAACACAAAGGTAAAAGCAGAATAAAGATTAGAACATGGTATTGTGGGAAAGATGATCTGAGAAGGAAAGATAAATTTGAAGATTTATCTATGCAGAGAAAGTGAAGGAGAGGATTTGTCTTTGTTAAGACTCAGAGGATTAATAGAATGAACAAAGTGAGGTTACTGACTCAAATTAATGTGAGATTGAGACATTGCTAGACGCACACAACAACACCCAATCATTAGCTGAAAGAGAAACAGAAGAGAGAAGGGAGATGGGAAAAAAGCCCAGAACCAAACATCCCAGTCTTGGTTTGGGTAAAAAGTCAGTTGCTTTAAAGCAGAAAAAGGAAGCAAACTGACACATTACATGCGCAAGCGAAATAGAAGGAAGCTGAGTGAGAGATGGACAGGGGTCACACACCGAAGAGACAAGCAAAAGTAAAACGAGAGTGAACAAGAGACACACAGGGAGGGGGAGAAAGGATACGGTGTGGACGAGAAAACAATTGAGTCGTCACTCTACGTTTATTTCCTGTGATATCGCCAACAATACAGCATAAACTGAATTCAAAATGTAATGGTTCCTGTTCCTGAAATGAAGCCAAGTGCAGCTTACTGTTACATGTATCTGCAACATCACTGTTTCACTTATACAACAGGTCAAACTACTGTTCACAGTATCAACCGCTAACACATCAGGGAACAATGTGTTACCTGAAAATAATTACATGACACACGGTAGTCACACATGTAACACGTGGCTGTCTCACTGTGGCCCTGACGTGGCCCCACCGGTCTTCTGTGATCAAGCACCGTACCTTGTGTTTTATAGTTTTCAGCCCTTCCACTAAAAGACAACTTTGTATTATAGCTGATCATTTTACAAAGGCCCAGAACATTTTAGGTTATGTTCCTTTCTTTAAGGCAGCCTGCAAAAACAAAAAAAAAAAAGATCATTAAAGTTTGTTATTATTACTGTTACATCTTCATTATTATGTGTGTCTGTGACTTGTTATGGTGACTCTAGTTTTTACAGAAATACTTACAACCTTATTTAATGAGTTTGTTCACATTAATGCTAATGATGATTGGATTTCTTTCCAAATTGTTTCCCCAAATTGCTTCCACAGAAGGATTTATTGTTGTACATGGAAATCAAAGGATATAGAAGACGTCTAATAAACTGTCACACCCTGGTTGCCATCCTTTCTTGACAACAGAAAAAAGAGAATTACTGAATCAAGAATGTTCAGGGTCAATAGTTTGCTTGTCTGTATTTTCAATTTATTTACTGCAAAATCAAGCAAAACAGAATATGCAATGTGAAGATGTTTAAATCCTGCCTATAGTCTCTCAGTGTTTTGTCACCTTTGTGTTTTCAAACACACTGTTTCTGTGAATGGGTACTAGTATAGCGGCGACATTGTCGCAGTCAAGGTAATTTGACTGCCAGTGCTAAAATCTCAGAAACGTTCTTAGTGCATGAAAATGTAAAACTCAGTGATTACACCCATTGGCTGTTTATCCTCCAAGTAGATTTACTGCACAACAGTAACCACCTCACGTTTCAAACTTTCCTTTTCAGAAACCTCTTAAGATGAGGACTGTTAAGGAATTGTTTCAAATATACCCCTCTATCACCTACTCTCCTCTAAACAATTCAGTTGCAGCTACATGGATGACTCTTTAGAGGCATTCCCCACTTTAACTATAGAGCACATAATATATGCCTGTCAGCTGGGTCTCTACCCAAGGAGTCTATAAATGCTTACTTGTAGGAGGGGTCGGCTCAGTGACAGGCCATCGAGCCCTACTAAATCAACACCCCACACACAAGACCGGCCACATGAATCTTAAACAATCAACCCTACACAAACACAGCGGGGCATTTTCTCCATTATTTACAATGGAGAGCTACATTTCAATCGAATGAATGAACATAGGGCTCTAAATCACCTCTGCCATGCAGAGGACATGCAATACCTTAATACAATGTATATAAAACTGTGGAATTAATGCAGTCCTGCATGTATGAAGCATGTTTTTACATATTTCCTGCTCCAGTTTAATGGAGTAACCAGAAAGTCAGACTGTTTTTATACCATTTGTATAAATGTGATTCAGTACAAAGACATGGACTGTCAGTGTGCACTGGAAAAATAACCATTGAAAAAAAAGTTGGACAATAAACAAACAGAGCAGAGCACAAACACAGTTACAGTAGGTGTTCAATTGGCAGGCAGACACTGGAAAAGACAAAACTGATAAAAAGAAAATGTGTTAGAGAGGAGACTGCATGCATGCAACCAGGTGGAGATCTGAAGAAAACATCAGTCAAAAAGCAGAAAAGCAAAGCTAAACAGAGAGCTTTATTCTAGTAGCACGAAGCAAATCAAACCAAAGTAACTTCCATCACTTCAGGTAGATGACCTAATTTATTATCTAAGAACACAGCGTCATTAATTAGACAGCTGCTGTCTCTTTACATCATAAATATATTTCATTGACTAGTCAGTATCAACTCATACATTTAACTAAAAGAAGATAAAACCACAAATATGAATTATGTGGACATGATGACACAAAGGAGTGAAGAAAAGACAGGAACATATTCGGTTACGCAATTTCTTTTTAGAAAATATTCTCACTTTTTTCTGTCTTTCGTACTTTTTCTCCTGTATTGTGGATTGACTCAGGACAAGAGTGCAATAAAAGTGCAACTGTTGTTTGCATGACATGCCATTAAAAAAGAGAGCTAACTGCTGTTTGTCAGCTCCAATGAAGATTTCATGTGAAAATGTGTCAGCAATGTCAGTCAGTTACTTTTAGTGTAGTAAAATTCATATTTTTACCATGGAAGTGCAGACTTTTCTGAATTCTATTGATGAAACAAACACATTTAATAGATATAAATCATCATAATAATACCTTTGTTTCATCAACACTCTCCTTTCCTGACCCATACGTATAACACAAGTACAGTTTGCCTGTAGTAGTCACCACAGATGAACATATGGTGGCATGAAACAAATTAAGTCCTGCTGTCCTCAAATCATGACTGTTGACAAAGCAACAGCCTCTGGGACATGGAGCATTTGGGTGTGGTAGTGAGGTGAGTTCATCCATGTGTGTAAATATACACGTTTACTCACTGTGAAACATACACACCTGCACACACACACACACACACACACGCTGCACTGGTGCTGCATATCTCAACCAGACACGATAGCTTCCTAAATTTTCCTTTTTGTCCACAGATATAAAGGAAACAATGAGAGGTGCCGCAGAAACACCCCAGAAAAAAAAGAAAAAGGTTCACACTGCAGTTATTTTAAATATTCATCAACTCAACATTATTGCAGATACAGTATTAGAAAGTCAAAATTACGGCACCTGTATCATGTCATGGAATACTATTTACATACTTTGGATTTTGGCCAAACACAAGGAAAACTATCTGGAGCTGTGAGTTGACCCTTTCTGCCTGCTGGTGACTATCTCGTCTAAAATGCAACACCAGTTACATAATTCATCCTTTAGAGGTTGTTGTAACCATGACTACTGAAATGTGTGCTCCCACTTAAGGTTGTACTCACTACCATCATGTATTTTACACGGGGATGCAGTAACCATGGTAACAGGAGCCTTCAAAAGAGGGCAGTAAAATCCAAGGAAGTTCCACAGAGTTGGCACATATGAAAATAGCAAGAGGCCCACAGGGCAAGGGGACCAAACATTTAGAAAGCTTTTGAAACACTTTCTTTAACTTTCCTCTTACTTACACTTCTAAAGCTCCCTGTGACCCTGAGAAAACACCACAGCACACAGCACTGCGTATGTGTGAGCTCATGCTGAAAACGGCTGATTCATAAATGCCAAAAACAATGCAGAATTACCTCCAGGCATGACATCCAAAACAGCAGGAGAAGCAGAAATGATTAACTATGGAGTTACCTTCTGGCTCATCAGATTACAACAAGCTCTAATCTCGCTTTTTGATAGTATGGAAATGCAAATGACCTACCAGTCAGCCTGTAAAGTAAAATACATGCGCACACACACTTGCAGGTCAAAGGCAACATCCCTGGAGAATGGCCACTTCGATCTGAAGCACTGAAACCCAAAACCCTGACTTCTGACCTCATGGCCTCAATCTGGGACTGAGTTTTAAGCGATTGTCTGAGTAATTGACAAAGCAGGTCATTGTATCCCAGGGGATAGACATGTAATGTTCTCTTACGCCATATGCATATAGTTTGAGAGATAAGTTTGATTAACAAAGACTGAACAATGCGTCAGTCTCCCAGCTTTGATAAAGGTATATCATGTATGCATGTATGCTGTGATTACAGGAGAGGACATGAGAAAAAATGAAACTTCAAGCAGAGGTCTTTGGGCGCAAAGAGTATGAGCAAGAGAGAACCACTTCATGGAAGATTCAGAGCAGGGAAAGCAACATGTGCAGTCACAACCAAATCCTACTGACTATATAATACAGCCTCTTCATAGCTGGGGCACAGGAAACTAAGGAGACATCTAGCTCCCATCTGTTTGCTTGGAGATGACACTTATGTATGCACACTTGAAGCGAAGCAGACGCAGAGTTCCTATTTTCTAAATATAACTCATCTGAGGGGTGAGAGCTCATTTGAATAAAAACTTCATATTTTATAGTGTAGCAACAGAACATTCAGCAGGATCTTTAATTATGTTTTTGAAGAACTTATTATTAAGTTGTTTTAATCAGATTTTTTGTATATTAAATATTTTTAGTTATTTAACTGAAACCATAATATTTCTCTAATGCTATACAAAAATGCTTCTGCAAACCACATGGAACATAGATGAAAACATATATAGAAGACATATTATAGACTGATCTGTAGTGTTAGGGTTAGTCTTCATTTTGCTCTTAGATTATTGATCTATTATAAATCCTACACATTAGCCGTCCTGCCCCATGTTTACAGTATAAAAATTCAATGTTTTCAATCATCCACGCTCCAGTTCCTCCATGACTGTGATATAAATACATATAAATACGTATAGCTCCCTATTCTGAAAAAAGTCAAAAACAAATGTACAGTAAATCTCATCAAAACCAAATTGGCAGAACAAATTAGTACAGTGTAATTACTACGAGACAGGTTTGAACGAGAATATTATTCAATACTTTATATCTGTGTGCATGATTATAACAAAGAAATGTTATGAAACGTGCTTAAAGTTTAAAAGTTCACTGTGTACAAGCTGGCTAAATACTAATCACCCAGAGAGAAGAACTACGCCTGTAACAGAAAGTGGATCGCAGAGCTAATTTGAAAAAGCTATTTTTGTTGGCATGTTACACTCTATCAGTTTCAGTTATCCTTCTCTAGAAGTCATACCAAAAATAATTAAGTTAACCTGCCTTGGGGTACGAAATAAGTTATGAAGTGTCAAACCGTTATCACATTTATTTTCATGAGGGAAAACAGTATAATATTGACTTTCTTATCATTTGGATGAATTATACAAGCAAGAAACAGAGCTGAGACTGGGTGACTATAAACTGTGGTACACATTTGGACTCAAATAGTACAAATGTTTAAAGGTGATAGGGGTTGTTACAGGAAGCTCACGGGGGCAAATACATAATATTTAAATGCATAAAAACTGTCCACAGAGGAATCTCATTCCTGTTTCTGACTGTCAGCATTGAAGCAGATTCAATCAGTCAGGCAAGCTGACAGTCATCTGCACTGACAGAGATGCATTAGTGTGACATCATCCCGTCACAACGCCAGTCAACAGCCTCAGGAAAGGGTGTATTAGGTGAATAAGCAGATAGTGGCATGGAAAAAGAGAACGAAAAGGAGACAAACTAGCTTATTAACAATGCAAAGTCAGAAAAGGCATTTAATAGAGACAATTAAATAAAGTGTGGAGACAAGATTGAGAGAGGAAGCATAGGTGGAGAGAGAAGGGAGATTAGATGGAAAGACAAAGTCTTCTTGAGAAACAAAATGAGGCCTACCAAGGCTAGAGAGGAAACTGATGAGGGGATGGGGAAAGGAATGAGAAGCATAGGATGAGGGAGGGAAAGTGTTGGACAGATGAGAACAAGAGGAATGAGGGATACCAGCAGAGCCTGGATAGGAAGTGTGTCTCCATAAACATACTGTATCTGTGTCTTGCTGATCATACACTAGCCCCAGGAGGCCATGAAATACAATATAGGTCCCATGTCCCATGATGGATGAAGTGCAGGTTTCAATGTCAGCCCACTCAGTGCTCTCCACCAACAGGGACAAATCACTCAGCCCCCGCCTCCCTCATCATGCAGCCTAATACAACTAACGGAGCCTTCTACAGTTTTTGACTGGCTTGATTTTCTTCTTCTGCCTTGTTCTTGAGATTTAACTACTGGGAGTTGCTGTTTTTATAAATCAGAGAGGTAAAATAGAAATCTAAAATAACCTGTAGTGACGCCATATCCTTCACAAAATTAGATATAAAAATAAAAAAAAAACTGTTAAATGACTTTAAAAACACTGTTTTTTCTTCCAGCATTCACTGTCACATTCACTGCAACGCCCCCCCTTACTTTCCTTTCATGAGCTCTCTTAGATCAGCTCCCTGCTCGCACCCACAAGGAGCAACCAGGGAAATGGTGAATGAGCTCCAGACTTGGATCTGACAGGTTTTTAAAAAGATGCCTCGTTTGTGCTGACCTACATTGCTTTTTTTTCTAATCATCCACTCCAGAGCCACTGCCAGCACTGGAGGCTGCCATGGGGACCAGTGGCCGGCCTGGAGAGTCATTACAAGACTTGCCTCACCGTGATTGCTGGCTCAGACAAACAATTGAAAGAGTCAGATATGTTGGATGAATGGAAAGGATGGAAACAACTTCCTGCCTGATTAATACTGCACTCGCTGAGTTGCACAGCACCAGGTTGTAACAGTATTACATTATCACTGTCAGATTAGAACTCTGACTCCCACTGAAGCCACACCAACAACATGCCCACCAATTATTTGACAAACAGTACTCATCATACTATAGGTGCTGTTATAGTTCAATTCAATTCATCTTTATTTGTATAGCGCCAAATCATAACAAAGATCATCTCAAGGCACTTTACATAGCAAG
>JAUMHL010000018.1:10047638-10081131 GCA_032362345.1 Sandelia bainsii
TATCGAGTAGGAAGTTGTCGAGCTGCTCCTGCACGCCCTCCACGCCCACACTGAAGTCCTCCAGGAGGCGCATGACCACAGCACAGTTCTCCAGGCAGATCAGATCAGTGTGAATTTCTTTATCCTCTCTATATAACAGTTGAATACACTGTAACATTTCCACTGCTGGTATTTTCTCATGCTACCAGTAGTGACAAAACACTAGCAAAACACAAAACTTGTAAAGAATTAGTCAGAAAGAGAGAGCACTTGTCTATGACCATCACATGCAAAACCGTTCCCACTGTAGCTTCCAGTCCTCAAGTGTTTTGTGGTAACACTGGTGCATGTTGCTCATTTAAAGGTTGTGAATGGTCAACCACACTGACAGTGCTTATTGTACCACAGCAGGACTCAGGACAGCAGAGTCGAAGTTCTGACAAAATGATTTCAGCATCAGCGAAACACAAGTATGTGATTCTCCAATCAACAATCAACTGTACAGCTTCATGTACTGTGAATATACTTCTATTCCACCGTTTCCTGAGGGTGTTGACTAGCGCTGTGACAGAATTTGAAAGTTCTCTCATTTACAGTGTGTGTGGGCACAACATTCTGCTTACGCTGAATGGATGCAGACTTTGATGCTTGATGTTTGAGAGGATGTTGCACATTTTACAGCTTTTAAAAACTCAGTGTTCTGTTGCGTCTCTGTGTGTGGTGAATCTCTGAGCTCATTAAGATGCAGCTCTGCCATGCAACAACAGCTTTTTGAGATGATAATAACACACAAACAGCTTCAGAGCTTCCATCATAGTTATCTGCAGGTGGGCAATTATGTCCAGTCCACCGCAGGGCTTTCGCCAGTCTACTACAGTGACCCAAACTGACTTACATAACAAGATGCTCCACACAGAACAAGAAAAACAAACACTGGCTTTGTTTGAAGGTACCAGATCAGCGAGAAATAAAATGTGTCCTCTGACAATAATATAATTAACTGTAATCACTTCAATCAGTTCATTAAGGGATTGGATCTCTAAGATGTAATAAATAAAAGACAGGTTTTGCAATTTGTTCAGAGGTGATTTTAGTGTATCACTCTCCCCTTAGTGCACAAGAATTTAGCTGCTGCTTTTAAATGAGTGACTGTAATGGACAATGTGTCTTGTACGAAATGTCGCTGGATCATGTTACTGGGTCATGAAGTTACTGTAACTTTGACTTTGTGATTTTCTTTAAGTGAGTTTCATTTACTTTTTCTTGGCACTGTACAGTTTAATAATAATAATAATAATGACAACATCCTTTATTGATCCCCTTGGAGAAATGATTGTTGGACAGCTGCCAGACAGCACATGTCAGCGCTACTACAGGGCTTTGGTGTCTTGTCCAAGGACACCTCGACATGTAGCCAGGAGGAACCAGGAAACGAACCGCTGACCCTGGGGTTCGTAGACGACTGCTCTACCAAGTGAGCTACTGCCACCCTATGTATGTATGTATGCATCTTACTAAACATATCTGTGGTTGCAATTTAATTGTACAGAAAAGTATTACTTATGAGATAATACAGCGTCTCTTCATTTATATAGGTTTTACAAAATAGTTATGATTACTGACAACAATTTACATAGGAGCTGTGATGTAAATTAATAACTCTTTGAATCCTAAAAACACAGTAAAGCTGCACTAATATTTTCATATCAACAAAGCATCGAACAACATGTGAGAGATCACTCGTAGAGCTTTTTAGTTCCACCTAGTTTTATGGAGCTTTTTTTGGCCTCTTTTAACTAAATACTTTGGTTATGCAGCCCATAAATCTAGAAGTAGTACTGGTTTGGTTGGGTTTTTATCTACAATGTCTCCAACAGCAACAGGCAGCCGTTTACAGTTTGATTGCACGGTGAACATGGTGGAATATTTAGGACCCAAATATATCTATCAGGAGTTGGTGGAGACAACAAACAGAACTAGAAAGAGAGGGAACTTTTGGCAAATATTCATCAGATGTTCAGATGACCAGTGGTTGTGTAAATAGGCAAATGTTGTTAACATGTTCACCACAGCAGCACCATTTACATTTAAAGCTTTTTCTGCTGTACCACCCCCCAAAAACAGCTTTAATTATAAATGTCTAAATATAAAAAAGCTGTTGGATTAGGACAGGGTACTACTTTGTCTACTCGTTTACTGATCATATTTGGAAGAATAGTCTGAACAAATATAGATTTGACCTTAAACAGATTTGCCTTGTGCACAACTTTTATTTTTTGTGCTATTATTTCTCTAATATGAGACTTTGTAGATATTTGTGCTCTGAGCTGTATTTGATTTCATTTATAAAACAAGAGAATCTCAAACCTCTATAGACCTGTCTATTTTTATCTTGTAGCATCTTTCACTAGAAAGCTGAGAGCAAAGGGTTCCCACTCATTCAGTCTCTTTCACTGTCTGACAGTGTCTTGTCACATATATTTGTGTCGAGATCATCCTGTTCCCTCACCCTCAGTCTGCTGGGCTCCATGAACACGGCCGGGAGCAAGGCAGCAGACATGCTCAGGGAACTTACGGGGTGACTACAGAGACAGAGAGATGAGAGAGATGGACAGAGACGATGATGGAGAGCTGTTATTAGTTGTGGAAGGACACTAGACAACTTGGCCCACGCGACCCTCAGGGTAGACACTCAATGGCTGGCTGTGATCAGAGTTAGGTGCTTGACAGACCTCCACACAGAGAGAAGGAGAGCAGATGATGGAGGAGACAGGAGGTAAGCTGGTCCTCATCCCCTGACTGACCCATAGACATTTTTAAAATGAATTTTAAAAGCATAAAAAGGTCATAATTGTCAGAAAAACATTAAACAGAAAACAAATGTATTATGTCCTCTTCTTCTGATACAGACTGCTATTTTTCAGCAACCACAAATTCACAGATGACCTAGTTAGAACAGCACATTTGGATGCACGGCAGAGTAGAGAACTTAATGCATTTTAGGAAATTTAATGGAATTCAGAAGCAGCATTTCTGAAAAGAACAACCCTCAGCAACCCTCAGTGCACATAGGGTTATGTAAACCAGGTTTGTTCTCAGCCCAGTAGGGTCAAAACAGTAGTTTAAGCATGTTATCCCTCACACACCTTAATATGATCAGAGGGCAGTGTTTAGTCTTTTGTTCACCAGCTGAGAGACTGTGTTAAACCTCTGACAGCTGCTGTGAGATCACTGGTAGATGAGAGGTTAGCATATTTTTAGATGAGCGTTTCATGTGAGGAACCTGACTTCTAAGTAATGAGGGTGCCCTTCTCCTGTGCCAACGACTCAAAGATCAAACCAGCAGTGAAGAGCTGCAGACAAGCAGACTTACAAAGGTCTGGACTGAGAACACAGAGGACATAAAAAAATGAGAGGACTCAAATTGTGAAGCTGGAAAGAACACGTGGTGATATGCAAAATTAGTAATTGAGAAATAAAGCTAACCATAAAAGCAAAAGGAAAACAAACGGAAGGCAAAAGAGTAAGCCAGAGTCTTGAGTTCAGTACTGGAGATCATAGAAAATCAGAGAAGCCTAATATACAGTTTAAAAAACAGGTCCTTTAATATGACAGAATAGCAAAGTCACATCCTCTGTACTGTTTCTGGGAATGTGGGGTTTTAATTGCAAAGGAGAGGTTTACATATAATTACAGCAACGTGAATTAACATTTGAGGGTTTCTGGAATAAATGGGTATGTTTCCATCAGAATTATATTTTTTGCACTGAAAAGTACGCCGTTTAATTGCCTGTAAAACAGATTAAAATTTAAAATTTGATTAAAGGATTGAGGCTGTGTTTGAATATGTGGAAATTTTGGACTTAGGTAGGAACAAGGGTGCATCCTACAGGTGGCCAGCCTGTCACAGGGGGTTAAATGAAAATTACTTTTGCTGTTTCAGATCATATCATCAACACAACAGATAGTATTAGTCCTAAGTAATAGTAACACATTACGTACCACTTCATTATGACAGTCAGGTACTGGTTTTATTTGTGTGCCTAGCTATGACAATCCTCACATCATTCTTCTCTCTCTTGTCTCTCATTACCTCTTTTCTGGTGTGTGCTCATTTTCTTTGCTTGCTGGTGCTTCCTGTAGATCTGGGAGGTTGGCAAAGTCATCCTGTTCAGCCAGCCCGATTGCTAGAGAAAGAACAACCATCTTCCCCTCACTGGACACACAAACAAACAAGACACATCACCACAAGATCACACAGGTATGTAGACATATAGGCGCAGGGACACACACGCCAACATACACAGAAACCCAAACAGGTAGTGACAGATAAAAAGCAACACACGCAACACACATTCATTTCATGTACAAAGAGAGAGTGGGAGAGAGGTGGTAGACTGTTGTGAGGACATTATTCCAATTTAACAAATGCTCAATTCATACTTTACATTGCAGCGCATCTCAACACAACTTGTGCTATGGAGTGACTTAGAACAAAACACAGACTTTATTATTTATCGCTTTATTGCATGCATTATTTGCCATTTTATATGCTGTGAATAACTTGTATATTATTGCCAATTTAATATATAAATATAATGACTTCTGAAGCATGGAAAACTTTTTATTTTACTTTGAAAAAAACTTTGAATTTTTTGAGTCCCTCCAGGAAGTTGCAATGTTGCAAACGCAAGTTCAGTCACTGACAGAATTTGGGCAGGTTTTCCAAAAAATTGCAGTGCATGTTTGATGTTTTTAGGCAGCTGCATCTTTTTCATTATTCATTTATTAAGGCTAAATCTCACTGTACCGACTGGCTGAAGCTGAGTTTGCAATACTGCAACTTCCTGGAGACAACTTATTGCATAAAGTTTTGTTTTTCAATGTACAATAAATTTCCACGGGAATTTTGCTTTCTGCACTTCTTCAATATGTGACATAAGAAAATAAACTTTAAAGTAATTTGGGACTGAAGATTCAAGATTCAAAAAACTTTATTAATCCCAGTGGGAAATTGTAATCTAAGGCTGGTGGTGTTTCATTCTATGGAGAGCAAGAAAACATAATCTGCCACTGACATCATCACACATATGACATACAGAAATAACTAACACATAACCTTCATCTGTCTGTTGAATTACTCAGATGTTTTGTATAACCAAACTAAACCACATTAAAATAACAAGAAATGTGATCTACTGTTGGGGAAAGAGCATCTAAAGATATTTTTGCATTCCCTCTCTAAATTCTTTAAGTTTGAATGTCCTATTAAAAGCTGACTAGCGTTTGAATAACTATAAATCCTATAAATTTCCTCACACGATATCGTGCAGTGCTCATGATTATTTAACGTATCCTGTAACAATAGATGATTTTGATGCCAATTTCTTTGTCACATTCTGGGTTTATTGTTCCATTATTTTAATAATTATGTTGTGTGGCTCCTATTACCCCATAGTACCATAGTATAGTAGCCAATGCACTTCTAATATTTATTGTTTCATAACATAGCTGGCCTGATTAAAATATATGGGACAATACAAGTTATATTGATTATGGGTCAAACTTTTATATAGACTATCACTAGTCAGAAACAGCAGTACGAGGCTTTTTTCTTGTAATTCATTATTAAAATATTTGAGGTTATGTAATGCATTTATGCATTCAATGCTCTTGCAACCACAGTGATGTATTAAATTTCTTAAGAGGGTTGTTAATCCACTGTAGATATTGTATTTATTAAATGTATTTGACTGAACTGAGCGTCATTATCAGAAAGGTTGAGAACGACTAAAACCGAGCTTCCATGGCTTTATCCTCTTCTGTTAAAAACTCCCTTTAAAAATAAAATGTTTAAAATACACAAGCAAAAGCCTAAAAGAAAGGTTTGAATTTTTCAAAGAGAAATATAGCTGCAATTGAAATTACATGCAGAAAAGAAAGAAAAACAGAGAAGAAAAAGCAAAAGAAATCCATGAAAATTGCAGTGGCCTTAACAAAAACCTGCAACAAAGAAACATATCACATTGATTTTCAGCTATTATTGTCCCTCCAAACATGGCTGAAGTCATTTAAATTATGTCTTACTAAAGTATGCTGCACCGTGAATTCAAGAGGCCATGCAATCAGTGACCTTAACAAATGAACGTTTGCCCACAACTAACCTTGTAATTCACAGACACAAAATAACAACCCAGATGTAGACTCATTTTGTACAAAATTCTTTCATCTCATACCTCCTCTCTGCCTCTACCATGTTCTTTTCCTTTTGATGATTTTTATGTATTTTCTACATAAAGTACTTTCCAGATAAAGAGCAATTCAAATATGACTTTACTATTTTTTTTGCATCCTTTAACACAACCTGGCTGAGAATCTTAAGGCATAATAATAAAATATTATTAAGATAATTTTAATTTTGTCTGTATTTGTAGCTTTACTTAGGTTTGAATGTTGGCTCGACCAGGCTACGACCAACATACTGTAGGTCCTAAATTAACCGCAGAGAATGTTTCAGCGTTTTATTTGAGGAGAAAACTAATGGATAAATTACTCTTGTGTCACAACTTCAACTGCAATTCTGCAATGACGACCCATAGATGAGCCAAGATATACTCTGGCAGAACTGAAATGTGTAATTTTTCACATAGTCAAGAAATATATAAATATTCCAGTAGAATCAAAAGGTAAAACATATACATGTTATATCATCCTTTTTTATGTATGTTTCTTTTGTTTCTCAGCTTTCGTCTGATCTTCCTCTCATCTCTCAATATTTCACACTTCCGGTTTATTTTCCCAGTCTACATAGAATTTCTGTACTGCATTCCCTCTTTAACAACAGGTTGTTAGTTAGAGCACTAGCAACAACAAGAGGAACACAGCGGCCCCCCGGGGATGTGAACAATACTAACAAGAAGCTAATTGATAGGGTGAATGGATAGATGAACCAAAAAAGACGCTCAAATGCAAACTCAATGGGTTTGAGTACCACCAAACCAGCTATGGCGATTTGAAATGTAATCAGGGTGGCTCATTTGTCGCACTGTGTGACAGGCATGGATACATGTGGAACGCAAAACTGTTCCACTGCATTTGATTGTTCATACCCCACTGATCACATATTCACTTTCCACAGTGCCCCCCCCCCTAGCCTTATCGGCTCCTACATGTTACTGTAACTGTGCAGGTCATGTACGCATGGATCAGAGAAGTACATTCATTATATGATGTATATACTATCTACCTAAATTTATGGTAATACTCTGAATTTATATCTATACCCCTGCATCCAACAGTGCCAGAGGCTCTTTTATTTTAACAGTGCACACACACAAACAAGCTCACACACTACAAACACACACAATGACAAACAAACAAATGTAAATAAGGACTGAAAGGCCTTCCAAAAATCACTATGCAGCATACTCACAGAGATCACAGTGTGCTTGAGAGATGACAATATGGACTACAGACACATTAACTTGTCCACTACTGAGTGTCATATGTTGTACAATACATCACATCTGACACATACAGCGTTTATAAAATCATCATAGCTGACCTGAATCTCTGGTACAGCCTCAACAAAATTTCTACATTTAAAGTTGTGCAAAGGAAAACAGCATTAGATTTTACAATTATGTGACTGTGTTCCATCATTCTGAACATTTATTAAAATGACCTAGTCTACCTCACTAGTGCAGTCTAATTCAGCCGGTAAATCCTGTACCTCGTGGTGCTGTTGAATTGTGTCGTATTATACTGAGAGAAGTTTCCAATATTTTGTCCACCATTGAAATAAAGGGGGTGGTCATAGCATTAGAAACAGGTCTAAGACAATTCAATGTAACCCAACAGCCTCACAAACCAGTGATTTAAAATAACCAAATACAGTACTTATTTATGTACTTGCACTACAGCTGGGTAGTCTCATTTTGCGCTATTTAAAACATTTATTCCACAGGATTTCAGAGAGAAATATTGTGTTTTTTAATCTAGTTGATTTATTTTAGTCTTTTGCATGAGTAGTATAAATTATCTAATAAAGTAACAGAATAAATATCACTGTTAAATTAACAATAATATCAGTGGTTCAGCAGTTTTATATTCTGTCAAGATTTCCCGGAGTAACGTTTTACAACATAGAAAACTTCATCACACTTACAAGAATGACTTAACATCCAGTCCTCTGTTGCGAATCTGCTCCATCATGTGATCCCAGCTGCCTGGGTTTGACCTTGATCGGCCTGCCCCTGCTCCTCTGTACCGAGAGGCTCCAGCCGGACTCCCCCGGACCCCCCGCGGGCCCCCACGGTGGCCCCCGCCGCCTGGACCCGTGTGTAGCTGGCCCAGGCTTTGTGAGGTGACTGGGGGATCGTTGGGACCCGGTGGGGGCTGGTGAGTTAGGGGCTGTTGGAGGCTCTGCTGCCGGACCAAGGGCCGAGGGCGTGCCACTGCCGAGGACGGGATGTGCTCCAGGGTGGAAGCAGATGAAAGGGAAGTGTCCCCAAAACTGAACGGATACATGGGAGCACCGAGGAAGAGATGGACACAACAAAGAAAACACGGGAGTTAGAGATAGCCTGAGTGATACGGGACAGGACAGGTAGATTTGAAAGGATTGTATGAAAGGATGATATGATGAAAAAACAAACAAACTGGCAACACACGATCATGGTGATTTCAGAAGGAAGTGCAGAGAGGATAAAAATTCAGAAACATACTGTATACAGCAGAGATTGAAATGTGAAACATTTGTAGTGAATCTCCAAGAGAGAGAGGATCAAGAGATGACAAACAACAAAGAAGATCAGCAAAAGCAGGAAAAGAGGAGGCAGAGGTAAAACAGAATTGTCAAAAAGCTTTAGATTACTGTACAACTGTACAGAGTTGTGATCTCATGCTGTATAAAAGTGTATGCGTGAGTGTGTGGATGGGCCAGCATGCAATGTGTAAACACTCAATTATTCTCCTTCAAACTGGTGTCAAAACAAACCTCTGCTTAAGTGGAATTAAAATCAAGCTGAAGTTAAAGTATCGCTATCACTTAACTTGAGTCTCTGTTCTCCATCTGCAGCACTAAATTGTTTCTGTATGTTACTGCTCTGCTTAATTAGTCATGACCTACTTTCTCTCTCTTCTTTGCCTCGTTGCCTTTCACTTCTACGAGTATTTCTCTAAGGTCCTGTCTGCTCCTTCTTTGTTTTCCCTTCCTTTTACCTTTGTGCTTCTGAGCTCGTCTACTCGCCATCTCCTTTGCCCATTCATCTTTTCTCCACCCTAAGTCCTCACATCAATCTATCTCCGCACCTCCTCCAATCACTGTTCCTTAATTACAGGTCTGCTACTCCTACAATCACGTAATAGTGCTTCACCCCTTATCCTCCTCTCAATCACTGCCCTGCCTGATGACTGTAAGCTTGTGCTAAACAGCTCTGTCTGGAGCTAATGCTGTGAGGGAGGATTTACTGCCTGGACTTGAATTGTGTTAGCAGCGCTCTTCAGTATTAACTCAGCTCTAACTCTGTTGGAAAGCAAGGAGACAAAACCCCTGAGAAGCAGAGCAACGCTGGATCAAGTAAATACAAGACAGAGCTTATATACATGCACTCATGCACACACACATACTTCTGTATTGCACGCCATTAGTCTTTCCTGAGGATAGGCTTTGATGAGAGTGTTTACTTACTTGTACATATTATGTAAAATGAATAAATGTAGATTAATGTATTAAAGCTCTTTACTAATTTTCTGTTGAGCATAAGTATTATAGAGTTTTGAAGTGGGAACAGATATTTGGAACATTTAGGGATCCAGAAGTAGAAGCTTTGTTGATTTTCGGTGTAGACAAATGTTAGGCGATGGAGCTGCTGGAGTTGGAGAACATCCAAGGTTTGGATGAAGCCCCCAGTTGAATCATCAATACTGCATTCAAGAAATATCTGGTTCTTTAATAAAAAAGTCAAAGGTACAAGGCTGTGTATATAAAAACCCAACTAAAGAAGTTAACTCTTAAGATGTTTCAAGATGACTGATAAGAAATATCTAATAATGGAAGTTTTTGTGTGCCTCTAACAGTGAAGCTATAAGGACTACAAGTATTCTCCAGTCTTAATCCGTTTAGTTTTGAGTTCTTTATCAATTGTGTAAGAGTTGGACAATTTTGACAAAGTGTTGTTCCTGAAAGCAACAAGGAAATGTTCTGAATTTGTTGAACTTCTGATTCTTGCCTCTGACTAGATTATTCTTCATGATAACTTCACCTGAGCATTATGGGTATTGTTGTATTTAGAGCTGTCCGCAATACCAAACAGATGGAGGACACATGAATTTTCAGAAAAATGGCTGAAATGACGATGTATTAATTATTCTCTTTGCAAAATCTTCACTTTCATTTTGCATGTGAAATGAGTTCAAAAAAATATTTTCTCCTCATAAAGTTGAGTTTCACTGGTGTGAAGCCCTGAACATTTGCTTTTTATTGCTACCAACTAAAGGTTTGATTTCTGAGTAGACAAAAATAAACAAATAATGATTTTTGAAGTCGTTCTGTGTTTGAATCTGTACATGAATGAACATTTTAGATTTCTGCAGAAAACCTATTTATGAGGGAACTGTGCAACAAATCTGGACTAGACTTGTACATCCATGTTATCGACAACATCAAGTTCAATAGTGTTTAATATACTGCATTTTGTTTTTTATCAGCAACTCAGTCAGATTTATGCCCAGAGAAATCGGTTGGTGGAGTACTTGCACTTTTGAAAAAAAAGTTATGTTAAGAGGTGTCTCAAATGTTTTGGTGGAGCTGAACTCCTCCACCCCCTATAACCTCAATAATAAACATAGTAAAAACATCGCCTTACCGACATTTTCTAGAAAAAAATTATAGCTTTGTAAAAGTAGAATTTATGGCAGATCACCTGTATTGTGTGGAATTAAATTGTACAGGTGTACCTAATAAAGTGACCAGTGAGTGTATATTGCACATTATTCCTGTGTTTCATCACTGACATCACAATAAATCAATATATTTGGCTGCATTCATAGCGGGATTAGGCCAGACAGTTGATGCAGTCCATGTGCTAATAAATGTCACCAGTCTGTTCAGTGTCATAAATTTTGCAAAGAATTTACTCATTTGAAAAAATTCAAGTCACTGCAGCAGAGTCTACGTGTGCTTTCAGGAACTGTACATCTTTATTGTTGTCTGTCTATACAGCACCAGCAGAAGTTATTCATATGCCCTGAGCACAAGCCCTCTTTATGTGCTGTATCCTTTTACTGACACAGTGGCTTATTTTCACATTTCTTCTAGCTTGAAAGTCAATTAAGATGACTATAAACCCTGAATGATTTTGTAATTAAAGGGAATTGAGGAGGGTGAAAAACAAGGAGACAGAGTCAGAGTAAGAATAAAATACCAACACTGAAAAATGAAAGAGAGAGAAAGACAGAGTGGTGTAGAGACAGAGGGGTGGGGGGGAGTAGGAGGTAAATGCACAAATATAGAAACCAATTCTACGGGAGAAATGGAAATACAGCAACATCTGAAAGGACAAGTAAAAAGGCAGTAAAACAGAAGAGAGGCAGGAATTAAAAATAACACGAAGAAAATCAAGTTCTAAAGTCCAAATATTGCATATCTATTCGTCAGGTTGTTAGAGAGATCTTATATTTATTATTCATTAGTCTCTTCTATGTGCTACTGGGATTTTCCAATAAAGTACAAATTTAATCAACTGAGAATTTGTTTTTGCATTTCCACATCCATCTCATACATATGGGACAGATTCTTATTTGAAAACAGAACATTTATGACATAACTTTTTTCCAACCTTACTATTGAATATCAGTTAGCAACAAAAGCAACTTGAACTTTGGTTAAAGTAAAACTGGATTCAACCATTTCGCAGGAGAGGATTTTGGTTGTATCGCTTGCCTAATAAAACTATTCTCCTGCTGTTTATGCACCAACCCCCTCTGAGTTTAAAAAGCTGTTACTTCACATGAACAAATAAGATATTTCTGAAGATCTTCTGCGAGCATCTGTTCTGCTGAAACTGTCCTATTCTACAATAAATGTGAGGCTGCAGAGAAACAGTATGACTGTATGGATTCAGAAACTGTCCTGACATTAGCTGGTGGACAGTTGGCAGCTGACATAAAAATTGTATTTGTTTATAATTGACAATGCTCTTTGTAGGCAAGAGACTTAAAGAGTTACTCATGCAGCACTGGTTCCCCCTATGGTTTCCCTGTCAGGCCTCCTTTACAATAGCTTCATCTGCACAGTGTCAAAAAATGCAGTAGGTTTATTTTCACCTTTGAGAGTACATGCAACAGTGCCATTCATGATGCATATACAAACTCGCACTCTTCCTTGATATCCACACCATGTTGTTGTTGTTCCCACGGCAGACCCTCATGCGTGCCCCCGTCACCATGCGCCACTCACTTGCTAAATCGCAGGCCTCCGGCATGCATGTGGCTCTGGACCATCTGCCAGCGCCCGGCCTTGCTGCCACCCGTCACCATGCTTCGAACGCTGTCGCTGCGACTGGGCCCTGCCCCATTCCCAGAGCAAGCACCACCCCCGCTGTCACTGGTCCCTGGTGAGGGTCCAGCAACACCCTGCCCACCCTTATCCACAGCCCCACTGGGCAAAATGGTGGGGTGGATCGTAGACAAAGAAACACGAACGGACAGGAAGAAAGGTCCAAGAGAGGATACAAAGAAGAGAAAGAGACAGACAGACGAGAGACGCACAGACGTACAGAGCCGGAGAGCAAAAGTATTGTCAGTAAAGTTAGTCAAACCGGTGTGTGAGACACTTTGTGGGAACTCAGTCCTGCCACAAGCATCTATTATACAACAAAAACTCAGAGGAATTGCTGCTGGTCAACAGCAGTGAAGAGGTCTGAGCTCAGATTCACTGTGTAACACTGAATAATTGCAATAGAAAAGTTTTGTTGTTTGGACATTAAACTGAGACAAAACATGCTGTATCTTCTTAAGTGCAATATTTCTAATCAATTACTAAACGCTATAGTCACTGTAAACAATTCTAATTACTTCACTCACTGTAAATAATTTACTAGAGACATCATCTATACATATTTAGTTGCTGCAGTGACACAAACCACAACAGAAAGATCTAAGGTAAGAAATGGGCCAAGAGATGCAGTCTGCAGTCAGGTCTGTCCCACTTTACTCCACACAGGAGGACAGCAATGACCAACCTGCTGGCTCTGTGAATTGGACATAATAGCTGAGTAATGATGCAAATAAATCATCTCCATATTATTACACTGCAGGTTCAGGTGATGAGAACTGGACACCAATGTCTCTGTAATCTCACCTGCAGCTTATGGTGAAAAACATCTGCAGTATTTAACAACTCTGTGTAAAATATGTCACATAACTTTCAAGAAAAGACAGTATTTTAACACAATTCTTCATAATCTCATCCCACCCCAACCAACCTACACTCAGATGCCACAGAGAAGAATACATACAGAACATCGACTTTAGTACAGAGAGCTTCCACGCAGTGAGGACAAACCACACAGCTGCACACCAGGACAACGTCTTCAATGACATTTAGACATAAAATGCAGGCTTACAGTAAAATGAATGATCTCTCATTGGACACTGGCTTTCTGGTCTAGTTAAACACTGTCCACATGACTGTCACATACAATTAATCAGCAGCCAGAAACCTGATCTCCAATGCATGTTATTTATCTTGTTTTATCCTATTTTTATAAAGTCTATTTGTGTTTAAATGCATGCATTTCACCTCAAATGCATTTCTTCACATTATGTAAAATAATTTGAACTGCCTCTGAGTTTGAAAGGTGATAAACAAACTTGACTTCCTTGGCTAAAAGCATCATTATTTCAACAGTAAGAAGTAATAAATAGTTGACTCTAGTATCACATATCTCATAAGTGCCACTATTATCAGCCTATTAAATAAATAATTATGTCAATAATATAATGCAATGCAATTGCAACAACCACTGCTGCTCACTGATTTTGAAATAATTTCAACATCACTGCACAGATACAGAGTAATTGATCTCCCTGCGGTTTTGAAAGAGTCAAGTGAAATGTAATTAGAGAGGATAAGAATGAGCAGGTTCACTTAATGCCTCAGTGATGTGTGACATGCATCTAAATGAAGAATGGATGTTTATATGAAGCAGATGTTTTACTCTCCAAATGAAACACTTGACTGATGTACTGTACATGACAGATGCAGTGCTGTTATTTTTGGAGTAGGGCTCAGTAGACCAGACTTAGGGGGACTGTCAGAGAGCTTTAAAGCACTTACAATACTGTAAGGGACAGTGGGAGTAGCGACAACTAATGAGTAGAAAACAGAGATCGAATGGAGAAAGAGGTGAGAGCAACAACACCTACACGTACATGAATACACAGTGAAAACAGTAAAACAGAAACCCACCCATTAAAGGAATAGTTGGACATTTTTTGGCAATCCACTTGTTAATAAGAGGACTGATACCACTGTCATGTCAGTCCTATAAATATGAAGCTACAGTTAGCTGCTGGTTAACTTTGTTTACCATAAAGACTGGAAAGATAAAAGTAGTGCAATCGACTCACCAAAAACTCTCAAACTCACTAATTAGTGAGCTATATCTTGTTTGTTTGACTGTAAGTGTAAAAACCACAATTCACCATTTTAAAGGCTTGGTTATGTGTTATTTCTTGGCCAAGTGCAGTAACGTTCTGGAGTTTCTGCTAATTGCCTGGCAGCCAAGAAATAGTTGCCAACAGCTCCATGGAAATAGCAAATTGTTGAGTTTGACTTTGTTTTTTTTTTTCTATGTATTTAACACTCAAGATATAACATGTAAATCAGGGAGTTTAAAAGGACAGAGCCAAGCTTGTTTCCACCTTTTTGCTGTCTTTATATTAAGCAAAACTAACTGGCTGCTGGCTGTTTCATATTTAATTAAACATATTGGTCTTACTGAGAGGAAGCAAATGTGAGCACTTCTGAAAATGTCAAACTGTTCTTTAAAACAAACCCATATAAAAAAAGAGTTAAATTATCAATAACAGTCAACCCTCTGTGGAAACCATAACACTTTTGCTAAGTATATTTGTGGCACAGTATCCTGAGAAGTAGATTTAAATACTTGTTTAGAGGCAGGATTGTACAAAGGCGGAAAAGTTTCAGGTGAAACTGTAAAGTCTGCTCTCTGAGGGTTGTCTGTCTCCATAGTAACACACCATGGGCTGCAGGTGAGACGTAAAGAGGGTTTGATGAGGCTAGCAGGGCTGTAGGGAATGGGACTGTCAAACCTTTTCACTTGTACACACTGTAAATGTGTGGAAGCAAAAGAAAATGTCATTTTCCCCAGTCTATTGTCCTGTGTTGTTCTGGGTTTTAACTGTAACAACCAGATAGCACTAGAAAAGTCGGGAGTCCAACACAATTTTGATTCTCTGTGGAATTTTCTCTACGAAACATTTATCATTTAAAGCCTGTTTTCTGTCTTCAGTAAGATATAACAATTAATATTAGGTTGGCTTTTGGCAGACAGACAAGCTGTCTTTCTTTTCATTTGGAACATGGTCAATGTTTGGGCAGTCCCAGGAATCACAGAAATACTGAGGGATGGTGCTTTCACATCTCTATCAGGTGCTGCATGGCCAGCAGTGCATACTAAACACTACTTCACTGTGGACATGCCTGAATGCAAAAACATGAGGATTACCAGGGATGAGAGAAGACTTCTGTTAAAAGATATGTGGCCCGACAGCTTTACAAATGAACCTTTCTGCCCCCAATGGGTGCTATCAAATGTTATCTTTTTTCTGCTCAGAGGGATATATTGATTAACCTCCAGTTTTTTTCTTTTTTTGTTTTATTTGTCAGGTACCTTTGCACACAAATGGTCAAGACTTAAAAGCTAACCAATTTGGTGTGCAAAATAAATCTTTACCTTGCTAATAATGTCTGAGTTTAATATGCCAACCAGTCAAACAGCTTTGTGTACAAAAGTCCCTGTTCATTACAGCCCTGCCTAGAAAGTGGGGTCCCTTACCAGCCAGGACTGAGACTCACTTGGGTGTGAGGCGGGGGTCTCCATAGGGCGCATAGGGAGACATGTTTAAAAGAAACTCCTTGGGCGGGTAGGAGCTCCACCTCTGTTGCACATTGCTGCTGTCATTGTTGTTCCAAAAGTCTCGGTCTAGATCACTGTGGCCAGAAGGATAGAAGAGAGGTGAGACAAGTTATAAAGAAGCAAAAGATGACCGAAAGGTCAAAGTGAGCGTTAATAAAAAAGGAAAAATGTGATAATGTCAATCTGTATAAAGTTGGATTGTAAAACTGTGCAGATATCTTTACTGTCCATAAGAAATGAGATGAGTTTAACAATACCTTGATCACGCTGTTTCACAAGATAAAAGACAAATGTAAGATAGTTCTGTTGTAACTTAGTTGTGAATATGCAGATTTTAAAATATGTTTTTAATTTTGCATGGACTGCTGGAGTCATATCTACATAGTCGTTTAAAAAAAATCTTTTTAGGTCAGAGCTTAAGGTAAAGCAACCATTGATTTATATGAACAAACATACACAAGACTCTCCTCCACTGTGGTTTTGATGGATTATAAAATTCATCCTTTTTGATACATGAGAAACATATAACACTGTGTCGGGGCATCATTTCAGGGTGGACATGCAGGAAGCTACAAGATTAGCTTTCGTTATCACCACATCATATATCATTTCCGTATGCCTCCACCTACACCTTCCCTGACACCTACTTGATGGCTTTATTTTCCCCTCGACCTCTCACAGATTCTGGAGAGCTGGCTGCCTCCACCCCAGGCTTATTCCTCTTCCCCTGCAAAGACACAAGACAGTGACAGAAGGTGATTGGGGGGGGGCATATAAGAGCCGTGTCTTGATCGTTGTTTACAAAAGCAGTTTTCCAAGTGAAGTGCTCATTATAGAAGCTTTGGAACAGCACCAGGTTCCAACACATGTTGTAAAATATGATGAATGAGGGAAGAGCAACAAATTGGCTTGATGCCAGGGCTACCGCCGGCTTCAGAGGATCAAAACGTGACGAGAGACCACTTAACAACAATGAGATGCAAAAACACACTCTCAGTTTCACGAGCATGATACATGTACAGACATGTCCACACAAAAACAAAAGGAAAGCACACACTTGCACTGAACAAGATGTAAATGGAAGATGCACTGAAGATAATGCAACAGACAAGACTCTGAATACATATCAGAATTTAAAACAAGAAGTCATGTAAAACTATTTATAAGGACCTGCCATAACATACAAAGACTATTAATAGCCTTTAAGAGGTGGGCAGAGTTATACTGTAGAGCCTATGCAATTAGCCATTGTTGCTATGTCATTGCTAACACTGTAACTTATATGTTCCTCTGCAAAAATGTGACTAGATGCCAGGGCAACGGCAGCTATACTAACACCAAGTGGAGACTGTTAGAACAGTGCTTGGTGAGGTTGGGCTGGGCCTGCATTCAAATTTTCAAATCTTCAACAATGAATAAAGAATTTAAGTAAAAATGCAATTAATTTTTGAAGATATGATTTAAAAAAGACATGACCTGATCAATGCATCCAATTACTACTACAGTGTTGCTGAATTATAAATTAAAAACACTGTGGGTATCAACAGTGGGAATGCCTTTAAACCCCTGTTTCATGTATAAATCCAGCCTAAGGAAATGAGTATTACACCAGAGATAAAATAAATAGTGCATACTAAAAAAAAAAAATTATAAATAAAAAACCTTAATTCATTTTTTCTGAAGCAGACAACTGTCTACATCCAGAACTCTTCTATAAAGAAACAGGATCATTTGGAGGATGAGGACGCATATATTTCTGTTAGAATGTAATATATCATACAGATGACTTTTACTTACTCTGCACATTTTACCACTTAATGGCAAGTGCTTTCAGCAGAGCAGCATACTGTAGTTGCAGTGATTGACCCCTATATTTTATTGAATTATACATGTATATTTATTGAACTCACGAGGGTAATAACATTGAGCTCTTTCCAGCTGAGTCACACAGACACTCTACATAATGTTGTCGTAAACTCACAAGGACATACAGAGGACACGTGCCATTAGATGTCCACAACACAGATAAGACCTCACTTCATTTCTCAACCCCTGTGAACCAACATTAGACACACCACGTTTATGAAGTAAAGTTTTACCCATAAACAACATTTTGGACTTGATCCTACTTGTGAATTTTAATTACATTTGACATATTTTGTCAAACTATGCAGTACTTTGATTATGACTCTGCATTAGTTATCATTTTAAACAAAAAACATGCCAGACACAAATTTGAATCTCCAAAATACAAGTCAAGGACTATCACCACTACACAACAGGCCTGGTGGATAAATTACAGTATTAGTAGAATAGCATTTTGGTTCAATTATGATGATATGAGTTTTATTTAACATTGATTTCAGATCTTGCAAACAAATGTACAGTTTAAAAGGGAATTATTTACTTATTAATTCTTTGCTATAATGAAAAATACAAAGGCTTTTGAAGGATGCTTTTATTAATCATAAAGCAACATTAGTATTTCTAAACTTCAAATTTTTCTAATTTGTAGCCTAGACGTTGCTAATGAATTTGAAGTTATGAGTCAATGAGTATCTTATTTTACATAAACAGATTGTAGAGGCCAGTGTCCAATATAACTCATGGCCTCTTTACAGCCATGAGGTATATTGTTTGTAGATCCAGAAAGGGGTTTATGTATGTATCTTTACTGGGAGCTTTTAGGTGATGAAGGGGTGTCTTGCTTCTTTCCTACTTGCTCCTCCATGCTCCTTTTAGTTGCAGAAGAACCAAAGTGGTTTATAAATTCGGAACTTCACTCTTTAACAATTCAACTTCTCCCCTCTTCCTCAAAACTGAGATTTTTCAGATACTCACTCTGCATCTATGGCAACTAATTACCCCTCGCAAACAGATGAGAACAGAACAGTAGAAGGTACAATGATGCTAAATTAAAGTGATGTACATTGTCACTGAAATGTCACAAAAATATTGGCATTGGTTGTTTAATAGTTGGTTTGTGTTTTGCCTTTGTCTTTTTTGCTTCACATTACATGCTGAAGTGACCCAAATATGATATTTTTGCTTCCAAGTGACTCAAACCTGATTTGTCAGTGTGAACAAACTAAACTGGATCAAATCTGGGTCACTTGAATATGTGGTCCTAGATCTGATTCATATCCAGTCTGTATGCTGTGCTAGACAACTGTTGCCAGAACAGTCAGGATGGAAATCATGTATTTGCTTGTTTTTTAACACCTCACTGCTCTGTGCACACTGTTGCCTGTCGTCATGATTCAGTGTCAGCATCTCACTGCATGGCAACAGCACATTTCAGGTAAATCTGCACATGTGTGGCAGTTTAATACCTCAACAGTGTTCACACCACAGCCAGAGACACATCACTTAAAATATTATTACCCAGCAACACAAAAACCTTAAATCTGTTAAAAACACAAATAAGAATTGAGCATTAAAGTTTATATTGTGAATGTAGACCTTCTTGTGGTGTCGCATCACTGTAAAGACCAACATGTATATGAAGAGAGCATAAATATTTTAAACCGTCAGCTGAGCAGTTGGTTCAAACTCAGTACCTGTATATTGAGCCTCAGTGCTAACCTCCAAGTCACCAGGCAGCCATGTAAAAGGCAACAAAACGTGCCAAAATGACATCATGATAAACATAAAATTAGCTACAATATCCAACAATCTCACAAGGACATAAGTGGAGACTTGATACAATCTCATTTTAAGGTTTTTAAGTGATATCAGGGCAGCATAATGTTAGAGTTAGAGACTGAGAATTGACTGGATTTCTACTAGTCAAGAATATGTGATTGAGTGCAGCTCATCTATCATTAAACAGAATCATAAAATCTTCAGGAGGCTGGAGGAGAGAGGGTACAATGTTGAGAGAGTGTTGGAGAGGATGTGAGAAACAGATCTAGAAGACGGGGTGGGGGGAGAAACAGGAGCAACTAAGTATGACAGCTGAGCACAGGAGTAAGTAGAGGAAGTAAGAGATCCCCCATGAGATGAACAGCTGATGTGAAGGGGACAGAGAGGATTCCCTGTTCAGAGCAACACGGCCCTGCTGCCTTCTGGAGCATCCTCCTAAATCCTGCTGTAATCATGTTTGTTACACACCTGTATGTTCAGCAGAACCTTCTCCTCCTTTCTGTCTGCACGCCTCTGTGCCCATTTCTGCTTCTTACTTCCTCCCTCCTCCCACTCTCCTCCTCTTTCCACTCCCATAAAACAACCAATGACAGGAGACCAGTTCCAGACAACTTCATCTCTTCATCTCTTGTATAAATCCTTTTCTTTCATGACCTTAAAAGTACCATTTATCTTGTGTGATTCATCAGAAGAATAAGCGACTAACCTCATCACCTTCAACACACAAAACCTGACTTTAGCAAACCTAAATTTACTACAAATGTGCTTCCAAATTGTTTTGAACCATGACAGCAACATAAAATCTAAACATAATCAGAAAAGTGCTTAAGTTGCTATGAACAGACCATACAGGAACATTGTTCCTGTAGCAAATTCAAAACGAGCATTTTGCACATGGATGTTCAGTATCAACATTTTACTGTCTCCCACATATGATAACAACACTTAACAGTTTCATTAAGAAAAAAAGGATTCTGGTTTGCATTATATCCTTCAAAATGAAGGTTGCTATTGATAATTATAGTTATCTGATGTTAAGTCTCACTCTTCCGTGTTTACTATAAAAAAACACAAAAACATAATTAGTGTTGTTGAACACTGTGTTTTCCCAATTATTTCTTTATGACAAATATGTTATTAAAAACGACAGTGGTGACAGTGACTCAATTGGCAAAGTGGTGTCCCTTCAACTCAGGGTCGGTGCTTTGAGGCCTGACTCCTCCTGGTCATGTGTCAAAATGTCCTTGGACAAGAGAGTGAACCCCCAAGATGACCAGAAAACCCCAGCCACTGAGGTTGCACAAGCCAGTGCATTGTGGGTGCCAGTCCAAGTCTGGTGCAAAGTTGTGGAGGGTTGTGTCAGGAAGGGCATCAAACCTGTGTCAAATAAATGTGCGGACCATGAGCCGCTGTGGTGACCTTGATACCAGGATACAGCAAAAATAAAGTTATTTATTCATTTCTTATTCAAAACAAAAAAGTAAATATCTAAAACACACATTTCTCTTGAACACCTTAAACACACAAAACATTACTTTACTGACTATAAGTGAAGCACCTGGTTGAAGTAAAAAAGTACATTTACTCCAGTACTGTAATTACTTAAGTACAAGTACAATTTGAGGTACTTGTACTTGGAATAACATCCATTTAGTGTTATTTTTATTTCACTACAATTCAGAAAGAAATCTATTCTTTTACTCCAATATCTTCATTTTCTAGCTTTAGTTACTAGTTACTTTTTGCAGATACAGATTCTTAAAAAAAGTACTCACTAAGAACAACGTATTATTAATCATTAACCAGATATCAGTACATAAAGTGGTTAAAGTGGCCCTGGTATGGCAGCTCTGCCATCATTAGTGTGAGTGTGAGAAGCAACACTGTAAAGTGCTTTGTTTAACAATAAGGGAGAAAAGTGTTATGTTAGCACAGGCCATTTTCCAAAAGTTTCACCTCTGAAAGTCTGGACTATACTTGAACATTTATGTTATCAACACCTTCAAATTCAATACTGTTTAATATAAATTTCCCTAGTTTCCCTAGAAGAGATGTTGTACTTTAAATTTTTAGCATGTATTTCAACTTGAGTAAAGCATTGATACCTCTACCTTTAGTGGAGTATGTTTTAGGAAAGTACTAGAATGCATTTCTATAGTGCAGTACTTCTACTCCTCTACTGCACTTCTTAAGTATTGAATTTCTATACTCTTACCACTTCTGAAGCTATATGAAAATGCCACCTATTGCTCTCTTGCGGTGGATATTTTTCACTATTTTCTGACATTTTACAGCTAAAACGATTAATCAAAAACAAATCGGCAAATTAAAAGCCCTGTCACTGACCTTTTCATATTCTCTGACACACAGCATCTTTTTTACCTGTAGGTGTTTATTTATTTAACCTTTACGAGTGAGACACACAAACCAAAAAAAAAAGCTAATGATATTGGAGATAAAAAAGAGACAAGGACTAAAAAGGGGAAACTACAGTGGCAGCAGAGATGAGACGAGCAGGGGACGATCCTGGAAAAAGGAGTTAGTGACAAGGACACGGAGATAAAGTGACAAAAGGACAAATGCAAACCAGATCATTCAGTATAAAAGGAAAAGGAGGGTGACACAAAAGCAAAGACAGAGACAGTGATAACTTAAGGATAAACAAAGATAAAAATGGGCTTTCTATGTCAGTTTCAGTGGGGTTTGCAATGATAACAACTCACATTTTAATGAGCATTTAGGATACTTTATAAGTCTACAAAGCAACTGCAAATGGTCATTTAGTCATTTACAGTAGCTTTAACAGTTTTAACTCTTGATAGTGCAGTTAACTCTCAGATTGCTGAACTGATAAACAGGAGACAGACAGAATTAAGTTGGGAGCCAGGGAGGTAGTAAAGCAGGACACAGTATAGGAAAGGTCAGCAGATTAAAATGGATTGGAGGAACTACAGTACAGCATAATACAGCACAGTAACATGTAAAGGTGTGGAGAAGAATGAGTTTTTATAGTCAGTCTTTAATTATTTATATAATTATTCTTGCAACGTGCCTGTACTACAGAAAAAAACATTTAAAGAACAAAAAGACAGTAAATGTCTGGTCAGATTTAAAATCTTGTTTAATTATTCTCAAATAGATGCTGATAATCTGATTAATAATTAGGTCTATACGTAAAATAGTGAAAAGTTCCCCATCCCAGTTGACTAAAGCCCAAGGTGACTTCTTCGAGTGTCTTATTTTGCCTGAGCAACAGTCTAAAATAATTTAACATGATGTAAATCAGAAAAAAAGACAAAAATTAATGCCAAGAAATATTGCCTCAGCAATAATATAAAACCATTTCAAACCTTACCGTGCCCTATGCAGGCACAACTGAAATAAATGAAAGACGTTGTAAATGATGTGAAACTAATTACATCTGCATAGAAGGCAGAACTTGCTTTATTCACTACTTATTCTCTAAGAGAAACAATTAGAACAAAACCATGTGTGAATGGGCAAAGTGGAGGAAAACTAACTCAAGCTCTTTCTTTTAACCTGCTTAGTAAACAGGCTAATAACTCTGGGTAATGTAAACTTAAACAGTATTTCAATTTCTTCTAATGTTTTAAGTAGAAATATGCTACAAATGTCACAGTTCTGCCCTCTGTCTGTTCCCTGCCTCTATTTAGCCTCTCCTCACTTTGGCATGCCTGGTCACCCACTCAGCCCCTCCCAGTTCCTCTGTTTTATTTTCCCTCCAGTTCTACCTGGCCCGCCCCTCTGCACCTGCAGCTCAGCCCCTTGAATCACTTACACTTGCTCTAGATCTTTATTAGTCCTGTTGTGCAATTAAAAACTTGCATCTTACTCAGGTTGTGGTCCTGTTTTTAAGTCCTCTTAATGAAGCATGACAACAAATGTAATATGGACAGGTGCTGTTAAAGGCATCTGTGGCCCTGACTCTGGCAGCAGTCCAGAGGTTTTTGAGCAAGGCTCACCCCTCCCCTATCAATTAGCTTAGTTTGGTTATTTCAGTTTGAGTGATAAGTTTACATGTTATTTACTGTAATTTCCTAACAATTAATAGAGAGGTGTCAGAGATTACTTGGAGCAGATTTCAGGTTCATGCTACTGCTAGCTTGATTCCCAAAAGTGGAATATTGTAGCTGTGAGTGTTGCTAAATGTGAATATTGCCTTTGTCACATGAATTCAATAGCATGCTGACATTTTATATAAATGTTTCTGTGCTTGTCCTTCACCCAAAGCATTTCAACTAACTTTCTCTAAAAGGAGTTCAAGTAAATGTGTAACTTTTAAGCACTGTAACTTACCAGTTTGCGTTGACACCAGGTGCACACGCCACATAGAGCTACCAGCCAAACTGCACATACAACGAATGCAACAGACACCAGGAATACACTGAGAGACACAGATCCTGAGGGAGAGAGACAAAGACAGAAGAGACACAGACACATAGAGAGAATTAGTGCAATTAATGTAATGATTCCTGAGCTTCAAAGTCTAAGTTCAGAGTGAACAAAGTGACACAACTCCCAATTTTAGGGAGATATAAAGGTATCATCAGGAGCAGTGCTTCACAATGTGCCTTCCTTCCTTCCTCCTTTCCTTCCTTTCCCCATTCATCTGTGTCATCTGGCATCTGTCATCAGTAAGACACAGAGTAAAATCTAACAGGCGTGAGAGGGAAAAGACATAAAGGCACTGAAATTGTTCCCTGCACGTATTAATAGGAGATGCACACATGTCAGGAAGAGATAGCATCATAGGGCCCGAAACCATGCAATTACCAGCTTCCGCTTTCTCTCATCTATCTGGTAAATCCTTCAGCAACCTTGTTCCCGTCCTGACAGATGAAAACCTCTTCCAGAGCCTTCTATTCCTCATCTCCATTTCTTTCAACTACTGCTTCTCAACAATGCCGTTCACTCAGTTGTCTGCCAGCTT
Source organism: Sandelia bainsii (assembly GCA_032362345.1). Lineage (NCBI taxonomy): Eukaryota > Metazoa > Chordata > Actinopteri > Anabantiformes > Anabantidae > Sandelia > Sandelia bainsii. The sequence continues at coordinate 10,072,380 of JAUMHL010000018.1, forward strand.
TTCTGCCAAGTCATTCAAAATGCAACGGCACGCTCGCAAACAATATTGGCAAACAGTGAGCTCATAACTGCTAGATCCTTTTCCTCCGCAATAAAGTCTTTTTTCTGAGTCTCTCTTTATCTCACATTAATCTGACTGTTGATTCTCTTCTATATCCCTCCATTTCTCTTTCCATCCCTGCCTGTGCACCTTCATCCTTTATAAATTTGTTGGGGCCAATAAAGAGAGGAAGTAGATTAGCTAAGACAACCTAATCTTCCTTATCCACCCTCTTCTCTCACAAAGTTTTTCGTTCTCCTTTCCTCATTTCCTTCAGGTAGATTTTGCACCTTTTAATTTCTATGCACACTTATTTTTTCATAAAACTGGACTATTGTCATTGATCACTCAAAAGAACAATCAACTTACCATGCTATCTCAGAAACCTATATCAAGTAAAAAGCTGTGGTACGTATTCACATTAAATGTTGTCTCCTTATACAAGCATGTGAAGATATAGATATTTATCTGATACTATTAAGTTTGGTTGAAACAGGGTTAACTAGCGGGCTCAGTGTTTTGTTGCATGTTATTCCCCATCTATGTCTGTCCACTGTTCCCTTTCTTTTATTATTTTCTTTGTAATACAGCATAAAATGCTCAATAATAATTAAGCAAAAATATTGCTAACCTTTTTATTTTGTGAACTTGTAAATTATATAAGAGTAAAAATTTAAATGCAGTGCTTGTAGAACATGCACAATAAATATTAGGAGAGAAGTTCTAAGTAATTTCTCATAATTCTTTCACATTTGTTAACACAAAAAATTACTACAGTTGCAAGAAAAAGTTAATGAACTGTTTGCACTTCCTATTTTTCTGCATAAATTGCTCATGAATTGTGATCTGATTCTTCCCAAATATCAATATACACAATATTGACTGATAAAAGCTGGTTAAACACAAACAGTCATGACCTTTCATGTCTTTAACACACCCATTAAACATACAGAGTGATGGTGGAAAAGTCAAGTGAAAGTGTTTTAATAACTACAAGGCTGGCTGACACAACCTAACATTCACTCTATCTCTGTATGTCTCCTTCAGGCTCATCCAGTTTATATTTATGCAGAGGTTTGTATGCCTCAATTTACCAGTTTCACTTCTTCCAATTATTAAAGTGTCAGCTTCCTTTTACCCTCCAGGCTCACCAAAATGATGTCTATTTGCCTGTTTGATAAGGGATCAGATTTTGGATGGCAGAATATGGTGGCTATTAAGATCACACATAGATTGTTTTCCCCTCCTCCTCTTGCTCTGAGCCTTTCAGTCTGGCACCAGAGTCTGGTCCGCTGTCCAAAGCTTAAAAGATACTGTAAGTGTCCTCAGTCTTACCACATTTTCTTGCCAATTTAGAGTAACAAATAGAGGTAAATTGAAAGCTAGCTCTGTTGAAACTGCTAAATACACTGGAATACTCTTCTGCAGGAGGCAACGCAACCAGCTGAAAGGAGGAATGACTGCATTCAGACCTTGTAAAACTGCCTCCATGTGTGGACACTCAGGTCTGACAGTTGTTCACTTAGTGGGGTGCTTTCAGCAGGGGGATCTGATTATTTCAGACACTTATCCATTTTTTCCACAAGCCAAGACATAAAATAACCAGCCCAGTACATATAACTTATGTAATATGTAATTCTATGCATCTGTGGCTCTGTTGCTTTTGTATTTTGCATTCTGTAACTGCATTTTACATGTATTATTATACTATATAGTTGCTGTAGAGAAAAGCCTTCATGTATGCACTTCAAGAGATTTGAGACGTAAATATACATATAGTGCAATTCTGATTGCACATCTGCAATCACAGTGAGATCAGGTCAGTCAGATGTACGATGCTAACATATAATTTGGCAAAACTGCTAAAAAGAATTAAAACACTGAAAGCTAATTCTTCCTCTTCAATTTATTTCAAGGCACCTTGCAAACAGAAATGCACATCCTCTTTCACATCAAAGAAAAATACTAACTAGAACTCATACTGCAACATCTCTCCACCTCCCTGGACCTGGCACTTGCACGTTTGTTCATTAGCTCTACTTCCCCATTTGTATACTGAGTTCTAATCACAGTATGAATAGAATTAAAATACATCACATCATTAATAAGACATGTGAATCTAATTGACCAGAGGCCATTATCCAGATGTCCAGCTACAGATCTTACATATCAAGTAAAAATGTGGTACTGGTTATACTACATTATGGCTGTTACCCATCCTCTGTGCTACAATTTATCGTAGACACTATTTGAGCTACATTTATCTGGTGTAAATTTTTCTGGAATAGCTGCAGTATAACAGTTCAGCATCATGGAGAGCTCCAGTCCCCCGTAGTCCTCTACCCACAAGCTACAGTGAGCTCTAGAGAGACTTTTCACCCAAGTGACCAAGTTACATGACACTTTGTTTTGGCTGCAATATTGGATGTGTTGCTAACTGGACGGCAGTGCATATGTGATGCTCTAGTTAATTTAATGTCTTCTTCATGGAACGAGGAACAACACGTCTGCCAGCACCTGAGATCTGCAAAATGACAATAGCAACACGCCCACCATGGTGGACATTGACATATCATGTGATCTGAGGAAAAAACCTCTACACACCTGGGGAGCAGGCTGAGCTGGAACAAATTGAGGTTAGCAGCATGTTTGTTTCTCTGATCCTCAAAACAAAGATGACTGCATGCCTGTTTTAAGGAGCATGTTTCTTGTCACACAGAGAGGAAAACAACCCTACAGAGAAACCTGATTTAGGCTCTTGTTGTCTTGGGTTATAATTACAGATAAGGACACTGTTTTGCTGTTCAGCTGTCACTTTACCATGATGGTCAGATGTAACAGTCATATTACCTCAGCTGCTGTACCCCACTACCAATCTGTCTGATCTCAATTTGTCCTCACTTGAGAACAAGATCTTTGCCAAGGAGATGAGCTCATACCCTCGAAAATCCACTACCCACTGCAACCCCTCACTCACAAAATGATGGACTGAGCATCTGTTGTAGTAACAAGCCTAATTAAAATGTAATAATGATTGTCAAGAAGCTTTTCCTAAAATACTCTGCTGGGAAGAAAGGGATCACTGGTAATGATGTCTTTCTGACCTACAGTCATTCTAAAACTACAAGGGACACCTTTATCACCTAATAAAGATCAGTCTATTTACAGAGAAACTAAAAGATCTTTAAGATCTCCTGCACATTGGTGGGAAATATTGAACTTGTAAACCTTTAACTGCATTTACAGATGGATGACAAAGTCCCCATCTAAGGCAATTGCAAATGGACAGAGAAAAAGTTCTTCGAAATACTTTAGCCACCTAGAAAAATGCCTCATTGTTCTAGTGAGCACTATGCACACTGCAATATCGCGCAATGGAGATTTCTCTTCTGGAGGAAGCTACTATCTGTCTGATCTGGAGCTACACTTATATAGCTGTTTTGCAAAGATAAAAAAGCTTCATACCACCAATGCGAAGCTATAGCTTAACTGATTATTAATATATAATAGTTGGCTCTGTCAATTCAACTATATACACCTACCAGCACCTCTAAATCTTACCTCTGAGTTTCTGCTGGTCTGATAATATTCGAGGCATGAGATGGAGCAACAAAGTGAAAACGCTTTTTTGTCATTTCTGACCTGTTGGTTTAAGCAAATGATTGCTGACATTTGGCAATCTTAAAAAACTGTCTTCCTTGGTGCTCCTTCATTTTAGTTGCTGTAGCCTTTAGAGCAGATTTAACTTGTGTTGAAGATGGATCTGTTGACATTCAAGCTCAGTGGTCGGAATTATTTTTCTCCACAGTATTTTACAGATACGTCATTGTCTTAAAAGTAAATTTAAGACAATTATGAAGCAAAGTTCATCTGCTGATGAAGACAGTGTGATACAGAAGATAAGATAAAGATTAAGCTCAAATAACACACTTTATTTCTCCTTGGGAGAAAATAGATTTGTTTTGGGGGGTCTGCAACATGTCAAAAGCTTGAGTTGTAGTTGTGTTGTCAAACTGCTGTTTAAGGTCAAATATGAGCTTTGATTCTAAAAGCCCCAATCACATTTGAGAAAAGCTTTATGAAAACTGAAAGGTGTGCTTTTCATGATTCTTCCCTACCAAAAGTGCTAATTAAAAAAGAATCTAACAAAAAACAACAACAGTGAATCAGTGAAACCCTGTCTTTAAACATGCTTTGGTGATGTAATGCTCTACTGGCAGGTCATGGAAGGTAAATGTGGATTATCTCGGTGGAACACTTACTGTGTGCTGTGTGGTATCATACTGGGTACCTCCCATGGCTACAATTGTAAACAAGAGACCTTTCCAGTATTGCTGCTATCACTCAAACTCTGTTTCCCTTCTCTTTCACTGCCTGTTGGGCTTCTTATGAGACACTAAGAATAAATGGCTGTAGTTCATTAATTCTGAAGATTCCAAATCCTGTTGAAAGCTGTAGTAGACGGGCAGAAACACAGACACACAGTTAAACAGTTTTTACTTTTTACATCAACATTCATCGTTTAATTCACCCCATTCTGATAATACTGTGAGACTTTGTCAGTCCATGCCTTGTTAACCATAATGTCCTTACAGTATGTATACTACTATTCTGTTATATCCTTGATTAAAACACCTGCAAACTTTAAGCATCACATCAGGTTCTGTTTGTTAAGTGATGGTATTTGGTATCAAGGTTTAAGATTAGGAAAAAATACAAAAGCTAAACTCAAAATAAAATGCAATGTAAAATATAAGACTTCCTATATTACTATTTCCTAAGTAAGAAAGTAAATCACTTGGTACTTAACTCCATATTATAAATGCTAAATTGATTTCACAGTTAAGCCTTTATTTGAACAACTTTCATCTAACTTAATTACTGACAAAAAACATTGACTGTATGTGACAAATTTCTTTATGCTTAGACTGTTCCAGATAGGAAGATACCAGCTAAGCCTCTAGGGTGTTGCTGCTTTGCATGTATATAACAAAATAGAAATGGCTCTGAAAGCAATATTTACGTGTCATTTTTATCTTAACATCAACTGAAAATTCAGAATATAAGATCAGGCTTAACATCTGTAATTATCCTTTGACATGAGGCTCAAACAGTCTTTCCTTCTCTCTGCCTCCCTCTTAAAATCTCCCCCACACTGTCCTAATTCAGTCCCTGCTCTCTTCTTTTGTGGGCGCCTGTATCTCTCTGTCAAAAGTGCCCCCTACTCTCACTGCGTTTCCTGTCTTCCACCTGCTGTGCTTATCTGTTCGTGCTCTGTTCGCTCAGCCCCTGGTGCTTGTGCCTGGCACGACACAGAGAATAAGCACTATTAGTCACTAGAGACCTCCGGAGGAGCATCTCTTGCTGTAGGTCAGTGCAACATGGAGAGGGCTGCCACCGCAGGAGGTGACCCTTGACTGGCACAACAGATGCACTGCTAGAAGACTGGCAACCAGTGGGAGGAACATGGGCATCCAATTATACATAAAACCAAAGGGGAATGAAAGAGGAAAAACATGTCTCTGTTTAAAAGACTGTGACTCAGAAAGCTCATTATTATTTCAAGCGTCTCTCTCATGGGCTGCTTATGAGACACTAAGAATAAACGGCTGTAGTTCATTAACTCTGAAGATTACATTATTTACTCCTCATGATTCGGTATCAATGACAGCTGTGAAGAAAAAGTGAAAGCTATAAGAAGTTTTGCAGGTCATCTAAACAAATGGCTTAATCTTGAATTCCCAGTATAGTAGATCTAGGTTTGTTCTAGATGTTAGATGTTAGACGTTGATCTAGGTGTTCATGCATGGTTAACTAGTAGTCACTATTTGTTTGTGTCATTTAATCATGAAAAATATTGCCATGCCTTCTGGGAAGGTAATTTACCTTGATAATTGCATTTTGACAAATTACTATACTGGTACCAGGACAATACATTGACTCCCTTATTTGACATCTTTTTTTGGCCACCTTGGTGCATTTGATCACAGATCTATTCTTTAGCTGCACTTTCACATCACTGAATTCCCTCTGGACTTCTCGTTTACAGTAACTCATGCACAAATCTTTGTTGGTTGCTCTGGGGATCTCATTCTTCCCACTGTCTTCCTCCCAAAGTACAGCCTGAAGCAAGACACTTTACAAGTGACGAAGAAAAATATGTCACACTAAATGCTTTACACAAGATCACGTACTGGGGCTGAATTAAAATGATACATTAATGATACCTTCATCTGAAAATATCATAGGCATAGTGATTTTGTCCCATATATTGTTTCAACTGAACACTGAGAAATTTAGTTTGGGAAAAGACAATAGACCAGGTGCTATGTCGATTAGCTCAAATTGACCCTTGGAATGTAATCCCAGAAGAAACCTACTGCAGTGTGGCAAAACTTTAGTGACAACCAGAGAAAATTGTGTTTCTACAAAGGCAGCTTGCTTTATTATCGCACGTTAGAGGTCCCGCAAAATGAAGCATTGCAAGTAGTCTGCATTTCTTCGCCAAACCTCGGCCATTTTATAGCCATAATAACACCACCTGGTGATTGTAATGTTGTGGTGGACAGGTGCTAGCATGGGAAAAAATCAATGCTGAACACAGGTGTGCATCGCAGCTGGTTGCATTTAAGTTTAGAGTTAGTTTAGAGATGCCTATCCTGACCCCAGCCCACCAAAACTCTCTTTGTTGTTAGCTCTTCGTGACACCTGAAAAGTTACATAAAGAAATAAGGTACCATCACATGCAGGAAACTTTGCTGTGAGTCACAGGAACTTTTTATGTAGCAGTGATAGTCACCACAACTGTCCAGATACACAGAACAACAGCAGACTTTCTGGAAGTGCCCCATCACAACATACAGTATGTTTACATTCAAATGATAAAGGCCTCTGGCAGCTGTAGTAATTATGATGGGAGCAAAGCAGGAAGTCGCTATGCAGAGGAGGTCATGGTGGATGTCAGACTTTAACACAGGATACTCTTTGGATCCATGCTTAACTGTGCTTAATTTTAGGAAAGTTGTTATTTAAACCCAAACCACAATCTTTCCCTAAACACAACCAAGAGATTTCTGTACTTAAACTAATCCCTTAACTTACCCAGCCTTAACTGCAGTGTTGTCACATCATAGAAAAGGTAGTGAAGTCAAGTATGAAGTAACAGAAAATGGAAAAACCTCAACATTTTACTTAGGTAAATGTACATAGCAACTTTCCACAGCTGTCTACTATCTGCATCCTTAAAGATGACATGGACAAACGTCCATTTGTCATTTAATATTGGAGTCGTTAAATGAGCAACATGCCAAGTCAATATAATTATCATAATTACTCATTTTGCTTAATCAGCCAGCATGAACACAAAACAGCCCACAACTAAAAGTTTCTCACTGTGAAAATGTAGTGCTGGCTGAATTTACCTTAACATCTTTAGAGGGTGCCATACACTGTAACTCCAGCTGAAAAAACAGGATGACTCTAAGCCATTTTTCACATTTGTGAATAAGACAACTCTGACTTACATTTATGTTGTTGACTATTTTTTTCCATTCCACCTCCCATTTGTTTCCCCTCTCTTCCAGGAAACCATAAATTCCCTAATGCATGCCAGCTGACTTCATTACACTCCTGCCAAACCATCAGTGCGACTCTCTAACCCTGCAACTCATTCAGCTGAAACGTCAAACGCATTCATTCTGTTCTGACTGCTTCTTGCCCGAGCCAAGCCCCACAGGGAATGTGCATCCAAAACACTGGCTTCTTTCCAGTTTAAACATTTTTTTTATTTCAATACACAACATGTGAGTCTATGAAGTTCAAACAAAGAGAGAAAGCTTCAAACAAAACAAACATATGTTTTCCTGTTGACAGCTACAGTGACTAAACACAGAGCACCGTCTGTTTTGTTTCAGCACATGTGAAGTGCAAACAGGCTGTTGTTTGCTGTCTCAGAAGGCCATAATACCACAGACACATGACAGACTCATAACCTATTACACTTGACTGGCAGGTGTGTTTATTCAGGCAAAGCATCTCGACAGTCTGCAGGCAGAGTCATCAAAGTGTGTTTCTGTAAGAAACTGTGATCTGATGTCTGTAATGAGGAGGATCCAGTGGTTTACTGTGTGCGACAAGGCAGGCTATGGGTGAATGCACACAGCTGAAGAGTCATTATGACTCACACAGAGATGCTGAAGAGTTGGAGAGACGATGAAGGATGGGGTTCTGTGGGAGAGGTTAAAAACTCTCATACTACGGTGGACTGTATGAAAGGCACTCAAAAAAGTCTCTATAAAATACAGGAAATTATACAGTAAGGATTGTTAGGAAAATTAGAGAGTTTATTATTTACCAATTGATACAGTTTCACTCAACATAGTTTTAGATATCAGTATATTGCAATTCCTGATAGACCATAATCTGATACTACAGTTTATTACTACATTTTCATTTAATTTTACAATGCATTAATTCATAATTCTATTACACCCATTACAGGATATGTCTGGTTATAATTTATATTATTATTATTAAAATTTTTCTCAGATATACAAATCTAATGAAAAGACTATATAATGAGAAGAGCTGATCCCATTGAGCCAAAGCATGATATATCTTTATTTTTATCACAGACCTCCAGAGGTGGGTAGTAACGAGTTACATTTACTCCGTTACATTTACTTAAGTAACTTTTTGAAAAAAATGTACTTCT
>JAUMHL010000018.1:10081231-10093478 GCA_032362345.1 Sandelia bainsii
CTACTTGAGTAATATTATTTTGAAGTAACGCTACTCTTACTTGAGTACAATTTTTGGCTACTCTACCCACCTCTGCAGACCTCCACTGTTGACTAAAGACTGTTATTACTAAAAACATATGAGTTTCTATTATGGTAGCACCAGGTCACATGTTTCCTAACTACAATTAATATGATAATTGTTATTTTCAGTCGCTCACACAGACCTCATTCTGCTGCTGTCAACACTCTTTAAAACACCAAATCCACAGTTGAAAACAGTTTCCAGTAAAAACACAATCTTTCCTGTTTCCCAGACATTTTAGCAGAATCTTTTTATTATTTTTAAGAGGAATGTATGGGCTTGGAGCTATTTTTAATGCTTAAATCAGAAAGTATTAAGATCAGGGCCAGGTCTAGCCTGTCAAGTTTGGGGGTGCAGTAAAAACATCAGCAGGGGCAGACTGTTACAGTCATACACTTTTGCTTTTGTCTTTATTCTTTTGCACATTTGTTTTTAAAGGAGTAATAATTAAAATATTTACTATACTTAATAACATGACCAGTACATGTCATCAGAAATTCAAGAAACATCCTAAGTTGAAATACTGGATTCACAGACAACAATGGTACAGTCTGTAAACTTTTATTTATTATAACTTTTATAAAAGACTGACTTCACAAGTACACCTGCCCCAAACCTGTTGCATATGGCTAATTAGCATAATACTACAGGAGCACATGGCTAATTTGCACTGCAGTAACTCTTAACAATATTTTAGCTAAAACTAAAAGTACATGACTAATTATTCAAACCCAAAGCACACACTCCCTAAACACACTTGCTCAGCAATTAAATACACAAGTTATACTAACATAGCAGTATCGTTCTTGTGGTTAATTACCTTGATGAACCCAGTCCATCTGTTTTCCTCCCGTTGGATCATCCTGTAATCCGATCCCTGCTCTTGCCTCATGCCCCCAGGCATTAAACAGCAACTTATAAACTTTTAAAAATGCCAGTATTTTCCACAGCAGCTGCAACACTGACTCTGGATGAATGAGCCACAAACTAGCCTCATTAGCCACATGCACCAGAAACACTGCTTTTATTCTCTCTGGCAACTTCCTGCCAGCACTGCATAGCAACCCACAACGTTTATTCCTCTGTATAAGATCCTCTCTATGTCTTCTTATTTCTGTATTTCTTTTTTTATTTACTTATTTCCCATTTTTATTGTTAAAATGTTATTGCAAATAATTTTGTATTCTAAAAAAAACCATTATTAGTTTGGAATGACAAAGGAGGAGAGACCTGGTTACACCAGGAGATCTCATATGCAAGGCTGAACAAGAGGACTGCAAGAGTCCTACAAATTGATCTCCAGCAGGCTACTGGTGTGCATGTTTCTGACCAAACTGTCAGAAACAGACTCCATGAGGGTGGCATAAAAGCCCACAGATGAAAGCAGGTTCACACTGAGCACATGTGACAGGAGTGAAAGAGTCTAGAGACCCATAACAAGGTCAATGTTAAGCTGCCTGTAATCACTGAGCATGACTAGTTCAGTGATGGGTCAGTGGTGGTCTGGGGAGGCATATCTTTGGCCTCCATGTCATAGCGAAAGATACACTGACTGCTGATCCTCAGAGCGATAGTCAAACCATAGGCTGGTGCAGTGGGCTGTGGGTTCCTCCTGGTGCAGGACAATACCTAGCCTCATGTGGCCAGAGTGTGTAGGCAGTTCCTGGATGCCCCTGAGACAATGCAATACACAACAACAGGAGGTAAGATGCTAGCAGGCAGGACGAACATGGAACCAAGTGGCTGACATAGTCCAGGAACATCTGTGGCAAAATAGGATACACCTCCAAAAGTGGTATTGCAAATGACCAAACTACGATCCTGTAGGATTTCCAGATACAGACTGACAAACTAGTAATGACTAACCAACCAGACATAGTGGGGATGGACAGAGAGGAAGAAGGCCGTAGTGATAGATGTAGCAATCCCAAGTGATGGCAACATCAGGAAGAAGGAACATGAGAAGCTCAAGAAATACCAAGGGCTGAGAGAAGAGCTGGAAAAGATGTGGAAGCTGAAGGCAACAGTGGTCCCCATGGTAATCAGAACACTTGAGGGAGTGACCCCTAAACTGGGAGAGTGGCTCCAGCAGATTCCAGGAACAACATCTGAGATCTCTGTCCAGAAGGGCACAGTCCTAGGAACCGCTAAGATGCTGTGCAGGACCCTCAACCTCCCAGGCCTCTTGTAGTGGACCCAAGGTGTACACGTGTGTGTGTGAGAGAGAGAAAGAGAGAAAACATTTACAGCAATCCAACATTTTGCCTTAGCATATGTATGTCATTATATAAGGCTAGGAATATTGTTAAATATTACATAATAAAGAATTATTTCAATTTTGAACTCACACCTTTTTCTTCTTGATATAGCCCATTCAGTGTGAACAGCTCTTCCCTAAAGCTAAAGATTACATAACCAGTCTTTAATCTGTAATATACAAATGCAAAGTTGGATACTAACTTTGTGGATTCATAAGATCTGAATAATACCTGTATTATATATAGAGTTGTTAGTTGTAGAATGCACCTAAAATCAATTCTCTACACAGCCATAACCTGTAGTTTGTGTATATAATAAGTCAAATGGTAAATTCTGTGCTCACTCATAATTGCACAAAATAAACCTCATGTTTGGTGAGGCTGAATTTGTAGCATACTGGCTCCATCCAGCCCAAAATAAATGAATAAATGAATCTGTGTTTGTTTGTTCAGTTTGGTCGGCTCTGCTGCAGTTGTGGTTGTGTGAGAACAATTCCCTGTTGCACCATTGCCTGATAACGACACTCACTTGAGCTTTTCTGACCCTGAAAATTCAGACTTGTAAACTGGCATGTTGCACCCTACATGCCTAAATGTGTGGTTATGATTTGTATTGAAGAAAACCATTCTCATGAGCCTTTTTCACAGATGCAGTTTCACTGTGCACAAATAGTCGAGCTGCGAAAAAACTGGGTGATGAACAGCGCTTAATTTTAATATTTTGACCAAATATTGGGCCTTTTAATTTACTTCTGGTGCTCTTGACCTCTGGCACCAGATAATAAAAAATGTATTCTGAAAAAATCTGTTTCCCTGGGTCAGTAGTCTATTTCCAGTTTCTCCTGGCTACATTTCGAGGTGTCCTTGGACAAGACATTGAAATCCTGTAGTAGTGCTGACATGTACTGTCTGGCAGCTGTCCAACAACAATTTCCCCAATAATAAAGTATGTAGTTATTGTTATTATTATAAATCTCAAAGCTCTCAAATGCTGTATTGTGACTTGCTCATGGTAACATTTATTTGGCCCAAAATGGCTGAATTCTGAAAACCAATCAAATAAGTCGTTTCCTTCAATTTCCAGAAGATTAATTACACACATTACTGTCATCTCTTGTTCCATCACCTTATTCTGCCTTCAATTTACACTTAGTGTCTTGCTGTGTCACAGTCCCAGGAGCTGAGTCGTCTGTCAGGCTGAAAGCACCTGCCCCAATTCAAACAACAAAAGCAGCTAGAAAGAACTGTAGCTATAGGTTACAACCAGTTATCCTTTATAGCCATTAGTTTCCCACACTCCACTGTGTAGTGACCACTTTTCATTCAACACTTCTTAGACCTTTATCAGCTTGCAAAAAGGTCCCTTGACTGTGCCATATTTACCAGGTTTGACTCAGTTGCGACTTTCTAATACAGTATTTTTGTGATGCTGTGTGAATGAACCTTTTTTGCATTACAAATAACAGAGTTCACTGTAGAAACCACTAGTGCTGCTGTAAACACTGATATGACAATGCAGCAGTTTCTACAAGTGAAAGGAGTCAATGAGATGAGTTAGGAAATTTCCACTTCCGTGCAGGAGCAGGGTACACCAACACCCAACTGTGAAACTGCAGGAGATGATAGAGAAAACCTAGCAAGCAAAACTGAATTTACAGACAAACTGGTATTCTCTAACCTGTCCGTCACCGACAAATATGTGCACCACCTGTACTTTCTTGAATGCAGATCTGTGCACGAAGACATCAGAGCTAAATATATGAGACGACCCTGAAACTCAGAAATTCAATTTGAAATTTTACTATAGAAATCCATTTGGAGCCGGTGTGTAGAGAGTGCCAGGAGACAGAAATGAATACATTTCACTGCAACAGCGTACAGACAGCCAAGTTTGAATCTCTGGTGGGGAGAGAATTTGCCGAACAGCATGCCTCTGCTCCACCTTCAGTCTTTATCTGGAAGAGGACACTGATGCTGTGTGAACAAATATAGTCTTTGGTGAGGATGTCATTCCACATCCTCTAAAAACATGTGAATTATTATCTTTTTTTTGTTAGAACCATTTACCACATTCCTATTACTACTTTGTTTCTTTGCACTGCTAAATGTATATGTAAGTGTGTATATAACTAAGTTATATAGCCATTATGTCAAGAAGTGTATTGAATCACCTTTTTGTTGAAGGCTGCTATACAAACAAACTATGCTTTGACTTTTGACATTTTTATAACATACAATTTCTCTGTCTTATTAGAAAAATTAAGACAATTAACTGAACTGAACAATACAAACTGAACCTCATCTTTGAGAAAATACCACACATGACCACTGTTGTTTGTTCTCTACTGATATAAAATGTTAAATTAAATTTCTGCATTTTTACTTTAACAAAATGATGAGCTTTTTGGACAGTAATGAAAATGCCATGTTGTTTTAAGTTAGCTAATTTAAACATAAATCTTAAAAGGCTATGTGGAGCTTAAGATGGATGAAGCTCGATTTCTTTCATTAACAGATTGTAACATAAATAGTGTTTGTTTCAACTTGATTCTTTTTTTTTTTTATTAAGTTTTAGACTTGCTGATTATGTAGTGTGGCAAACATTTATGTCTGTGGGTTACAATGTCTCAACGTATAGCAATATCATACTTCAGAGGCTGAATATTGACCGAGGTGACAGAAATGTAATGTGAGAACAGTCAAAGCAAAGAAATGAAAAAGATGGTGAGAGTTTACACTGGATTCAGCCGCCCAGTCTGCCTGCAGTGCTCACACATTCTAAATATAAAATCTAGTGTAATTATTTTTGCCTTGAATTATGATGCACATGGCTTCTTTTTTGCTCCTTAATTATATTTTAACATAGCCACTCACAATCAACAACTTCGACAATGTTAAGCATCACTAACTACAATGAAAGTCTATTTTAAAATGTCTAGATTAAACATTTTTCTTTGTGCCTTTCCCCACAACATATTGTATCATTTTCTTTGGACAATATAGCATCGGTACTTTTAATTTCAAAGCTGTGGACTTGTGCCAGGATTCAAATTCTAATCTTCTCAGTGTAACATCACTCTAGCGATAAGATCAGTCTTCCATCTCAGTTCTTCCGCTGTCTGTCCAGTTCCCATCTGATCTGTCTCTTTCTCCGTATCTTACTCTTCCTTCTCAAAGACACAAAGATAGATACGCATACGAACGTGCACACACATTTCTATGATTCACGGTGTTACTGTATGTGATCACATGACTCCTGAGAGCATCCATTAAGATGCTCATGTCAGATGTGAAGAGAATATTATACATATGAACAACTGCTGTAATAATGACACTACACCCTCATGTTTGGCTGACTGAATGATCTACAATATTAGGTTACCAAGTGACACCTCCCCCGCCCTCTGTCTTATTAACAAGCACAGCTACAGACAACCAGCAGCTCTGGATCATTATGACAAAGAGCATGTGGTCAACAGTTCAACCAACATGGAAAGCTAACAAGATGATAACAAGATAGTCAACAGATATAATAATAATAATAATAATAATAACATATTTTATTCATCCTCTTGGGGAAATTGTTGTTGGACAGCTGCCAAACGGTACATGTCAGCACTACTAAGGGGTTTTGGTGTCTTGTCCAAGGACACCTTGACATGTAGCCTGGAGTAACTGGGAATCAACCCACTGACCCAGGGGTTTGTAGACGACCAACTGATCTACTGCATCTGAAAGTGGCTTAAAGAGCATTTGAACATTCTGTGCAATAAGTCCCATAATGCTAACATAATCACAACGACAATACTTAATTTAGCATGTTAACATGCTGTCATTTGCTAATGACCCCAGACACAAAGTGGAGCTGATGCTGATGCTGAAGAATAATACTTTAACCAAATGTTTCCTTGCTTCATAAATCAGTTTGATCCTTCAAGATTACATCCACAACAGGTCTAGATTTAGAACCACTTATGACACCTATAAGCTTTACCTACTCTACCTACTTCCATCACTCAGTAATTCAGAAACTCACTACAGGTCTAAAAGAAGCTGTCAGGCTGAATGTATTCAGGCTGAAAAAGGGTTTAAGAAAACATGCACCTACTGAAGTTTAACTCTGTCAACTTCTTGTCACCCACCTACTGTTTTTTTCAGCGGTAACATAGCAACTGCTCAGTAGCATACTTACTAGCGCGTGCCCCAGAGCAGTGTGCCTGGCATTTTTAAACTGTGCGCTCTGACTGTCACCTTAATCACATAAACACGAGAGGAAGGTAGGAACAGAGTCAAGCAGAGCAGATACACACACACACACACACACACACAAACCCCACTAGCAATAAGTGTAGCTACATATAGTATTGTGTTTGACATCATAAAGTCCAAACCAGCCAAAGACTATTATGCAGAATGTGGCATACCTAGTGTATTATGCATGTTTTCTTTGCTTTTTCTTACTGATTTGAAGAATGTAAAGCTGAGTAGAGATTAATGTCAGACCATGTAGTCAAGCTGCTGTAAAGGATTTCAGAATCTTCAAGTAAAACACACAAATGCATGCAGAGTCTGACCTATACTGTATTTTTAACAGATACCATTGCTGATATTTGAGTTTTTGGCCTGCTTGGAATCAATAATCCATCGAGCGTCTATCTGTAAATGTTAATGCATTTTTAATAAATAGATTTTGGTCATTTCTGTACAACAATTTCATATAATTTACTGGCAAACATAAACTGTTAGAGATGTGTGATGATCTAAACTTGACCAAGAACAATGGCCATGCTAAAAGTAAACATATGAATCTGAGCATTCTAAAAAGCACACAGGTTCAACCACCTTATGTAGACATGCAGCAGAGTTCTTTTCTGCTCAGTCCTACAGTAATCACCAACTGGTGGTGGCAGTCGCCGTTTCCTGCAGTGTTGTAATTTTAGGGTCCCTGTGTGGAGAGTTTATGACTTTGTTACTGACCTGAGAACAGTGTTAACCCTGTCCCACAGCACTATGATAGATTGCCGAGCTGAGAGGCTTTGACAGGGAAGTCCATATGAACACACCTTCTGTAACCCACGTTTCACTGTCTCTCTGGGGCCTAACTGGGTGGCTCCGTCACTGCTTGTCTTATCTCTACCTGTGTGGGGTGGGTCTAGTGCTGGCTATCCATTTTTTTATTTCCCCTGCTCACTACAGAAAGACAGACCTATAAAAATATCTATAACACATGAAGACAAATCCAAGACAAACACACACACTCAAACACACATAGGTTGTAATGTAGAAAGACCAGCTGTGCAGATGTTATCAGGAACTGTGTGTGTGTATGTGTGTGTGTGTCTGTGTTTTCAGGACTACATGTGTAAGTTTATGTCTTTGTGGATGTACTGGTGACTCCAAAGAGCCCCAGGACTATTCTGATCATTAGTCAGATTGTGTTTCGTCTGTTTGTCAAAAGAAGATCTTGCTCATGGAGGAGCCATAGTGTCATCCTGTGCTCTAGTTTGCACCCATAAACAAGCACCGAGGACGCCTTCATCATCCATTACATCAGGATCACTTTTAAAGATGGTAATGATTAGAGGTGACACAGCGTCAAGGTCAGGATCCAAGACAGAGCCTGGACCATTGTTTTCTGCTGGCCCTGTGTCCTTATTGCTGTGATAGGCTATGCTTATTAGACGATGACAATGTTACCGTAACTACTAAATAAGCTATACGCTATAATGCTATAGATGCGACTTTAACCAGAAAGGTTTCCCTATTTGGAGACGAAGCCTAGCTTTGGCAGAAAAGAAAGAAGTGGATACATAGTAGGTAAATCATGTCCAACACACATTTTGTCGAATTATGTCCAAACTGAACCACTGAACTTCTCAATACATAAAATACCAAATTAAAATAAATACTGTGAGATGGCTTATCATTAAATCAAAGAGGCCAATTAGAAGTGAATAGTGAAATGTCTTTACCTTAAAAACAAAAGTCCAGTGGATCATTTTGTTTTCTTGGTCATCATACTATTTGGACCTGACCTATACCTTCTTAAAATAATATTGCAGCAATTCTGTGTTGTATTTTCATTAAGGTGGAGGGCTGGGCTGCTGACACAATGGCTTGTTTTTCTCCTATAGACAGTTCTCAGTTTTTGGTTGATTTTTTTTTTTATAACGACACTGGAGTCTTCACTAGTAAAACACAAACGCAGTGATGTTAAGCTCACCAACGATCCGGTTCGTTTGAATGGTTCCTTGATAGGAACAAAGGGATTCGAGTCTTAGTTAAGAGCTGTTCCATTTTACGCTAATTTCACTCTCACCTGCTCCAAATTCTCTCGTCTCCTCTTTAGCGAGCTAAACAGTGAATGAAGAGAAGGAGCGACGTTAGTGAGAACAAATGAATAAATCAGAAATCAAATGCTGTTTTCTGATTGTTTTGCAGTGGTTATGTTGTAAATCTCAAATAAACATGACAACACACCTCTGCACAACCCTGCAGTTGCATGTAATGTTTATAATGCAAATCACTGACAGATCACATAAAATATGAGTAATTTAGTGCTGCAAAACCAAGTCCACACATGCAAAAAATTATTATTTTAATAGGATATTTAATCACTAGTTAATCTTGATGTGTTAAACTGGTGCAGTGCTTAAATTTAAGAATAGTTTCCGACTCCTTTGTCATTTTCAGGTAATGTGGTGATATTGTCTCTTTTAGGAACATTTTTGAAGCGTGTAGGCTATTTCCACTGCCAGGCTATAAAAATGACAAATCAATAAAGTTTCCAAAGAATAATTACATTAAATGACAAGTTGGTGTTTTGTCGAACAATCGAGCTAACAGCAGTTAATTATTTCGTCCTCCAATCTCACACAAATCCACCAACTTTCGATAAATGATCTCCAAAGTAGAAAATCTTATTTCTGTGCCAAAGGTCTGTGAGTTATTTTTTTAATAGACACCAGAGGCAGACAACCTTTTTTTTTAAAACTTGACTCGCCTACTGGCATTTCATATCTGTTTAGTATTTATATTGCATTTCCCTGCATGGAGATTTTCATTGCATAAAAGCCACTTGGAAACACTCCAACAGGCATTTAAGAGACAGTGCTTGAGAAAGATGAACCCAGATGACAACAAAAAACATTTAGGCATTAGAGTCCATTGCCTGTTCTTAACCATTTTTTAAATCATTTCTTCATCTTAATAGTGAAACTTTACTGAAATGTAAACCTGTAATATAAAAAACTAAAACTTAGGAATAATAACTCTCAGCCCTTTATTTCACTTGAACCATAATTCTAATTTCACACATGAATAACAAAAGCTTTAACCCATATTTAACTAAAGTGTAGTGAAAGTGGTTTGAACATTGCTTAAATGTCTCAACAAAGCAAAGACCATGTGTCATTTAGGACAGATGAGTCACAGAGACAGGTGTTCAGAAGCAGTTTATCAAAGTTAGCAGGGAAATAGATGGAAATGTATGAAACTGTAGGGGGAGAGAAACTGAAAGAACTTTGAAATATGAGGAACAGAATAACTGCGTCATTGGCAAACCGAAACAACCATCAATAAAGATCCGAATGTCATCTGTGTTCAGACTCAGCAACACTTAGAATAAAATGTTTAAGAGGCAGGTTTCTAACTGACAACTGTTGTCAGTTAACACACAATAGAAACCATAAGAACCCACACACGGCCTAAATATCACTATATTTTATTTGTTGTGACAGTAAAATATTGTGGTTTAGATTATAATAAGAACTTTGTTAAGGATAGAAAATGTCCATTGTCATAGATAGTCACCAAAGACCACAGTCCTATTTGGGGTTAAGAGGAATTTGTTACTTGAGCATAAACATCATTTGATGGCATTTGCTGAAAGGTCTGATGCTGTCTCGCAGGAATGCCAGATGTCACTCAAGTTTCACAAATAAAGATGAAGTCTTCAAAATGCAACTAAGGTTCAACCACTTGGTACCAAAGACACCAAACAAAAAAGATTTTAACAGACATAAACCTGATGCGGTAATATAACAACACATTCGCGTGGCAGAGCTTTACATAAGTTAAAAGTGGTGCAGAAAAAGAACAACAAAACCCAAAAAGTTCACTCGTGAAGTTGAGGGCGATCAATAAAGGTTTATGTCAAGTCTAATCCATTTTATGTACTGTATAGATTCCACAATACTCAACAACACAAACAACCATATAAGCAATATAACTGTGACTCAATGCTGTTTTTTTTTATTTGTAATTTTATTTTTAGTCTTACTACAACAAGTGAGGCTAACACTGCAAAGTTTGTCCTGAGAGTGACACTAGTGGAAAGTCTGTGTCCCTGAAATCAAAAATTGTCATTTGGCCTTTGTCAAAAAGCGGAAGTCATTTTGTTTTGATGGTACTGCTACAGGTCACCTAACACATCAGGATTGCTCATCTGTGAATGATGACTTTCTACAAGAAGTGTAATAAAATTTATATTTATTAGTTTCAGAGACACTTTGTGTGAAGGGGAAAGTTTGACCTGGAAGTCACTAGGTGAACTACTACACTACTACATACAACTATCATTTGTTTCTTGGTTTAATGTCTCAAAATTGGTCATATGCCAATTTATTTAATTATTTTACATTTTGCAAACAAAACCCGCCAAACAAAGTGCTGAAAATGCAGTAAGCATCAACTGAATTTGATTGTGTTTGGAGACGGTTAAATGGGATGTTGAGATGTCAAGTCCACTTGGTAATTTCTCTGTTGCTGAAAAGAGTAATCCTATCAACTTTGGAAATGGCTGGTTTTGGTCTTGCAACAGAAGGGTAGGTGCAGTCCAGTGAAAGCAATTTCACCTTATCAGTGCTGCCGAGAGGTTTAAAGTTTGCTGTTGGACCTAAATCACAAAGGTGTTAGTTATAGAACATGCTCACTACCACAATTTATAACTTATGATCTCCACTCACCTTAAGCACATTTTCGTCTGCAATCTGAGCCAGTTTTCTTTGTAGGTGCTCAGCTTATACAGAAAGAGGTTCATTACATTCATTGAAACTTATGAATGCCATGGCAAGTTTTGAAAAACAACCCTTTAAAGATCTGAGAGGGATCAGGGTGAGATATGCCTCAGCGCTACTGCCAACCTAATGTATTTTTAGAAATCTGTAGGTGTTTCCAGTCCAGGATGCTGTACTGCAACTGTTAACAGTCTTGGAAACTTTACCGACTACACAAGACATCAGATGAAGTGCACTGACTTCATGTTTGCAAATCTCATATCTGTGAAGATGCCTTTTTCAAGCCCTCAGTCCACCAATCTTGCCTTTTCTTGCCCACTCTTTGCTTCTTTGCTCCCAGCCAGCTGGCTTCTCTTAGTCGTATGTTAGAGTCTTGTTGCCTTAGACATGCCCTCTGAATGAGTGAGCCATATTGAGTTATTTAATGTAGTCTAATCCCTAAAGAGGCTTGAGCGGTTTAAGCAATATAACTGTGACTTAATTCTGTTTCCTCCTTTCACTCTAAATAAGAATAATAAAAAATAAACCACATCATTTTAACGTGATACTGAGTTGGAGGGAAACCTTACAGGCTGGAGGTGATCCCATGTTACTGTATCACCATCAGTGCTATATTATGTCAAATGGCCCAGAGTTGTAAAGCGCTTAAGCCAATGACATTTATACTGAGTGTAGTTTTGTCATTCACAAACAGAAGGGGGAAAAGTTTACAAACTCATCAAGTGATTTAGATCAGAGCAAAAATACTAAGGCATGAAAATGCTTACTAGAAAGTATCTCTTTGCCACTGCTCAGCAACACACTACTATCACAGAGAATAAAAAACAGGCATCTTAGATAGATAGATAGATAGATAGATAGATAGATAGATAGATAGATAGATAGATAGATAGATAGATAGATAGATAG
>JAUMHL010000018.1:10093578-10114766 GCA_032362345.1 Sandelia bainsii
GAGCTGCTGTAACATGCCAAAATAATTTCCCTCTGGGATTAATAAAGTGTTTTGAATCTTGAATCTTGAATCTTAAAGTCCCACAACAGATCAGCTCTCTGTCATAATATAGTTATTGTACAGGCTGTTGGCAGGAATGACTTCCTGTACCTTTCCTTGTCACAGCGGTACAGGAAGTCATTCTGTATCTTACTGATTTGATATAGTTTAGTGGGGCTGATGAAGTTTCATATGAGTCTCAGCTAAACCTTGGAAACGGAAATAATATTTCTGCAGTACTGCTTATTGATTGTTTGTTCTCTACAAGCATACCTCCACTAGGTCTGTCACTATCTGTCAGGTTTTCTGCTGTGAAAATTATTATGCTGTAGTTTAGTTAGAGATAGTATTGACAGATTTACCTCATTGACTTCTTTTGATCAATATCTGGATTTGTTTGATTTCAGACAGTGGAGGCTTCTCATTTCTAGCTGTGACCATCTGTTTTGATGACTCAAATGACAACATTCAATGGAAGATTTCAGAGATCGGCCACAGCTAGCTCGCTAATTGAGCTAACATTTGCTCAATGGATTGGTTCAAAACTCCGGTCTCCAGCTGGTTTATTAATATCCCTCTTATTAATAACATTATACAGGCTGATTTTCATCTGTACAGCAGTGATACCTCGACATTACAAACAGTCTGGGCTGTACTCTGGAGCAGGTGTCATGAATGAAACAGTTCACACTTCAAGTCTACATCACAATTAATAATATAATTTATGCTTCACAGCTCAGTAGCCAAGCATTAAGAAATCATGTGTCCTTGTTGTGACAGGAATGTATATGAATACTCAATTTTCAACTAATAGCAGCACTTTATCGTTGTGACATAATGTCACAGAAGCATACGTAAAAAGACACTCTGCTCACATTGTTCACTACCGCTGCTGTTTTATTCTGTGGATCAGTAGGTCACTCACTTACAAAGTCTTGCCTTCAGTGATTTAATTTAGCACAGTGGGATGATTTGACAGCTGTCATTCCATGAGCAAACATCTGGATTGATAGCTGGCTACCTCACAATAAAACTGCCTGCCTCTGTACATCAACTGACTATACTTTATTTTCATGATATAAATCATTTTTTATAGTGGGGTCACAAAGACGAGGAGATTATATGACAGCAAGTATCAGCTCCCAACAGAGTTCCCTCCACAGTTTTTCTGCACTCTCCTCTATCACCTATGCCTTACACAGCCCTGCTTATTGGTACTATTTCCAAACTGTATGTTTCACTGTTAACTTTACTAGAGAAAAGCCTTTCAGGAGGAGTACCGTCTATCTCACTGTAACGCTGGCTTGGGTTGCTGGAGCATAAATTTCCACAAATCCACTCCTAAACTCTGAAAGCATCCACGACTTACTTCCACACAATGGAAAAATGCTACTGTACACACTGAAACTCAACAAACAAATGCAACCTAGTTAGTAATATGACCTTGCAAGTGAGACTCAGTTACTACCTTGAAATAGTAAGGAAATTATATCACATTAGAGCAGATAAATACACTCATCCTTCTGTGCTCATTTCGAATAATGTTCTTTAATTTTAGATTGGTAAAATTAGTCTTAAAATTATTCATTTAATATTTTTAGATAACAATTTTAATGTTATTATTCATGTCTAAATATTTTCTAAGCTTAAATTAGTGTGTATAAACTGAATTCACTATTTTTCAAGCATGCAGTTTATTTTTTAACCTTGTGCAGTGAAGCACATATTCATTTCATCTCCAGATGCTTTAACAGGGACCCAGTTAATTGAATACTGCAGTTTAGGAGAAATCGGTCACCATGGTGGTTACCTCTAATTAATCAGGTCGACAGCATATAATTTGTCCAATCAACCATCAGTAACATGTCTGCTCCTGGTTTTTCAGTGGAATTAACACATATTTTTCTAGGTTGCAACTACATTTGAATAATTAACTTCCTGTCCTGCTGACAAATATTATTACATGTGATTTGTGTGTGTGCAGACCCTCCATTCTACACATACACACAGACCTCATTTATCCCAGGCTTTGCAGTAATGAAGCTCAGTGAGCTGCCCACTAAAATTGTGTCCACGTAATACCGCTGATCAGATATTCTTATTCAAACAATATAGTTTGAACGCCATTCATTTTTCTGATTACTCAGCTGAACAGTGGCTCTGTGGTTACTATCAAAGCACAAGGGTCCTGGGTCATTAGTCTTAGTACTACTATGTACAAAAGTAAAAGTATTCCGCTAAGAAATCAGTGCATTAAACAGTGTAACTAATGATGTTAAAATAGTAAAGGTACAATATTTTCCTCTGATTTTTGGTTCAGTAAAAGTATAAGTAACATGTCTGCCTGTCTTTGCCATAAAACTGCTGTTTCTCAGTCAGACAGCTTCGACATGTTCCTGTACCAATACTTCTATCTGTATATAAATGAACTCCACACATAGGAAAGTGAAACTTCACAACAGACCCACAGCAAAACCTTGGGCATTGCACAACACAGCACAATACTATACACAAAATTCAATCAGTTTAAATTTTGACCTTGTTTGTTGGTGGCTTTTCAAAGAACAATGGCATAAACTATAAGTGACTATCGACAGTCACCCACATCTTGAGATTGTTGCAATAATATTTTACCTGAAACTGTAGTTTCAAGTCCACAGTGTTTTCTGGATCTGCTATTTTCTTTCCCTGAATGTGTGGCTGTGTGTGAAATCACTCCTTCATTCACTACACTTCAATCGGAGATTTGACTTTTGATGCATTTGTGAGAACTTTATGATCCACGAATCAATCATAACGGCAGAAAAAGTAAATATACAGTAGTAAGTATTTTGGACACTGATTAGAATATCGCTGTAATTCTGTGTGCAGACAACAGTCTGACTGACTGGGATGGTGATTGGTTCACTGTCTGGAGGTATCTGCAGGCAATTGGTTACCCAGAGGACACCAGGGAGCCAGAAAGAGCTGCTGATGTTGGGGCAAGACTTTCATTCCTCATCTCCCAGACCAGCCACTCTGACCTCCTTTGCTGCAGAAGTGTAATTATAAAACACTGTGTGTGTCACAGGGATGGCAGTTCTTTGTGGTGGAATAGTGAGAACTTCTACTTACATTATCCTTATTTTGTCCTGTTTTCTAGGCAGGGAGGTAAGTAACTGTACAGTGTTTTCTTTTATGTTGTAGATAATTAATTTACTGCATTATGCTCCCCTTCACTGATTTGTTCCCCACTCTAAAGCATCTTCTGTACCAAGCTGATAGAGAATATGAGAAGGCAGTGAATTATCCTGACTGGCTCATCAGTATTTGGTTCTGGAAAATCATGGCCCTGTAGCACTCTCTAAATAATTAGTCATTATTAAAGTAAGACTATAATACTGGAATCAAGCTGGAATCCCTTGTTATGATTAATTTAATGCAGTCTCTAATAAGTTATATCTAATTTATAAGAGAAGTCAAGCACTTCTTACTGAGCCCTTCTGCAACAACCAGGGGGCATGACAATGGTAACCTAATGCACCTTTCGATTAAGTGGATGAAGCTGCAGGATATTAACTGTGATTTTCTATGTTCTTTAGAGGTGTAAGTGTGTCTGTGAGAATTCATGCACAACATCAGCTCCATCCAGACTGACAATGGCAATGACACTGGACATATACTATAGGATATGCCATTAAAATAATGAAACAATAACCCCAGCGATTAAAGAGGTGAAAGATAAAAGGGAAAATTTCACATTAACATAGATCTGTCATTTGCACTGACTCACATCAGCACTGCGTGAAAAAACATAACCCACATAATAATTTCAGTAAGACTGCTGCTCATCCGAGATGCTGACCCATCTCACACTAGGAATAAATTTGTCTATACAAAAAGATAAATGTGCACTAACTCGTGTTGCAATTCAGTGTCTCACATTGTGGCAGTGAGTTTGCCAATCAAATATACGTAATTAGTGCAGAGATAATTTATTTAAAAAAACACCGCCCCACCAATGCAGCAACATACTGTACATGTTTAAAGCTGGGCTCCTTTCTGTCTGAATCCCTTAAAAGTCATACTGCAGACTGATGCATTAATACTTTGACACTGTGATATGATACTTATTCAGAGTAAATACCCCATTTGATGAGTTTTGAGTGGAACCTTTTGCTTTTAATTGCGTTTTTTCCATTATAGTCGTACAACTTTTATTTACTTTTTGAAATACTTTTTCCATCACTTTGAATAAACATATCTTGTTTGTTTATGTCTGCATTGTTGTGCATGTGTGCGCCTGTGGGTGTGTATAATTACTCAGACATGCAATGACTCACAAAAGAGCCGGAAGAGATAGTGAGAGATAAAAAGGAAACAGAGAAGAGACAACAGGATGGGGAGACAGGGTGGTGAGAGAAACGATGACCCAGAAGTGGCTACAAAATGCGGCTGGCTGAGATGTTCTCCATGTCTACACTCTGTCTACAAACAGTTTATGTATGTGGCTACTTGCAGTTCACGCACTGTGACTGATAAATTCTAAAACTGAGTGGAAAGTAGTTAAATTAAGCCAATTCTAATTAAACTGATCAAAGCCACTTCATAAACTATTAAAATGTATCTCAAAGGATGAAAAACTAAGCTATTTGTACTCTAATGTGTTGTGAGTAAACAAACTAATTAGAAATATCCATAGTTCTCCACTTTCTGTTCCCTTTAGAGTTATTGTGTTTTGTGTTTCTCATTCTCCAATTTGGATCTGTTGCATTGTTACAGGAGGATTTTGGATCTTATCATGTCGTGTTTTTATCGGCTGAGATATATGTCCAAAATTAAGCAAATTCTGTCCCTTGGTATCACAGATTAATTACACACATACTATTTATACTATTGTTTCAATGCTTGTAATGTTTACTTGTCTGAACAGTTGAGCTATGCAGCTGCTTTAAATTGTTCAAGATTCAGCAGCCAGATTATTGACCAGAAGAAAGTATTTCTCACTATGTATATACTTTTGTACTTTTATTCACATACAAAGCTTTGCTTGATTTGGCACCGGAGTATAAAAACTAAATTCCTTCTTCCTTACTGTCCAAACAGGCCCCTCTGAGCTGCTAGTTTGGATCGTCTACCTGTTCCAGGGTTCAGCATATAAACAAACTGAAAGTGTGGACTTTTTTAAATGTGATATAAAAAACTTTAAAATGATTTTTTACCTCTTGCAATTGTCCTTAAATGCTTCTTACAGTATGTCCTAAATAATAACATGATAGGCAATGTCTCTGGCGTCTGACTCTTGAAACCAAACTATATGATAAATAAACATGAACATTAAACTCAAGTGAATCATAGCTTTGATCAAGTGAATCTGGATGGATGATGTAAGAAGCTGTAACTTGTTTGGGAGTATAGAAGACAGAAGAAAAAGAATTGCTGATTACTGAAGCCTAGTATGAAAGTCATATTGAAACACAGACTCTTATATTGAATTTAATCTGCATGAACTTAAAAGATGCTCTCTTGCAGTGCACCAGTATATACACGGGTATGGTGGTGCTTTAAACTTTTTGAAAGGCTCGAACATGTTCGTAACTTCTTGCTCGTACTACAGTACTACAACCTTCATCGCTCCATATTGTTCATACTTGGAAAAAAAAGCGTTTCAATGTTTCTCTTCCTTTTAATACAAATACTTTTAAATCATGCTGAGAGCGTGTCAGCCCACCACCAGAGTGTTGTAGTGTTTGTTTTGTTGGAGTCATTTATTATTTGTCCTCTCCCGGTGCTAACAGTATTAATAAAGTGTGCAGTCCAGTTGTGTAAAAATGGAACATCCCAGAACAATAAATAGCATAGACTGTATATACAGTAGTATTTCAGTCCAAACATGAGGACATTATTAGTTACTATTAGCTATTTTCAGGTGATTTTCCATTTGGTGATCTTTCATTTTCCTAAACTTTGTACATTAAAAATAGCTCTTTTTAAATTTGCTATGGTCATACTATGCATCACTGTAAAGAAGAATCGATTGAAGTTTTCAGGTAACTTCTAACATTTGTTATCACAGTTCAAATATAAGAACTTGGTTAATTACTATGTTTTTTTTTCAGTCCAAGAAACTGTTGAAAGCTTCAGGTAATCTAAAAAAAAAAAAAGGTTTGTATCACAGCCCAAACATGAGGACAGTACAGTAAAATTAGTATAATAGTTAGTAGTTAGTATAATCACAGTCAGAATTGCACTGAATTAAAATATTTTGAAACTTCCACCAAAACTCTAAAGAAACAGACTTACTAAAGTCGCCACAGTTGCACGTTGGCAGAAGCTTGCTCTCATGTTAACTAGTAGTAACAGAACTGTTGTTTAAAATGACATAACATTAGCACGTGTTTTCTTGTTGCAAATGCTGTCATGGCTGGTTTTGAATATGGCTTTTTTCAGGCAGCTGCTCTTCCCTCTTTCCAGTACTGCACAACACCACTGAATCCTTTAGTTGTACGTAGTACCGGACCATACCGGCCTACTTTCACTCATGCATATCTTTCAGTGTATTCCCTACAGTGTCTCTGTATCCCCTCTTCCCCCTTTCTACAATATTATTTAGCACACACACACCTCTTACACAAGGCCATGCACACATATTCACACACACAGTTTCTGTGTCACACTCATTCGTTCTCTTTTGCTATTTCTTGCTATTTATCTCTGCCTCTCTGTGTCTGATTTGTGCTCCTGTGATACATGCAGCATGCCATTGTTTTATGATTCTGGGCCCAAGTGCCAGAGCAATCTAGGACAACGTCACAAGGAGCTGGCACTACAAATACCGTGGCATACATGGTGAGACAAAAAGACAGAGATGGGCAAAATGATGAATGGACAGGTTACAACATGAAGGATTTTTGGCTGGTCTAATGATATCATTAGAGTTAATCTCCATAATGTACTGTACATATGATTTCTGTCAGAGAAATTGACTTGCTTCATGAAACATTTTTCCAGTGAGCTCCAACACAGCTTCACCTCCTCAGGTGCATCTTTTCTGAGAACATGGTACCTTGACAGTACCATGTCCTGCTTATTCAACTTGGGAACAGCCCACATGGTCTCTTGATGGTTTCTCTGAATTATTTAGAGCATTTACTTATAAATAAACACTGACTGGCCATGTAGCCAGCTGTCTAGTTTTCTCTCTTGCTATTCTCTAACCTCCAGCAACCAATCAATCTTACCAAAAAACAAGAAGAAAAACAAACCAGGTCCAGGACTCAGCTTTTTCTGACTTGTTTACAGTACCTCTTCTGTCTGCCTCTCTCCTTCCTTTTCTAGCATCTAGTACATTTTTACCCATGCTAGTGTCATGGCTCTAGGCATGGAAACGTCAGTCTGTCACTCAGTTAGTTGGTCTGCCACTTTGGTCCTGGTTGAAATGTCTTAACTATTGAATGATGTTCATGATGTCTAGATGATGAATTCTTCTGACTTGGTGGTCCATTGTTTTTCCCTCTGGCACATCAGGTTTTGAGTGAAAGGTCTCGACAACTATTGAAGGGATCACCACAACACAAGCGCTACTTTTGTCAACAAAAGCTTTGATGAAAAATATTTGTTGATGTCCTATTTGTTACGTAAATTAGGCCAAAACTAAATATAAAGTAACTTTTTAAAATTTATCACATTTTGCATCAATAAATAAAAGCTATACAACAGATGAGGATGGACAAATGTAAATGAATTCTTGTCTTAATGCAAAATATTTTACATGTAATTACTATCTCTTGTTCAAAAGTTGACTTAGCTGTTAAACCTGCACTATTGATTAAAGGGGGAAGCTAAAATTCAGTAATGTCTCTATCTGATGTTACCAGGTCTTGAAAGAAACAGGTTATGATTTACATTCATCCACAATCAACTAGGAATTAACAAAAATGCAGGCAGCACACAAGCATTTATGTGAAGATAAGATAATTTAACATTAAGTTCTGCAGATGTGGAAGTAATGTTCAGTTAGAAATCCTTTGTGTTGTTATCAAAAAGAATTAATAAGCTCCAGGATTAATGTCGGCATTTAACCATTTAAATCTTCCTCAATGTTCACTAAAGAGCTATTACTGTATTAATATAATTAATGCAGTGTTGCATATTACACATTGATAAAGTTTGTTGATTTAGACATTGTTGATTGACGCCCATTTCTTCAATCTATCTTCTCATACTTAGAAAATCACCTCCACTTTGTCTAATCTGCTTTATCCAAAATCCTCAATAGAGTGCCATCTTTGCTCTCCATCCTCCCTCTCTATTCTTGGCCACTGTTCATCACTATAATTTAAGCATTTAAAATGTATGATGGGTTTAGGCACATGAGGAAAATAAAAACAATCCATTAAAAGGAGAGGGAAGTAAATTTAAATAAAGAGGCGCAGAAGTGACACTGGAGAAAGAGAACATGAGCTTGACATTGATACAAAAATTGACGCAGACGTTGTTACACATCATTGCAAACACAGACGCATGCATATGCATGAGCAAACCCCCTCATTTACAAAGGGATGGCATCTTCCATTATGCTAACCTGTAAACAAACACATACACTCATATTTCTCCATCTCATTCCCCTGGGGAGAGGACACTGTATAGATAGCTGATAAGAGTATGCCAATTAAAATCATCAGTGTGGAGGTGGTGGGTGGTTAGTTGTAATGTAAAATATGGATAGCTTATATTGGTACGTTGTGCAGGTCCTTCCAGCCTTTTAAATGCACTTTATATTCTTTATGTGCATTTATACGTTAGCTTTTATATATAGCCTTTCTCTTTTTTCTGTCACCTCAATCACAAATACACTGAATCCTCGCTAGCCAAACAAACAGCAGAATGTAAGAGCTATCCTTCTAGAGAGCAGACAACATGAGTGAAAGGAGAGAGTACATATTTGCAGTCAATAATAATCCAGAGAATTCATGTGTATTGCACAAATAAACCACACGTCAAAGGGAAAGAATAATTTGCTGTACAATCAGGAATGAAATGTACAAAAAATTAAAGAGTTAGATGGAAATGGTAAGAGAAGTATATTTTAATGCAACCTACACAGAATTTTCTTAAAGTAATTCACTGCCTCTGCAGCAGCCCGTCCAGTCTTTTCTTGAGGAGCGAGGCTGAGTCACCTCCATGCCCTCAGTGCCTCAGGAGAAGAACACTGCTGCGCATCTTGAGCTGCTGCTTAACAGCCCTGGGATGGACACAGCGGCCACACAGCGGCCACAAAGTGGCGATGTGCTGAAGGCTGTAGCAGACATCATCCTTGAGGCCTCCATCCAAAGCAAGGCACCACATCCAGCATTGCAGACCACTGCTTTCATCAGTGGGTAGAAACAAGTCTCAGGTTAACAGTCCTCATAGCAGACACAAACTGTCAGCTAAAGGTTGACAGGGGAAACAGTTTCAGACACTACAATGTGAAGCATCAGGTCAGACATTGTGATTCTGCTCAAAGTAGCAGTGTAAGGGAGGTTTTTGCATTCTTCAGTCACTTCAGCTGATGTATGGTAGGATGGCTCAGAGAAAACAAAGAAAGGAGAACAGCCATAACGGTTAATTGATTGGTCAATATTCAATCAACACAGATGAATCCGCACAACAATTTTGAGAACTGATTTTTCATTTAAGCCATTTATCAAGCAATAAAGCAAGATTATGGTAGGGGGTCTGAAGAATCTAGTTTTAAAGCAGACCCTTGCATTAAATCAACACAGATGGCTGTGTGGTGTCTGTTTTTCCATGTAGTGGTCAACAATGAAATATGAGCTTATAAGTGCTTATAATAATAATAATAATTGATATTTTATAAATCCCCTTGGCAAAGGTTTGGGGTTCAGTGTCTTGTCCAGGGACACTTTGATATATGACCAGGAATCAGGGGTACCGGCAGTTGAACCACCAACCCTGGGGTTCGTAGACGACTGGCCTACCAACTGAGTCACTGTTGCCCTGTTATTAGATGCCAAAATACAGCACAGTGGTTTGTACTACCCACGAACAGGATAGTACAACTCTTATTGCACGCTGGAAAGTTACCACTGCGGCAACTGGTCATTACAATCTCAAGGTGACCAGTAGGAATATGACATTCAAGATACAAAATAATCCACCAGGAATGCACACTTGCATGCACATGACAGGCCAATGCAGCGTCTGGCCGGATGATATCACACTGTGCTTCAGAAAAAGTTGAACCAGATCCAGTTTCCCCTGTATTACCAGTCCCTGCTGCTTAAACATAAATTATTTAGTGCTTTTCACTGTTTTCTATTGTAAAATCAATATCTTTAAGTTTGACACTGTTTCAATAAAACACGCAACATGAAGATGTCACCTTCAGCTTTTAGAACTACTTTCTGAACAAAAGACAAAACAATTAATTGATAAAGACAATATTAACAGCCCTAAGTCTCACAAACTTATTGTACAATATGTTTTCCATAGTAGTCTGGAATACACTGACTGAGAATGTATTCGCCGCTGCATCTAGACGCCAGAAACTATGGGTGATTTAGGTGATGACGTGACTCAGTCTGACACTCAGTGAGTTCATACTGCAAAGCTAATCAAGCAACGTTTTGAAATTGCATGACCTGTATCTCACCTCAGATTTACAGAAACCAATTCTGGTGAATAATGTAAGACAAATTTGACACTGTTCCCAGAAGAGCTGACTTGAAGGAGCAAAGAGCTCAGACAGACCAGCAAGCAGCGCATTTATATAGTCAGGTGCAAGGAAAGTTCATGTTGATGTTTTATCCAAGGAGAATACTTGTCAATCATTTATTGTGGATTTTACTTCAAAATAGAACCACTTTTAAAAGCAAATGCTTGCCTCAAAACCCAATGAGTGAGGGTGTGCAAAAAAATAAAAATAAAACAATCAATTTGTTGAGAAAGTACCAGAGCCGGCACTGTGATCTGGGTGTGTGCATTAAGTAGGCCTTTTCCACTATGGGATCTTACAGACAAAAACAAAAGAAAACACAAAGTAGATAAATAATGATGTTTGTCCTGCTGTTGCATTTTTAATAACAATCGTCCAAAGCATGGCATCTTTTCAGTGATGTACATCAGATCCTTCAGGGTTTGTAAAATATAGTGGAAAAGCAAGGCTGAACTGAAAACCTTTACCCTACACATGCAGGTTTTGGAAAGCTTGTGCAAAGGCAGACTGTAGCAGGTAAACACACCAGCTCTCTCTGCAGGGTTCACATCTCATAAATATGACAGGCCCCCAGGACTCCCAGGACTCCACATGCTAGGTGGACACCAGCTGATGGCTGCTCTACCCCTGGGTGATGCTAGGTTAGGATGTCTGCCGTGCATCAGACAAAGTTTAAACCTAATTAACTGGGAACTAAACATTTGTGCTACGTTTAATAGTCCCAGAGAGCTTCTTTGCATTAGTTTATTTAATTATATTGTCTCTCTCCTACCTGTAATGAATAATTTACCAGTCAAGCGTAAATGTTGTTGCTGGGAACTCAAATCCACAACTGGATCAAGTGAACGCACAGTATCACACAGACATCAATGCTTGTTAATAATCAAATGCATTTTCATATCACTTCAAAGTGATATAATAGAGAAAAACTGTAGAGTCATTGGAGGAAGATGAGGGTTGGTACAGTAACAGAGAACTTAAAAGATGGGGAAACAGAATAAAAGAGGAGAGAGGAAATGAAGAGCTGGGGGTGTGACAGTGACAGCAATGCAGCTTTTGAGATCACCGACGATCCCTCATCAAGATTTTAACAAGTCAAAGACGGTGTTTGTATGTGTCTGAGCATGTACTGTACATGCTGACACTATTCGCTGTCAGTCCTGTATTGGCAGGAAGATCCTGTCTGTGCGTAGCTCTGTCTCACCATCTGTTCTTGGCTAGACTGCTGATATCTGTTCTTATAATATCCTGTCCCGCCTCCCTCAGTCTAAGTGGGGTGCACACGTATGTAGATTATATCCTGTCCTTTGTCATCCACCCGTCCATCCATCAATCCATCACTTTTGCAAGTCAGCCATCAATCCCTCACTTAAACAATTAATGTTTGTGTCCTGTTCAATAATACAGGGAGAGCCTTGTTGCACTCTTACTCTTCATGCGACAGTGCTCCCTATCTCAAACCTCAATTCTGGGCAGCAGAGTAAACCACAAATAGCCCTCTGCCTTACTCATCCAGAAAGCTTTTCAGAGTCACATAAGACCACTGTGGGTTGTGACAGCAGTCCCAGAAAATATCTGTCTCTTCTATTCTACAAATCTACCAAAAATCTCTTGTTACAACTTGTTGAATCAATTGATTTTCAGGCAGGTTTTCTTCCATATGTAACTAAGAGATTAAGATAAAAATAATTAATAAAAAAAAACAGGAGGGTCTGTACAATGCATGCCCTTATCCAAGAAGCCTTACTGTTCTTAGCTGTTAGACAAGTACCTGCAGTAGTCCTACAAACAACAGGCAGTCTTTGCAGGGCTTGTCTTTGTCATGGCAAGAAATACTCTTGTACTGGCTGGTGTTGGGATGTGGAGGTCATAGCATTAGCCTTTCCACACAGCAAGGCCCCAGTAAACTGTCTCCTCTCACAGGACACATCCTTCTGTGTACCCTCATGAGTCTTATCGAGACATCAGACTGCTCAGAGCACAAGAGCTTATATTTAATTGAACAAGCTATTTGAAAGGATACATAAATGTGCAGTTTTTGTTGTCAGCATTTTACCAAACAGAAGAGCCTGGTGAGCATCTTTCTCCAAACCTGTAAACATAAATCAGTATCAAAAAAGGCACATTGAGCTTGTTGTTTCTCTCTTTCTTTCCTCTGTCTTTCTCCTCTTAAACAATCTTCTCTGCTGTCTCTATATACAGTGTCTGGAGACCAGTGTTGCTTTAATGAGTTCACTGATTAAAAGGCATAGTGTA
Organism: Sandelia bainsii; assembly: GCA_032362345.1. Lineage (NCBI taxonomy): Eukaryota > Metazoa > Chordata > Actinopteri > Anabantiformes > Anabantidae > Sandelia > Sandelia bainsii. The sequence goes on from JAUMHL010000018.1 coordinate 10,106,573, forward strand.
TGTCTCTCTCTCTCTTTAGCTTCCTCCTCAAAGTACTCACTACTGAGAGGAATAAGTATTCTCTCAAAATCTAGACTGCCTCTCTATCTCTCTCTTCCTCTGCCTCTGTCAACAATTATCTATTTCTGTCTTTTTCCACCAGCCCCCTATATCTGCCAGTAACATTATCAACCCACACTGCCTGTACAGTGGTAGGCTACTTTTCGTAATGCAACCTCATCCAAATTCCAAAATCTTGCACGCCATCAGTGTCCGTCTGTTTTCCTTTCATGCTGCTACTTATCAATAATTGCAAGGCACAATGTAAAACCCAGACAACATAGCAAACAGGGTCAAGTGAGAGGAGAGACAGAAGCGAGGCAGATCCAGAGAACAATTAGGATGCTGTCTTTAGAGTGGATGTGCTGCTGTAACAGAATTATGTAAGAGCACAGGCGTGTCTAACCACACAACAAATCTAATATACAAGCAAACACAATACACAGTTATACATGGGCAGCATGTACACCAAATCTTGCAATGTGCTTCCCAAAACAGGTTTAGGATAGGTATAAACAAAGGCAAATACATTATGTAATATGAACATACAATGCAATCTGAGCAGTAATTTATTAATATCTAACAGTAACTGTATTATTTAATTCCTTCACATAACAGTAAACTGAAACTGACAAGCTGAAGCTAGGGACCATCTCAAATGCCAAGAGAGCTTTTTAGACTGTAGACTTTTTCTCAACAACCCGTTACATGTACAATGTCCTGTTTTCAACATAATGTGACCAACAAGTCCTCCATTTTAAATGATACAAATTTAATGTGTCTATACCCTCTGTTGTTTAACAACAGGACCATGCTACTGTATATGTAATTGTAACAGTAAAGACTTAGTCAGGGTTGCGTACAGAAACAACTTGGTTAGCTTCATCATCATGGTTACAAACACAAGGTTAAGGTTAGTGATCATCGTCATGCTTGATAAAACACTGGCTCTCGGCTGTTGGACTGTTGAAAACAAACACTGCTCCATTCAATGATTTGATGACCGCTCCCCCTGACTTCCCTCCTACACTGACACTTTTGCTATAATATCATCACATTACTTCCACCTTTGATCTTCTACATTACTTATTCACGTGGGCCTTCTCCATTAACAACCTTCAGCTTTTTAAAGAAAAATTATGTATTAGGGATTTAATCAGTTTTGACTTGTATTTTCCCACTGTTCCACGTCCACTTCTTTTTCCACTTTCTATCACACCATTAAGTCACACATCTTCTCCAGACTGAATTTGACTTTGTTCTTTATTTTGAAGGTGGGTAGGAGCACAGAAATTTTCATCACATAAGCATAGAGCTTTGTGTTGAGCTCCTAATTTAGAAAAAAACCAAGGGTTAATTCACATCTTGATCATTTTTGGTTATGTAATTTACAAGTAACAGACTAACAAATCTGCTGACGTGTTGGGGAAAAGCCTTGTTTTTTTATGCCTTCATTTCAAGATATACACCTGGAAATCGATGTGACAGTTTTCTGAAACAATGGAGAATGTATTTGTCCGGCTCTGCTCACCAGACACAACAGGTGTCTGTCCCTCTCTGTGACACCTTGTGTATTCAGTCATCATTTTTATGTGATCTTCTCTCATACCCCACTTTGGCTGTAAATATGTGCAGCTAAGTAGAACAGACCAATATTCTCAGATTCGTAGTCTTGCTGTCTGGTCCCTTGAGTCTGTAAATCTAAGTGGCTTGCTTCCCAACATTCTGGCTCAGAGTTAAACACAGAATAAAAATACCTTTGTTTCAGATACTATTCATTACTGCTCAGTCTGTCTCTTCTCTCCCTGAGTTTGCCTCAAACCACTAATAAGATTCCAGCCCATTAGTTTAATTAAACATTTCCCTCTGAAAGTGAATGCTACTAATATTAAGTAATTATTTCTGACTGTCCTTGTGCAGAATTAATAATGACTCTCTTTTGCACCTCGCATCAAGGCCTACTTGACACCCGACATTTACACCTGGTCTGTTCTGGACAGATTACAACAATACTGACAAAAGAACCTCAGCAAGCCAAATACAAAATACTACATCACTACTATGTATACTGCATCTCTGCTTACTTTCCACAATGCTACAACTGGCTGTGCTCTGCTAAAAAAAAACAATCCTGTAGATTATTGGTTATGTATTCTATTCTTAGCACAGAGACTAGGACAGACTGATCAATATTTATGAAAATGAGCTTCAGAAACCACATAACTTAAATTGAGAAATGGCAATAAAATCTAAACCCATGATGTTCTCTGATAGCAACACCAATTAAGACCAGAATACTTTTAATTATGTGACAGCTCCACATATCATATGCTATTGACATCCATCGTACATGTCTTAACTCAAAAGTTTAATAACTGTAAAATTAATTACATAATAGCTGAAATCTTATCCAGGTCAAACATACAGAACATTAAATTCTGACACTGAAAAGACTCAAACAGAAATACATGTACATACATCTTCTAGTGCTTACTTAAATAAAAGTGGTGATACAATATACAAATACTGTATCAATGCCTTGTACTGACACTCTGAAAGTAAAAATACAAAAAGATAATCAGCAAATATACTAATGCATGCAGTAACAGAAGCCCTGTAAGTGTTTATATTGTGACATGTCAATGTATTATCATTACTGACTCATTGTTGTGTAAGCAGTTCTTTAATGTCACATCGAGTCATGGTGAAGTTAACTTTAAAGCTACAACAATTAGTCAAGAAATCAGTGGACTGATTGGAACAAAACTAACTCAGCAGCTAATGGTACAGGTAATGGGTTAATCATGTCAGTCATATTTTCTACACAAATGTGCTTGTTGAGCTTCTCCTAAATTGAATATCACCAGGTTTTGCCCTATTCAGACAAAAGAAGACATTAGAAGTCTTGTCTGCACAGGCTCCGAGAACTGTGCATATTTCTCATTTTTTGGCATTTCATAGGGTAAACAATCAATTTATTTGAGAAATGTTTGGTAGACTAGCCATAACTAACTACTCTTATGCTGTTGGATAAGTTCATCTGTACCACTTTTAGAAACTGATGATAAGTAAAATCTTATTAAACCAAGTAATCAGTAATTATATGCAAGAAAAGAAAATGAAGTGCAGCAAAAAGTAAAATGTTGCATAAAATGTAAATATTCCAGTTGATTATCAATGGAGAATTAACTAATTGGCAGTTATTTAAATAATCAATTTGATCAGTTAAACATTTTTTTAAGGAAATCCTAGCTAATTTCTTTAATTGTTAGGATGCTCAGATTTTCTGCATTTGATATCACTGTAAATGGAATATCTCCAGTGTTTAGTCAACTATTTCCTAATTGCTCTTTAAGAAATTGCGACATTTTCACTATTTTCTGGCATTTTAAGGACAACATGATGAATCAATTGATAGGTTTGGTAGAAAAAATTTGTTAGTATTTCTGCACTGTCTAGACTATCTGGGGTAATGCAATATGACAATTAAAGCTTGAGGCTGGACTATAAATTTTTTGGTAATGAATCTGAGCTACTGATCTGATTCATTTTGACACAGCAGACAGCCTATAAGCATAAAACACCATCTGTTTTAGTAGAGAGTTATGTAGCTAGCCTTAAAGAACATTAAAAACTTAGGACATGTTGAATATGTCACATGCAGCAAGTTGCACTGTTAGATGAGCTTGTCACCGCTACAGATGAACAATTATGTGTGAGTGATGTGTTTTGTGTCAGTTTACAGGAATGTCTTTTAAATGATTTTGGTGTTTTATTTTTGTAATTCACTGAAATATCAGTGTGAGCACTTGTTGCTAATATGAATTTTATATAATACTTTACAAATGTATACTGTGAATAGGTTACTTCACCTACTAGGTTGTTACTTCACCTTTTTCATCTGTGTCTTTTGATTTGTACAACGTGCAAATGCACAGATGCAGACACAAATACTCTCTTTGTCTCTCTCTCTCTCTCACTCACACTCACACACACACTCACTCACTCACACACGCACACACACACACGAACACTGCCATGTAATCATGAAATCACTTCAGGTTGCAGATGGTGACTCATCTTTTGTCCCTGGTGAAACCACATCTGGCAATGAGGTCGTAAGACATTTTAGATGAGGGACAAGGCAGAGTGCCACTGTGCAGGGCACCACTCAGCAGATGGGGAACTCCTCACGGTACAGCATGCTTTGCAGCTGTTGAAAACAAAGATATTAGCCGCCCATAAAGCTTGACAGTTGTACATAAAAAAATGAAATGCTGTACAGTATCCCCTTGCAAGTAATATCACATCACTATGAGCATGCTGCTCAGATGTGAGAAAATGAGAGTTTATAGAAAAATGGTGTGGGATAGTGTTCTTACTATTGTAATTTTTAAAAAGCGGAAATCTGTCCACAACTGGACTGCTGCTATCTCACTTATTTTACATTTGGATAGTTTCTGAACACTAAATGCAATGGATAGGTGACTCTATTACAGGTATGCTGTTCAGATTACAAATCACAGTGCAGATAGGGGTCTCACCATACGCACTGCAGGCCAATCACTGACGCTTAACTTACTCCATGTGGGTGTGGTGGACACAAGACAAGTCCTACTGGTGATTATTAAGAAATGGTTAATGACACACTGGCTGCGTCACGTCGAGACATTCAGGGGCAAATCTCCTTCAGCATCAGGTGTTAGTCAGTGACCTGCTCGACCTCAGTTCAAAGACTCAAAGTACAAATATCTTGTATGTGGCAGAGGCATCAAAAGCTGTTTACTCCATCATTACTTATCCTGACGGAAGGGGTTTGTGTCATTACACACCGTCTGTTCACTTACTCTTCCTTCCGACCACAACGGAGGACACACATTCGTGGCGACTCAATTATAGACAACAACACAAACACACGCACCTCGTAGCCGCACAAACACGGCAGGTTGCTCATTAATATGACCGAGGATGGATGACCTTGTGCGTTAATACTCAGGTCACCCTCGTGCGAAAACGACCGTGGACCCAAATCGAGTACAACAAGTGCTCAGGTGGCTGTCTCATAGACAGTCACTACATTTCCACCTTAGGTGTAGACAACATCTCTTCTTCCTACCACGCAAGGCTTTTCCATGCATTTTAGTGAACGCCAGACAGCCAGTAACAGAACCGTCACAGCAGTTACCATCGGCTTGTTGGAATGAACCCCGGTATCATTACTTGACATCAGCATGACACACTCAAGGGCATCTGGCAAGCAACGCGAGAGCTTTGAACTATACAAAGAGCCTGAACATAAATTATCCACCGATGGCCGCAGAAATCTTTTGCTCACCTTTGCTGTTATCTTCTTCTCTGTTGAGATGCATGACTCTTCTTACAATGTACTCATTTAGGCTGTGTTGGTCTTGTAGCAAAGCTGTGCTCTTCTCCAAAGAGTTCTCTATATAAACTCTTATTCCTATGTTGGATTTGTGGACCGTTGCCTGCTTATTGTGTTGTTCGCCTGGCACGCATGGATGCTCCTGCACTTGTGCGTCCTCCTCCCCCTGTTGTGCCGGAGCAGGTAGTCTAGGTGATGTTGGGAGTCTGCATGTATTTTGGCTCTCTCTCACTTTCTCCCTCTGCCTCTCACGGTCTATTTTTGCTCAGCCTAAAGTCGCTCAAAGGGATGGTCGGAGCAAAGGTTTTAGGGAGGAGACGTCAGGCAGACGGGCGGGGTGACGTGAAGTAAGTCGGTAGGAGGTCGTCTACTCGTGGCTGAGGGGAGGAATCCGTGCGCCCTCACTGTTGTTGACCATTTCATCAGAGGTTCCCGTCTTCACCATCACAACACACCGTGACATTTTGCGCACACTTTCACTTCGAAACAACACATCGACGAGCAGCTCGTGATGACGTTGGAACAGAAGTAAATTGGAATATTAATATGCATAATTCGTATTTCATATAGGCCATCATCGCTCATACATACAAGAAAAAACGCCATGCCATCCCAATTTCACGTGTGTGATACCGTGATAATAGAGATCATAATGTTATAATACTAACTACACAGTTCGTTTTAGTGAAAGGTAGACAGTACAAAAGTCTGCACTGCTCTGTGATATGAGAAGAGTACAGGTAGAAAACAGAAGTAAAGGTACATTTCTGGTAATGTGCTCAATGACATGAATTTTTGATTCTCACAATCAGTCACAACCAATAATCGATGGTATTCATGTGAGAATCTCTGCGCTTCGTTTTACGCACAACCTGTCGAAGTTGCAGGTGTATCTCTCGCTCACGTACTGAGCTTCTATTAGGCTTTTGATTAGTGTCAGTTTCATGAGCGGTGTGTGTGCTTTCATTATTACCGTCATGCCATTACAGCCAATAGGCATGTACAGTCGGTGAGGCACATTTACTCACCATTCACGTTCGCCCGGAGCCACGCGTTTGACATGGCTCACTGGCGGTCTCTAGCGTTACACATCAATTAGTGGCAGTCATGTGGAGGCTGATACAGGATATCACTCTTCCAGTCTAATATTATGGACTGTTACATGTGTAAGATGAACCAGGGGAACAGCGCTAGTAAACCTGTTTACAGATGTGTGTTTATAATCTTTTACTAATATAACTTTTAACTAACATACAACATGCGTGTCTGCAGTCTCACGTATAGTTAAAAGTGAAAAAATGACAAATGAAAAAAACTATTACAGAGCTATATAGATGGTGGACACCATTTATATAACTGTGTGTGTGTGTGTGAGTGTGTGTGTGAGTGTGTGTGTGTGAGAGAGAGAGAGAGAGATTGAAAGATTGAGAGGGAGATTTAGGTGCCTAATTCTTATTCTGATAGTATTGCAGTAATATCTTCATCTATTTATTACTTTGAAATATAAATTACTGTATATTTATTGCATGTTTGGATCCATATTCTATTGTTATTCCTGTAGATTGTCAATTTTACAATTCAAATAATATTTTTGAGTTTTTACTAGGGCCTAAAAATATAGGGTGTTATGGTACAGATTGTAAACTGTTGAGGACATGTGTAAAGCTACTTAAAATGACCTGATTAATCTATCATTCCTAAGTTGCAGTGGAAAATCTTGCTAAATAAGATAATTCTTGCTACAAATACAGATTACTACAGAACATAATGTTTCGATAGCCTCTGATTAATCATACATGTATATTTTTACAGGAAAAGCCCATGGAAATGTTTTTAATTTCTCTGTCTCATGTAGCAAACTGACAACTTTCCTGACTGTCAAACAGCAAAAGGTGATTTCAAGGAAAGAAAATGTGTCTGTTTGCCACATCCATATTGTGGATTACAGCACTTTATCTTGAATAGCTCAGTAGCTGCTGTGATCTGCTATATGTCAAGTCTCAGTTCCAACTTTGTTCCTTTGTTCTACCACTCAGATTTCTGTCTGACGCTTTTCTTATGATAGCACCTCTAACATCTTGTGAGCTTTCTTTAATCCATGTAAAGCAGATAGTCTTCTGGTACAGCTTTGCTGGTTCTGCTTTATGGCAAGAATATTTTTAAACTATTGCACAATCCATTCATTCCTGAAAAATAATGCTCTCTGTATATTTGACAATAGACACCAACAGCTTTTCCTGTTTCAGACTTCCCATTGCATCAGCTCGCTTGCTCGCCCTCACTTTTTCTCCCACTATCTCTGTGATGAATATTTATTAGCCTATCACAGTGTCTTCTCTGAACTCAAAACAACACATTCATCAACACAACTGGAGCCATGCTTTAACCTCCACAGGGGTTTTCAGTGACATTGCGCAATTTCTTCACAAAGATTTGCTCAGTCTGAGGGATGTTGTTTTATGTCAATCTATAAAAGAGGTTTGTGAGCGCTCACAGGCTCCAGGTAATTTAGAGCCATTTTACTGCATTCAACATCATTGTTATAAGCACAAGGCAACACTGTTGAGAGCTGGGCCACTGCACAGCAGCACATGGCCTCATATATGCACAAGTCAAATGACACAGCTACACAGTATGCATGCCAAGTATGAGAACATACACTACTCACAAAAAGTTAGGGATATTCGACTTTCGTGTGAAATTTCAGGATGAACCTAAAATGCAGTATAACCTTTACAGGTGAACTTAATGTGACCTTCCCTAAACTTTTGA
>JAUMHL010000018.1:10114866-10126994 GCA_032362345.1 Sandelia bainsii
TTTCTTCTGTTAAAGGGAGTTTTTCCTCTCCACTGTTGCCTAGTGCTTGCTCAAGTGGGATTGTTGGGTTTTCTACAGGGTTTAGATCAGATATAACTCACAGTTCAGAGGAGGGTCAGAGGCAAAACAGAGTCAGGTCCGATCAGGGTCACACACTCAGAGGTCAAGTCCGAAAAAATGCTGGATAGTTGCTTTGCTGAGGTCAGGTAGGCAGACAATCTGCTGAGCTGAGCTGTATATGGCACAGAGCTGAGAGCCAGGGCTGGAGACCGTGACAGTATTACACTGCCTAGTCAGTCAGATTTTCTGTTTGATGCAAGCTTTCCGATTGCCTGTTGTCTTTTGGCATATTGAACCTTTTTGTGCCTATCTTTGTTTTCTGTGTTTGAGAACACTGTGTGCCTGCCTGCTGTCATTTAACACAACATGTGACAATTATGGTGTTTTTGATGTGGTTCTTTGTCAGTTCCTTTATATCCAAGATAACTTCAGACCATTTTCACCCAGAAAAACACTTCTTTATATTCTATATTAGGTATGATAATTTGATGTTCTAAAGTAATCTCAGTAAAAAAAAAAAACATAAGAAGAAATGTAGTTTTAGGAATAAAACATCTTGCTCATTTGAGTTGTTGCTGTTGGATAGAAATCTGACAAACAGTAATCCCATGTATTTCAAAAGGAAAGGTTACTGTCTGCGCTCCTAACAAATGAGGAATACAAGATTTGACAGCTGACACGTGGTGTAAATAAAGTACAGTCTTGGAGTAATAAGTTACAGTAGAGACATGATTTTTCAATTGAAAACTATCAATGGAAAATAAAAAATTTTCTTCATATTTGGAGGATTAATTAATCACATTGATCACTTTGGTTCACAGAAATAACAAACAGCTTAGTGTTGTCAATCAGGCTGCAGTTGTAGTTCTAGTGTATGGTCATAATGGATAATGTGCACTCTCCCATGACGTGTTCATCAAGAGATGTTACTGCTGAAACACACATGAGCTAATACACCAACATAAACTGGATTTTGAAGGTCACAATTAAGAAGTTTGTACTGAAATACCAAACCTTTTTGGTACTATTTATTAGTTCCAATCCAATTTGATTTATTTATTTTGAAATATGTAAAACAGAACAGAACAGAGATCCTTATGGGATCTTAAGCTTGCAGCAGTTGCAGTGTATTAGAAATTCAAATGAAGCAATAAAAGTATGGTAGAAGAATGAAGAACATACTGTATATGCAAAAATGATCCAGGATGCATCTCTTCAACGCCATTCAGCTGCTAATACTAAATAGCACATGTCTGATAGTTGTATAGCAGTATGTTCACAGTTTGAAGTGTAGTAGTAATTCTTCTCCAAGGGAAATGTTTTCATTAAAATAAAATATACAGAATGGGCAAAGTTAATATTGAACCAAAATTTTGTTCACAATCTGACATCTCTTATTTGACAAAAGACCTGTGTCGAAATTAAGATAAGGTCCCAAAGGACTTTGAACTTTTTTAGTTAGTGGGGTTGTCTACTGAGCAACTACTCATCCTTTATAAAATAAGAACAGCTTGTTTTTATATGACTCTAATTCACATAACTATTAAAGCTGTGGAAGTAAACACAGTCGAGGGCTGTTGGAGCCAGCGAGCTGCGGCAGATACCTCCAACAATTTCTACACAGCAGCAATGGCAACAGTTGACAGCAGCATCAACAACAATAATTATGTTATTGTTATTATCCAAATGTCACACGACAGCATAACCATAAGCAATCAAAAACAATCATTGTAGAAATATAAACAGAATTATTTTGCATATGAATGTATAAAGGTAAAGGTTATGCCCAGAAGAAACAGATTTTTCATGACATCCAACTAAAGATATCTTACACCTTTTTGTTTACATAAAGATAGTTGTTGTTCCTGACCTTGCTGATACATGCCATTGCACAATTAGGAAATGTCCGCAACATATTTACCTGACAGATTGTATGTACTGGGTTTTTCCATTATTTAGAAATCCTTGTTTCAGAACACAGTATAAAAGGACTCCTCAGTGACAAGTCATTACGTGATCTATAACTACTTACTACAAAACTCTACAGGAACTGCAAAGAAAGTAATTTTAATTTGTTGCTAGAACCCAGGGAATATCAACGTATGTATCTAATGTTGTATTTTTCAATGATGAGCTATCTGTAACTTTTTTTTCCCTTTTAGACATCTATAACCATGAAGTTGATTCTAGCAGGACTTTTTCTCATTCTAATTGTGCAAACCAGTGCTCAGTGGTACAGCTTTCCAGTTGAAGCTGCTCAAGGTTAGAAACATGTCATTTTTAATGTCTTTACAAGAACAATGTGCACTGGATGTTTTTTTTTCTGAATGTTCTGAATTCTCTCATTCGTTTTATTAAACCCTTTTTCTGATCAGGAGCTGGTGACATGTTGCAAGCATACAGAGACATGAGGGAGGCCAACTGGAAAGACTCAGACAAATACTTTCATGCCAGAGGAAACTACGATGCTGCCCAGAGGGGAGCAGGAGGCAGATGGGCAGCTGAGGTTATCAGGTGAGGAGCAAAGAGTTCCACTTTATTTCCAACGAGAAGTTCTTAAGAAAGCAGCAGATGGATCTAATAGGCATTTGGATTAAGTTTATTCTTATCTCTCCCAAAGGCCGTTATGCGTTGGCCTTTTTATAACTTTCCATTTATGTACTATACCTGAATCACGTCACTGGAGGGCATTGTATCTGATGTTATTCCTGTGCAGATTATCTATTATGTGTGCCATCTGCTGACATTAATTTCAACCTGCAGGCCTACCTTCATAAGGCCCAATCTCAGGACCGTGTTAGTAAAATAAAGAAAAATCTGGTGATCATCATGGGTCCAGACCCTTCTCACAATCTAATTCTACGACGCCTTAGTACACTATCTTTTAACACTATTTACTGAATTATGTGAACTCAGTACAGTCCTGCCTGCAGCCAAATATTACATACATATGCTTATTTACAGTTAGAACTATTGCCAAGACTTGCATTCCTGCCTAAGGCAAAATAAAATGTCCTAGAACTACTACTTCAGTAGTTCAAATATCACCACCTTCCTTTAACTGATGGATTTGTAGTCTTAAATTTATTATCAATTTATTTATTTATATTAATATTATTACCCTCTAAACTACATAGTTGTTGTCATGTTGGTCTCACAGGCCTTTGTAACTAGGTTTTGAAAAGTGTTGGCTGCTCATGCTGATATTTATTGTCTTTCTCCAGTAATGTCAGAGAGTGGTTGCAAGAAAAAACTGGTCATGGTCATGAGGACTCTGAGGCTGATCAAGCTGCAAACCGTTGGGGGCAAGAGGGACGAGATCCCAACCATTTTAGACCACAAGGACTTCCTGAAAAATACTGAGGACAAAAGTAATTGATTTATAATTGAAATGAATTATTATTAGTTTCAATTATAATAAAACTATTGCAGTCTACAACTGACATTGTTTTGACATTCGATTTCACCCTGTGAGCATACACCTCTGACCCACTGCCTTTTAATCATCAGCCATCATTACTGCAAAATTTAATTTGTTAAATTTGTTAAATGATCTGATTGCATTTTTATTCGTCCACATCAGAAACAGTTTCTGACCCAGCCCAAATTTGCAAGAAAACAAGAACTAAATAAATCTAAAACGTTGAAGATGCATTCATCAATAATTATAGTACTAGTTCCTGCTATTAGTGCTCATTGCTACTGGATTTAATATGGCAAATTTTGATTCAGTATGAAAAATGTCAGTCCTTTCCACCTGTGACTGCTGATGATGCTTCATTCATCTGTAATGTTTAGACATGGCCACTCAGTGGCAGTGCTGGACTCCATCTGACATCTCAAGCTGAAAACTTTAGAGGGAATGTTTAACCGAAGTTTAATTTAACAATAAAACATTTTAATTTCAGCAAGGATAACACAATAAACTCAAAGTCCTGATCCACTGTCATCCATTGTGGTTGATAAAATTTGTGGAGGTACTCGGAGATATATATGATTACGATTAACTTCCAGAATGAAAAAAAAGGAATCTGCCTTTCCAGAAACAGTGTCACAGTTACGCTAGATTATGCCCAACAACCTCTGAGTGATTAGTTATCTTTGAAACTAGTTTCTGAAGGAAAAAATTAACCCTATGAACTTTTCTTTGTTAAAGCTAAAAGAAATGTGTATCAAATGAAATTAAAGTCACTTCTGTAATACTGGGATAAATGGAGAAATATGACCAGTTGCATGGATAACAGAAGTGAGAAAGCGTGTGCTTTGATCCCACCTATGACCTACATGACCCATACATATCATCTTACACATTTGCCGCTGATTTGATGACAATTTCAGATTCCTGAAAAAACTGTTAAAGGCCCTGCACGCCGAGCTAACTGTAGTGTTAGCATAACTTAACAGTTCTCAGGAAACGTCAGTTAGCTCATTAGCAAACCGTCGGTTTCTCTAACACCAGCTAGCAATGTTCCCCATATACTATTGCAGCATTTTAATTGAATATTCCTACCACTGAATAATAAAAATTATTTTTAAGTCGAGGCTGCTTAGAGTTGATAAATTACTTCCGGTGGTTTTCAAACGCATCCAGTTAATTGGCCTAACGTTTTTAGACAGAAATGTTACTTTGCAAATACATGAGACAAAGTAGGGGAAATAGATAGCTGTTAGCTAATTAATAGCTAATCTAACTAATACTGGTTAGTCAATGTTGATTCAATCGTATTCACACACAATTACCACAGCACAATTAAAGCCAAAGATGAATTTATAGCTAAATGTTTTGTTATGGCTCCAGAAAAAGCTAAATTAATGTTAATTTACCGCTTCAAGAAAAGTGCAAAATAATCTAAACATACAATAGAGTCGCTTTATTTCAACGTGTAGTTTCTTATTCACACAATATATAGTTCACGTTGTAACGGCGACTAACTCCCTGTCTGTCCCTAAGTGCTGGTAGAGCTGGTGTTGCTCGGGTGGGGTAGCAGGCGGTGTATTCACCCACCAGACGACTGCAGTGGGCTCGTTTTGTTTTTATACTCGTTCCCGGGTGCCTCTGTCAGGCACAGAGCTCCGTGCGCTTTCTGTCGGTGAGGCACACACCGAGTGATGCGCGACCATCGACCACCATCTGCCACAAATCTCAAAAGGAGGTGACTCGATCAGTTTATGAAATTCTCCAGGTAAGACACAGTTTTATTAATATGTCATAAACCCGGTAAACATCGGTTAACCCCGCTTCATCCAACAAGGTTGTAGTGTTCTTCCAATGCCATCCGGGTGGATGGATGCTGATCGCTTAGACTGTCCTAAGCATCAGTGTGAATAACAGGGCGGTGAGCGTTTTACCGAAATCGTATCTTGAATTAAAAGTCTGGCGTACAATTTAGGGAGTATTTCTGGGCGACTGAGTGCAAAAACTGCACCTGTTTTTGTAAATGTGTTCACACCTAATGCTTCAGTTCTCGGTGATTCATCCATGCGCTGCCTAGTATACGCCTGAAATTATCGATTGTAGTTATATTGCCATGGGCCTTTAGTGCCTCATCAGATGAGGACGGTCGTTAGTTTTTAAATATCCTTAATGGCACAGGTGCAGTTTCTTTCCTTCATTCTTTTATGAAGTGGTACCTCAGGCATATGCACGCTGCCCCGACTTCTCTTTATGGAAATGACTTAGTCAACGCAGATATCAGCTCATTTCCTTTAATATACGTTCTATTACCCCATACTTGACTAACATTTGAAAGAGATATTCAGTTGAATTCCTCTCATCCATGTGCTAGTCACAATATTAAAGGTAGCTGTGTGAGATACACCATGCTTTTAGTCTTCCACAATAACCTCTGCTGAAAATGCTGGTTTTAAGTTGCTGAACACCAAAATGTTGTACAAGGCTTTGTGTCTGCATAGTGTACCACTCTGTGCCAGTCCCTGCCACAGGGGAGGAGAGTTGCTGACAAGCATTGTCTATCTGTTCAGAGGGAGCTTGGGACAGGCTCATAGTGTCTGCTTTGCATCATACAATGTTATGCCCTTAGTGTCTGTCCTCATCCAGTTGTGCAGAATGCATTTCAGTAGCCATCGTCCACTTGTGTGATACCGCTTTAGGCTGTCTGATGTTTACAGAACCAGTCTTGTTTTGTTGGTGCCTTTCACAACAGCAATAATGAATTCATCTTACAATGGAATATGCAGTATATGTTAAGCTGCATTGGGTTAACCTTAAAGATTAAACAGTTTAATGAAAGTGAACAGATGCCTATTATATTTCAGTTCCACAAAATGAAATTGAAACATTTAGGTACACAGAAGACATGTTGCAGCTTCTTTGTTTACCATCTGAACGCCTGAAAATATGATTAAAGACAAACCATGTAGCCAGAAAAAATACAATCACTCGCATTGTAGTCTGAAGAATTGATCTGTTTATCTTAATTTATGCGGTTTGTGAGTAGATTTTTCTGCTAACGAGGAAAGCTGATAAAAATGTGGGAACGTTCCTGTAAAACTGATGCAAACAGAGAGGTTTACACAGGGCGGAATAGAGATAGAAGGAGGGGCTTACAGTACAGGTACAGTGGGGAGTAGAGGACTGGCAGAAAGGGGAAGGAGAACAATTGCTGTGACACAGCTGAAGAAGTGAGTGATGACCAGGGCTGTAGAGGATGAGGGCAGATAGAAGAGCATAATGCATATTAGAGCAAGTGAGGGCCCCCTGGAGAGCCATGGTAGAAACCTATAAGGCCTATGTTGAAATGTATTATCATTATTTCTTTTTTCAGCCCACCTTTATCTCTTCATCTGCCCTCACTTCTTTCACACTGTCCTCTTTCACTCCTGCTCTGGATGTTTTTTGTGTGTAGCACCTACACTGAAGGACAAACTCCCTCCCTGCAGCTTACTGGGATCTTATTCATGCTGCAGCTGGAGGATACTAAATTGGACTGTGGGGGAGGAAAAAGAATGGGGTAAAGACTGCAGGCCTGTTGCAGAAATGATGAAAGGTAATAATAATTTGGTAATCTGTGAATAAATAATTATCCTCTCAAGCCAGTTGATCTAAACATACTTGTTAATATTGGTTCAGCCAAACAAAAATATGCCTTCAGCAGAACTGAGTCTGCTTCAGCATTGTGGATGGCATTGCCACAGGGAAATCAGTTATGTTATATAATATCATGTGTAAAACCTGCTTAAAAGCTTTGCTCTGTACACCATGTGTTTCACATTCACAATATTAGCATTTTCTGCTCTGTTCATAACATTGGTGTGGGTGGAGGTACAGTAACAAACTATTCTACCCTTTGGCAAAAACAAAACATTCTAACATAATAAAACCTATATATGGGTGGGTGTTGATTTTATTTTATATTGCAAAACTGCTATAAAGGCAAATGAAACAGTGATTTATGATGAGGCTTTGGAGGATAAATGGTGCTGCGGTGTTGTTAAACAATTGTATTGCTGTAGAAAAGCTTTGTGTGAACAATGAAAGTGAGCAAATTTCCTCCTATGAAGAGTTTATGTAGTAGATGGGCTGTGAACCTCACTGGTGGGCTGTTGGTTTACTACCAAACAGAGATGGGGGGTGGGGCTAGTTCTAATTTACACCTCAGAGTTTATTGTAAATTAATCCATTGGAGATTTATTTACGTGAATACAGGTATTTTTTACTTGACACTTTATACTTTACTTTTTTACTTGATGTTACAGAGTACATTTATCATTTTCGGAGTCAACCATTGTAATAGGAAAGATTCCATGTCCATGTGTGTTTTGACTTTGGACTGCTGTAGGCCTGTGTCTAATGATAAGTTGGAGATTTTATAATTGTTTATAGCTCATCAGTTTCTCTGACTGCTTGCTGGTTAAATCTGATGACTGCACAAAAATCCAAATATGTTTTATTGCAATGACATAAAACGTGTGTGGGTTACGTTTTCCTTGAAATATGACAAAAGCAGTTATTTTATTATCAGAACTGTCTTCTTACTAATCGACTTAATTCAATCAATTGTTTTAGCGTTATTTTTGGACTGTCAGTCTCTACAAACACTTTTAACTATCTTAGTTGTTTCTCCTAGAACTGACTTTATATTACTAAAGTGTTTTCTTGGTTACATTGTGATACCAAACCTAATCAATAGTTGAATTTGAAGGTACATTACATAACAATATATTAACATGTCATCATTGCATTAATTGATCTTGTCAGCATTACATATCCCTCAAAATTAATTTACTGTTGCATATCCCAAAAAAGGTTATTCAGTGGCAACTGGACTTGTTTTAGTTCTTTGAAGACGTTTCACCCTCCATTCCAGTGGGCTTTCTCAATACTGACTGACTGGTTGGAGTAGCAGGTTTTTAACAACAACCCACAGGTGACCATCAAGTACTATCAACTTGAGGACTCCACAGGGTTTATAAACCTGCTACTCCAACCAAGGAACTAAAACAAGTCAAGTTGCAACTGAATAACGTTTTTTGGGAAAACCATGGCCTGGATCACTGAGAATCTTCACAGACACTTTACTGTTGCATATTAGTTTTATATAGTTATATATATATAAATATACAGTTGTCAATAAGGAGGGAATCTGAGCATTGTAATCAGTTGTTGTTACATACGTACATTGGGCTTATAATTGTTTTTGTGATATTTTGTGCATATTGTTTTTATGTGAATGTAGGGGTATTCCATTAAGATCACCATGGCTGCTGTCATATTGTGAGTTCTTCCTCCACCATCTGTGGAGGATTTATCTCCAGATTACATCATCATTATGCTCGGCTTCACAAACAAGCAGTTATATAATGTTACAGAAGTTATACTGTGTGTATGTATATCAGAACTGGAGCCAGATGCTGATAACAAAAAAATCGTGCTTTTCTACTACTAAAATATAAATTTTGAAGATTATGGAGGCTTGGTAGAGATATTTGCTATTTGAGTGCTATGTGCAGTCAGCCAGATCAGGCTTGATTTAGAAGAAAATCTAGGCAAAAACATTATGGCCAGCTAGAGTGGTCAATAGCAAGAGAGAATTTGGAGCTAACAAGCATTTCATTGCTACATATATTGATTGAAAATATGCTGAACCTTTTTATTGCTGCTGTTTGAGTTTCATAAGGTAAAATAAAATAGCACTATATTTCTTCTGTACATCCACATCTGCTGCACAGCTTTGCTGGCTGTTCTGTTTGCATACTAAGGACTTTAATCTTTGGGTTTTCAGCTTCCCAGCAGCTATTTTTTCAGTTTACAGACTAATCACAATTCACAGGGTAAAATAGTTTTTGGTTTACATGTGGGCTTGATTACAGCATGAAATTAAGTTAGAGTTGCAATGATAACTGACCATGATGTATCAGATCATGATGCTGTTCTCAAGAAATATTTATATTACTTATTCAATTAGTTAAGCATCTACAAGTTGTATTTTTTGTTCAAATGTATATACAGTGATCATGGCACACTGGGTTGGTTGATTGATGTTTTGGAAAACCTGAGCAAATAAAGTTGTGTCTTCAAGTAATATACAATCAAGGATACTATTCTCCATTTGAGAACCATCCAAAATGCAAGACCATATTACATTTTACCATAAATATCCTGAAGGAGTTGGGTCAGCCCATGTTATCCAGCGCTTGACATTGTTGAAGTATCAAATGAATGAATATGACAGTTCTATCAGTGTTACTCAAGTTGTTTTGACAGCACTGTCTAATTCGATTTCAGTTTTTCCGTCAAAGCGTGATCTGTGTTTCTGGTTCTGTCATGCTTTTTTAAAAACATTTACTACACCTCTTAGTTTGGAGACAAAGCTATCGCCTATAGCTTTCATTCCCTGGATAATATTCGTCTGAAGTGGCTTTATCTGTCTCAAAGGTGTCAAGCTTTTTTCTGGTGAAGACCTCTAGGACCGATGATATGACTTGTAACTAGCTTTACTAGCAGGTAAAGAAGCATGTAGAAATCCAGGTCACATTCTGTGGATTACTTAGGCACGGTTAAGGGGGCACTGTTTTGACAGTTCTTATTTCATTGTTTGTGACAGTTGTTAAAATGTGAGCCAGTCTTCGAACTGTTTTTCTTTTTTAACTCCAAAGGGAGAAGAACCTAGGAAGCACTGGTACTTGAGCCAGTCTATACAGTAAGCAACATGTGAAGTCACTTTTCACATATTCATATTCAAAGACACGGGATAAAGAGAGAAATAAAATCATCTTTGTCCAAGTAATAAAACTGTCAAAAGCATGCAACCACTGGCTTCAAGTCTTGCTCTCTCTGTCATTCTCCTGTGGTCCTGTTGTATTTTGAGGTTGTCTTTACTCCCTTGACATTTTTCAACTCATGAGTGACCCACACCTTCAAATAATCAATACTGAAGCAGTAACTAGTTGTGGCATGAAGAGGTGTGTGAGGGATGTTGCAGTTCAGGATGTGTTGTTTACACTTTGTGTTCAAAACAATAGTTTGCTGAGTCAGGTGTGAAGGCAAGGCCACACTGTCTCCGGCCAAAGGTCCTTGACACATGCAGGTTGCGTGCTAAATCTATTCCTTGACATTCATGATATTATCTTTAATAGCTTTAAATACCCATAAGTGTCCACACATGCAGTTACAACCGAAACTCTGCAGGTTTTAATGTGCTATTCTGTTTTTTGATTGCTACTGGTGATATGAATGGGATGCAGAAATATGTCAAACTTAAACACCAAATTTTTGTCCATTTAACTAAGATACATACTGTCTTTATTCTTTTAACTGAAGAATTATATGTAAAGTAATCCTATTAAAAATGCAGTTGCTTAATAAAATAAAACAAATCTAAGAAATTCTGGACATTTGAAAACATGACTACATTAATGTATTTTTAAAATATAAAATATAATATTCTGCTTCAGAAGCAGAGGAACATATTAAACTTAAAGTATCCACAGATGTATCTCTTTTGGCTGTAAATGCAGTGCATTTATGGTGAGCACCATCTGGATCCTCTAATAAAAAAAAAAAGTATATGTATATTGTTTGTCATGTCAGCCATGACTGGCATTTTAACTGGCAGGTGGTTTGAAGCAGCTGATACCATCATGTGTTTCCTTCCCTGATCTGTCTTAGCATGTGACGAAATACAACTAGATTATACACCAGCGTATTTGTACATCATTATGTTGTACGGTATGATAACTTGTGTTATGTTCTTTTCACTGCCCTTACCTTTTTATTAACATGATTGTCTTCATTCACTGTTTCCTAGTTAAACTTATGAATAATGAGTTAGTATATTACGTAGTTAAAGCTGCAGATAACTTTGTCCAAGTGCGGTGGTGTGCCTTAGAATCAGTGAGGTGATGTGTACACATTATTTCACCTCTCGTAATGGCATTAGCATGTAAATGAGCGCAAATCAGTTTCACACTCTAGGACTAAATCAGGTCACATTGGGAGGAAAGCAAAGTGGCAAAGAAAGAAAGAGGGAGAAAAACCGAAAGAAACCCTTCTCCCACAGTGCTTGGCAAAGAAGAAAGCCATTCATAGCTGCATTAATCATGGGTGGCACTAAAGAATCGCTCTGAGGCAGCACCCAAAGAGAGAGAACCATTGAAACAACTTTATTCGTTAACTGGATTTGTCTGAATGACATGAGCCTGCTTTCCCTTCACAGTTGTGTCCCCTATGATCTGGCTCAGTATAAACATCTGCTAAATTCACTTTTGCATTCTTCTCACATAAACATTTGTATCAAATATTCATTAATTTTCCAAAATTATTAACAATGTTAATAAGAACTTTAGAACAACAGACAGAGACACACACACAGATACAGAAACGAAGGAGGGTGGATGGGTTGATTCTACATCAAGTAACAAAGTGGACGCTGCTGCAGTTCTTTGGAGCTCTGTGCACATGAGCTTTGGAGAATTTCTTGTATATAATGAGCAAGAAAGTTAAGAGTCCAGTGTTAAGTTGCTACACAGCGATAGACATTCTCGTGCGGTTCTCTGTAGAGGTGAGTGAATTAACTTTGACTCTGTTTTTGGATTCGCTTGTAAAGACA